>CAMZMU010000050.1:2388516-2979582 GCA_947311845.1 Poa pratensis | reverse complement strand
AATAAAGCCAAGCAGCAGATGATCAAGCACAAGACAAGAACCTACGCCTTCGATGACTGTAGCATGAGTCTGTGCTCTAACCCACCATTCCAACTTGACGTTGCACGAAGACGCCCGCTTTCCATGCTAATCAAGCACAGTAGCACACGATTCCATTCCAATAGATGACCAGATATTGCTGGATATGCAACAGGTTGGACACACAAACTCATGGATGTTAGTTCTGGAAAATATTATAAAGTTCTACGGAGCAACTTTTTTTTACACTCTACACAACTCCAGCTTGTAGCATGATAAACGATTAAAGTAAACGTGTGTAACAGTGGCTCTGAATTAAGTACCACGACAAGTAAAATGGTGCCACTCTGAATTTAGTATCACTGGCAAACCAAATTCAGACAACAACAGTGGTTCTGAATTAAGTACTAGAAAACTAGGAAGGCCAACATGTCAAACTATTAGTACACACTGATATACTCTCCCATGTATTATATACTTACACCTACGATACACGGTTATATACTCTAGAAACATCAGTACGATATCTATTAGGAAATTAACTGTACCAATCTACAAGGACTTTACAATATATGAAATAGACGCCAACTCATATAAATGAATTATGAGTGCCACAAGTTAATCGTGGAAGAAAATATGCTCATTTAAAGTACTTGCAAAAAGCTTAGGGTCATTCCATCCTTTTCGAAAGAAAGTAAAATCAATTACAAATATGACAATTTAGATTAATGAAGTCTTAAAGTCTCACACTAAAATTTGAGAAATTGGGTGAATCTCCACCGGTCCACTCACTGAGCATCATCTTCTCCAACTCTGGCGTGTGGGCAGCTCGCCTTCAATGGCCAACAACAAATCGGTATGTCGGCGACCGCCGTCGGCACATCAGACCACTCTGAATCATATACCTGGCCATAGCTCGGGCCAGATCGAGAAAAGCGGTTCTACCTGTCAACCCTGAACTAACAACGAGCAAGTGGTGGGTTCAAATCTCGAAATCAACTCAAAAGGCAAATACCAAAGAAAACAGTTGGGTTTAAAAAACTTAGTATTCAATTTGGTAGGGGCCGCATCCCGAACGGCGTTACCCCTCTACCAAAAATTACGATGTCCAGTCTTCCCACTAGGGGAGCCGGTAGGCCAATGCACCCAACAAGGTGCAATGCGGGCCATTGGCCTAGGCCACGAACGTAATTGATCGTGAGCCCATCCATTGGAGTACTCCGGATCCACTTTGTAACGTTGGCAGGGACGCTGTATATGAAGGCTCCTCGTCCGTCCTGACCGACTTCCGGCAGCGAGGTGGGATTAAAGAACTACACAAGAGCTTGTAGCGTTCTGAATTTTGATTCATCCGGATTAGTATGTCCAGTCCGTGGCCGATGTCTTTGCACGGCCGTGGGAAGAGCCCATGTATTCCAGCCCTCAGTTAGGGCCAATGAGAAGCCCATGAATTTCATCCCCTCAACGATCAATGTCGGTTTCCGTGCATGCACGCACTCACGGCAGGACGTCGCGGTGGCGCGGAGAACGAGAACGAGCTCCGGACAATGGCCATGTGAGCACGTGATGCGTGACCCGCCTCACATAGCGTTCCATTACCTTTCCTTGGGGCCGCTGCTCACTGCCGACCTTGCTGCTGTACACGAGCTTCGATTTGATCTTTTTCTATTGGGTCTGTAAATTGAACGAGACACACTTCTTGCTTTATAAATTTTAAAATAATCGCTCCCTTTCACTCAAAAGAAGAAGAAAAAAACTAATCGCTCCCAAGACACCAGACATGGCAGCCATCAGCCTGACGATGAGGCGATGCTCGCTCCACTGCTCGATCCAGCAACTGGTGCTCCCTCTTCGTCCTACTTGTTCACAGGTACCGCTTCTGCCTCAAAGTTCGACTATAGCTCGGTCCCCGCTGGCCGCAGACGACCTAGACCCATTTTTTGCGAGCGGAGAATGCTCCCTGGACCTGTCTCCAATCTGCGGCCAGCTCCAGTTCTAAGTTCTAACCACGACTCAAGCTAATTTACGGGTACGGGTAGTGCTTATGTGAAACTATTTTGGATAGAAATTGAGAGCCGCAACTGAAGTGATGCACAAATGATGTATCCGTAGGTCAATTAATAATTTATTGCCTCAAGTGAAAAAATAAAAAATTATTACATACCTTGAAAATTATAACAGAAACTAAATCAAATATTACAGTTGCATCTGACGGGTTCGATCGGATGATAGACAACAACACCTGTGTTTCAACAAGGTTTCACGTAACATGTGGCTTATCATTAGAGTTCCTGATGACATTTTAAATATGTATTCTCGTTCAAAACTTGCATTTTTTTTTTTTTTTTTGCGGAGAAACAACTAGTACATCAAAGCAGGAAAATTACAGAGAGGACCTCCATGAAGCTCAAAATTACAAACCAGTCCTTCTTCTGCAACGCGATGACGCCGACGAAGAGCAGCATGTTCCGATGGCGCGCCGCCGCCGCATCTTCACAAACCTTGGATCGAAGATGTCCCCAGGCGGACGGGAAGTCGTCGGTACTCGAACCCCGAAGAGCCTCCATCCTGTTCCCGCGACGGCACCACAATCCTGCTTCAGCACCAGCAGCTCCGAGATCTACACAAGCCGGAGTCGCCAACCTCGATCTCCGGCGCGGGGAAGCCACCCACAGCAGCTGCGACGAGCTGCGAAGGCGACGAAGGCAGCAGATCCACTGCGGAGCTCCTCCGGAGCGCCGCAGACGAAGAGGAAGATCCCCACCTGCAAAACGCCACTCCGGCCACGCCGCCACCTCCCGACGCCGCCGGCTGGACACCCACGCACACCTAATTCACATAGCCCGGATCCGGGGATTCCCCGACCTCCGCCGCCGGAGCGGCCGCCGGAGGCGAGGAACCGGCGCGCACGGAGTTCGCCCAAAGAAACGCCTCTCGTACTGTAGCTGGGGAGAGGAATTAGTTTGAGTAACTCTTGGACAACGCATCAATGATTCAATTAAACGATTCTCTTAGACTCCTTATATATTCTATAATTTATTTAATATTTATTAAAAGGTGATCATACATTGGAAACTAGTGTCGAGATATCTTATAGACCGGTGCTCTTGATATCTCTAGCAAGATAATAAATATATACATATTGAATTATACACAAGATACACACTCACTCATTCGTGCTATCGCACAAATATATTATAAATGTCACAAATTAATCCGGTGAGGCATATGATTTTTTTCGTACTCCTCTTAAAAAGGATTCATTTAAAGATCTTTATGGGAAATGTATCAAAGAGAAAAGAAAAAACTAGTGCAACGAGACACTATTACAAACTACAATTTATATTTATCGGATCATGATGTACTTTTTATATAGACATTGGGACTATATAACAAAGAAAAACATAGTCAGTATTTAACCACACTATTGTGTAGTTAATTGGGATAATGAAAATTGCCAGAGTTTTCCATATTCAAATAGTTAAAAATAATTATAAATATTAGTCTCGCAACAAAGTAAATATTTAGTATAAAAAATAGTAACATTATTATGTGGTTATGTTCGCACATAAGTGGTCTTTGGTCGGACGGGGCTGAGCATGCCAAGATTAAGACTAATTTGGCCTCAATACGAATTATATTAACAACTTAATATCGTGGGTTGATATTGCTGAACACATTTTTTGTGTGTGATTTTACCATTGGACTGCATCATGTTAAATCATTAAGAAACTGTTTGGTTCGTGGTTTTGTAACATAACTCGATAAAGGTGGGGTCTCAATACGTTAGTACCTCTTTGTTTGGACTAGTCATAATAAGGTCCTACGTAATCAAATTATATCCATATAAGAATTCACTTTCCGTCCATTTCATGTGTAATATGTTTCCTCTATGAAAATGATACCACCGCTACCATATCACCCCCCCCCCCGAAAGGTTGGATTGGTGCGACCTGCCAAAGTCGTACCGGAAGATCTGGCAGCCATTGCAAAAGTCAAGTGCAACAACGAAAATCCATTAGTTGGGATATTGTAACTCCATTCCTAAGATGAAACCAAACAAGTTTCAGCTTTCCCCCATTCACTTAACATTATCAGAGGAAGTTGGCATGGAAGAACTGTTGCGCCGCCGGAAATCCTCGATCCTAATGTCATGTTCCTTGTTGGATTTTCTTCTGGTCGGTTGTTTCGGCCAGAAACCGAGGATCGAACCGAAGTATCGGTGCACCGAATGTTCAAACCGATCGTTAAACATTTTCCAAAAACCGAATGTTTATTAAACCGAGAAACCGAACCGATCGATTTTGTCTGACCGAACGCCCAACCCTAGTTGCAGGGACATGGGTATTTGGAGGGTCGGTCCCATGGGAATTTCTCCACGGTCAATTCGAGCATATTAAACGCCAAAGAACAATAGTTCTCGAAGTACCGCAATCGCCGCCATCTGGTCTCGCCACGCTCCTCTACTAACTGCCCGACACAACCGGCCTAAATGTATTTTCTGCCACATGTCGTCTGTGCCTCTACCACTACGCCTCCATCTCGTATTTGGCGAGAATCCCATGTCGCACATTGCCCCTAACCACGACACCTCGTCATTGGCTCGTTACCCTCCCCGGGAGGAATCGACGACCCCCCAGCTCCCCGCCCGGCCACACGTGTTTCGCATTCCCATGATCTTCAAGACAATCGAATCATACAATCGTGAATGTTTTGGTAGAAAAATAGAAGGACTAGGCGTCCCCCGGGGGATCTTTCTGTCCGATCCCCCGGCTTCCACACCGTCGATCAAGGCGATCTGGGCCATCTAAATCTGCTTCCACCAGCGTACTCTCTCTCGCTGCGCAAAAGTCAACACACGCGTGAATCCCACCCGCCCCGCTCTGAACCAGAGACGCGGGCCTGCAGCCCTGTAGCTCGTACTAGCGCCGCCATCGCCTGCCGCTCTCCGACGAGAGATCCTACCGGCTCGCAACCCCTCCGAACGCGGCTGGCAGCCGTCTGCCCCTCACAGCGTCGCCGTCCTCCATTGGCAGTTATGGCGACCGCCCCTTGTACAAACGTGGGGTTTCATGGCCGGTGTGTTCTGGGAACACCATGCCCCATGCCCAACTCCGGCCATGGCCGGTACGGCTCGGCGGCGCCGCCATGGACTGCTTGAAATGCCTAGAAATTTCTGCTACATAACTTCCAAGGATTTGCATCACAAGGAGGAGCAATTTGCTACAAAACTTCCAACGATTTGCAACATAAGGAGGAGCAAATTGCTACAAAACTTCCAAGGATTTGCAAAGGAGGAGCAATTTGCTACAAAACTTTCAAGGATTTGCAAAGGAGGATAAATTGCTACAAAAATTCCAAAGACTTGCATCCGAAGGAGGACAAATTGCTACAAAAATTCCAAGGATTTGCATCAGAAGGAGGACAAATTGCTACAAAACTTCAAGGATTTGCATCAGAAGGAGGACAATTTGCTGCCATGAGAGGGCGTCATGGCAGCATCGCCGGGAACCGACGGTAGCACCACCGCTGACGGTCGGGAGCACCGCCGTCCTCCTATGGCAGCATGGCCGCGAACCGACGATAGCACCACCTTCCTCCATGACGGTAGCATCACCGCTGACCGTCGGGAGCACTGCCATCCTCCTATGGCAGCATCGTGATTCCGTGGATCACACGTTCGCTGGGAGACCCAAGAGGAAGGTATGATGCAGTGTAGCAGCAGTTTTCCCTCAGTATGAAACCAAGGTTTAATCGAACCAGTAGGAGCAAGAAATCACTTCGGAAGGTTGTTGGTGGCGCGTTTACGATCACCAACGTGGAATCTGCACACAACACAATCAAACTACTTTGCCCCAACGAAACAGTGAGGTTGTCAATCTCACCGGCTTGCTGAAAACAAAGGATTAAACGTATGGTGTGGAAAACAGTAGTAAATTGCAGAGAATGAAAAGGAACAGTGTTTGCAGTTGGTTGTATTATCAGTGTAAAAGAATGGACCGGGGTCCACAGTTCACTAGTGGTGTCTCTCCATAAAAGATAACTAACATGCTGGGTGAACAAATTACAGCTGGGCAATTGACAAAATATTGAGCGCATGACAATGCATATATATGACATGATGATTACTATGATATTCATGTGGGCATTACGACAAAATACATAGACCGTTATCCAACAGCGTCTATGACTAATAATCCACCGCCAGGTTGTCATACCGAGTTCCCCGTTGGTATTAAGTTGCAAGCAACGGATAATTGCATTAAGTAATGTGCGTAAGTAAACAAATGCATTAGACCTAACGGCGTACCCTTAAGCTAAGCATCGGTTATTTTATCCCTAGTGGCAACAGCACATCCACAATCTTAGAAGTTATTGTCACTCTCCCAGATTACCGGAGGCATGAACCCACTATCTAGCATAAATACTCACTCTTGGAGTTACAAGCATCTACTTGGCCAAAGCATCTACTAGTAACGGAAAGCATGCAAGATCATAAATAACATATAAGATAGATTGATAATCAACTTGACATAGTATTCAATATTCATCGGATCCCAGCAAACACAACATGTAGCATTACAATAAGATGATCTTGATCATGATAGGCAGCTCACAAGATCTAAACATGATAGCATAAAGTGGAGAGACAACCATCTAGCTACTGCCATGGACCCGTAGTCCAAGGATGAACTACTCACGCATCACTCCGGAGGCAGGCATGGTGATGTAGAGCCCTCCGGTGATGATTCCCCTCTCCGGCAGGGTGCCGGGAAGAGCTTCTGAACCCTCCCGAGCTAGGGTTGACGGCGGCGGCGTCTCTGGAACTTTTCGTGGATAATGGCTCGGGTATTTAGGGTTTTCGCGTCGGGAGAATAAATAGGCGAAAGGGCGGCGGCTGCGGAGCCACGAGGGCCCCACACCACCCCACGGCGCGGCAGGGGGGCCGCGCGGCCCCATGGTGTGGGTGCCACGTGGCTCCCCTCCGTGTCTCCTCTGGACTCCGTCTTCGTGTTGGAAAAATAGGAGGTTCTGTCCAAGTTTCGTCCAATTCCGAGAATATTTCCAGACTAGCTTTTCTGGAATACAAAAACAGCAGAAAACAGGAACTGGCACTGTGGCATCTTGTTAATAGGTTAGTCCCAGAAAATGCATAAAAATGCTATGAAGTGTATATAAAACATGTAACAATTGGTATAATATCAACATGGAACATCAGAAATTATAGATACGTTTGAGACGTATCAAGCATCCCCAAGCTTAGTTCTACTCGTCCTCGAGTAGGTAAAACGATAAAAACAAAATAATTTCTGAGGTGACATGCTACAATCATAATCTTGATCAAATAATATTGTAAAGCACATGTTATGAATGAAGTGATCCAGGTCAATGGTCTATAGTTTGCTAGCAAGTAGATAATGAGCAAACAACTGAATCATATAAGCAAAAACTTTTCATGAATAGTACTTTCGAGACAAGCATCAAGAGTTTTGCATAAGAGTTAACTCATAAAGCAATAGATTCTAAGTAAAAGGTATTTAACCAACACAAAGGAAGATTTAAGTTTCAGCAATTGCTTTCAACTTTCAACATATATATCTCATGGATATTTGTCAACACAAAGCATATAATAAGTGCAATATACGAGCATATAAAAATTGTTGCACCAAAGTTGACACTAGTGTTTGCTTCTAAGATAGAAAGAAGTAGGTAAACTGACTCAACATAAAAGTAAAAGAAAGGCCCTTCGCAGAGGGAAGCAGGGATTAAATCATGTGCTAGAGCTTTTTAAGTTTTTGAAATCATATAGAGAGTAAAAATAAGTTTTGAGAGGTGTTTGTTAATTGTCAACGAATCAGAAAATGGAAAGTACAATATGACCCCTGCCAACCAGACTTTTAAGAGCGGCTCCCATGAAGGACGTTATTTCTACCAGCAAGGCAGATCATCCCTCTTTCTCTTTTGTTTACACATGCAGATATTTCACTGTTTGTCATTGCTTGACTGATAAATCAGGGCAAAAATGTGAAGAGAATTAAGCGGTTAAAGTTGTAATTAATTGGGACTGGGCACCCCATTTGCCAGCTCTTTTTGCAAAATTAATGGATAAGCGGATGTATATGCCGCTAGTCCGGTGGTAAAGTCTGTTTGACAGTTGACATAAAGACATCCACCCCGTCCTCATGAGCTTGGTAAACATTGACACAAAATAGGAGTAATAAAGTTTGAATAGTTTAAAGGTAGCACATGAAAAATTTACTTGGAATGGCAAGAAATACCACATATAGGTAGTTATGGTGGACACAGATGGCATGGATTTTGGCTCAAGGTTTTGGATGCACGAGAAGCATTCCCTCTCAGTACAGAGTTTAGGCTAGCAAGGTTATTTGAAGCAAACACAGGATATCAACCGACACAGCAAGACTTATATGAAAACATATTGCAAGCATTATAAGACTCTACACTGTCTTCCTTGTTAACCAAACCCTTTTACTAGAAAATATCTAGACCTTAGAGATACCAATCATGCAAACCAAATTTCAACGAGCTTTACGGTAGTTCTTCATTAATAGGTTTTAACTACATGATACAAAAGCTTAAACATGAACTACTTGATAACTCAAAACAATTGACAAGTATCAAATTATCCAATACAATGATCTACAAGAATATGTAAGCTTTTTCCATTATACCATCTACCACATGCAACATTTTCTGTTCCAACCAAACACCAATCAATTTATTTCAACATAAACTCTCCAAACAATTATAAGTGAAGCAAGAGAGTACTTTCTTTAAAAGAACTAACAGCTCTGAATAAGAGATGCATGCAAAACAGGAGCTAAAAGCATAGCAATAGCTAGATAAGAATACTCAACAAGTATAAGTGAAGAATAGGAGTATTCATATGAAAAAGCGGAGCGTGTCTCTCTCCCAATCAAGAATGCTGGGGTCCAATCAAGTTGACCATAAGAAAAATAAAATACTGAAAATAAAAGCACACAGACGCTCCAAGTAAAGCACATATGATGTGAAAGAATTAAAATATAGTTTCACTAGAGATGACCTGATAAGTTGCTGATGAAGAAGGGGATGCCTTGGGCATCCCCAAGCTTAGACGCTTGAGTCTTC
Organism: Poa pratensis; assembly: GCA_947311845.1. NCBI lineage: Eukaryota > Viridiplantae > Streptophyta > Magnoliopsida > Poales > Poaceae > Poa > Poa pratensis. The sequence continues at coordinate 2,970,432 of CAMZMU010000050.1, read as the reverse complement.
TTGAAATATGCTGGGGTGATCCATGGGAGCATCCCCAAGCTTAAGCTCTTCACTCTTCTTGATCACATTATATCATCCTTCTCTCTTGACCCTTGAAAACTTCCGCCACACCAAACTCAAAGTAATTCTCATTAGAGGGTTAGTGCACAATCAAAAACTCACATGTTCTATAAGGACACAAACATGACCGTTACTTTTAACATTAGCTACTGCCACTGATGTTATGTGAAGCTCTTCACCCTAAAAAAGAATTCCACTCAACACTAGTAAAAGAGAGAATGCGAAAAATAAAAGACAGAATCTGTCTAAACAGAACAGTCCGCAAAGACGAATTTTTTCGAGGCACTTACGTTGCTCAGATCGAAAAACTTTAAACTAACGAAAGATGCGTACATATCTGAGGATCACGCACAAAAAATTTCAGATTTAAATAATTTTTCTGTGATTTTACAGAATTAAAACGGTGAACAGCAGAAATCTGTTCCTGCGCAGAAATCCAAATCTAGCATCATCTTCCTATTAGAGGCAATACTTGGCACAACAATGCGATAAAATAAAGATACAAAGGAATTGTTACAGAAGTAAACAACTCCTTGACTCAAAAAAAAGAAAAATTGCAGAAATAAAATAATGGGTTGTCTCCCATAAGCGCTTTTCTTTAACGCCTTTCAGCTAGGCGCAGAAAGTAAGAATCAAGTGTTTCCAAGTGATGAAGCATCAACAGAATAATTTGCTCTAACAATAGAATCAAAAGGTAACTTCATCTTCTTTCTAGGGAAGTGTTCCATACCTTTCTTGAGTGGGAATTGATATTTAATATTCCCCTCTCTCATATCAATAATAGCACCAACAGTTCTAAGAAAAGGTCTTCCCAAAACAATAGGACAAGAAGCATTGCATTCAATATCCAAAACAACAAAATCAACGGGGACAAGGTTATTGTTAACCATTATAAAAACATCATCAACTCTCCCCAAAGGTTTCTTTATAGTATTATCAGCAAGGTGAACATCCAAATAACAGTGTTCCAAAGGTGCTAAATCAAGCATATCATAGAGTTTCTTAGGCATAACAGAAATACTAGCACCAAGATCACATAAAGCATTGCAATCAAAATCATTCACTTCATTTTAATGATGGGCTCCCAACCATCTTCTAACTTCCTAGGGATAGAAGCTTCATGTTTTAATTTCTCTTCCCTAACTTGCATGAGAGCATTAGTAATATGTTTAGTAAAAGCCATGTTTATAGCACTAGCATTAGGACTTCTAGCTAGCTTTTGCAAGAACTTAATTACTTCAGAAATATTGCAACCATCAAAATCAAAATCATTATTATCAAAAGTAATAGGACCATTGTCTCCCACATCTCGAAAAATTTCAGCACTTTTATCAGGAACAGTTTCAGTGTTTTCAGGCAATTTTAAACGTTTTGCAACAGAAGTAGAGACATTGCCAACACCAATTACTTTACCATTGATAGTAGGAGGTTTGTTAACACTTGAGTTTATAGCATTTTCAGTAGTAGTAATAGTATAAACTCTAGCAATACTATTCTTTTTAGCAATTTCATCCTCTCTTGCCCACCTAGCATGTAAATCAGCTAACATCCTCACATTATTATCAATTTTAACTTGTATGGCATTGGCAGTAGCAAAGGTATTGTTATCAATAGTTTCAGGTTTAGCTGCCATTCTATTAATCAAAGAAGCTTGTGCTTCAGACATGGATGAAATGCAAGTTTCAGCATTAGAAATCTTAATCTGCAAACCAGAAATTTCCCTATTTAAGTTCTCAAGTTGATGTCCTATATTCTTCAACATAGCAGATTGTTCATTCATAGTTTTAGTAAACAATTGGTTTTGCTCATATTGCGTTTGCATAAAGTTCTTAGTAGCCTTTTCAACTTCTAACATCCTTTCCTCACTAGGCATTCCAGATCTACCATAAGAATTAGCATAACCATTGCCACTATTAAAAGGATAGGGCTTATAATTGTTATTACCAAAATTATTCCTATAAGCATTGTTGTTGAAGTTATTATTTTTAATGAAGTTCACATCAACATGCTCTTCTTGAGCAACCAAAGAAGCTAAAGGAACATTATTTGGATCAACATGCATTTTTCCATTTGTAAGCATAGACATAATAGTATCAATCTTATCACTCAAGGAAGGGTTTCTTCAACAGAATTTACCTTCTTACCTTGTGGAGCTCTTTCGGTGTGCCATTCAGAATAATTTATCATCATATCATCAAGAAGCTTTGTTGCAGCACCCAAAGTGATGGACATAAAGGTACCTCCAGAGGCCGAATCCAATAGGTTTCTTGAAGAAAAATTTAGTCCTGCATAAAAGGTTTGGATGATCATCCAAGCAGTCAGTCCATGGGTGGGACAATTCTTTACCAATGATTTCATTCTCTCCCAAGCTTGAGCAACATGCTCATTATCAAATTGTTTGAAATTCATAATGCTACTTCTCAAAGATATAATCTTAGCAGGAGGATATATTTTCCTATGAAAGCATTTTTGCATTTAGTCCATGAATCAATACTATTTCTAGTCAAAGATAGCAACCATTCTTTAGCACGTCCTCTCAAAGAGAAAGGAAAAAGTTTCAGTTTAATAATATCACCATCTACATCCTTATACTTTTGCATCTCACAAAGTTCAACAAAATTATTAAGGTGAGTGATGCATGTAAAATGTATACATGAACTTTGCATTATTTTTACTTATATTCCAGTCATATTTGCATCATATAAGGGTTATATCACTGTTTTATAATGATTTTGGGAATATTTGACATGTTTCCTATTTTTATGGAATTAACCCTACGCAGGTAGAAAACCCTATTTCTTTCCTTTAATGTTTCAGGGACCCAAACGACGTCCAAATCACCTGCAAATTTACGAGCGTCAATATTTTGAAGGAAGAAGACTTGGGGGCGAAGGGAGCAAACAAACGGAGCCTCGAGGGCCAAAAGAGGTGGGCCCACGCGGCCCTGTACCTGGCCGCGTGGGACCCCCAATTTGGGCCTCGGCGCTCCGCTGCCGTCGATCTTTCCTCCACCGACTCCGTTTTGACCTAAAAACGCCTATAAAAATAGTCTCCCGATGTTCTCTGGAGGGAGCGCCGCAGAAACACCGAAACAGAGACCTGGAGTTGCAGATTGGAGGGGGAAAACTCCGGCGGGGCGCTGCCGGCATGGTCTCCATCTTCTCCAGCGACTTCTCCACCGTCTCCATGTGAAGGGGGAGTAGTCCACCTCTGGACTATGGGTTTGTGGAAGTAACTTATGTATCTCTCACTCTCTCGAGCTTAGCTAATTAGTACCGTATGAGCTGCTGAACATGATTACGGTCATCTATGTAATATCTTTGTGGTGGATCTTTTTATGAGTTAATATATGTTTGAGATTGCAATGGTTTTGTTTCAGTTATGAAAGTAGATGCATATTATGTACCCCGTTCTTATTTACTTGTTATGATCAAGCATGTTTATGAGAGCGTGTGAGGGGGAACGTGTGCATTAGTTGGAGTAACGGGGGGTGGCTAGTGCAGTGAACATGAGATAAAGTTCTGAGATCCACTTGGGTGTTTTACCTTACTTTGTTACCTCACTAGGGATAAAAAGAAATACCATGCAACCGGAGATGTGGGTGTGACCATTGCCACTTCCTCCATGACTAGATCTAGCATGTTCTTATTTTAACTTCATATCATGATACTTATTGCTATACTCTGAGTTATCTTAATTAGTGAGGTGTTATGATTTAGTTCGCATCTTGGTGGAGTATAAGAGAGACTAATAACCAAAAGGTCTCTATGTTAGGACGTGATGCCCATATAATTATAACTTGTCATTAAACTGTTGTGTTGCAATCTCATATGTCAACTCTAGTGTTCCATTGTCTACCACTTTATTAAAGAGAGAGTGCATTTGTGAAACCATGAACCCTGGTCCATTTTTAATCATAAGAAACACCTTTCCAACCACTTTTACCACTTTACCATTTTCTGCCATTTAAAAATCCGAAAATACAAAAATACTTTTACATCTTGTATTCATCATATAAAACCAAAAAATATCATTTATCATTGCTGCCACCATCCTTGCATATTTATTTACCATCAAGAGTGCTTTCTGGCGCCGTTGCAGGGGAAGATACGAAGCTTCCTGCAGAATATTTCTCCCGTCAACTACACGCCATCACTTGTTTACATTGCATATTTATTTCTTGTTTGCATTGCATATTATCTTGATATCATTCTCACACCTTGTGCTTGACAACCACTAGGTGAGGTTGAGGACCAAAACATTTAATTTGTTTTGTAGGTAACCAAAAGAAGGATAGGAAAGATAAATCTTCACTACTGATTCCCCGAGAGTTCGATATTAAACCCTCGAGTCACCCTCGTGGGGAAAACACGTCTTCCACTTACTACACACTCTGCACTTGGAGTCTCAACCTAACCCATTTACTTTTCACGCAGGTAACTACGTGAAGGGCCATCAGTGAGCAGCAGCATCATCAATACTAACACCAGAAAATTGCTCTTTCATAACAAGATTTAAAAGTGCAGGTTTAATTTCATAGAATTCTGCGTTAGAAGTAGGTGGAGCAATAGGTGTACTAATGAAATCATTGTTGTTCGTGCTAGTGAAATTAAAAGTAACAACTTAGTGTTCTCAGGGGTACTCATCTTAGCAAAATTAAAACAAAACAGAAAGATAACAACTTGAAAATAAAAGTAACTAATTTTTTTGTGTTTTTGATAAATAAAGCAAACAAGACTAAATCAAAATAAACTAAGCAAGCCAATAACAAAGTAAAGAGATTGGAAGCGTGAAACTCCCCTTGCAGAAATCCTCTTGCTTCCCAATATGGCGTCAGAAAATATGGCGTGTGGAAGGAAGGCCATGAGATTGCTGAACGAAGTGCTTCTGCTCCCCGGCAACGGCGCCAGAAAATATGCTTGATTGCGTGGATCACACGTTCGCTGGGAGACCCCAAGAGGAAGGTATGATGCAGTGTAGCAGCAGTTTTCCCTCAGTATGAAACCAAGCTTTAATCGAACCATTAGGAGCAAGAAATCACTTCGGAAGGTTGTTGGTGGCGCCGTTTACGATCACCAACGTGGAATCTGCACACAACACAATCAAACTACTTTGCCCCAACGAAACAGTGAGGTTGTCAATCTCACCGGCTTGCTGAAAACAAAGGATTAAACGTATGGTGTGGAAAACAGTAGTAAATTGCAGAGAATGAAAATGAACAGTGTTTGCAGTTGGTTGTATTATCAGTGTAAAAGAATGGACCGGGGTCCACAGTTCACTAGTGGTGTCTCTCCATAAAAGATAACTAACATGCTGGGTGAACAAATTACAGCTGGGCAATTGACAAAATATTGAGCGCATGACAATGCATATATATGACATGATGATTACTATGATATTCATGTGGACATTACGACAAAATACATAGACCGTTATCCAACAACGTCTATGACTAATAATCCACCGCCAGGTTGTCATACGAGTTCCTCGTTGGTATTAAGTTGCAAGCAACGGATAATTGCATTAAGTAATAAGCGTAAAGTAAACAAATGCATTAGACCTAACGACGTACCCTTAAGCTAAGCATCGGTTATTTTATCCCTAGTGGCAACAGCACATCCACAATCTTAGAAGTTATTGTCACTCTCCCAGATTACCGGAGGCATGAACCCACTATCTAGCATAAATACTCACTCTTGGAGTTACAAGCATCTACTTGGCCAAAGCATCTACTAGTAACGGAAAGCATGCAAGATCATAAATAACATATAAGATAGATTGATAATCAACTTGACATAGTATTCAATATTCATCGGATCCCAGCAAACACAACATGTAGCATTACAATAAGATGATCTTGATCATGATAGGCAGCTCACAAGATCTAAACATGATAGCATAAAGTGGAGAGACAACCATCTTGCTACTGCCATGGACCCGTAGTCCAAGGATGAACTACTCACGCATCACTCCGAAGGCAGGCATGGTGATGTAGAGCCCTCCGGTGATGATTCCCCTCTCCGGCAGGGTGCCGGGAAGAGCTTCTGAACCCTCCCGAGTTAGGGTTGACGGCGGCGGCGTCTCTGGAACTTTTCGTGGATAATGGCTCGGGTCTTTAGGGTTTTCGCGTCGGGAGGAATAAATAGGCGAAATGGCGGCGGCTGGAGACGCCCGTGGGGCCCACACCACCCCACGACGCGGCAGGGGGGCTTGCGCGGCCCCATGGTGTGGCTGCCTCGTGGCTCCCTCCGTCTCTCCTTTGGACTCCGTGTACGTGTTGGAAAAATAGGAGGTTCTGTCCAAGTTTCGTTCAATTCCGAGAATATTTCCAGACTAGCTTTTCTGGAATATAAAAACAGCAGAAAACAGGAACTGACACTGTGGCATCTTGTTAATAGGTTAGTCCCAGAAAATACATAAAAATGCTATGAAGTGTATATAAAACATGTAACAATTGGTATAATATCAACATGGAACATCAGAAATTATAGATACGTTTGAGACGTATCACATCGCTGCGACCGACGGTAGCACCGCCATCCTCCCATGGCAGCATCGCCGCGAACCGACGGTAGCATCACCGCCGACCGTCGGGAGCACCGACGTCCTCCCATGGCAGCATCACCGCTGACCGTCGGAGCACCGCCGCCCCGTCATGGGAGCACCACCCCCTGAGCGCATGTAGCAGTGCCTCCCACCACCATAGAAGCACCGCCGGAATCCGCTTGCAACATCGCCGCGCCCCCACTTGCATCCCTCGCATCAACGCTTGGTGTGCCCATCCAGCACGTCGTGGACCTCGCCGTCACCATGGGCCGGCCAAGCTTGCGGCCACAATTGACCTCGCCGTCGCCTCAGCTCGTCCGTGGCGGAGCCGGCCTGGCCGCCGGGCAGAGCTTGTGGAGGAGGCCGGGGATGAGGAGCCTCGTCGGCACGGGAGGAGGAGGGTGTGGCGGCGGCGAGGACACGAGGAAGAGAGGACGGAGCCGGGCGAGCATGGCGGCGGCTCGCCGGCGTGCCGTGGCGGCGGAGAGCCGGGCCGAGGGGATCCATGGGCGGCAGCGTAGCGGAGGTGACGGCGCTGTCGCGAGCTTTTTAGAGGCTCAGTGATGTTGACTGTCGAGTGGAACGAATGGATATGAAGGAGATGATAAGGATGGGTGGACGTGGGTAGCTCTGCTTTTTCTCCTTGGCAACGAGTTGACGCGTGGCGTCACCGCGAGGGGAGGATCGGGAGGACCGATCCCCGGGTGACCTTTTCCAAATAGAATACATCTATAAACATTTGGTCACGATACAATAATACTAGTACTACCTCCGATCCATATTAGTGGGCACAACTTTGTCTAGGTACACATGTGTATCTAGTCTAAATACTTAACTAGATACATATGAATTTAGACAAATCTATGCCCACTAATATGGATCGGAGGGAGTAGTAGAAAGAAAAGTGTCGTCAACACCTTTCTCTTCTTTGCTAAAAAGCGCCAAAAGCTTAATCTGCAACCAAGTCAGTCGCCCGTTGGCCGGTCAAGTCGTTTGACCACTGACGACGCTCCAGTTTTGAATTCTGACAGACGGTACTACTACAGAGCAAGAAAAAACAAAAAGGAGAAATTGCGGAGGAAGGAAGTATCCAAAGCGAACTGAAATCGGTGGACGGCGCACGACTGCACGAGGAAGACGACGACGACCCGACGCCAAGGCCAACGCGTGACGCATTGCTCACTCCCCCTCACTTTCCTTCCCCACACCCACCCCAAAACCCACAGCCGAAGCAAACCCTCACCTTCCCCAAATCCCCAATCCAGCGCTTCCGCCCCCACCCGCAGCTCCCTCGCCGACGGACGCCATGGGAGGAGCCGACTGAAGGACCTCGCGGGCGTGTGTGCGGCTGCTCTCGCCGTCCCGTCGGTCCGTGGCCTCGGACCCGCGCGGCATTGGGCCGGATCTGCCCGGATCTGGGCGCCGTCTCCGGCTCGCTCCACAGGTGACCTCCCTTCCTCCTTCTCCCTCACTCCGCGTCCCATGGTGCCGAATCCTGGGGTTTCCCAGGGGTTTATTTGGGTCCGCCGCGTGGTCGCGACCTCAGATTTTTCCTGGGAGGCAAAAAGGCGCTCTCTTTCGCATATTCTCACGGATTGATTAGGTAGGTAGTGGAGTACCCATCGCGCTGATTCTCTGATGTGATTAAAGTAGTGCTTCCCCCTTGGCATTACGCCAAAAGATTTATGCGCTTGTTCCTCCTGATTCGGATATCACGTCCAGGAGAAAAGAAAAGAAAAGAAAATTATATTACTACCAATCTTCAGGTTCGATCTGTGTGTATGTCGCCTTCAGGCATGTGTATGACCGGTTGGTATGACCTCAGAGACATCGCAGTCAGGGGCCAGGGTTAGCGCTTGATTGGTTGGTGATTTTGGAGCTAGCTTAGGGTCCTAGGGGATTTTAGCCTTGTGGATGTCATGTCTCCGGTTCATGTCGACCCTTTGTTTCGATGTTTCTCCATGTTAATACAATAATATTGCACCCATTAGTGAAATATACAAGATATGGTGGTTGGTTCTGCGTGATCTTGCAAGTGTGATTCCAACGTTTTAGTGATTTACACTATTATTAAGTTTTTCTTGCTACGACTTCAAAGTGGTCGTGCTCTTGTAGTGCTAAATAATTGGGCTTTTTCTTTTATGCAATGCCTGTTTTGCTGTCAGCGGCCAGTTTGTAGCATGTTCGCACTGGTGTCAACATACTTTGCTTATTTTATGCGTCCAGCGGAAAGTAATACTAGTACAGTAGTAGCAATCTACAGGTCCGATCTGTGCTTGTGTGGCCTTCAGGTGTAAGCTCATAAGCTCAGAGCTATCGCAGTCGGCGGGCAGGGTTAGCCTTGGTTGATTGCTTATGGTCCTAGGGGATTTAAGTCTCCATTTACTGTCATGTCTGCATTTGATGTGGACTCATTGTTCAATATTTCTCGATGTTAACAGAAATAATATTGCACCCATTATTGAAATGCTAAATATGGCGGTTCTGCGTGGTCTGGCAAGTGTGATTGAAACGTTTTAGTGATTTACGGTATTACAAAGTTTTTCTTGTTACGGCTTAAAAGTTATCTTGCTGTTGTCCAGCTAGCTAATTGGCATCTTCTTTTATTTATGCTTATTATTTGGCTGTCGCGGCCAGTTTGTAGCATATTTACACTGGTACTAACGCAGCTGTTCTTTTCTTGTATGTATACAGTACAGGTGTACTAGATCACAGCATCTCCAGAAGCAATGGCGACGTATAAGCTGGGCGTGGAGGTCATGAGTGCTCACGACCTGATGCCCAAGGATGGCCAAGGTTCTGCCAGCGCTTGTGTCGAGCTCAACTTTGACGGCCAGCGGTTCCGCACGGCTATCAAGGAGAAGGATCTGAACCCGGTCTGGAACGAGCGCTTCTACTTCAACGTCTCCGACCCGTCGAACCTTCCCGAGCTCGCTCTCGAGGCGTATGTCTACAACGTCAACAAGTCCCTCGAGGCTTCCAGGTCCTTCCTTGGCAAGGTCAGGATTGCCGGGACCTCATTTGTGCCCTTCACAGATTCTGTCGTCATGCACTATCCGCTGGAGAAGCGCGGGATGTTCTCGCGTGTCAAAGGGGAGCTGGGCCTGAAAGTGTACATCACCAATGACCCCTCCATCAGGGCTTCGAACCCTCTTTCGGCGATGGACGCTGTTTCAAATAACTCTCCTCCGACTCCGAGTCATGCTGAGCAGATTGCGGCTGACATAACTGGTACTAATCTGAACAATTCTCAGGAGCACAGGCATGAGGTGAGAACCTTGCACACCATTGCCAAGGACGTACATCATAATCACCATGGCCATCTTTCATCCTCTTTTGCGGGGCAGCCTACCAACTCCAAGTATGGTGTCGAGCAAATGAAACCTGAACCGCAACAGCCCAAGATGGTCAGGATGTATTCAGCAGCCTCCCAGCAGCCCATGGACTATGCACTTAAAGAAACTAGTCCCTTTCTTGGTGGTGGACAGATTGTTGGTGGTCGGGTCGTACGTGGTGAGAAGCATGCCAGTACCTATGACCTAGTGGAGAGAATGCAGTATTTGTTTGTGCGTGTGGTCAAGGCAAGGGAGTTGCCTGACATGGACATCACTGGGAGCCTAGATCCTTTTGTGGAAGTGAGAGTTGGCAACTACAGGGGCATAACTAAGCACTTTGAGAAGCAGAGGCACCCTGAATGGAATGCGGTCTTTGCTTTCTCGAGAGATCGAATGCAGGCATCTGTCCTTGAAGTGGTTGTCAAAGACAAAGATCTTATGAAGGATGATTTTGTTGGCATGGTGCGGTTCGATTTGAATGATGTACCGACACGTGTGCCCCCTGACAGCCCACTGGCTCCAGAATGGTACCGGCTTGTTCATAAGAGTGGGGATAAGTCAAGGGGTGAGCTGATGCTGGCAGTTTGGATTGGCACTCAAGCTGACGAGGCATTTCCTGATGCATGGCATTCAGATGCTGCTACACTTGATGATCCATTTGCTGTAACACACATGAAGTCGAAAGTTTACCATGCTCCCAGACTGTGGTACCTGCGAGTTAACATAATTGAGGCCCAAGATGTTCTCATACACGATAAGACCCGCTATCCAGATGTTTTTATTAGAGCACAGGTGGGGCATCAGCATGGGAGGACAAAGCCTGTTCAAGCTAGAAACTTCAACCCATTTTGGAATGAAGACCTTATGTTTGTGGCTGCTGAACCGTTTGAGGATCACCTTATTCTGACGCTTGAAGACCGTGTTGCTCCTAACAAAGATGAGATGCTTGGCCGCATAATCATACCATTGACGATGATTGATAGACGGGCTGACGACCGTATTGTCCATGGGAAATGGTTTAATCTCGAGAAGCCTGTACTTGTTGATGTGGACCAACTGAAGAAGGAGAAGTTCTCTAGTCGGCTTCATCTCCGTCTCTGCCTTGATGGAGGGTATCATGTTCTGGACGAGTCAACAAACTACAGCAGTGACCTCCGACCAACAGCCAAGCAACTCTGGAAGCCTTCTATTGGTTTACTCGAGCTTGGAGTCCTCGGTGCTCAAGGGATTGTTCCTATGAAGACACGGGATGGAAAAGGTTCATCAGACACTTATTGTGTTGCAAAGTATGGGTCAAAGTGGATACGAACACGTACTATCATGAACAATCCAAACCCCAAGTTCAATGAACAATACACCTGGGAAGTCTATGATCCGTCAACTGTCCTGACTATTGGTGCTTTTGACAATGGCCAGCTTGGAGACAGGAATGGGGAGAAGTCCAGTGGTAAAGATGCGAAAATTGGCAAGGTTCGAATTCGCCTTTCGACACTTGAAACTGGCCGTGTCTACACCCACTCTTATCCTCTCCTGGTTCTACACCCATCAGGGGTGAAAAAGATGGGAGAGCTGCACCTTGCCATACGGTTTTCCTCAACGTCATTGGTGAACATGCTGTACCTGTACTCTCGACCTCTGCTACCGAAGATGCACTATGCGCGACCAATACCAGTGCTTCAGGTTGACATGCTGCGCCATCAAGCTGTCCAGATTGTGGCTGCCCGTCTTAGCCGGATGGAGCCACCTCTGAGGAAGGAAGTTGTTGAGTACATGTCAGATTTTGATTCTCACTTGTGGAGCATGAGGCGAAGCAAAGCAAACTTCTTCAGACTGATGTCAGTCTTCTCAGGCTTGTTTGCAGTCAGCAAGTGGTTCAGTGGTGTCTGTGCATGGAAGAACCCAATTACCACTGTGCTAGTCCACATCCTCTTTATAATGCTGGTGTGCTTTCCGGAGCTCATACTCCCAACAATTTTCTTGTACATGTTTCTGATAGGGATTTGGAACTACCGTTATCGGCCTCGCTACCCTCCACACATGAACACCAAGATCTCTCATGCGGAGGCTGTTCACCCAGATGAACTTGATGAAGAGTTTGACACATTCCCGACAAGCCGGAGCCAAGAGATTGTAAGGATGAGGTATGATAGGCTGAGGAGTGTTGCTGGAAGGATACAGACTGTTGTCGGTGACATAGCAACCCAAGGGGAGAGGATGCAAGCACTGCTTAGTTGGAGGGATCCTCGGGCCACATCAATATTTGTCCTGTTTTGCTTCATAGCCGCGATAGTGCTGTACGTTACACCGCTCCAAGTTCTTGCAGCACTAGGAGGGTTCTATGCCATGAGGCACCCAAGGTTCAGACACAGGCTGCCTTCGACGCCAGTAAACTTCTTCAGACGTTTGCCAGCAAGGACCGACAGTATGCTATAAAGTAGCCGACATCTGGTGCGGAAGCCTTATCGTTGTAATCCTTAGAAATGTTCCATGTCCGTTGCTGTAGTTTGCTGCATCACTCTGTTGTTATTTGTAACCGTCTGTTGTTCAGGACTTAAGAGCCTGTCTATCGTATTAGGTGTGAGATCCAGGGAATAATGTGCTGATAGCTTATTATGACTCACCGGATTTTGAATCATGCTGATCAGTTATAAGATATCTAGTTGTTTAATGTTTAATATCCTGCTTGACTTGGTTTCTGTGGTCTGTATAGTGTATATGTGTGTTTCTGACCACTTGAGTACTTGCATCTTTCTACAAGCCTTTCTGTGGCTAGTTTCTGCTGATTGACTATCCTAGGTTTTTGTGTGCCTTGATCAAAAGAATGATGCTTTGGCTTTTCTAACTGTTGTTGTATGACTATTTGGCATGAGTAATAGTCTAACACCGTATATGTTTTCTTCCCCTCTCATTTGTATTTCAGTATCAAATGCTGTCCATTTTAAGGAATGCCGAAATAAGTGATTGTGGTAGCTGGTGTGCTGTAGGCCCAAAATATTTTGTCTACTTCTCATTGTAGCATTCTAGGCCACTGAAATAATTGTGATTTAGGAACAGCGTGTTCAAACATAATACTTTGCACTTTCTGTGGTTGCCATTAGCATCTGAGGAAGTATTTGGACTACAAAAAGAAGGGATTCTAGGACTTCCTAAGGAGCGGAAATACGTTCGAGGACAGGTGCTTGCCACTTGTCACCATTCTTATTGTTCTTCTCCAGAGTTCAGAGTATTGCCCCATAACTTTTCTTTTCAAAAGTGTTTGCCGAAAGCAAAGATGGGCGCAGCAGAGTCATCTTCCAAACCTGTTGGCTCCGTCCATGACTTCGTCGTTAAGGTCCGTAACCCATCCCTCCCTCTGTTTCTCCCGCTCGTGTTCATCTTTGTTTGTCAGTAATATTGAGGGTTTGCCTGTGAAAGCGTGCTGAAATGTCTGTAAATTAATTGAATGGGATTCTCTGTAGGCAGACAAGTAAATAGTTTCAGTACGTTGGCTTGTTTATAAGGCTATCCAGTTTCATTTCATCCTTTTGAAAAGAACGATCTGTGGAATAACTTTGCAGGATACAAGAGGAAACGATGTGGAGCTCAGCAGATACAAGGGGAAAGTTTTGCTTATTGTGAATGTTGCATCTCGATGGTAGAGTGTTTTGCAGTTTTAGCTTGAAATTCCCCATTTTGAATCTGTGTTTACCACCTGAGTTCATTCATATCCACTGCAGTGGTCTGACAAATTCAAACTACACTGAACTGGGTCAACTCTACGAGAAATACAGGGAGAATGGTACTTATTTTTCTATAGCTTGGTACATATGTCATTCCAATATAGCAGTAACTCTAATGAATTATATCCACCCTACAGCTTTCATCAGTAGTTTGAGGAAATTCTGATTTAAAACTCTGTATGCTTCTTAACCATCGTTTCTTGATTAAGCATTTGCTATTTATGCTAAAACTGAACATGATATATGATATAAAATGCTGTCTATTAACATGTTTTGGTCATCTTTCTTATTGTGAAGAATGTTTTAAACTCTTCGATGCGTTAATTTTGTATGTCATGGGAATGTTCCAATTTTAAATAACAAACCATTGGCTTTGCCTTCATTAGAAATGCAAAGCAGATTATTAAGGTGCTAGGTGTTGGTGAACTGCCGATTCTGTATCGCCGAGCGCACTGAATTACTTTTGATTTAATTAAAATTTAGAACATCATTATACACATAATCACACGTTGAACTAAAATTTCAGATTGCATAAATGAATGCAATTCAATCCGCACAACGGATACAACACCCGAGCTGTTTCTAGGTCATAATGTGCGCATACAATATATACTCCACCTGCTTACTAAACTAGCCGTGGAACTTAACCTGTAGCTTAGCTTGCTTTTCAAGAGCATGAGTTCTTCAGGTACAGGCTTATGCTATGAATATATGTGTTTTGTAGTTGTATTGTCGTGCTATACACCTATACAAGACCACAATGGTATCTAAACACCCTAGAAGTTGAACTAGAGCAACAGTTTGCTTCCTTCAATTATTCACCTCAAATATAAATGACAGAAGCTATGCTGTGTTTGGTCAAACATTAGGCTGAATAGTTGTTAAGCCTCATTTAAAGACAATAGTAGAAGAGAAATCTGTTAGGCTGCAAGTTTTTACTGCGAGTAGGACAATCTGTGAATTGTGCAGGTCAAGTAACTTGTGATGTTCATTATCTTGAAGTGTCATTTTCTTTCTGCTGCAATCAGGATTGGAGATATTGGCGTTCCCCTGCAATCAATTTGCCGGACAGGAACCAGATAACGATCAGCAGATTGTGGAATTCGCCTGCACTCGCTTCAAAGCAGAGTATCCTATTTTTCGCAAGGTCTATCCAACGAAAACCTTTATTTATTAGTGTGTGTGCGCGTGTTAGCTTCCAAAAAACACAGATGCATTTGTTTTATCTAAACATATTCATGTTGTCATCAGGTTGACGTTAATGGCAACAATGCTTCCCCGCTGTACAAGTTCTTGAAGTCGGAGAGAAGCGGTCTACTCGGAGAACGTATCAAATGGAACTTCACCAAGTTTCTAGTTGACAAAGAGGGGCGTGCCGTGAATCGCTATGCGCCAACCTGCTCCCCTTCCAACATTGAGGTAGCCCTGTAACTCAAACAGTTTATTATGCATGTTCCTTGTCTCCGGCCACCAGTCTGGTGATTAACCTGGTGAATCTCTGATTCCGCAGAACGACATCAAGAAGCTGCTAGAGGTTTGAGGTATCTCCAGGGAAGATCATGCATCGGCGTGTGACGTGTCGTGTGTATGGTGTCATCTGTTATTTTCACTACTGTATGTACTCTTACTCTATTAAGAGAAATTTCAGTTTGTCATATGTTATGTCCTGTTCTACACGGTGATGAAAGGAATATTATTAACACGTGGCTGAAATATAAATAAAATTATCTTGCTGCAACAACACGAGCTGGTGAATAATCTATAAGAATCATCTCAAAAACTGAATGAGCTATTTCAAAGTATACTTTCGGTATTCTTTCAGGAACAGAAAATCTCTTTTGAGAGCTGGGGGTATCGACAGGTGGAGCTATCCTCTAGATGAGTTGATATCAATGCTGGAACTTCTCGTGTCAAATATCCCGGAGCTAGGCCACCCTCCCGTTGTTACGACAGAGGGTGGTGGCGGCGGCGTTAGGTTTTGATTATGTCCAGCAGAGCCCGGCGACGCGTCTGGCCCTCCGCCGGTGAGCGAGTCGGGGGAACCGAAGGCCGGCGGCGGTTTCGCGGCTTTCTTGGACTTTGATTTGGACCCTCCGTTGACAAAAGTACCTAGTACCACCTGCACATGCCAAAGCAGAGTTATAAGTTGCATTGTAGTTGGAGGATTTGGATTCCATGTGTGAATCCTAATAGATGAGATGATTTGGTACTGTGAAAGAGTGTTACCTGGACAGTGCTGGCAGCTACCAATGCTCCACCAAGAACACCTCCGATGACATGCCTCTCCGGGCTGCAGAGCGTGACGCTTAGCCCGTCGCTCTGGTTCTGCTGCGCCTCGGTCAGATTGTAAGAGCCGGATAAACTCAGGATCTCGTACAATCCCTACAAGCATTGAAGGTTACATGTAAGTTTCAGATGCATTTCTTGATATGTTGACTGCATATAGGATGGTCACCTACCTCGTAAATGGAATTGGAAGGATTGTTGTTGTAAGGAGCCATTGAGACGGAGGAGGCGTGGTCTGCTGGGTGGCGGAGGACGGCCCTGGAGACGGAGCCCATCGCCGAGAGCACGCACACGGCCCTTGGGGACTGGTTCACGAATGCCGCGATCTTCCCCGCGACGTCCTGGCGAACAAGGTGATTGATATGATTTTTTCTGTCAGTTCAGTCTGCTGCAAATTCAGGTGCAATATGATAGCAGAGGATTATAAATGAAAATTCAGTCCAGTCTAAACAAAGTCCGTGTGTTGGTTTCTTCTATTGTGGGATTGCTTCAGCTTGCATTCTGTACATACCTCTGAAGGAGATGCTGTGATGATGTGAGGAGTGAAGCTCGTTCCAGCTGAACCAGAGAACGCATTGCCTAGACAAAATAACAGTGCATTGGCAGACGTGATCAGGGAACCGGAAGAACAGAGGACTACCACACATTAGTTATCTCTATTGTGGTTTCGGTAAACTGCAGAGTATAGTACGACTGCAAACTCAACCTGTAAACTAAGCAATACTTTCTACACTAGAATCAACAAAAAAGAAGTATTTTTTTAAATCTAAAGCAGCTGCACGCCACAGATGTTCAATTCCCCTGACAAAAAATACTTACATATTCTACTGGTGAAACAAACTTATAATTGTTTTCAGAGTTGACCATAAAATATATTCAGAGTTGAGTAATATACTACTCACCGGAGGGTTTAGGGGAGGAAAGCTTCTTCCCGGTGCCAGGCGGCCGGCCACGCCGCTTCTTGGCCGCCGCGTCGTCCAACCCGCCCGCCATGTCCTGCCCGGACATCGACCCCATCCTCGACGGCGGCACGCCCATCATCTGCTGCTGCTGACGCGGCTGGCCCTGCGGCGAAGACATGTGGTGCTGCTTCATGGCCCCGTCGGGCCCGTACTTGCGCGGCCTGCCCCTCTTCCGCTTCACCGGCTCAGGCGGGCTCGCGACCGGCATCGTGCCGCCGGACCCCGAAACAGAGACCATGTTGCCGGACCCGGGGACGGAACCCATATTGCCGGACCCGAGATGGAACCCATGCTGCCGCCGTGCATCATGGACGAATTAGGGGACGGGGTGTTGTCCATGTGGTGGAACTGCATGGCGGAGAGGGAGCCGCCGGCGCCGCCGATGGACTGGAGGATGGCTGTGGGGCTCATGCTCATGTTGGGCATGGGGCGGATGACGGAGTGCATCCCGGCGAGCGAGGACGGGCTGCTATGCCCTCCCCCGCCGCCGCCGAGCATGCGGTGGTGTTGCTGCTGGTAGAATGGCGGCAGGTCGGACGGTGAGATGAGTTCTTTGCCATCCATGCATGGATCACTGGCTAGCAGCTGCCTTGTTCACCGAGATGGTCGCAACTGATCAGGTTGATCAATCACCTCGATCTTGCTGGAACGCTTCAAGCTTTTGTTCCTCCGGCGTGCACGTCCGGCAAGAACAGGCGGCGCGCGGCTATCTTGCCCGTGCCGCTGGAAAAGAATGGAGGAGGAGGAGATGGGAAGTACCACCACGAGCACGAGCTGCTACTAGCTAGATCAGATGGAATGATGGGAGAGAGAAGCAAGGAGAAGGATAAGATGACGCGGTTGGCCTACATGCACAAGGGGGCCGGGCAAGTAGCCGGGACTTGTTTTTCAGCGAGGGTGGATGGGTACAGGGTAGATGGTGGATGGATCATCGATGGATGAGATGGAACGGCGGCCGGGCTGGGCAGCGCCCCACGCGACACATCTTCCGGCGATAAGATTTCCGTTCCGTTCCTTTCGCCCGACGAAAAGGTACCCGAGGCAACAACGGTTGCCGCCATAGCTTTCGTCGGGCGCGCGGCATCGTTTGACAGACGGCTAGGCCCATCCTCGGCGGGAGGTGGGTGGTGGCATGTCGCTACCCGGCCACTCCATCCGCCCCCACTCTACAGTCCACGGAATAGAAGCCTCCAGCCCGGGCCCATGCGCCAGCCTATTTTTTTTTCGAGATATTTTCGTATGTGCTTGTTGTTTCTGTTACAAGTAACAGGCTAGCAGCCGTCAAAAAACAAAAGAAAACAATACAAAAAGGTTCACAACGGATCGTAGCCTCAATATAGGAAAAATACACTAAGCTTAGTGAAGGATCATCGATAGGAAGATTAGAGCATGGCGCGGCTCCTCTTGGCCAAGTCATATATCATGGCACGACAAAACTTTTTGGCAGGAAACATCCGTGATTATGAATTGGTTCCTTTATGGAATATCAAATAGATAGGGTACTTCTTGCTCTGATGAAATGCATTTACCAAAAACATATCCTCCTCGCTATCTATTTTGAGTGTCGCCATTGATGTTTTATTTGTCGTCGTTGCAATGGTCTTTGGTGTTGAAGGCAACGAAGAGGGAAAAAACGCTTCACTTTCACTAGACCCGCCCTGAGTGTGAGTCCCCTGGGACCTTTGATACAAGTACTCCTTTCACACCCCCATCGCTCTCCCCCTCTGTAAAAGGAGATTTGCTTGTAAATATGGTATGGTAATAGTTAACTCAATCGACAACAATGAGCATGTTCTCCAAGGTGAAGCAAATGGTGCCCTTAATGTAAAGAAATATTCATGCCCATGTCACATGTGTAGATTGAGTTTTGTATGAAAAAATACAAGTTTTCTAACATGTGTGTAAAATATGATGCTTGAGCTTTTGTTTCCCCATAGTAACACATTTTTCTTCTTCTTATAATTTTGCACACACACAATAGACATGGTGCACAAAGATGCAGGTTGGCCAATAAATCCAGATTGTTTTGAATTTTGTAAGGATTTTGTTGTTTATCATTTGGAGCATGTGCTGCCGGGAACCAAATAGCCATCCCTGAAAATATTCGTTTTGTAGCACCATACGAACATATTCGTATGAGTTTTAAGTAGTGATTCCCTTACATGTGAAAAAAGTGTGTGGTAATTGCAAAAGAATATTCATGAAACTAGTGGCGGAGCCACACTACAGTTGTGTAGTCAAGTGACTACACAGTTTTCTTGAAAATGCAAGCAAATTTCATGTAAAAAATAATACATATATGTGTATTTGACTACACAATTTTGCACTGACTACACAATGTTAAAGTTCTGGCTCCGCCACTGCATGAAACATTGCAATATAGTAACTGCAAGAGAATATTCATGAAACAGCACAATATGGTACAACCAATTGTATGCAAATTTGCAGGTTTAGTATTGTGAAGTTTTTTTCTTGTTTCACAAGAGTGTTAATTAGAGGAACGTTGAGATAAAAAAATGTGAAGCTAGAGACAACAACTTGGAATTTATTTATTGTATTTTTTAGCTTTATCACGGATCTTAGTTGTTCACGTTCGCATTATTTTCCTTGTTCTACTGAATTTGTCAATAAAATTAGATGGTTTGGGTTACAAAATATAGGACGCAGGAGCAGAGATCAAGTGCTAGCTCTCTTGACACGTGGTAGCTAGTCCAAACTTGATACTAGAGCTAGCCAGCTCCGGTGAGTAGTAAACTTTGTCTTGCAACAGTGCGCGTATGGGGTTTGGTATGCGGATCGGATTGATCGGATCGAATCGAATCGAATCGAATCGATCAATCCACATCAGAACAGCAGTGATTGGGTGGGACGGAACAATATCTGTCTAACGAGCGCCATGCAATACCATCAGTTATGGCGCGTGCATGCATGGGTCGATTATTGATCTTCACGAGTCCCCTCCATGAATAATTTCTGCCAACAAAAAGAAAAGGGGTTCCCTCGGCGCTGGCTGCCTGGCTGGTGTAGCATCCATATGGCCGGGCAAGGTCGATCGTTCGAGGACCATGCATGACGTTCGAAGAAAATATCCAATATCTAGATCGATCGAGGATGCATGCACATGAGAGACCCAATCATTCATTCCATCAAGATGAGTATCTCCTCCTCTCGCGCGCTCGCCTCCTGGTCAAAAAACGCTTTCCGGTCATCCGGCCAATGGCGGCTGCGTGTTTAGGCAAATATCCCCCATTGATCCGATTTCCACTCAGGAGAGGATGAGGGCTGTAGCATCTCTAGCAGAGCCATTAAAAGTCGCGAAACCTTAAAATATCCGTCGTAAATGGTTTCAGAACCTTAAAAACGGCAATAGCAGAACCCTTAAAAGCAGTCAACCCATAAACGATTTTGAGGGGCCTGTGAATTCGGGCCGCGGAACCGTGAATGTGATGTTTTCTCGGTCGAACCGAAGGGGGCATGTAAACCGCGCGAAGCGTTGGCGGGCTGAACATTCAGCACCCGCCGGTGAGCTTCCGCCGTAGAACTCGCCGGAATCCGGCCGTTTTCCGCCAAACTCGCCGGAATCAGCGAAAACAGGAGCGACAGTGGGCAGCTTCTGCTCGCCGGCCCCGTGGGGGCTCCGTGCACCGGCCGCCACCGCTGAGAGCCGCCAAAACCATGCGCGGGCCCTGCCCCGGCCGCCGCCGCTGAGAGCCGCCAAACCTACGCCTGACCGCCGACGAGGGCTTCCTGTGCGTGCGCGGGCCTGGCCTCCGTGCTCGACGCTGTGCGCCTGCCCCGTGGGGGCTCCGTGCACCGGCCACTGGGGGGGCTTCGTCTCGAGCGCGGGGGACACTGCTCACGTGGCCGCCGGGCTCCGCGCTGCCCAAAGCGCGCTTCATCCCGCGCGCCAGGGACCTCCATCTTGCGGGGGCTTCGTGTGAGCTACGTGTGTGAGCTACCTGCCTGCATGCATGCCTGTGTTGAATCGATCGGAAGCTATCTGCCTGTAGGATCGATCGATCCGCACGAGGTAGCTAGGTAGCTAGCTAGCTGAGCGCCTCCGCGATGGATACTGGAATGGCTAGCTAGCGACTCCGCATCCAGCTCTCAGTGCTGATTTTATTGATCTAGAGACTAGCTACCTTATGCGGTGCTAGTGGATCCGAGGAAAATATGAGGAAAAGATGGACGAGGAAGACGACGGAATATTCCGCGGCATATTCTTTTTTCCAGTTCGGTTTAAGGTTTCTGCTATGCGCCGCGCATATTTGTGAGCTGAAATGGCTAAAACGCAAACTGTAAACCGCGTTTGAGGTTTCGTGTTTTAAGGGTTCTGCTAGAGATGCTCTTACATAGCGGATTGAGTTAGGTTTTGCATATTCCCGCCGTTACCAAATAAATAAATATACATGTCGTATAAAGTTTGTATATATTTTTTAAGTTTGACCAAGTATGTACCAAAAATGTGAAGATCTACACAAAACCAAATAATTATCAATATGTAGAACCATCATAAGATACATTTCTATAATGTATTTATTCCATATTGAAGTTGACGATATTCTCTTTTACACCCTCCGTTCACAAAAGGATGTCTCAATTTTTCTAGATTTGTATGTATGTAGACATACTTTAGTTGTAGATACATCTAAATTTAGATAGAGTTGAGATATCTTTTATAAACGGAGGGAGTACATATTTCGTTAAACTTAGAAAGCATTAACTTTTTTACTAAGTTCATACGCCACGTATTTTGGGACCAAGGACGTATGGATCTGATCTAAGTAATTAGAACACCTAATTGCTCATTAGAGAAGCATGGTGCAAGTGCGATCAGTGACATGGGATGGCAATTTTTTTGGTTGGGCGGAACGACGAAGTTTCTTGCACATGTATCCAGGCTGCTTCGGTATGTCACCTCTTCACCTTATATCAGGCCCATTATGTGCTCATTTATCTGCCTGTCTATTTCATTCCGTGCACATAGTATTGCTCTTTCTTCGAGGAATTCCCGCTCACGGTGTCTTTGCAGCAAGTTTGGGTATATGCTTTCGACTATTTCTTATTTAGGATGTTTTCCTTTCTGAGGAGTAGGTCCTTTGGTATTTTAATCCAATCATCTTCTTCCTCTTGAGAAAGACTCTGGGGCTTACTGGCTAGCACATGTGATGGTGTGCTAGGCAGTCAGAGTTCGAGCCTCAGCTCTATCTTAATTAAAAACAACGGGGTTCCTCCCCTTGTTGGTTCATTTTTTCTTCTTCCTCTAATGTTGTTTTTCCGTCGCCGTCAAGAATTCTCTCATGTCCATCTCACAGCTCCTAGTGCTATGCAATATTGTTGTATTGTAGGTCGGGCAGATAGAAAGCTAGCATCTATGTCATCTGTCCTAGGTGTGGTGTAGGGTCGACGTAGAGCGAAAGACGCGTAGATGAGGTAGTGGGTACCAACTAGCGTCCTTCGTGATGCGATTTTTTACCAATATAGCCCCCTCCGTTTTTTTTGTCAAAAATGGCCCCGGCGGGAAGACAGCAAATCGACATGTGTCACTCCGCCATCTGGGATGGCGGGAAGATACTTCCCGCTGTACCAAGTGGCGGGAAGTCCGTTGACATTGAGCACCAGTCTGTGCCTCGTCATGCTGACCCCACCACCTCCTGCCACTCCAGCTGGCGGAATGTGCCAAGTGTCGCCGCACCATCCCAGATGGCGGGAGGACACGTGTCGCTTCGTTGTCTTCCCGGCAGGGCCATTTTTGAAAAAGAAATTCGGAGGAGACCACTTTTGACAATTACATTGGGCAGGGGGCTATATTTGTAAAAAAATCTCGTGATGCCACCAAAATAGCTAGTGCCTAGTGTCCTTCCTGCGGCGGCGTTGCTCTTCCCAACCGCTTCAGTGTTGCCTAGCCGGTTTAGGGTTTAGGGATATGTCAGGGTTAGGCTAAGCTAGGGATGGCACCCGCAGGGTATGGGTCAGGGTGGAGCCACCCCATACCCTTACCGGCCCCCCTCAATCTTGCCCGTCACCCTTACCCATGCCCTTGTGTGGGTACAACTTTCTCCCATACCCTTCACCCGACAGGGTAAAAGGGTACCCGTGGGTAAAAGTTCCCGCGTTTGCAACACAACAGATTGAGTAGAAAATAGTTGTAAACAACATCATATAATCATATAACTTTAACCAGCAGCACATTAAACCCACAACACATACTTATAAATAGCATCACATATACTTATAAACATCAACACTTGCGCATAAACAACGCATGTAAACAACAGCACTTGCGCATAAACAACAACACATTTTAATGATAAACAACAGTACATAGTCATAAAAATTACTAGGTACATTAGGTTATTATTGGGAGACCCATTTGTCACAGATTTAGAAGGGTATATGGGTACGCGGGTATGGGTTATGCAAACCCATACCCGTACCCTCTATGCCCGATGGGTACAAGATTTCCCGTGTCATTAAGGACCAAAATCCCGTTAAAAGGAGAGATTGAGTAAGTTCTATTTAGTTCCATGTACTCTCCATTGTGCGAAGGGGCGGATCAGTTTCAGACACATGAAAGAACATGCGCGAGCATCGCGTGTCATTATATTAAGATAGAGAAAGCAAATTTACAAGAGTTTTGTGAGACCAGGACCCAGCCACAGACGGCTTGTCCCTCTCTGCGACGATACTCTAATGGTACTGGATCTCTCTTCTACGCCCGCCTAAACCCGCCCTCGTCCACTGCTCGAACTCCTGAATGATACGACTGCACACCCTCTGGGCTGAAGAGACCACTCGATCGAACACCCTATTGTTCCGCTCAAGCCAAATTGATCTCGCGATGAGGATGACTAGCCCGTTGATGCGCTTCTTCTCACAATGCGTAGGACTATGCGTAAGATCAAAATCTTTGTATGACACCTGGTCTAGGGAGGGACGAAGCTGACTTGAGAGGATTGGGTCAGTTGACCACAATGAAAAGTAGAAATTCTTCGCTAATACTCCAGTACTAATGAATGCTTATTTGTAGAGAATGACCCGAGTGTAACCGAAAATATAGGGACGACCCGTTGATATCTTTTTCGTAGCTTCGTCCGTGGGTGGCTGGGTCCAGGGCGGCTGCCTAGCAGGGATCATAACTACTAGTGGCGGAGCTCCCCTTCGGGCGAGGTCGGGCGGCTATTCAAAAGTTCACCTATATGTATGCGTATAGGTATTCTGCATCGGTGGCGCATTCCACTAGCACTCTAGCGACCCAACCATCCAACGATCAACGAGAAAACCCAATAGAAAAATGGGGCAAGAGCCCAAGAAGACACAACACATTGCTTCGTGTTTTTCTCTCAACAAAAAAAAAACATCATTGATAGTTGGCCCACCCAGCTATTTCGTTCAGATCGTGTTTGAAAGATCATGTATCTTTGCTTGCCAAGTCTAAAAAAATGTATCTTTGCTTGCCTACCACGTGTGGCTTTCTTTGTTTCCAAATTCTTGTTAGGGATTTAATACCATGGTTTTTCACTCATTTTGTCATCAAATTTAAGCTAGTCAATTAAAAAATCGTCGTTCTACTATAGTTGGTCCACCTAGCTATTTCTTTCTGAGCTCTAGAACCTCCACTCCCGCCGAGGGATATTTAAAAGTCATATCTTGATATAAAAAATCAAGCGAGGGATATTCAAAAGTTTTGAACCTGATAAATCTAAGGAAGATTTTCAAAAGAGTGTAGAGCTTTGCCATTCTTGTGACTTTGATGTCGCATTTTTTTCATTGGTATGTTTCTAAGATCTATATCTATTTAAATATGTCTCTATTTTCATTGCACTAAATGATTATCTTTAGGAACATATATCCAACATTAATATTTTATACTTTAGAGTTTGCCCGACCTCAATTTTTTTCCGTCCTCCTCCACTGACTACAGGCGTGCAAGGCCTAGGATGGCAAGTGCATCGTCCATTGATCCAGAGATTCGCAGTAACATATTTTATTTCCCAATGCGTTATATGGACCAACATTGCTAAATTTGCATCCAATTCATTTTAGAGCACGAGTGGGCCCCGTCCTCCTTCCCGCCTAATGTGGTTGGGCTTCACTTCTCTTTTCATGGGTGTTTTGAAGCTGTGAAACAAAATCTTTGATTGAGGGTATCTTCTTTTTAAGCAAAATTGATGTCTACTTTGAGCAACCCACTTGTGGCTTTTACAAAGTTCAGGATATCTTCATTCAGCAACCCATAGGTACGGACTAGCTTTTACAAAGTGCTTGTATACTTGTAGCCGGGGACGCTTATGTCCACACGGGACCATCCAAATCAGCTCGCGATTGTACATTTTCTTTTCTGGCTTTGAACTTCATGTTCTAATTTAATTATTTCTCTTGAACTTGCATGTAACCTGACATCCCCGATATAACTATGTTTCTACTTTAAGCGTAGGTAACGATGAACTTGTAAATGTGAACTATTTTATTATACTCGGTTCTACAATTTTGTCATTTTTTTGTAGGCTAGAATATAAAAAGAGTAAATTCCAGTTTCTACCCCCTATTTTGAGATTTTTTACACTAAATACTCCATTTAACAATTTCTCATCACAGTTACCCCATATAGTGTAAGTCTTGCCATGTTTTACCCCTCATAAATATTTAGAGCGTTTCAATTGGTGGTTTCAAGCCGTCTAGTACACATGGCGTGACACGTCATGGTTTTCGCCCTCGATTTTCTGTGACCAAACCGGCAGGTAACTGGCTCACTCAGCTTTAGCCGGTGTTTTAAGTACGAACATCATTGGTTTGTTGCACAACAATCTCTAACTGTCCCGCTTATCTCTAATGGAAATATCACATCACCGATTCACACGTACTAGATCACGTAGATCACGAGACGGAGAAGCAAGCATCGAGCGCCGTGGGACTCGGTGGTGATCGTCGCACCGCCGGGGATAGTCGAGCTGGAGGACGCTACCGTCATGAAAATGGAATGCGGGCTGCAAGGAAATTTTACTTACGTTGTTTTAGGTTAATATGGCTACAATTTTCTTTTGTTCCTAGATCAGTGAACGCATATTAGTTTGTGCATGAACCGACCCTATCCATCTAAAAAAAATCCTGGTATTTTCACTCATCGCACGCATCTTGGCCAGTGGCGGAGGTTCACTGAGTCTGCTGGGGGTGGGGGTAAAATGCGATATATCAGTCCCTAGGGGGGGGGGGGGGGGGGGGGGGGGGGGGGGGGGGGGGGGGGGGCGCTGGCCCCCCTGACATGAACTAAGCTCCGTGATGACGTGAAACACACGTTCGTTGGAGACCCCAAGAGGAAGGTATGATGTAGTCAGCAGCAAGTTTCCCTCAGAAAGAAACCAAGGTTATCGAACCAGTAGGAGCAGCAACTCTTCAGAAGGTTGTCAACGGCGCCAGAAAAATAGTGTTGTTGATGGGAGTCTGGACTGTTGACGTGGAATCTGCACACAACACAATCAAACTACTTTGCCCCAACGAAACAGTGAGGTTGTCAATCTCACTGGCTTGCTGAAAACAAAGGATTAAACGTATGGTGTGGAAAATGAGTATTAAATTGCAGAGAATGAAAAAGGAACAGTTTGCAGTTTGTGGTTGTTTAATCAGTGTAAAAGAATGGACCGGAGTCCACAGTTCACTAGTGGTGTCTCTCCATAAAAGATAACTAACATGTTGGGTGAACAAATTACAGCTGGGCAATTGACGAATAGTGAGCGCATGACAATGCATATACATGACATGTTGACTACTATGATATTTAATTGGGCATTACGACATAATACATAGATCGTTATCCAACTGCATCTATGACTAATAATCCACCGCCGGGTTGTCATCCGAGTTCCCCGTTGGTATTAAGTTGCAAGCAACGGATAATTGCATTAAGTAAAGTGCGTAATGTAAACAAACACATATGTCCGTGGACATAGCATCGTTAGGTTATCCCTAGTGGCAACAACACATCCACAACCTTAGAACTTTCTGTCACTGTCCCAGGTTAAACGGAGACATGAACCCACTATCTAGCATAAATACTCTCTCTTGGAGTTACAAGCATCTACTTGGCCAAAGCATCTATGAGTAACGGAAAGCATGCAAGATCTTAAATAACATATAAGATAGATTGATAATCAACTTGACATAATATTCAATATTCATCGGATCCCAGCAAACACAACATGTAGCATTACAATAATATGATCTTGATCATGTAGGCCAGCTCACAAGATCTAAACATGATGGCACAAAGTGGAGAGACAACCATCTAGCTACTGCTATGGACCCGTAGTCCAAGGATGAACTACTCACGCATCACTCCGGAGGCAGGCATGACGATGTAGAAGCCTCCGGTGACGATTCCCCTCTCGGCAGGGTGCCGGGAAGAGTTCTGAACCCTCCCGTGCTAGGGTTGACGACGGCGGCGTCTCTGGAACTTTTCGTGGATATTTGCTCAGGTCCTTAGGGTTTTCGCGTCGGGGGGAATAAGTAGGCGAAAGGGCGGCGGCTGCGGACCCCCGAGGGGCCCACACCACCCCAGGGCGCGGCAGAGGGGGGAACCGCGCCCTCGTGGCGTGTGGGGCCCTGGTGGCCCTCCTCTGCTGCTCCTTCGCTCCGTCAGGTGTGTTCTGGAAAAATAGGGACCCCCGTGTAGTTTCGTCCAATTCCGAGAATATTTCCAGACTAGCTTTTCTGGAATACAAAAACAGCAGAAAACAGGAACTGGCACTTCGGCATCTTGTTAATAGGTTAGTCCCAGAAAATGTATAAAAGTGATATAAAGTAGATGCAAAACATGTAGCAATTGGTATAAAACAAGCATGGAACATCAAAAATTATAGATACGTTTGAGACGTATCACTCCGCCACTGATCTTGGGATACATGGAGTAATACTTTTCCGAAAACGGATTGGGCCGGCTATGAAAAAAAAATGTTCCCCCTCGGTGCGTGCATGCTGGTTCTATGTAAATAAAAAGATAGAAAAACCGTGAACAACACGTGTATGGTCAATACCCAAATGGTTGAAACGCTCTAAAAACTTTAGAGGGGGTAAAAACTGGCAAAACGGAAACTAAATGGGGTAATTATAATGAAAAAGTATTAAATAGGGTAATGAGTGAAAAAAGGTCAAACTATGGGGTAAAATATAGAATTAACTTAAATAATTGGTATATTCACGCTTGTAGTATCATTGACTACATTTTTTTCTTCAGTTTTTTTAACTTTTAAAATATGGATTTGATTTATATAAAAAAGGGATCCATTGAGCTTGACCTCCATTTGGGGTTTCTGACTGTCTCTCACGATTAGATACTCTACAAATAGAGATTTCTTGATGTCGGGTTCCAGTAATCTCTTTACTAAAAAATTATATTAACAAGTTTTCAAAATCTGGAAAAAAAATCCCCGCAGATTGTCAATGATGTATCTCAAAACATGCAAAATCTCACTTTGAAATAGTTTATACTCAGAGCTACATAAAAAATACAAATATATGGATCTAAATAAACACACTTCCAAATCGCGTAAATATACAAGATTTTATCATTTTGTGTAGCCCATCATACAAAGAACTTCGCCTTGTGATTTTGCATGCTTGTAAAATGGTGATCGACATTCAGAATTATTTTTAAAAATAAAGGGATCTTTGGAGCTCGAAAGGCAAAGTGATTTTTCAAATTAGTGCTACTATATACAGTACAACTCCCTCCGTTTCTAAATATAATATATTTTAAATATTTCATTAGACTACATACGGATTGAAATGAGTGAATGCACGGGAAATCATCTTTGGCTAATAGGTGTAGATGCACCCACTATTTTAAAATGGCATTTCAAAATGTAAAAAATTCCAAACAATTTTTTTGGATGTATACTCGGATATTCTATGTTCACACAATAAGTTTCGTGGAAAAAATGGCATTTTTTGTGGACCATGTAAAAAAGATAAATTCGTGTGCACCAAAATGAATTTTCACGAAACATTTACTTGTCTTTTTACACAGGCCACAAAAAATGTTTTTATTTTCACGAAATTTTATGTGTGAATATAGAATATCTTGATGTACACCTACATTTTTATTTATTTGGAATTTTTTGACATTTTGAATAGTTTTTAAAATTTATTTTCATAATGGGTACGTCTAAACCTACTATCCAAAACATCATGTCCGTGAATGCACACCCTAAACTGCATTTGCATCTAGATACATGTGAATATGAAAAGAACCTAAAAATCTAGTTCCAACATAACAGCATAACGTATATTTTGTACACTTATATTCACAAGTAGCTCGTAGCTCGGCGCGCGCCAATAACGGCTGCCTGCTGGTTTTCATGGGCAGCTAGCTGGCCATTCATGTCCACTGATGATGCATGTCGACGGCCCGCAACAGATAAAAGTTTCGACAGCACGTCAGTGGACGAACTCAGTTCGTTTTATACACAGTCAACGGCCGGCTGTCCTCTTGAATGCGGGAAAAAGATCGACGGCCATGCATCGCATGCTGCCATGTAAATGTACAGTATATATCAACGCTGACAGGAGCTTAGGCATTGAAGAGAGGCAGATTGAAAATTAATTAACGATCGAGAGATTGATCATGCGTGGATGGAGCAAGTGAGAGACGAGAGGCCAGGGCATGTCTGAGGTTAGTCGTCGGTCTTGACCAGCTAGGCAGCCATCAGCCAGTGGGAGTGTGTGTGGATAAGTGGCGGCCGTGTATGCATGCAGCAAAGCGTGTGATCTTCTGGATAAGGCCGGCCGTCATGAAGATGCTGGTGGTAGCGTCGAACGGCGGCGACCACAAGCTGATGATCCAACTTGACGGCCAACGAAAGCGATGGCCTTCATTTCACTGCCACATCCCAATCCCAGCCACTCGCCTTCTTCCAAGCTTAATTTTTTTCTTCAAGCTTAATTTGTACTCCTAGAAAAGGTCCGTCCAGAGCCCACTGGCCCATCGTGGCATGCGCGCGCGCGAGCAACTTCCGCAAGGAGAAGAGGCCCAGAAACCAACCCAGAATTATGCTGCCTGGCGCACCGAGTGCGTCGGCCGTCGATCGAGGCCCGTCAAGCTGCGCGACGTACGGCGCCCTACTCTTGGAAGAAAAAAAAAGGGCTTGTCAGCATCCATGGCTCCATATATGCTCCTCTGCAACGGATCATGGCTTTCCATGTCAAAGAAGAAACATGGTTTTCCCCTAACAGAAAAGACAAATCATGTACGACTCCACTATGCAAAGACGACACCTGCTAGATAGCACGTAATGGTAATACAGTATGCTACAAGTCGCAACAAAGTACTCCAAGCTAATTGCACACACGCATGTACCTATGTACGTAGGGCTCCACCCACGAGCAAAGAGTTCTAGCTAGAGTATGAGGAGCACAAACTTCTTGCGTCTATCAACCACATATAAAAGCTCTCTACAATATCATCACTACAATTTTGATCAAACTCCGAGCTTGATCTACATTCCGTGGCAGTCTGTTCCGTGGTGTACATATGCTCGATCGAGGGAGATGATAGCATAGAACTACCACTTTACGCGCTAAATTCCGAAAAACTACCACTTTACGTTTCAATCGCACAAAGCTACCACTCTTCGCTAATTTTGTTGCAATGTGCGCACATTGTTGTCTAAACCGAAATTGACACTCGTGCTGATAGGTGGGACCCATTGGTCAGGGCTGAGGTGGCAGCACGCGTGGACTCTTTGCTGATGTGGCAGCACACGTGGCCGTGGGCCCACCTGTCATACTAATAAATAAAATAATACTCAAAAAATGAAAAATAAAATATCAATAAAAATAAAAATCTCAAAAAATAAAAAAGTCCACAGGCGGACCCACGTGTCAAACAAGGTTGCTCGATCCATCAAGCAAATCCAGCGGCGGCGCGCTTCGGTGCCAGCACTCCCGAGTTTGATCAGGCCCTCTCCGCCATCTCTCCCTCCTCCACGGCTTGGGCGCCGGGGCCCACCTCCTGCTCGCTCTCGTCGTAGCGGGCCGGCTCCTCTTCGCCACCTGCAGCCGCCGCGGGAAGGAACCGGATTCCGCGGGAAGAGGCGGCGCCGGGTTCGCGTTCCGGTGGTGCCGCCTCGCGTTGTGCACCACGTGGCTCTGGCAGCGTCCGAGCTCTCCCTCGCCGCGTACTCCCTGGTCGTGTGGTACCTCGACAACAGCAACGGCGGCGGGGCCGGGTGGGGGGCGCCCGACGCGGTGGCGGAACACGTGGACGCCGTGGCCCGGGCGGTGGCGTGGCTATTGCTCGCGGCGTACCTGCAGCTCGAGTACGGCCGCCGCGGGGAGGAGCGGTTCCCGGCGCTGATCAGGCTCTGGTGGGCGCTCTTCTTGCTGCTCTCCATCCTCGCCATCGCCGCCCACGCAGCGGCGGGCCTCCTGTACAAACTCCCCGTGCCCGCCCTTTCGTGGGCGTGCGACGCCGTCTCGTTCCTCGCGGGCGCGGTGCTGCTCGTCGCCGGGTTCTCGGCCGAGAGGAGTTTCGCGGCGGGCGCCTCTGCATCCGAGGAGCCTCTGCTCAATGGCACGAGCGAGAACGGCACGCATGACGTCGTCGATGCCTCCCTGTTCACCTTCTCCTGGTTGGGTCCGTTGCTCGGCCTCCCTCCCCCATCGCCCTGCCGCCCTCGACCACTCCCCTCCATCCGCAGCAGATCGAGGCCGGCTGGCGTCCGCCTGTGCACCATCCCCTCCGAGCACGGCCGCGCCGCCGACAGCTGCAGGAGGCAGAGGCACTGCCTCTCCAGCTCCTGGTCGCGCCCATGCGCAGCAGGCGGCCGCGCCGTACTGCGTCCCTCTCCGCCCCGGCCTGGTGCTGGTCGAATCGATGGAGATTAGGGCGTCACCGATGAGCCTCAGGCTCGCGAAGCCGCCGGCCTCCGCCAGCTTCCGCCCGGCCGCCCTCAGGACCTCCTTCGAGCTCCTATTCTACCTCACCGAGCTCCCCACTGCCTCGATCTGCACCCCATGCCGGCGCCTCCTTGCTCTCCTATTCTATTTTTGAGATATTTTTTATTGATAATTATATGTTGTATATTTATTTTCTTATTTTTGAAATTATTTTTTTGAGATTTTTATTTTTATTGCTATTTTATTTTTCATTTTTTGAGATATTTATTTTTTATTAGTATGACAGGTGGGCCCACGGCCACGTGTGTGCTGCCACGTCAGCAAAGAGTCCACGTGTGCTACCACCTCAGCCTTGACCGGTGGGTCCCACCTGTCAGCACGAGTGTCAATTTCGGTTTAGACAACAATGTGCGCACATTGCAACAAAATTAGCGAAGAGTGATAGTTCTGTGCGATTGAAACGTAAAGTGGTAGTTTTTCGGAATTTAGCGCGTAAAGTGGTAGTTCTATGCTATCATCTCCGATCAAGGACATGCATGTCTCTGGCCGTCTCCTCATCATTTTTTTTGGAGTTGAATACATGGGGCACCCACAAAGTTGCCTTCGATCAAATAACTTCTAAAACAGGCTGGCGCGGCCTACAAACTAGCATTACGGTGTAAAAAAGGTCATAGTAGTCTGAATTACACGTAGAATCATTTTCTACACCCACTGCACCGCTTATCACGAAAACGCGAACCCCCTCCCCAAGCGTTAATGTTTTAAATAGGCCGGCCCATATAGAGGCTGCCTCATTCCGGTTTTGGTAACCTTCTGGATACTTTCGATTCAGCTTTTGCTTTTGTTTTTTCTTCGTTTTTCCATTTTTGCATTTTTTCTGTTTTCCAATATTTTTCCCTTTTCGTTTTATAGGTTTTGAAAAATGTTCAAAATTAAAAATGTTCATATAAATTTTGTTCATGAACATTTTTAAAATTTGTGAACCATTTTAAATTTCATGAACTTTTTTAATTCTACACATTTTAAATTCACGAACCATTTTCAAATTCATGAACTTTTTAAAATTCAACACATTATAAATTAATGAACCATTTTAAAATTCCTCAACAAATTTTCAAATCAATGAACAATTTTAAAAGTGTTCTGATTTGAAAAAGTTAATGAACCATTTTCAAACTCATGAACCATTTTCAAATTCATGAACTTTTTAAAATTCAACACATTTTAAATTAACGAACAATTTTCAAATTCTGAACAAAATTTTAAATTTAGGAACCATTTTTACAATTAATGAACACTTAAAAAATGTTCAGATTTGAAAAAGTTAATGAATAATTTTCAAATTCATGAACATTTTTTCGTGATTTTTTAAAAATCCGGGACATTTTAAATTAACGAACCATTTTCAAATCCATGAACCATTTTTATAGCTGTGACAATTTGTTAAATCTTGGAATTTCTGATTTCACAAAAAGAATTAATAAAAAAACCGAAACATGAAGAAACATCCATCAACAAATGAAAGAGTTATTTCGCCAGAACAAACGGAATGAGTGCGTTGACGTACGAAAGAAGCGAACCAGTAATGGGCCGAGCCCAACGAGCCATGAGGGTGCACGCAACCTCTATACCTGACGCTAAACGCGCCTAATAGGAGCGCCCGAATTACACAATCTATGGCCGACAATTTTGCAAAAGGAAAAATATTAAATAAAAACTTGTAAGACTACCCTGATAAAAAAAATGAAAGAAGTCCTTCTATCATCTTCATGGATGAGACAACCTCCGGACTTGATTCCCAAGCAGCTGCAATCGTGACGAGCACAATGAGGAACACAGTTGATATTGGTAGAACTTTGGTCTGCACGATTTACCGGCCTTCTTCGCCGACGGGGATAGAAAGGAGGTTGAGGCGGAGAACAATCTGCGACTGCGTCGAGAATAGTTACGACCAGCCAGCCAATCGCTGCAACCAGCATAGAGATGATGATACGCACGATCGTTGCATCTACTACGTCGACAACACTAGACAACAATGACGACATGGTCCACCGGCCCGCCTCTCCATCTCCATTTCCATCCTCCACCGCAGCTTATCGTGTATGTCAGGGTAGCGTAGCTTTAGAGATATGGAGAATGGGAATTCACTATGGGCCCTAACAGAGCTACGTTCAGGTCAGGGGTCTATCCCCCCCCCCCCCCCCCCCCCCCCCCCCCCCCCCCCCCCCCCCCCCGGTCCAAGCTGCACCACTTGTATGGTGCAAGGAATATTTAGAACCTAGGGATTCCTGAAATATAGTCAAGCTCATTGTGTGCCACTTGCTAGCCTGGCATTAGATTTTGACTAAAAATAAATTGCTAACAAATTATAGGGCCACCCCACCCCCACTTTACAAGTATGTGGGCTATTTACATATCATGGCAAGTTTATGGGTGTCCCGTGTATTTATTTATTTATTCTTTACGACAAGTCTCATCATTCTTGAATTATTATTCATTCACTTGGTGTATCTCCCTTATTTCATTCATTCACTTGGCATGCATGCTACGGCCTAATTAATTACTTACTAGTTTCGAATCCAACGTACGTAGGACACGCACGCTCGCAAGCATGAAATCGGCAACTCACGTATACAGTAAGTCAACTGTGCACTGGACAGTTATTACTAACAAGTTATTTTCCCGGACAAGGCAGAAAATGTCACGGAGAAGAGATCCAGGAGCAAGCATCGGCATAAACAGTTCGACCGACCCTTCCTGCGCGCGCACAGCCCACAGGCATGCAGCTCATCAATGCAATCCTCTAGTTTTAACTGATCATCTGGGGTAGCTTGACGTACGTACATTTCACATTGATCATATGATCTGCCAAAGAGTACTAACCTTAAGCATGCATGCCTTACGCCGGGCACATAAATACAAGGATTAGTTCGTTAGGGAATTGTTCAGAACGCAACTGCGTGTAGGGTTTAGGGTTCAGAATTGTTCTGAATGAGGTAGATATCGCTTGTATTTCTTCCCAAATTACTCGCCATGAACTGCATGCTTTGGATATTACTTTTGTTGTTGTTTTTTGTTTTGCGAAAAGCACCACCGATCTATTAATAACCATCTACGATAACAAAAAAGTAGTAAAAACTATAAATATGTCATTTGACCACGTAGCGACAACTCGAAACATTGGAGTGCGACGACTTCCTTGCCCCTCCATCATAGGAGTCGGGTAAATATTATCATAGTAGATCTTGTTGCAATAAAAAAGTGGCGGAGCTAGCCCGACTAAATAGTCTTGGCAGAGCACAAAGGGTCATGGCCGATGGATATTAGCCCGTTGAATGTACTGATTAGCTTCTATATACCTTGTGTAATTTAAACGAGGGATTCTAGGTAGAGCCTGGGCAGCTGCTCGACCTTGTCGGGCTGAAGCTCCGCCACTAAATAGACAGACATGAAATCGTCGTGCTAAGAACCCCGCCAATGAGGAGAAACCGTATATCGGCGAGCCAGACCTGCATCACGCAAACATACACGAAAACCGACCGGGCCACAGAAGATCCACACGCCCTCAGCGCTAGACACACCATTGGAACGGGGATAGGGCGGGTAGGAGCTTATTCTGAGATCAGAATGTCGCCGTCGGCTCACCATCTTGAAGAATACACTGAATTTCCAAAAGAAAAAGAACGAAAACCCTCTCGTCGGCAAGGAGTCATGGTCCACCGCACCTCCAAGGCCTCATGGGCCGCCTCTCCCTCTAGCAGTCGTACTGGTTCGGTTCAGACATGTGCCTCGTCGTAATTTGTGTTGTCTTTCGTTGCACAAGTACATAGAGCGAGACGAAACATATTTTTTCTAACTGATGGATGCATGGAATTTTTTTAATCGAGTAAGGATTATATTCGACAACATTAACTAGATAATAGGGTAATTAAGTCCATAGACAAAAAACAACTCTAAACAAAGCGAAACTTACATCCAACAATCTGGGCCTCAAAATTCTCATCAAAGACGTAGCCAAACTCGCCGTCGTTGCACCACTCTAGCTCTCACCAACGATGGCAAAACATCAAGAAATTCAGCCACTGGGGTACATGTTAAAACCTGTGGATGGCCAAACCCAGTTGAATCAATGGAGAATAGTAATCATGCTAAGCGAGTTAGGGGGGAACTATCCCGATCTATACAGACGGTTGCACCAACATAGCCAGATTAGGTTGGCGACCTTCCTTGCATATAGGTAGAAAGAAGGTTGGTTTAATAAGACCCATTATCGCCGGCGATGCCCATGGAGCCGGGTAAATGTAAAGGAACAAGAACTAACACGTCGTCTATGGAACACAACGGGACAAAGACTCACAAGACCCTCGGCGACACTGGACCAAGCGTTACCGGCATGGGACTGGATCTGCAAGACTTTTATTCAACACAACACCTCCATCACCATCGTGATTCTAAATGACAACTCAAATCCTAAACCAAAGAAATCTTCCTATACACCAGATGAGAGACGAGTGAAATTTGCACGCATGTGTGTCATAAGTTATTATAGATGCATATATTTTTTCCTTCTAAAATATACTAGTATTTTTGTTTATTCCTTCCAACAAACACGACACTAACTACTTGTCGAGGCCTCGAGGATGCACAAAACAAATAAGCTCAATTTCTTGACAATATCAGGAGATAAGTATGGCCTCGACGAGCTCCAAATAAATTAAGAAAGGAAAGGAAAGAATATGCAACGGAGGAATCATTATCCTTTTGAATAAAGTTTATGCAAAACAAAGATGCTTCGTTATCCTTTGATTTGTTATCATTTATTTGCCGAATGCTTCACTCATGCAAAAATACCATCTCGGTCAATCCCAAATTAAGGACCGATGAAATTAACCCTTTCGATCCCATAAACTGTGGCAGAAGAAGAAGCACGCTGCATATGGACCTCACCTGTGAGCAATCGGGCAGCCGGTAAAATCCGTTAAACTAAGTTGTGTTACCTCCTTCTTCTTTTTTTTGGATAATTTAGCTCTCCTAATTCACCTCCTGATCCATGACACGGCAGGCGGCCACGGATCGAAGAGAATCGACGGAGATGGAGGCGAGCGGGGAATTCCAGAGGGATTGCACTGATCTTGCTTGCATACACCGATCTGCAACGATAGGCATGCAGCGGCAGCTCATGATCAATGCGATCCCTTTGGAATTCTCCACTAGCTTCCCGATGCTTGCTTGCGAGCGAAGCTCGATCCATGAACCGATTTCCCTTTTGCATGGCAACTATCTGGCTGAGCTAGTAGGTTAGCTAGGTAGAAGAGGAGAGGCCGGGGGTTTATAATACCATGGCAAATTGGCACTGGTACCATGGACGGATGGAGCAAGATATGTAGATAGAGAAGAGAAGGGGTGTTGAAGAATGAAGATAGAGGAGGAATGGGCGTTGAAGCTGAGAGCTACAGCGCAGAAGATTGCTTTGGTAGCTGCTAGCCAGCAGCTGCATCGTACACCCGGCTATAATTAGCTAGGCAAGCTCACACTTTGTACGTGAGAGTGAGAGGGGGGACAGTGCGTGGGCCTGGGGAGACACGGAGGGCCCACCACGGAGGATGCTAGTGTGCTGGTGTCGCGCTGGCCCGGCAGCGAAATTACAAGTCTGTCCTCCTCTCCCATGACAAACTTGTAGCACGATCCTGAAATAAATAGTGCGGTATAGCATATTCGGAAAGTACACGCTAAATTTTATTACTTTTACTTGATATGGTGCTATTCGTGAAATAACATGATATATCGTGATAAAACATCATTGCGTAATAGAACGCTATTTTTTCCAGCCTATCGGCTCAAATGACCGATTTTTCCAACTTAGAAAGAACAAGTCGCCACCTGTTTGTAGTGGAGATGAGCAGCAATCTATCCGTTCATCTTCTGAATCGGAAGATGACATCGCTCATGTTAAGATTCTGAATATATAATTTTATACTATGTAGTAGACCCGTCGGATGTTGATGTTAGGCTTCTAAACAATTAGAAAACAATTTTTATATGTGGTTATGCATATATTGTTCTGCTATTTTTGTATTATATCATTTATTCTTGTTGAAATATTTTATTTTTGAGCTAGATATGTTTTTTTAAACGATATTCAAAAATATACTAGCACACTAGCATGTGCAAGAGGTTGCCGTTATTTCTTTTAGCACGCTATTTTTTACCTTGACCCGGACACATTAGCTACACCGTCCCCACGTAACTGTAACCGTAACTGTACGGAACGATCTCTTCATTTGCATCTAAATGTGGAGTATTATATAAAT
Organism: Poa pratensis; assembly: GCA_947311845.1. NCBI lineage: Eukaryota > Viridiplantae > Streptophyta > Magnoliopsida > Poales > Poaceae > Poa > Poa pratensis. The sequence continues at coordinate 2,932,321 of CAMZMU010000050.1, read as the reverse complement.
TCATAGAACTGTTATAAATGATAGCAAAGAAACGATGAAGTGCGGAACGATCAAACCAATGTGGACACGAGATTTTAACGTGGAAAACCCCTCCAACAATGGAGGAGAAAAAAAACCACGGGCGCCAGCCAGCAAAACTTCACTATAATCGGGTGAGGTTACAAACGCCGGAGATTTACACAATGCGACTTATCCCAACCGACGGCTTACAAGAGGTATATATGGTGGCATAAAACCCTAGATCGGCTGCAGTCCGACCCGGAAACGGTCCGTACCGTATTGCAGTCCGGGGCGCTCCGCTCTCCTTCGTCACAAGTTGGGCTTCATCAGTATAAACGAATTTGGATCACCATAAAACAATAAGAACTAGAGCTATGCATGCACCGAGTCTTCGCCTATAGTGGAATGGCTAGCTAGCTTGATTCTTTACTAGCTTCACTCTGGAACGGAGGTCACTTAAATTTGATTAAATAAACTAGCTAGCCTGCCATGACTCTTGCGCACGATGGCTGTGTCATTTTGGGCATTTGGCTTAGCAGAGAGCGCTCAACAAAATTAAATCAGTAGCCCCGGCTCCCAGCTGCTGCACTGCATGCATGCACCCTCGTGTGTCATGGCAGAATAACCTAGCTAGAACTGTACGTGATGCCCATGATTTCTGGATCTGATTTCCCTTTCCTTTGATTGATCCCAGCTTATACCTACCAGCAGCAGCTCCTGCACGGTTACACCTACCTGAAGAAGAAGAAGAAGAAGATGCATAAAGATGGTTAACCGACACCCACACGGAACAAACTCAAGCGTACCTCCATCCACGTACATGCGAATAATGGAGGACCATATGTCCCTAACTACCTAGCGCTATCAGCCGTGCCCATGCATGCATGATGCCGCTGCCCGGACCCGGCCTCAAACGAGCCAATAACTCAAGCTAGCTAGTTCATGCATGAGAATATGAGATGATCTGACTCGTCAAATAGAACGTTGCTTGCATGATCTATAGATGCATGCTATCATGCATGTTCTCAGCACACTCCGAGTCTTTGTGATCCATGTGAATTCTATGGAAATTAGCAGGGTGGCCCTCGCAAATGCGAGGGCATCATCTCTAGTAGGTTGAAAGTGTTCAAGAAAAAATGGTTTCATTGATATCACATTATTTCTAAATATGTAATAACAAACAAAATTATTCAACAACTATCTCAAATGTTGGGTAAGCAAAATATCACTTATGCGAGTAACATCTTTGGCAATCTGAAATTTGTGCTGAAATGATTATCATGCCATGTGCTGAAACACCTATGCAAATGATATTGGATCTGTAAATTGAACTATGGTTGTTATATGATGTTAGATCAGTACTCTAGGTTAGTTAACTTTGATTAAAAATTGCTGAATTAAGATAAAATGATTTATGCCCTTAATAGGTTGGTCACTAAATAATGAGAATTATCTTGTTTTGAGTTTTTTTCCATCTCATTTACTGTCACAGTATGCAACACTTTACAAACATGAACATGGTGAAACGTTGGCTATTATTCTTATTTGAATATGCTTTTAAGGATAAATTATTTTGTTCTAGATATATTTGGTAACATGTTTATGCATCAGTAGTCAAAATTCGAGAAGTACGAATCTGAATTTTCAGACTCATAACTTATCTTATCTTTATTCAGTGGTTTTACACACCCGGACACGTGTAATTTATGTGTTATGCAAAATAACGTTGTGGGTTAGAAAGCATATTTCAAGAGTATTCATCAGTCGTCCAATTGCTTGTGCAGTTGAAATGACATGTGCTCTTATTTGATTTTGTTACCTGAGATAGTCCAAATAGGTCTACCATACAAACTAAGCAATATCGAAAACAATTCATAATAATTAATTAAATGCTTTGCAGGTCCTCTAATTAAAAATAGTATTAGCACCGTGCTCGGATACTAAATATGAAATATATTAAGCGGGGATCTATGGTGGGTAAAACATGTGTGAATCATTAAGTCAAAATATTTATAGTGTGAGAGATATTTCCGTTGATAGTGTGTCGACTAGTGTTGTATCTTGATCAGTTTTAAATGGTTGACGCCTGGTGTCCCATTAAGTCGGAATATTGAGTGGAAGGACATTCTCATCATTGTGCGAATATGTGTTGCCTGAGCACGGTGTATCATTAAGTCCGTAATATTATTAGTGTGAGGGACGCTCATGTCGGTAGCACGACTATCGTTATTGACATCACTAATATTTAAATTCTATGACTCCGAGTTCCGAACTTCCGCAGGTGTTTTTGAGAGTGTTGGTCTGATGGCGATCGAATAAAGTTGTCAGTTATGTGTACTCAATAACTAAGAGACTATACGTCGTGCGACTAATGTCGTGACTTGACTAATTTTTAAATTCCATGACTGCATCGTTCCGCTGATGATTCGCGAGTACTTTTGTATGATGCTAGTCTAATAAATTTGTCATTTATGTGTACTCAATCATAAAAACAACGGGTTCCCTCCATTCACAATTACTCTATGTTCTGAATTTAGTCAAAATTAAACTTTATAAATTTGGACTAAATATATAGGAAAAATATCTCAACATCCAAAATTTACAATCCTTATTATTAATATCACCATAAAATGTATTTTCATATTATACGAATTTGGTTATTAATATTGATATATATTGGTACATCTTTGGTCAAATTGTACAAAAATTGAGTTTGGGTAACGTAGAATCCGGGTAAATAAAACATAGGAAGTACTTAATGAAACATTTATTTTTTTCTAAACTGTACGTATCCTAGCAGCCCCAAATTTTGACCACGTTCAATCAAGATTTTTGTGCAATCACGTTTTAGGAAGGTAGGTAGTCTCGTACACTGTTTTTTAAATGTACACACTCATTTGCACTCTTGGAGAAGTACGTTTTTTCCAGCAGCTCCAACCTTTGCCACCACCATTAAAAAAAAAACCTTTGCCACCACGTCCAAGTAATTTTTTTTTTCTGTTCTAGCCATCACGTTCCAGGAAGTTACCTAGTCTCGTATACTGGTTTTTAAACGGACGTAGTCTTGCAGAGGTATGTGTCTTTTTTTTTTGCATCTATCACGTTCCAGCAGAGATATGTAGTCCGGCTGGCCTTTTAAACAGATTATGTGCACGTCCACCACATATATCGTGTATGTTACGTGACTACTAATATTTATTAAATCCTAACCACACATTTTAGATCTAACTACTAAAATTAATTTAGATGATGTGGCTGAACGTGGTGGCTCGAAAAACTAACTCATTTTGCTTTTAGTATATAATAGATAGATTTGGGAAAAAAAAACATAGCTCTATGTTTACGAAAATTGTGAAAAAAGTCAGGCATGTACGTTGATGATAGGTAGACACATATACATGTGAAATTTTGTTTAGAAGTATTTTTTGCGAGGTGAAGATAAATCACAGATAGATCTAACACATCCATAATTATCTACCGTATACAGTATACTCAAGTTAGTCTGTGGAGCACAAACGGTAAACAATTATATTTAACTTTTATCAAATTTTAGATATATATTATGAGTAGTGTGTAATTTTCACATCTGTGCAATGTTTTCAAACATAGAAGTTGTCTTTGTCTAGAGTACGTCCATCGGTTACTCACCACAAGCTCGGCCTGATTTAAAAGAGAAAATTCAATCGAAAACAGCGTATAACTCAATCAAGTATTTTGTTTGTTTAAATTTGCACTCCCTCTGTTTCATATTAATTGACGCCAAAATAGATGTATTTAGCACTAAAAGAGTCTAGATACATACGTTTTAGCATAAATTAATATAGGACAGAGGAAATATTTCATATGTTCTTTGTAATCTCCTAGTTGTATAAAAAAATTCTGCCTTTTCGCGGTAAAAATTCAGCTTGTTATATTCACTCGTGAAAAATAAAGTAAGTGAAGCTACCATATATCAAACTCATAACAGTAAACAATCCTTCGAAACTGGGAATGAAGAAAATGAAGGGTGGAAAACAATTAATTACGTACAATGGGGCCATTTGGGGCATTTCACGGGTGGGCACGTACGCGTGCACGCACAGGGAGGGGGTGGTCCAGAGGAGAGGAGGGAGCATGGTGTGAGTGAGGGTCGTCGTCCTTGTCTCACCAACTGTTGGATTTGGATTCCCTTCTCTACCGGCCGGAGAAGACAAGCAAGCAAGAAAGCAACGTACATCGCACATAGTATATGCTTGCTAGCTCAACCGTTTCCACCAATCATCCCTCCCTCCGCAAACAAAATATCTCCCACTTCATACGGAGTACAACCGATGGAGCACCAAAAAATGCACGAGACCACCACCAAAATTACACCATCGATCGATGTAAAACACATGTACACGTACGTTGTGAAAAGAACAGTGTGAGAACCTGCCTGTGGTAGAATGTTTAGGAGGGTGGTTGTACCCCAAGCCCACCAGAGTTCAAATCCTAGATTTGACATTGATGTTTCTCATTTAGGCGAAATATTCTTCAGTGGGAGGCGACGTTCCCGTCGACAACGAGACGCCTGTGGTGACTTCGTCAATCTCAAGACCGACCGCCGGCTCAGTTTTTCGAAGGTGCTCATAGGGGTAGGGTGTGCGTGCGTGCGTTCATAGGGGTGAGTGTGTGCACGTGTATTTGAGCGTCTGCGTTGTACTGTGTTTCGCTAAAATAATAGTGTCAAACGTGCACCGTTCATATTGGACGGACACGGCGTAAGCTAGGGAAAGAATATTGGAATTTTTCTACTACCAAAGATGCTGCTTGTGCATTTCATTACATACATGCATTTTTTTGTCAAACAAATATCTCCCACTCCAAACCTACAACTACCAAAGTTACCACCCTCGATTGTCAAACAAACGTACACAAGAATATCGATACGAAATGTAAAAGAAATCAGCACAAAAGACAACACCCTCAATGTCAAACGTGCACCATCCATACATATTGGACCGGACGGACACAACATGCACCAAGGAAAGAATATTATTGGAATTTTCTACTCCCTCCGATCGAAAATGATTGACTAATATTTGTTTAAATACGGATATATCTATTTGACACATTCGTATTTAAACAAATCTGTATCAACCATTTTCGATCGGCGTGAATAGCTAAGATGTTGTGTGTGCGTTCCATTATATGCATGCATTTTTTTTGTTTGGGTCGACCATCAACTTGGCCTCGTTGCTACTACTACTAGTCTAATATAGTACGTAGTAGAAAATAAAATTCCAAATTAAACGGCCATCATTGCCGGCCGGGATTTGAATTCAGAATCGACTGCACAGCTAGAAAGAAAAGGTGAATAGCAACATGCATACACATCTGTGGTCCATTCGATCGACCTGCTGCTTCAACTGTCGGCTTGTCCTGCCAAGTTTCACCGACACTAGGCTAATTTATACTTCGCCCTCGTTTTTACACCAGTATTTGTATTGGTTCGATCCACGACAATACAAGTGAAATTATAATTACAAGTAAAAGAAGAGTACATTGGTTCTGGTTCCGTTTTCGTTTATTATTGCTCGAAATAAAACAACTTCAAACACCAAAAGATCATGATGCGTCACAACCGAATCGAAAACGAACAGAAATGATGCCCACGAGACTGCTGAAACCGATGGAACCGAACGTGGTGGCCCCGCCCGTGGCGTACGTGCATACTCGACGGACGCGCTACGTGGGCCCACCAACCCGGACGGTTCCGAGACAAGCCTCATGTAAAAAGCCTGCTGCTGGCCCACGGCGGCGACAGAACCGGGCCCGCGTGCGTCCTCTTGTCTCCCCGTTTGCTGGGCCTCGCCTTCGGGCCCGTCTCAGCTTTCAATTCAAAGTCCTTCCCCGCCATTATGCTGTTTCCCTACTGCTCCTCACCTCTGCTGCTGGTCTCCATGTTCCTCAAATTTATCTCACGTAATTGACAACATAAGACTGATTAGTAGATTAAAGATAGTATTCCTAGGACAAATCGAGATATTTTATGATATTAGTAGAATGGATATATTTCGATAACTTTGTTTGACTAGCTTGCTCTGCGGAAAAAAATAGACATTTTTTACATCCGAGTTCTCTGTCTAGAATTTTTAACAACGAGACATCAGTGTGTATTACAGATTGGCTAGATATTTTCCTTGTACTGTACATCAATCTGGCTATCTCCTCTGGCTTTTCATATGTGAATTTGACATGAGAAATTATGTCCGGTTCGAACACGGAGCAGCACAATGAAGACAAGTCATGTGATTTGGACGTGTCGCTTACCTTTAGGCAAAGGAGGATGGCAGGATGGAGTCAAGTCCAGATTTTCTAGAAACCACATTCGAGAAATTTTTCAATAAAGTGATCTTTATTTCTTAAAGAGAGTTTTGAGAATTACACCCGGCCTCTGCATAGTTAGGATGCACACAACCCAACAAGTTCACAAGTCTCCAAACAACAATAATAAAAAGGCGAATTACATATCATATTGAGAAATTGTAAAGACGCCTATGATGATGGAGGGCCGATCCGGAGATTATGTTGCCATCCATGTTAAGAAAACAACTCGCTCGCCGCAGCCTCCAAACGCGTCGACACCAAACATTCGAGAAAATTTATCGCGTCGACTTCTTCTTTCACCGACTCTCGGATCCGAGACATCGTACTCGTTCCTCCGCTGCTGCATAAAGATGAGGCAAGGTTTTTAGATATGTATCTTGTTTCCGATGTTCCAAACCGAGGAAAGAAAACATACTTACAGCGCAAGGAAAGTCACAGTCGATAGGAAAAATCAAGGTGACACGTGTGGCCAGCAGGAAATGCAAATTTCTTTGAATTCACTACGTGCGCTCGTTGGGAAACAGATCCCTGGCGGTATAGATGATGAGCATAAACAGCAGTCAATCAAGGTTGATGGATGTCGCTGCCTGTATGTGAAAAGCAACTTTCAACAACAGTTCCTCTAAAGTGATGGCAATTAAAGGTGAACAAAGGCTGACAGAAAGAGCAGAGGGCCTAATTAAGATAACATATTTAATTGCAACATATGGCAAGAAATATACTCTGTTGTGGTAATCATTCTATGTGAACTGCACTACTGCAGTGCTGTAGCATTCCAAGAGGGGGAAACATTAGAAACAGGAGGTGAATCAAATTCATGATTATCATTCATTCTATTAACTGAAAAATCAATGAACCGTCTGATGGAACAACAAGGACAGACACCGACCCCGCTGACAGCAAATACGAGAACAACGATTCTTATTCGGAGAGGACAGCATTTTCGCCGTATCGAGAAGTGGACTAGCTATTTGTATCCCGGCGAAACCGCTATCGAGAAAACCTTCCTAGAACATGTAAGGACTTTGGTGATATGCAAGGTCCCTGTTGAACCGCATCGCTGTCCCATCCACAAAAATGTACCAGAAGAAGTAGACATAGGTGGCGGGATTTTGACAAGAGAGAAAAATGACGCCAGGGACGGTTCAAATTGTTCCGCGGGCATTCGAACGGACCGAGCCAGGATGGATTTGAATTCTCTGCAATTTCATATGCTCCAGTTGTAATTGCCAAGCTAACTACAGAGCATAATCATGTCCATATCACTCCAAAACAGCACGAGATGGAAATCGGAGTATATTCCAGACTGATTATTAATTATTTTCTGGGAACTTCAAGCTATCTATGTGGTCTAGCTTTTTTAAAAGAACTGTAAGCCATCTTTGCATAGTTATGACTTGTGAACTTGACTTTTTTCAAGGATATGCCCTGGAAAGGCATATCAGTGTTCATAGAAGAAAAGGCCAAGCGGCCGAGTTACAACGCGGGCTGGCACAGACGCCGAGCGCGCACCACGCTGCCGTAGCAGCCCTACCACCTAAACGGCATAGCGGACTACTCGCCAAACCTCCACCGCTCCGCGTGCCCTAGGCTACCCTTGAAGAGGCCGGCCACACGCCAGGTCTCCCCCTCAATCCTAAGCGACTCTAGAATCCTACCAACCGACGGTGTGGCACCGTCAAAAACAATGTCGTTCCGGTGGTTCCACAGAGTCCACGCCACTAGCGCCAGGGCCGTCCGCAAGTCCCTGATGTCTCTCCTCGGCGCCGCCCTAGAGCAAAGCCATTCCTCCAGGGTCTCACCTAACCTCGGTGCCCAGCCAGGGAAGCCCCAGCTGAGGCAGCAACTCGTCCAGATCTCCCGTGAGAAGACGCAACCCACCAGAAGGTGACTAATAGTCTCATCGTGCTGGTCGCAGAAGGGACAGGAGCTGGGGCAGGGGAGGTTCCTCCGAGCAAGTCGGTCAGCAGTCCAGCAGCGTCCACGGAGCGCCAGCCACAAAAATACCTTGCATTTGGAGGGAGCTTTGGATCGCCAGATAGCGGGGGCTCCTGCCATGGCCACCGACCCTCTGAAGTAAGCGGTGTAGCAAGAGCGGGAGGAATACGCCCTCGTGGCGTCCCAAATCCACTCGAAGGAGTCCGCCCGCTCCGGAACAAGAACCACCGTGGCCAATTTGTCGGCCACCTCCAGGAGTTCCACAATGGCCTGGGCTGAGAGGTCCGGTGAGACATCCTCCAGCCAGCCACCCCCCAAACCCTCCCGGACGAGTCGTGATCTCACAGCTGGCCGCGAGACCGCCTCAAAAAGGTGAGGTGCGAAGTCCCTAATGCGGCCCTCCGGTAACCACCTGTCAGTCCAGAAAAGCGTGGAGGCGCCGTCACCTAGAACCGAGCGTGTCGCAGCCTCAAACAACTGTCTGACCCCCCTCGGAACCTGAAGGTTAAACTCTCTCCACGGCTTGGTAGCGTCAGTCCGCTCCAGCCAAAGCCACCGCGCTCGAAGGGCCATGTGAACTTGACTTGAAAATTTTATGCCTGCTTGTTCGAACGCCGAAGCAGCACAATTTGACAACTCGTGCAATTTGGACACATCAGTTACCTTTAAGAAAGGAGAATTGACAGGATGGGGTCTGAGTCCAACATTTCTAGAATCTCATTCGAGAAACTTTCATGCGACTTCTCCTTTCGCCAGCGCTCCGATCTGAGATGTCATTTCCCCCAAATCAACGTGTTGTCGCATAAAGATGGGGCAAGATTTTTAGGGATGTTTCCTTTTATTTTCACGATGTTCCGAACCTAGAAAAAAGAAACACGCTTACAGTGCATTAAGAAAGTCGCCATCGCATAGGACAGACAGCAAAAATAGTGGTGACATGATTCCGCCTTTAGAAATGCTCCACTTATTGGCCAATTACGTGTGTGGCCAGGCGGGAAATGCAGAGTTCTCGGTAGTCACTACTATGAACCGCTTTGTGTAGCCACTTTGAGGGAGCAGACGCACGCACTCGCGGCGAAACAGATCCCTGGCCGTAGAGGTGATGAGCAGAAACAGCAGATAGTCAAGGTAGATAGATGTTTCTTGCCTGTGTATGAAAAGCCACTTTCAACACTTCCTCTAAACTAGATGCCAAAGGTGAAAAAGGCTGATGGAAGAAGCAGAGGGCCTAAGATAAGATATTTAATCGCAATATCAGGAAATCAACCCATGTAAAGTTGTAAACAGTGCAACCATTTCAAAAGGGGAAACGTCAAACCCAGTGCTACTACAGACCTTGCCTTGAAACAGAAATAAGCCAAGTTCTTGATTATTAACTTCCTGATATTCTGTACGTGGGAAAAACTACTTGATTGTAGCCTTCTTGGACTAGCTCAGTCAGCGTGTTTGTTTCGGGGGAGTTGGATATTGGGAATGGGAGTTTAACGTATGGAGACATTTAATCCATTGATTGGTTGGGCAGAATGGGAATTAAAAGGATGAGGAAAGGGAATTCACGCGTGAAACTCCCACAAATCTAAAACCTGGGGGACCCCTGGTAAGTCATACGTGGGATGGGGAATAGGCCTTAAACTCCCACTCCCCTCCCCTTCCGTTGCCAAACAAGCTGAATATGTTGTGGACTCGAGAGTGTATTGTTATTCCCTATATATTTTTCATTTGTATGAGTAGATCATTTCTTCCTAACTGAAAAGGCAATGAAACCCCTGATTGAACAATAAGGACAGACACCGACGCACGAACAATAACGCGAGAACAGCAATTCTTCTTTGAAGAGGACAGCCTTTTCGCTGTGGGGAAAAGTGGACCGGCTGTTTGCACCCCACAATTACAGCAAGGTCGCTGTTGAACAGCGTCTCATCACTGTTCCGGCTACGAGAATGTACAAAAACAGCCGAGACAGTCATACGTGTCGGGATCCGAGGACGGTGGAATTGTCGGGCATTCGAAAAGATCAAAATAGGAATGAATTTAGTTTACTGCATATTCATGGGTTCTAGTTATGGACACCCAGCAAGCAGTACTGTGTGTGCTTGCTTCTCCTAGATGGCTACTAGATATGGTGGAAACCGTGTTCACCAACCGGTGGCAAGCTAACTGCAGAGCTAGCTACATAGCTGGTAGCTTTTCAGGCGTCCAGTAAAGCAAGCATCATGAAGCTATTGCAGTGGCGGAGCTAGGAAAACCAGCTAGTGATGTCAAAGCTTCAAAAAAAACTCCACTGATGTCAAGAAGTAGGATTTATGGGGTCAATTTTTGTGTATCCATAGCTGAACTTTCCTTGCTGATCAATCTTTTTGTGTTGTCACCTGACCACACAATCATAGTGCAGCTCCGCCACTGAGCTATTGGAGCTGACTTTAGGAGCACAAAAGGTGAAGGAAAAGGGTGCAGGAAAGCTGACCTTCAGCAGCCGCATAGATCAGCAGTAGTAAGCAGTGCGTCATCTGCAACCGAAACACAGCTCGAAGCATGCAGTCCAGCAGGCCATCGATCGTCACTTCGTCAGTGTGTCCAATCCAACGTGGAGCATTCAGGATTCAATCGAGCTCGATCGATCTTGCCGTACGTAACACCATCAGAGAAAAGGCATACTGGTAACGGGAGCGTCCATGCCGGCTCCTGGTGGTGCCAAAGAAGATGTGAGAAAGTCGACGACGATTCCTGACCAGATCATACGGCTCCCCAGATACCCGGCAATGGTGTACCTCTGGAAAAAGGATGCTGCTCGCCACCCGAGAGGCAGTCGACTAGATTTAGCAATGCTGGAGGAGCACCGATCCGATGTTGGTCACCAGCTGATTCCCACAGTGCTACTGTAGTGGATTGGCATGGAGCCAGCCGGTCCGGGTCCGGCACACGACCAGAAAGAAAGCGCCCCCGTACCAGACGACGACGAGGGATCACCAGTTAGTGGTCAATCCAAATCGCCAGGACACTGCAGAAGCACAAAAACTAGCGAAGACAGGGTGGCCATTCGGCACCATCGCCGGCCGGCATTTGGCCGAACATCTGGTGCGCGTGCGCACAGTGCGCCGCGCGCAGCAAGCTAGACCCGTGCCAGAACGATTCCAAAATCCCATGGGGCCACGGCCAAGAATGTGTCAATTATTTCTAGGTGGCGCGTGGATACGCGTGCGATGGCAGCTTGTAAGTTGCAATGGCGCAGGATCGCACATGGCATGGCGGGATGGCTGAGCTGAGTTCGCGGGAGTCGGTGACCAAGACGAGGAGGAAGGAAGGATGAACCCGAGTGGACTGAGTAGGCTTTGCGTTTATGGGCTGCAAGCTTTCGATACAGGTTGGCTCCTCGTGAGTACGTTGGGCTGTCCTGGGATCTGAATGGGGATGGTAGTGGCGTTGGGCCACTCAAATTAAAATGTTCTAAGCAGACACTAAAAAAAATTCAACTTTGCTGACCTAATATATATAGTGGTTGAAAATTCAAAAACAAAATGAAGTGCTCATACGAGAATCGGTCCTAGGAATTAAAAGCTTAGTACCGTAATTAATCTTTGCACCCAATACTAAACAAAACAAAACTACTTTCGGCGAAAATACTGCCATCAGTTTTCACTTTAGCAAAACGTAAACAAAGAAGAAGCTGATGTGTCCATTTTAGTGCTAGCGTACGTACTCAGTCTAGCAGATTGGAGCTACTATAATACGGAGCATTATGAAACCTGACGCCCGTGGAGCGAGAAACTGACGTGGAAATGGAATGTGGAAACGCACGAAGGAGACAAGTTTGGCGCATGAGAAGATGGTGACGCGGCTGGCCAGCCAAGGTCATCATCTGCCAATTCCTTAATGTATTCAGGGGGCTGAGATGATCAATTAGTTAACACAAGTCGTTGATTTGATTTGACAGGGCTGGCTATGTGCGACGTACTGACAGATGGCGTATCTCCCTCCAGCTCATCATTCCAGCTTGACCAACTAATCAATCTCCTATCTTCAGTTTTCCATCTCCTCCCGCTGATGCCTTGTTTACCTCTAGTGTATTTTAGGGATGAGAAGAGTGGGGATGGAAGGGGATTTGGTGAACACCCAATACCCACAAATCATCACAAATACTCTTCCCCTATAATACACTAGCATGGACTAAAAAAATTGTGTTAGGCAAAAATAAGATGGTTGGTAGGGGATATTTGGGGATTATCCCCTCCCATCACTTAAAATACACTAGAAGTAAACAGACAAGTGGGGATTTTCCGGGATTTAGGATAATCCCCTCCCATCCCCTAAAATATACTAGAGGTAAACAAGGCCTGGAGAATTATTATTCAGCCGGCCCAAAACATGCACGCATGTGTGCACAATAATTTGTATGTTCGATCGAGCTGTTTTAATGGGGATTAAGAATATTCATACGTAGAATAAAGACCGATAAGAACTAAAATAGCCTATTTCAAATAGGAGTTTATACGTACGAGAATCCAGCAGAGCATGGAGACCTAAAATCCTACTAATCTACTAGGCTTGTACTAATCAAGTCTATGCACAAATAAAGGTGGTGCGCACGAACACACGCAAAAAAAACATAGCTATCTAGTTACCATTATTTGATTTGATTTGCGATAAAGCTCAAATTACATAATATTTGCCTCGCCGTATTTTGCCCTCCACGACTCCCAGCTATACTTGGCACTGCTGCCAGATCAGGCCGACATACTCACAACTTGTCTGCCCGAGCGATGTCGAGAATGATGATTATTAACCCGATGGAAAACGGCGCGTTTATCTCTCTGTATCAATATGGATGTCATCACTGACTCAGTCTCATCATGACATGTTGTAGCGTGCAGACAAGGCCGGCAAGCAATGCACGGTTCCGGCTGAATTAATTTTTGACCGATTGCAATTCAAAGCATATATTTTATATTAGACTTTCATACTTATTTTCATCAAACTATAGTACTAATGATTATGCTTTTTCTATTATTTAGATGACGTAGTTAGTCCATAAGATTATTTTGAAATATTACTTATAATGTTATTTGTTACCCATTATTTACGTATATCATATTATCATTGCATTTTTTCGTGCTAAATTTAAATTATATGTTGTTATAAAGTTCTCCTTGACCTAAATTTTAAAAATTGCATAAATCATATGGTGTATGCCTATGTGTTTGTATGCAATTATGTTTGTTTGTGTATTTTTTTAACATCCTCAAATATTATAATAGAGGTTGTCAAACGGCGCATTTGACTAGTATCTAGGTAGTGATTCTAATATATTATTACGTAAGTATTATTATAGAAACTTCTAGTGTATAGTTTGAACCATTGGCAAGTCAAAAAATGTATCTTGCCTGTTAGCTCAATATCAGTTCAAAACATGTACAGCCTAGAAATTTTCGTAAGCCCCTATTTTTTTTTGTAAGCGTAATATTGAAACTGGAAATTGCTGATTCTATACTGGCTTCGGAATTAATCACATCTAGTGGCCATGCACATTCCTGGCGAGTCTCGAACTACTGGATTGCTCACTAACCGACCCATTAGTCAAACCAGAATTGATTTCGGGCTTCCGTATGGATACCGGATCAATCCAAATTTTGTACTAGACAGTAATTTTTTGATGGAACCATATATAAGCCTACCTCTTGTTCTCTAAATGGTATATTGACCAGCTCGAATACATAATATCTCTCCCTCTCTCTCTCCAACGTTGTTGCGAATCTCAAAACTTTAAGATCTTTAATTCCCACCAACCAAATCCTATTTCCTTTCGGGAAAAAGCCAAAAGTGATTATCACTTGAGTTCATCAAGTTGCATTTTTACTCTTGGTTTGTTGTGAAACAAGGCGCACTTGGTCGCTCGGAAGCTTCCGGGTTGTGAAATTTGCTTCTAAAAAGTTTGTGAGGGTTTAGAGGTCACCTTAAGACTTACCACTAGTGACTCAGTTTCTACTTTGTGGGGAGGCTCAAGGAGAAGATTATGTTCTTTTGTGTCATTCGGGTATCCTTCGTGGTAACCAAATCCTATTTCCTTTCGGGGAAAAGCCAAAAGTGATTATCACTTGAGTTCATCAAGTTGCATTTTTACTCTTGGTTTGTTGTGAAACAAGGCGCACTTGGTCGCTCGGAAGCTTCCGGGTTGTGAAATTTGCTTCTAAAAAGTTTGTGAGGGTTTAGAGGTCACCTTAAGACTTACCACTAGTGACTCAGTTTCTACTTTGTGGGGGAGGCTCAAGGAGAAGATTATGTTCTTTTGTGTCATTCGGGTATCCTTCGTGGTACCCCACATCACTCCAACGGTGACGTAGTTTCATCCCAAGAAAGCGAACGCCAAGATTATATCTTCGTCTTAGTGTGGTTCAGTTTTTTCTATCTGAACTCTTTCATTTGTGTATTTATCCTTGCGATAGGCTCCGATTTTGAAATATCTTATTGCATCATATAGGGTGCTTCACTTAGTTGTTAAGCTCACGTCATTTATCCACGTAGCCCAAAACATGTGAAAAAAGAGTAACAATTAATAAAACCTATTCACCCCTTTGGGTGCTCTTTGGATTGCAGGATTGAAAACCACATGAATATCAGAAACATAGGAATTTCATAGGTTTGCATGTGCAAAATAGAGGATTTTAAAACAGAGGAAAACTATAGGAATAGTCGTTGTAATGTAAGTATCCATGGTTCTGCATTAGAGCTTATGTGACAACTATATTTGGTACATGCGGATGTTTATATTTATGCGAGGATTTTTTTACCTCTAGACCCGCTTACGCTTCGACAAATTTCGAAATTGGACTTTAGTAAGATCTGATTGGGTGGGGTGGTATATTTTGGGGCATCAGGGTTGGTGTCCACATCCACACATATTTATATTGTGTGTCGATAGGACTTTAGTAAGACTTGCGTGTTCATTGTTTCCTATGGGAGATGGGGGATGGGGAGGGGGTCATGTGTGTATAGTGGTGCACGCGAATCTTTGGCGTATTTGTCGAAAACTTTATATGTTGATCACTAAAACAATTCAGAATTTTTTTCAAAATGTTTTACTGTTTCTTTCAAAAAAAATAATCAGCAGGAGCATGTGAGCTCGGGAGCCAAAGTGAATTTCTGAGCAAACATATGTTAGTACCTAATATAGAGATGGTACATGACCGGTAACATACATGCAGATGTTAGTAAGACTAATTTAGGTTCCACTATTTCAGTGGGCTCAATGGATAGGTCGGCTAAGGTGATCGGTCCCACTTTTTCCCCTAATTATGCGATCCTGATAGACTACGTAGTTAATAATAGCTGTGTTGTTTTGATTTGACAGAGCTCGTGTGCTACGTACGTAATGACAGATATCTTATCCCTCCAGCTATATCTATCTAGCCCATCGCTAGCTCCAGCTCGATCGGCTAATCTCTTTGATAGCGTTGCCCCATGAAAGATGAGATCACGCTATCATTAGCACAATTACAAACCATTTTAACGAAAATACGATGTTATATGTACAATTGTCCAACTAAAGTATAATTATATAGTATTACCTCCATTTCATATCAGCGACAACTAATATGAAACGGAGTGAGTAGTATGTTGGTAGAGATTCATAAATCGGGGTCAAACAACACCAATCTCGCAGGCTAAAGTGAGTCCTCGCACCAGGCAGTGGAGCCCGCCGGAGCTTGGCCGCCATTTTTTTTTCTATTTTCAGGGAATTGACATATTCCAACACCTTGGTGATTCTTTTCAGTATTGCACTGAGATGATTAGATTGTTTTCAACGTACTGGTCATGTTGTTTTGCAAATGAGGGGGGCAGCCGTCCTTGTACCCTTGATAGTTGATGCCAAGGGTGAGCAAGAAGTGGCTTGGGAAGCCTCCGAAGTATGGGATCGCCACGCTGCTGGTTATGCCTCTACGGCGTGGGGCGGATGTTCACCGCCGCACAGTATCTTTGCAACATGACCAGTGTCTCCTCGTCAGTACAAATTGAGCTCCTGAGTGCTCTGAAACTGCTGAGCAAATATTGCAAGCCGGCTGCCTGCATGCGCCGTAGAATTAATCAAGTTAATTAGTTCAGGGGGGGTCGGCTGAGATGATAGACCCCACGTTTTACTTTCATAATATATATCCGGCCCAAATGGACTACTTGTTGTAGTACCAGTTAACTATAGCTGTTGATTTGATTTGATTTGATTTGATAGGACTTGGTTATGTGCTACGTGCTACGTACTGACAGATAGCGTATCTCCCTCCAGCTATATCTTGCGCATCGGTCCAGCTCGATCGACTAATCTCTTCACCTAGTCTGTCTTGCCCCTGTGGAACATTATTTCCTGGGCTGGGAGACCATGCTATCATTAACACAACTATAAACCATTTTATTGGAAACAAATATGACGGTGGGCCCCACCGGACGGCCACTTGGCACAGGCTGTCATGCGATCGAGAAGCCACTTTTGCAGACCGAACCTGAAGGGCACGCACGATTTAATCTGACCACTGATAGGATTCAATCTCTGAATCTGAAGGTGTCAGAATGACGCTGCTTTGCTGGAAGTCCTAAGCTAGCTCCTTAAGTTTGTACCTTGCTGCATTGCAAATTTACAAGTTGCAAAGGGCCAGACAGCGTGTCCGGACCGGCTCATTGTTTCCATGGAGATTTTTTCGTAGCTGGTCGGGACTTTGAGCTGGAGCTCTGTGCTACCCTGCCCGGAGAAGCCGTATTCGTACCCACATAGGAAATTAAGGAGAAGAAAATGGTCAGCACATCATCACGTCCGCTGGAATTACAAGCTATGCAACCGTTTTACTCAACAAAAGCAAAACGAAGCAGACGTCCGCATGGACGCGTGAGTTTGAAATCCACATCTTTTCGCTCGCGTTTTCCTATTTTCCTTCAAACTTTTCACCTCCCCTGTTCACAAACAAATCAAGCACGGCGGCACCGGCCTTTTTTTAGATAAAGGGAGCTTTTATTACTTAAAATTTTTAAGTATTACACCCAGCCTCTGCATAACCAAGATGCACACAGCCGCAACATGTTCGAAGGTTCTAAAAAATATAAAACCCGAATTACATATCATCATGAGAAATTGTAACTACGCCTATGCAGGTGGAGGGTCAAGACGCAAATTATGCCGCCATCCATGTTGGGATAAAAAGTCTCTCGCTGTATCCTCCAGTCTTGTAATGTGCGCCGTGTTCAAGACTAACCGTGTCGGGCTCAAATTAGGCGCCGTTTCTGCCAAACACATGAGACAAAAAGGACGACCACGATGGAGGAGTCTCGTGTTGCTCTTTATTCGTAATTAATGATTTAAAATGCACACATGGAAACACTTATATGGGTTTCTTTCCTCTTTCTGCACTTATTTTAAAAAGAGCGAATACAAAATAGCTACTACTTAATGTTTGAAGTTTTTGTATTACATATACTCTCCGTTTATAACAAAATTATAATAAAATGGCCAATTTTAGATATGTGTAGGAAATATAGTGCTGAAAAACACATATAACAAATACGATGCAACAAATTATGCAATTGAGATTCAATTATTCAAGAAACAACTACTGTGAGATAGTGGATGGACATGGTGATACAACCTTACTAAGTTAAAGCAAGAACCTCCCTGGTAAAAATGGGTGAGACTACTTTTGATGACAAACATACTTCAATATTCTTTCCACTTAGTTGAGAGTTAATTATACGTAAAAAACACCATACAAGCTATAGACAAGTTAGAAAAATACAGAAAAAATAGTATACCAATTTATGTTCTTGTAGCTAGATCTTTTTATGTTCAAGTTAAAAAATACAGAGCACAAAAAAAGTAAACCAATTTGCAAAAATAAGTAATATCATTTAGCCCTTGTAAACGAATAGCAAAATGATGACAATACATCATATCTCCGCTACATGCCCGAACCTTTTTTATCCAAAGAACAATATTGTATATAGAAGCACATTTACGCTTTTTTGGTGACATCTCATTATGTATGGGGATGACGGATTTTATGTTATTGTACATTATCTTGTAAACATGTAGGCACAATTGCAACCCTTGTTTCTCGAGTGGAAATGATAGGCGTCTGTTTGTTTAACCATGATGTTTTTAGGGTGAAGGCGACTGCTCTCCAATAAATTAGTGTCCACATTGGAATAAATGAACCCAATTAATTTATACAAAACTTTTTTACCTAATTAGAACTAGTTATCTCTGCATATATTTATGTTATAATTATTAGCAATTTTGACCACATGATAATACTACAAAATATCAAACTATATATTTTTTATAAAGTTACTCCAAGGAAATACACTTAGACGAAACTTAAATCATATATTATAGGGAAATTATATTAGTTGTATCCTTTTCAAGATACATCTTAAAATCCTTAGGTTAAACTTACATCATGTGTATAATAAACAATATAATCCAACTTATCGAACCTATTTTATCTTATGTTTAAACCATTTTTACCTACTTATGTCTACTTTTTCACAACAGAAGCACATCACAAACCAATTTAACAAATGTAATTTTTTTTCAAACATTTACATGCTTTACTGTGTTTTTTGGGTGAATTTTATTTATGTTTTCTTGTCTATTTAGTATCCCTAAGTATACTAAGAACGAGTTGTGAATGTATAATTTTAGCAAATATGCGATAGATGCTTCAAGAGTGCATGCTTACTTTTGAGGTGTAAGTAACAAGAAATTCTAGAGTATACAAAGTGTTCACAAGGGGTTTGACATTAATTTTTAGCATTACTTGTTACTGCTTATCCATAAGTTCAACAACCATCTGGCACCATATGCGGACTAGCGTTAAATATTCTTTTGTTTGATTTGCTTTGTAAAAAATCTTTTAATGTTAATAAAACATCATTGTTTATTTTTGCTATCCTTATCTACAATTTTCATAATAGTTTATAAGTTTAATGTCGATCATTTATACACGCATTACACTCATGACATTGCCACCATACACCATAAAGCATTGATAACGCAAAAGTTCAGGGGATGGCTGCCTATCAATGTAAAATAAAGAGTGTAGAACCCACGAAGAGCTAAGGGTTTAACCTATTTATTCTGACGAACTAGAGTGTCAAAATTCTAGTTTTATACACTTGACAAATTAAATAAATAAGGATGATTGTTTTGGCAATGGTGCAAAAAAATTGTGGTTGTTGAGGGTGTAGTGTTTTACCTTCTTCACTCCTCCGACAAAGGGTGCGAGAAAAGTGAACGAACTGAAATAAGGTCGCTGCAAGTATTAAGAAGAAAGGACTGATTCAGGTGTTCACTTGATCTTTTTTGGTAAGATGGCACAAAAAAGCATAAATATGGCATTATTAATACAAAAACTGTTCCAGTAGTTGTTTCAGCACATTCGTGTTCCAAGCAAGCGTAATTGTTTCTTGAAGGCTTCCACTAGTAGGAAACTGCCATTCCTTTGGGGGGGGGGGGGGGAGAGAGTTTCCCCTAGGGACTGCGGCAAGGGTGGGGCTGCACCCCCACCTCTCCCCTCCCTCTCCACTATATAAAGGAGGGGAGGGGTAGCCCTCCTCCCCACGCCGAGTTGTGGAGGCTGCTCCTCCCCCCTCTCTCTCTCTCTCTCTCTAGATGGATTCTGATCTAAAAGGATTTTTGAGATGTCCTCTCTTGTTTGAGGTATTCTCTCCTATTAGATATAGATCTAATCTCTCTCTTTCTCATGTGTTGAGATCTCCACCTTCATACACACCAGTAGAGACTAAGCTCTGGAATAGCAAAGCTCTGCTGAACCAGATATGACGAACGCGTACGAATTCTCAGAGGGGTGAGCCGTAGGATTACCACGGTTGACCCTCGCTCTGTTGGATCAATAAGGCTGGACACGGGGAGTCAGCGACATTTTCTCCGCTAGGCTTAGCCAAGAGAATATTCCACGGGCTTCATCAACGTCGTCATCAACATATGTTCTGCTTCAGTGGTGTTGGTAACGAATTACAGTTAGATCATTGAATTGTTATTCGCTTGTATCTTCATAGATAGATCTTGGCTGTTGCATAGCTTGTGGCGAAGTTTTTTTCCCATTATGCAACCCTACAATTATATCTTCGTATACGTGTGGTTCAATTGTTTCTATCTGAACTCTTTCATTTGTGTATTTATCCTTGCGATAGGCTCTGATTTTGAAGTATCTTATTGCATCATATAGGGTGCTTCACTCAGTTGTCAAGCTCACATCAATTATCCGCGTAGCCTAAAACATGTGAAAAAGAGTGAAATTTAATAAAACCTATTCACCACTTTAGGGGCTCTTTGGATTGCAGGATTGAAAACCACATGAATAGCAAAAACATAGGAATTTCATAGGTTTGCATGTGCAAAACAGAGGAAAACTGTAGGAATATTCGTTTGGATAAAACGCAGGAAAAATACAAGAAACGTGCCTCCATCCTACACACTTGAGTCTAAAAATGAGGTTGGAATGGATGTTCAAATTCCTATGGAATTGAGGCATAGGAATCCAATCCATGGAGTTTTGGTAGACAATTCCTTTGAACCAAACTCAATTCATAGGAAAAAAATTCTAAGGACTGGAATCCTACAAAAATCCCGTGAAAATCCTACAATCTAAAGAGGCCCTTAGGTTATCATATCTATCCTTTTCATGCCCCCACAGTCAGAAAACGCATATTGGAATGTTAAATTGGACTTTAGTAAGATCTCCTTGGGTGGGGTGGTATATTTTGGGGCATCAGGGTTGGTGTCCACTTCCACACATATTTATATTTTGTGGCCGATAGGACTTTAGTAAGATCTGCGTGTTCACTATTTCCTGTGGGGGGGGGGGGGGGGGGGGGGGGGTTCATGCGTTTATAGTGGTGTGTGCGCGCATCTTCCTTGTGATAAAAAAGATGCCACAAATTATAATTGTCTAAAAATGTTTAGAAAATAATTAAATGGGTGAGACCCTATGAAGAAAGTCGGTGGAAGAAAGGATGTCTGTGGTGCTCGATCGGAGTTGAAACCTGCCGTCCGTGGAGCTGGAAACGCACGCACAAAAGTTGGGGGATGAGGGACTGGAACCGCAAGGTCAATAAACATGTCAAGTAGTGCCACCAAGCTAGGCCAACTGATTAATTCTTTGAGCTAATCACACGAGTAGCGGCTAGCTTTATTTGCTAAGGCTATCCATACTAAGAGTAACATAGGTAGTAACATGCATACTATTTAGGCAAAAAATTGATGTGGCAGGTAGTTAATGAGTAGTATGTTACCATAGCGTCTCAATTCTCAAGACAATGTGAGTCTACAACTTTATAAATAAAACTTTGCATGACCAAACAAGGGTAAGGCGTTTTGGCTCCCGAGCACACATGCTCCTGTCTGATTAAAAAATTCAAAAAAATAGTAAAACATTTTGAAATTATCTAAAAAGAAACTGGTGATGAACATATATAGTTTTCTACAAACATGCAAATTTTCGTGGAGAAATGACACTTGTGGTGCTCGGAAAACCAAAATCAATGCTCTAAAAACTATATTTGTAAGTCAGGGATTTTTTTTTTTTTGCACCGAGCACTAGGAGTGTCATTTCACCACGAACTTGACATGTTTATCGAAAACTTGTATATGTTCATCATTAAAAAATTCAGAATTTTTTTAAATGTTTTATTATTTCTTTCAAATTTTTCAATCATGCAGAAGCATGTGAGCTCGGGAGCCAAAATGAATTTCTGACCAAACATATGTTACTACCCAATGTAGAGATAGTAACATTGACCGGTAACATACATGCATATGTTAGTAAGACTAAATTAGTTTCCACTATTTCAGTTAGCTCAATAGATCGGTCGTCTAAGATGATGGGCCCACGTTTTTTCCCTAATAATGCGGTCCTGATAGACTACGTAGTTAATAATAGCTGTTTTGATTTGATTTGACAGGGCTGGTGTGCTACGTACGTAATGACAGATATCTTATCCCTCCAGCTATATCTATCTTGCCCATCGCTAGCTCCAGCTCGATCGGCTAATCTCTTCGATAGCGCTGCCCCATGAAAGATGAGACCACGCTATCATTAGTACAATTACAGTACAAACCATTTTAACGAAAATTGGGTGGCTTGGGAAGCCGCCGAAGTATGGGATCGCCACGCTGCTGGTTATGCCTCTACGGCGTGGGGCGGATGTTCACTGCCGCACAGTATCTTTTCAACATGACCAGTGTCTCCTCGTCAGTACAAATTGAGCTCGTGAGTGCTCTGAAACTCCTGAACTAATTAATCAAGTTAATTAGTTCAGGGGGGTCGGCCGAGATGATAGACCCCACGTTTTGCTTTCATAATATCCGGCCCAAGTGGACTATTTGTTGCAGTTGATTTGATATCACAGAGCATATCCCTCCAGCTATACCTTGCGCATCGCTCCAGCTCGGTCGACTAATCTCTTCACCTAGTCTGTCTTGCCCCTGTGGAACATTATTTCCTGGGAGACCGTGCTATCATTAACACAATTATAAAGCATTTTATTGAAAACAAATAGTAGGTAAAGTTTACAATTATATTGTAGTAACACTCACTATGTTTTTAGAGGAAAGACAATTTTATTGCCCAGCTTTAAGGAAAGCCTCACAAACTTGTTATGTACTCTCTCTGTTCCAATTTAATTGACTTGGTTTTGTGCAAATATGGATGTATCTATACTTGTATGGTGTCTAGATACATCCATGTGTAACCAAATGTGTGTCAATTAAATCCGAACGGAGGGAGTAACTCACTATGTCGGCACGATAATCCCAAACACATGAGGCCGATCATAAAATAAAATAAAAGACAGATCACGGACTACAAATTAATCCTTTGTATACATACAGATGAAGGTGGCGCGCATGATTCAAGTGTCCGTACGTACAGATACACGCACGCACGCAAAAGAAGATTAGCTAGCTGTACTACCATGTCATGATCTGCCAGTATGAGTTCAAATTACACGGCACTAGCTAGTTGTATCATTAGGCAGGCTGGATATATATTCTCGCAGGCTAAAGTGCCGGGCAGTGGGGCCCACCGGCCGGACGGCCACTTGGCACGTACGACCTGTCCGAGCGAGCGTGCCAGAGAAGAACGATGATTCACCGGTGGCCAGCCCTCTCCGTCGCTGTTAAGAGTCTGATCTTGCTGTCAAGGCAATGCAGCCTGTACGTACGTGCAGCCGGAGCCGGCTTCTTAATCATGCGTCGGTGTGAGTGAACCTTTTCAGCCATCGATCTCCGCAGGTTGTCATGCTGATTCATGCATCAAGTTGAAAGCATCTCCACCGACACCCTCCAAATAGCCTCCCAAAAGCTCTGTTGCTCGAGCAGATGACCAACGCGCCTCCGAACATGCTGTCGGAGGAGAACACGAGGCTCCCACAACAACCCGTTGGAGCCTGGTGTCACCCTACCGGAGGGGTGGGCGACGAACATCGTCAACGTGCCAGTGGCGCCGCGGCTCAGCGGGTAGGAGCGCCTGGACTACATCAGCATGGTGCGGACGTCGATGCCGTGGGAGGAGCGGGTCGACCCCAAGTACTCCGTCTCGGCGCCGTACTGGGACGCCGCGGAGTACGAGACAAACCGCGACAGCTTCTTCCTCCCCGCCGGCATGCGGGAGCACCCGCCGGAGTGGTTTGCTTCGAACAACGAGCGTGCCCGCTCTGACGGCGAGGAGGACGACAACCCTGAGCTGTCCGATCTCCGTTACCACTGGCGTTGGCAAGTGCAGGCGCATCTGCCACAACAGCGTCAACTTCACCGGAGAAGAGGACGCAGGATAAACCGAAGAGGCTTCCCTCCGCCGTGGCATGCGAGGAGGGTAGATCAAACCCCACCACACGCACCGGCCGCGAAAACAGAAGTCTCAGCCGAGGCTATGCAAGTTCCTCAAGGCCGGAGTCGGCAATAGCAGATGAAACTTTTGGCGCCAGATCATTGAGGCATGCAAGTTTCATGATGATCCGACGTTGGGATTGACATCTTCTTCGCCGGCGGCGGCATGTGGAATAGGTATCTTCCTCGACGCCGACGCGTGTAGTGGTTGGCTGGCTAGAGGTTGCGGTGTGTCGCCGGCCTCGGGATAGACCTCCTTCTCTCGGCCTAGTTTTAGTTTAGTTTGTTAAATTTCGTTTACATTTTAACATGTAAGTTTGTTAAATTTCATTTAAGTACGCCAGATTTGTTAGCAAGAAGTGTTAAGGATTAAAAAAAATTGAAGTGATTGTTTGAGGGCGCCGCTGTAGGTTGCATCTCCATTGTGTCGGACACATATTTGAGGTGTCCTGGTGGTGATGCTCCGAGCTCGGCGATTGAGAATCACTTTTGCAGAGCGAACCTGAATGGCACGCACGATTTAATCTGACCACTGATAGGATGCCGGCTAGTCTAGTGTGTAGGAAGTTGATGCTGTATGCATGTTTCTCATCAAGGTCAATCTCTCAACTCTGAAGGTGTCAGAGTAACGCTGCATTGCTGGAAGTCCTAAGCTAGCTCCTTAAGTTTTTACCTTGCTGCATTGCAACTTTACAAGTGGCAACGGGAAAGACTGCGTGTCGGGACCGGCTCATGGTTTCCATGGAGATTTTTTTGTTATTCGGTGACAATTACGGAGTATTAGACTAGTCATAGTGGGAGTAACATAAGTAGTAACATACATGTCACTTAAGAAAAAAGATGATGTGGCAGCTAATTAATGTGAAGAGAGAAATAGAGTAACATAGGTAGTTACCGTAACATCACGTACCTTAAGAAAAAATGAGTCTACGACCTACTCCCCCCGTTCTATATTACTTGACTTGGCTTTGTCAAAATATGGATGTATCTATATTTGTTTAGTGTCTAGATACATTCGTTTTTAAACAAATGTGTGTCAAGTAATTTGGAACGGAGGGAGTAATAAATACTATCATGCATGACACCGCAAATAAGTTACTACCCACTATGGAGGTAGTAACATAGAGTAGTAACATACTCGATGTTACTCTCACTATGAGTAGTACTTCCTCCGTTCTAAATTAGATGACTTCCATTTGTCCACATGCGGATGTATATAGACATGTTACAAGTATAGATACATCCGTATGTGTACCAATGGAAATCATCTAATTTGAAACGGAGGGAGTATTAAACATGGTCCGGGCCGCGCACGTCGTAGCTGGTCGAGACTTTGAGCCGGAGCACTGTGCCCTGCCCGGAGAAGCCGTATTCGTACCCACATACCTTAAGAAATTAAGGAGAAGAAAATGGTCGACACATGATCACGTCGGCTGAAATTACAAGCTAGGCAACCGTTTTTCTCAACAAAAGGAAAACGAAGCAGACGTACGCATGCGCGCGTGAGTTTGAAATGCACATCTTTTCGCTCGCGTTTTCCCCCTTTTTTTGCTTCAAACCTTTTTCCTCCCCTGTTTACAAACAAATCAAGCACGGCGGCGACGGCCTGCACACGAAATGAGCACTAACCGTGTCGGGCTCGAATTAGGCGCCGTTCTGCCAAACACATGGGACAAAAAGGAGGACCACGATGGTTGCTCTTCATTTGTAATTAATGATTCAAAATGCCCAAATGGGAACACTTAATAACGGTCTCTTTCCTATTTCTGCACTTTAAAAAAAAGTGCGAATACAAATACTGCACCTCTTATCCGTTTTAATTGTCAAGGAGAAGTATTGCGGTCGTACAAACCTTGTACAGCTCCCTACATTCTTTTCGGATTGGAGGGAGTAGCTATTTACTGATTGAAGTTCGTGTATTACATGTACTCCCTCTGTCCAAAAATAAGTGTCTCAACTTTGTTCAAAAGTAGATGTATCTATACATGAAACATGTCTAGATACATCCACTTTTGGTAAAACTTGAGACACTTATTTTGGGATGGAGGGAGTACATGTTATGATTTCATCACAATAACCTTGAATTTCTAAGGTGGTACCTAACGCTACAACTGGCTTCGGCTTTGCTATCACCTCAAAGATAGAAGGGCCAATTTAGATATGTGTACGAAATATAGTGCTGAAAAATACAATGCAATACAATTGAGATCAATTATTCAAGATACACCTCCCGTGACTCCGTGAGATAGTAGACGGACATGGTGATAAACCTTACTAAGTTAAAGCAATTAAGCAATAACCTCCCTCGTAAAAATGGGTGAGACTACTTTAGATGACAAAGATAGAGCAATTTTCTTTCCACTTAGAGGAGAGTTAATGATACGCGAAAACCACCAGACATGCAATGAACAAGTTAAAAAAATACAGAAAAATAAGTATACCAATTTATGTTAACTAGGTATTTTTCCGTTTCATTTATTAGTGTAATATCATTTAGCCCTTGTAGAAGAATAAGAAAAATTAAGTCGAGACACCATATCTCTGTTACATGCCCATACTGTTTTTATCCAAAAGGATAATAATCCTATATAGAACCACATATAAATATTTACTATTTTTTGTGGCATCTCATTTTGTGTGCGGCTGACATAGTTTATGGCAATGTCCTTTATCTTGTAAACCTTTTGGCACGAACGCAACCCTCTCATTTTTATCGAGTGGAAATGATAGGCGTTTGTCTGTTTCGACATGATGTTGCTTCGGTGAACGAGACTTGTCTATGTATATTAGTTGCCAAATTAGAACAAATGAATAAATTAATTTATACAAAACTTTTTTACTTAATAAGAACTAGTTAATATCCCAATATATATTTATGTTATAAATATTAGCAATGCTAACCACACAATAATGCTACAAAATATCAAACTATATTTTTTTATAAAGTTACTCCATGGAAATAAACTTACACGAAACGTAAATCATATTTTAAACAAAAATTATGTTAGTTATATCCTTTTTAAGATAAAACATCTTAAAATCCTTATGTTAAACTTAAATCATCCTTATCAATGAAAATAAACAATATGATTGTGTTTGACATTACGGTGGATTATGATAATCCAACCAAACCAAGATAATCCAACTTCGAACCAATTTTTTCCTATTTTTGCGTTTGTTTAACCCATTTTTACCTACTTCGGTGGCTATTTGTTCACAACAGATAAGCACATCACAAAACAGTTAAACAAACATAAATTGAACCTTACATGCCTTACTGTGCTCTTTAGATGAATTTTATGTATGTTTTCTTGTCTATTTTAGTATCCTTAAGTATACTAAGAACGAGCTGTGAATGTATCATGATAACAAATATGGGATAGGTGCTTCAAGAGTGCATGGTTATTATTGAGGTGTAAGAAACAAGAAAATTCTAGAGTATACAAAGTGTTCACAAGGGGTTCGACATGAATTTTTAGTATTACTCGTTACTGGTTGTCTCATTGACACATATGTGTATCATACCCATAAGTTCAACAACCAAGTGGCACCATATGCGGACTAGCGTTAAATATTCCTCTCTTTGATTTGCTTTGTACAATTCTTGTAATGTTAAGAAAGTATCATTGTTTATTTTGGTAGTTTTATCTAGCACTCTCATAATAGTGTATAAGCTTAGTCCCGAAAATAATAATGACTCTGTACGACCTATGGTACTATACCCCATACAACCGATTACAACTAATGCCTCAAGCCCCACTACAAGACTCCACCGACCTAACGCCAGATATAAGATATCGAAGGAGATAAAGGGCGTTTCACGTGCCGGAAAAAGGACACCCAAAACCTACACCTATATAAGAGGAAGGACGGCAATGGGAGATTGAGCTATTCGATCGTTTATACACGCATTACACTCATGCCATTGCCACCATACACTATAAAGCATTGATAACCAAAAAGCTCAGGAGATAGCTGCCTATCAATGTGAAATAAAAAGTGTCGAACCCACGAGAAGATGAAGGTTTAACCTATATATTCTCTCAAATTGGAGTGTGAAAATATTCTAGTTTATTTGGACTTAACAAATTTAAATAAACAAGGATTTTTGTTTTAGCAATGGTTCAGAAAAACTAAGGTTGTTGAGGGTGTAGTGTTTTACCTTCTTCACTCCTCCGGTAAAGGGTTCGAGAAAAGTGAACAAACTTAAATAAGGTTCCTGCAAGAATTAAGAACAAAGGACTTGTTCCATGTGTACACTTGATCTTTCTTATAAGTAAGATGGCACAACATCAAGCATAAATATGGCATTATTGATACAAGAAGCAAGTTCTATGTTGTCTTAACATTGATATCCATTAATATGGGCATCATGTCCTTTATGCCGAGATGATGCAACAGATCTCGCTAATAATCCCAAACAAGTGGGTTGTTCATATGCTTTGAATTAAGTAGCTGAACAAAGAATTGTTTGTTGAAAGTTCTTATGTGTGTGATTGTAAAACCAAGACCGCTCTGAAATTCAACACGTACATTCGTGTTCCAAACAAGCGTAATTGTTTCCTGAAACCCCTTAAGCTGAGTCTAGTAGTTTTCAAACCTAAATTTCCTAGCCGGCGTGAGGTCAACATCACAAATCAACAGTAAGGGGCTTTGTTTGATGGCCGAGGACGTGATTCCCTGAACAAAACATGATGCAAAGTTGTAGTGCCAGGCTTTCATTGTACAGTACCAAATCGAGCCGCACCAACGTGGCATGCTGCTTACTGGAGCAAGTATGTTATAAGTCCTTGAGGCCTTGATCATCGGTAAATTTTCAGAAGGCATAAAGCATTTTGCGATTGATGCGATTTTTGGACTTGTCAGATGTTGCACTAATCATATTGAAATCACCATCACACACAATTGGAAGCACATAACTATTTAGTAACAAGTACCCCTCATTCAGAAAAATTAGCTTGTCGGCATCCAATTGTGGGGTGAACACCTCCGCGCTCGTGAGAGAAAACCGCTGAGATCGAGCTGGTGGAGCAAGACGTTACCAACACCTCAATCTGGTCCCTTCCTAGCCGAGTATAATCCCTCCTCGGCAGGGGAGTATCCAGTTATCCAGTGGGGGAGCCATGGCACCCCTAAGATATATAGAAATTTCATTTGACTACTAATATTTAGACTAATTGTTGCTAAATACTAAATATGATAGGGAAGTTTTCAAACTTGACATTGATGACCTACAAGAGATCGCAACAGTTTTCGAGAGAAGTAACCAAATTTATTGATTCGTCACAAGGGGAGGCAAAGAATATTTATAAGCCTTACCACCTGAGTTGTCAGTTCAGCCACACCTGGAAGTAAACTTGCTTGGCACAATTTATCAATAGCAACAGTAGTATAATAGCAGCAATAGTAAAATAGTAACAACAGTAAAATAAAGACAGCAGTAGTAGCAGTAGCAATTGTAGAAAACAACATGATTAAAACACCGTAGACATAGGGATGGATGAGCGGGCGTTGCATGAATAAGATAATTCATATAATACATATAACGTAGAGCAATATGCAGGTAAACAATAATAAATTATCCAGGTACTAATCAACATAGGCATGTATTTCGTGTTTAGTCGTACATGCTTGCAATAAGAATCTTGCACGACATCTATTGTCCAACCATCCCGTTTCAGCGGGGCCATTATAGAAGCCTAATGGTAATTAAGGTGCTCCTTTTAATAGAGCACTGGAGTAAAGCATTAACACTCCGTGAATACATGTGATTGTCAAGTCATAGCCACCCCCTTCGATTGTCCCAATTGTTGCCACTTTGGGGTCTCGGGTTCCGTACAATGACACGTACATACAACTTGTAGATATGATCCAAAGCAATAATTGTATTCAAGAAAACATAACATGTTCAGATCTGAAAACATGGCACTCAGGCCCTAAGTGTCAATCATTAAGCACACCAAGTTGCAACAACGATAAATAGCACACACTACGGATACTAGGCATCATGCCCTAACAATCTAGCATCTATTACATGAACAGTCTCATCCAATCCCTACCATCCCCTTTAG
Source organism: Poa pratensis (assembly GCA_947311845.1). Lineage (NCBI taxonomy): Eukaryota > Viridiplantae > Streptophyta > Magnoliopsida > Poales > Poaceae > Poa > Poa pratensis. The sequence goes on along the minus strand of CAMZMU010000050.1, from coordinate 2,902,084 downwards.
CCTACAGCGGGGAATTACTCACACATGGATGGGGGAATCATGGATGGTCGGTGGAGAGGCGGTGGTGATGACGATGGCGATGATCTCCCCTCCAATCCCCGTCCCGGCAGGGTGCCGGAACAGGAATTCTGTCCCCGAAATAAGGTTTTTGGTGGCGGTGGAGCTCTGGAACTTTTCTCATAAAAAGCCTTTTGTCCCCGACATTTTTAGGTCATAGGGAATAAATAGTCCAGAGGGCGTCGCGAGGCGACGAACAGGTAGAGGGGACGGCCTTGGGGCGCGGCCCTACCCCTGGCCGCGCCCAAAGACCGTTTGGGGGCTGTGGCCCCCCTGCAGCTCCCCTCCTGGCTCCGTGCATCTTTTCGACCAAAACCTCCTTTTCTTATTTTTCTGGAATTTTCAGAGAATATTGAATTTCTGCACAAAAACAAGCCACCAAAGTAATTCTGCTGAAAACAGCGTTAGTCCGTATTAGTTCCATTCAAATCATGCAAACTAGAGCCAAAACAATAGCAAAAGTGTTTGGAAAAGTAGATACGTTTTGGACGTATCAGACATCCCCACCAATTTTAACCTAGATCTGCCACTATCATTGGGTACCATCAGCTGGTTGGAAAGCTAAAGCAATCGAAGGCTGATCCACATGTTTCAGAAATTATGGCCGAATCAATGATCTGCAATTTAGATTCTTGGAAATGGACAAATGATTTATGATATCGCTGCACTAATATGTGAACCACGCCAATCCTAGATGTGGGATTCAAACCATGAACATTCCAAATAAGCATTGGACAACTATCTATGACTTCGTCGAGCTTCTTTTCCGGTGCCCGCGACCCACACCCTAAGTCAGGAGGGCCCTACATCCCCGACCCTAAGTTTAAGGGCCGCCTTTGGCGCGACTAGCCACGATGTCAACGCCTCCGGCCGGCTCTGGTTTGATGAGAGAAGAAACATGAGATAAACCATGGAGAGTAGGTAATCGGGGAGGGAGAGGAAGGAGACAAGGGCGAGAGTTGGAGGTGGAGCCCGCCATGCTACACGCTTGCCTTAGGCATGGTCGAGCAATCTCGAATAGTTGACGCGGTAACGTGAAGCCATGCGTGTATATTCGTGTGCTCGTACGCGTCGTACTTGTAAAAATGGAAAGAAACACCCCATAATTTAAAATCCTCCAAATTTCTTTAGATATCCGTTGCATGGAATGGAAGAGACCATGTGCCGTTTTCAGCGGCCTTTATTCACTTCTTCATTTGAAACCTGGCATTAATTTACTTCCATTGGTCGCCCTCTCTTCTGTTAATTACTGCCCCTCACAAACAAAGCAGGTATTTACACATGTCCTAAGAAATTACCGCGGGGTTTAAACTGGAGATGAGATGATCGATGATCTACCCCAACCCCGACTGCGTAGTACATGCATGTCGGTGTTAAAACCTAACAAAATCATTAGCGAATAATACTACTCCCACCCCCCCCCCCCACAGCAACAACACCAAGGTGGTGGTGAGAGCCGAGAACCGGGAGGGAGAGCGAGAGATCCAATCCCATCCGTTTCCCAGGCCCCCTCCTCTTCCTCTCCTCCGCCACGCCGCGCCGCTCCGGTTCGCTTGCTCGGGCGAGGTAGGTCTGGGGGACCTCGTTTACTGAATGGGGAACACGAATAGTACACACTAGTACAGAACGACACATCGGAAACGGGCCAAAAACCCCTTCGGCAACGGAAAAAGGGTCCGTGTCCCCGACCCTGTCACTGATGTGAAGGCTCTCATCGGCAACGGACAAGAAAAACCGTCACCGATGAGGCTTGATTTTGGCTACGGTTGCCATCCAGTCTCCGTTGCCGATGTATCTGGACATCAGAAACGGAGATTCTGTTTTACTCGTTTGCATTGAGGTTTTTTCATAAGCCTACAGCAGCAATACAGTTGCCAATTGACATTCAAAATATCACAGCAGAAGCACAAAGTTGCTAGCAAAACCGTTCATAACTTATATAACAATTGTCACCATTACATAGCATCAAAAGATGAGTTACACATGCTTCGCTAATCCTATCATTCTCATGCCTCCCTAAACTGCAGCTAAGGCTTGCTCCCTAAACACACATCCACAAAATAGCCGGAGAAACTGAAAAAACAGAAACTACACCAAGCCAAATTGCCAAATTCTTCGTACTGAGGCTTGCTCCATCTTGGACGGTGTCGCCGAAATATAATCCCACTTTATAAGTAGCACATTTAAAGTTTGTTCGGATCAGCTTTGTGCTTCTGGATAAAAATACATGGATTGATAGTTAGAGAAGAGCCAAAATATGATGCTACATGACATAGATATAATTTAATGTGAAAACAGTTCACACCTTTAAGCGCCTATATCCGTGTGCTTGCAGTCCGATCAAACGATTTGGAGGCATAACTTGAAGGTGATGTTTCCTTCAAGAGCCTCACCATTTTTTATACAGTGTCGCCGAAATACTATTACTTCATACACTAGCTACACAAAACAATAACGAGGATTAGCACATTGACAAAAAGTTGTGACTGGATCTATTCATCATCGGTAGTACTACAAAGAGTTGAAATTAATTCACCCTACTAGACTTTAAAATAGTGCAAGATACTAGACAAGTTTTCTATATACTAGACAAGTTTTCTATGCTAGACTAGAAAACTAGACAGAAACAATAAAGTGCAAGATACTAGACGAGTTTTCTATATACTAGACAAGTTCTATATACTAGACAAGTTCTATATAAAACCAATTGATGAACTAGTTCATGAGCTGAGCGATTTAGACCTCACATTTTCTTCTCCGTGGACGGCGCCTCGAGATCGGCCACCTCCTCCTCCGTGGACGGCGCCTCCAGATCGGCCACCTCCTCCACCGTGGACGGCGCCTCCAGATCGGCCACCTCCTCCACCGTGGACGCCACCTCCTCCACCGGGGACGTCGCCTCCAGATCGGCCACCTCCTCCTCCGTCGACGCCTCCAGATCGGCCACCTCCTCCTCGTCGACGGCCACCTCCTCCTCCGTGGACGCGCCTCCACATCGGCCACCTCCTCCACCGTGGACGCGCCTCCAGATCGGCCACCTCCTCCACCGTGGACGCCACCTCCTCCACCGGGGACGTCGCCTCCAGATCGGCCACCTCCTCCTCCGTCGACGGCGGCCTCCAGATCGGCCTCCGTTGACGGCGGATCCGCCACAACTGCTGCATCACCACCCGATGAATGATCTGATCCAGCTCCGCGTGGCCCAGAGGACGCGGGGCATCACCGGAGGTGATGAGCCTGACGCGCTCCCACACCTGCCGCATCACAGCCGCCTCCAGATCTGCCCTATCACGAACAGATGCAGCTAGATCGGTGCGGCCGCTAGAGCCGCGGCTGCGATGGCGAGATCTAGAAGCGCCGGCAGAGGAAGCCATGAGAGAGTGAGGAGAGTAAAAAGCTACAATGTGCGGCGGCTAGGGTTGAAAGATGGACAGTGAGGGATTGAGAATGAGACTGATGGGGCTTGCTTCGCCAGTACATTTATAGGCACCCAATTGGCAACGGACATTTTATATAACCGTTTCCATTGGATACAAGTTCACAACTACTATGTGCTACTGATTTCCGTAGCTGCATACGAACATAATACATTCTAGTGATTTTCAAAGTGCATACGAACCTAATACATTGTACTGATTTGCATAGCTGCATACGAACCTAATACATTCTACTGATTTTCATTGCTGCATACAAGTTCACACCTAACAGCAGCACACAAACACACAAAATCATTCTAGCAATGCTCACAAGAACATTTAACTGAGCTATTTCTGTTCCTTTATGCCGCTCCTTGCGCACAGCAACAACATGGTCAGATTTAGTCGAAGTGTTTGTTGGGCTCCATGCCAAACCAGCTAGAGCTGCTGCAGTGTGCGGCTTCATCTCCATGTTCGCCTTCTTGACTATCAAGGCTACATTTTCCAGCTCTGCAGCTTCCACTTCGACGCCATTAGCAAGCAGCATCTCAACATAATCTTCAATCCAAAAAAATAATCACAGCTCCCAGAATACTCTTCGCCCCTCCCCTGCCAAATGGTAAATCGAATCCAGAGGCAAATCAGCATCACACATAGAATAGAATCAATCAAAACTGGTCGAAGCGTCGAACTAACCCTGTGATTTGGACACTTGAAGTAGATCCGGCCTGGGTTCAGATCCGAACGCGACACTCGACGAATCGCGTTCCGACAGCGGCAGCAAACGCACTTCACAAGCGGCAGATCTGACCCGGCCCGGCGCGCGCAGGAGGAGGACGCATTCGATCTCCCCGACGAGCTCATGCTCTTGGCCATGGAGGACACGAGTGCGGAGTAAAAACAAGCTGGAGCGGAGGAACAAGGGCGAATCGACAGTCTTTTATAATATCCAAGATAGTGCTAAAAAAGGAATTTTATATAAGCAACCTCGCCAACGGTTGTATACAAATGTCCGATGCCATTGAAGAACATATCGCAAACGGAGTCGAAAGAAACTCCGTTACCAACATATCGGCAACGGTTAATAATTCGCGACCGTTGCCTATGAAGGCGGGACGCGGGCCAGCTTGCCTGGCGGGGCGGGTTTTCTCACGCGGAAAGCGCGATTCTCCGTCGCCTAACTCGTGCCGTTTCCATAGAGGGGTATCGGATGTGTCGTTCTGTACTAGTGACACCACGTTGTGTAGAGAAATATATTTAACATTCCAATGGTGAAATTTTGATTGATGAAAAGAAATTTTGGAAAGACGATATAACTAAAAAAATGTTCATGGAAAGTCTAGAAAAAATGAAAAGGTGAGAGGTGTAAATTACACATAATAGCAACATGAGAAGTCCAAAAAAAATAGTTAAAATGTCTTCATGGAAGTACACATAGTAATGCCCCGAAATGTACATTTTAATTTCGAGAAATACTCGCTTCCTCCTTGAAGTATAGGAAAAGTAGTAAAACATGGTGCCACAAGAAAAGAATAGCCAGAATAATTCTAAAAATAGGATGCATTTATTTTTGAGAGGATTGATGTACAGTACAGTAAGGGAATTAAATTTGAAGCAAAATTTGAAATATTTTGAATTATGAGAACCTAAAACTAAAGTAAAATATAAGATGCTTGAAAGCTAGAAATTACATTATAGTATTTTCTAGATTTGTGAGCACATATTGAATTATTTTAGAACCGTTGCAACGCACGGGCACCTTTGCTAGCTTCAGTCATATTCCAGAAAGATATCTGAGGCCGTCGCCGTCGCCAACCCTAGTTAGGGAGGGTTCTGAAGCTCTTCCCGGCTCTCCGTCGGAGGGGGAGATCATCGCCGGAGGGCTCTACACCACCATGCCTGCCTCTGGAGTGATACGTTAGTAGTTCATCTTTGGACTACAGGTCCATAGCAGTATCTAGATGGTTGTATCTTCTCCTTGTGCTTCCTTGTTTAGATCTTGTGAGCTGCTGATGCATGTAAAATGCATACATGAACTTTGCATTATATTACTTATATTTCAATCATATTTGCATCATATAAGGGTTATATCATTGTTTTATATTGATTTGGGAATATTTCATAGTTTCCCTATTTTTCTGGAATTAACCTTGCACAGGCAGAAAACCCTATTTTCTATATTTTGATGTTTCAGGGACCCAAACGACGTCCAAATGACCTAATATTTTGCAGGGATCAGTTTTTGGAAGGAACAAAGCGTGGGAGCGAAGTAAGCGAACAAACGGAGGCCCGAGGGCCAGAAGAGGGTGGCCCACGTGGCCAGATTCCCTGGCCGCATGGGACCCACCATGTGGGGCCTCGGAGCTGCGTTGCCGTCGATCTTTTTTCCCAAGCCTCCGTCTTGACCTAAAAACGACTATAAAAATAGTCCCCTGACGGCTTTCGGAGAGAGGCGACGGAGAAACACAAAAACCACGAAACAGGAGACAGAAGGCTGCCGCCGGAGAAGATCGGAGGGGGGAAACGCTGCCGGAATCACCTCCGGAAGGCTCCTCCATCCCCTCCGGAGTCTCCATCAACACCACCGTCAAGACCAGCACCATCTCCATCACCATCTTCGTGATCCACTTCATCCCCCTCATAGTTTGAGATTGTTGAACCCTAGCTATTGTCTAAGTACTATTCTACATGTTTGTGAATTGCTACTTGTCATTGTTCTGTGGGGAGATTATATTCTCAGATTGTGTTGTATCACTTATGCCATTGAATCATATCATGTCTTCGCGTTGTGAGTAGTTCTCTCATGTTCCTGGAGGCATAGGATGGATTGGCAATGATTTATTTATGACATGTGTTGGTATTTTGTCTAGTGCTTATCTTTTTATGTAATTCTATGATGGTGTTGTGCGAACGTCGACTGCACATCACTTCACCTATATGGGCTCATAGGAGAACACCGTAGTGTAATGGAGTGAGGGAGACTTGGGAGGACATGTAAACCTGAGACCGAGTCATGAAGTTGCATTATGAGGGTATTAGCATCGGGGACCTTAGAGTTTAAGGCTATGGTGGGACTCTATGTCTTAATAACTCTTGTGCAGTCATTTACTTGGCCATAAGAACCATCATAAGGGGGTTTAGTTTATTTATTTAGCTTTTCCTAATTATGGCTCCGTCCAAAAGAAGATTAAAACTTGACAAAATGTTTACCTTGTTGTTCTAGAAATATTTATGCCATGAAGTCTAGGTAGCCCTTGGGAACGTTCTCCGCTTATAAGAAACACACACTTGAGCTTGTCCTCTCGCTGCATAGAGGATTGGGCTTTCTCTCTTTGAGAGCTTTCACTTGTCATATTTTATTTTCAGCTTTTTACTTTATTGCAAACTCTACGCCAAAAACCCAAAAACACTTGCATCATTTAATCATTTTAGTTTGTCTAGTGCATAGATAATAAGAGAAGTGACACTCTTATTTGAGAGGATAAATACTTATACCTTCTACTCCTCGTGGGATCGATACTATACTTACACATTGAAGATTTCAACGATCCCCTATACTTGTGGGTATCAGCTGCCTAACATGATCAAGATCATCTTTATGTAATGCTACATGTTGTGTTAGCTGGGATCCGATGAATTGTGAAATCATGATCAATTTGTTCATCAATATATCTATGTTTTATTTATGATCTTGCATGCTCTCCGATACTTGTGGTTGCTTTGGCCAAGTAGTTGCTTGTATCTCCAACAGGGAGTATTTATGCTAGATAGTAGGTTCGTGTCTCGAGAATCAGCTAGTAGTCGGGTGGTTAGTGCTGCGGTGGTGCAGCCAGCTCACCAGAGTTCGAATCCCAGCCTAGGCGAATTTCTGGTGTCACATTTCTTCTATTAAAAACACGTGGAGCTCCTCCGCTGGGTTCGGAAAAAAGTAGGTTCATGTCTCCAATTGTCTAGGCTCGAGCTGACAGAAACGACTGAGACTTTAGATGTTCTGTTGCTAGTAGGGGTAAAACATCGGTGTTTATTTCTACGTGTTATATTCATTGCTTACATTATGCACTTTGCTTATTACGATAATCTGTTGCTTGCAACTTAATACTTTCGGGTGACAGGCTGGATAGCGATCCCCTGGTGGATTATTAGTCATAGATGCAGCTAGCAAGCGGTCTATGTATTTTTTCGTAATGCCCAATTAAATACTACAGTGAACTATAGCTTGTCATGAAACCATTGTCATGCCCTCACAATTTGTCAATTGCCTAGCTGTAATTTGTTTACCCAACATGTATGTTTATTTGTTTTATTGAGAGACATCACTAGTGAACCGTGGACACCGGTCCATTCTTTTACATTGATTAAAACACCGCTTTGTTGCTTCCAATCACCATTTGCTCGTTGTTCATTTTTGCATTTATATTTGTTTCCACACCATACGATTAATCCTTTGTTTTCAGCAAGCCGGGGAAATTGACAACCTTCCTGTTTCGTTGGGGCAAAGTAGTTTGATTGTGTTGTGTGTAGGTCCACATCAACTTGATGGCGCCAGGTTGACACCAAGTTGAAGTCCCTCAAGTCCTACTGGTTCGATAAACCTTGGTTTTGTTCTCAAGGGAAACTTGCTACTACGCTGCTTCACACCTTCCTCTTGGGGTTCCTAACGGGCTGTTGTAGCCGCATTTGGACACCAAAAACCTACGCCTATATAAGACGAAGGATGTCAACGGGAGATTGAGCCATTCGATCATTATACACGCATTACACTCATGACATTGCCACCATACACCATAAATCATTGATAACCCCAAAGTGTAGGTGATAGCTGCCGAAATAAAGAGTGTCAAACCCACGAGGAGCTGAAGGTTTAGCCTATTATTCTCTCAAACTAGAGTTTCAAAATTCTAGTTTTATGTGCACTTCAAGTTAAAATAAACAAGGATGATTGTTCTAGCGACGGTGCAGACAAAATGTGGCTGAAGGGTGAGAGAAAAGTGAACGAACTGAAATAAGGTTGTTGTAAGTATTAAGAACAAAGGAATGTTTCATGTGTTCACTTGATCTTTCTTACAAGTAAGATGGCAAAAAATAAGGCATACATATGGCATTATTAATACAAGAAAGCAAGTTCTATGTTGTCTTAACACTGATATCCATTAATATGGGCATCTCATCCTTATGCCGAGATGAGGCAACACATCTCGCTAATAATCCCATAGCAAGTGGTTCTTCATATGCTTAGAATTAAGTAGTTAAACATCACATTGTTTTAAGTAAGGTGACATGATGTTGAAAGTTTTGATGTGTCTGATTGTAAAAGCAAGACCGCTCTTTCTCTCACCGAAAAATTCAACTCGTGTTCCAAGCAAGCGTAGTTTCCTGAAACCCCTCAAGCAAAGTCTAGTAGTTTTCAAACCTAAATCGCCTAGCCGGTTTGAAGTCAACATCACAAATCAGCAATAGGGGGCTATGGTTGTTGGCCGAGGATGTGATTCCCTGAAGAAAACATGACAGAAAGGTTTCGTCCCAAGCTTCATTGTAGAGTACCAAATCGAGCCGCACCAAGGTGGCCTGCTGCTTACTGGAGCAAGTATAGGTTATAGGTCCTTGTGGCCATGTCATCGATAAATCTTCGGAAGGCATAAAGCATTCTGGATTGATGCAGTTTTTGTACTTGTCAGCTATTGCACTAATCATATTAAAATCACCAGCACACACAATTGGAGGCGCATGTTTGTTTAGTAACAAGCACCCCTCATTCAGAACAATGAGCTTGTCAACATCCAATTGTGGGGCGAACACTCCACGCTTGTGATAGAAAACCGCAGAGATCGAGCTGGTGGGGCAAGACGTTGCCAACACCTTAGTCTGGTCACTTCCTAGTCGATTATAATCCCTCCTCGGGTACCATCAGCTGGCTGGAAAGCAAAATCAATCGAAGATTGATCCGCATGTTTGAGAAATGATGGCCGCATCAACGATCTGCAACTTAGATTCTTGGAAACGGACAAATGATTCTCGATGTTGCTGCACTAATATGCAAACCACACCTCTTCTAGATGTGGAATTCAATCCAAGAACATTCCAGATGAGCATTGGACAACTATATGTGACTCTGTCAAGCCTCTTCTCTGGTGCCCGCGACCCACACCCTAAGTCACGAGGACCCTGCATCCCCCACCCTAAGTTTAAGGCCCGCCTTTGCCGCGACTAGCCACGATGTCGAGGGCTCCGTCTCTGGTTTGGGTAGAAACGGGAGATAAATCAGGGAGAGTAGATAATCGAAGAGGGAGAGGAAGGAGACAAGGGCGAGAGTTAAAGGCGGGGTCCACCACACTACACCGTGCACGCCACACGCTCGCCTTAGCCATGGTCGAGCAATCTCGATTAGTTGACGCGGTAACGTGAAGCCATGCGTGTATATTCGTGTGCGTGCGCGTCCTTGTAAAAATGGAAGGAAACACCCCAAAATTTAAAATTGTCTAAATTTCTTTAGATATCCGTTGGCAATGGAAGAGACCCAGTTGACTTGGAAAGAAACACGGTGCCGTTTTCGGCGGCGTTTATTTACCTCTTCTTCTGAAACCGTCATTTATTTACTTCCACTGGTCGTCATCTCTTCCTGTTAATTACTGCCCCTCACAAATGAAGCAGGTATTTACACCAGTACCAAAAAATTACCGTGGGGTTTAAACTGGAGATGAGATTATCTCCCAGCCCCGGCAGCGCAGTACAGGCATGTCGGTATTATAAAACCTAACAAAATCATTAGCGAATAATACTACTACTGCCACCGGCTCCCACCCCCAACTCCAACGCCAAGGTGGTGGTGAGAGCGGAGAGGCGACAGGGAGAGCGAGAGATCCAATCCAATCCTCTTCCTCTTCTCCTTCCCTTGCTCCTCCGCCGCGCCGCTCCGGTTCGCTTGCTCGGGCGAGGCGAGGCGAGGTAGGTTCTCGTTTGCTGCTGCCTAGCTTCGATTCGGGTTTTCGCGCTCAGATCCGCGTGCGTTCGGATTCCGCTTCGGGGTTTCTCGCTTCTCATGGCGGTGCTGGTTTGCGCGTGCAGGTTTGGCGGCGAGGGGGATCGGAATGGGGGCGCGGGTGTCCAAGGCCACCTCCTGCTGCTGCCTCCGCGGGCAGCTCCCCGGGAGCACGCGCCTCGACAACGCCGATGCTGGTGCGTACTCCGTACTAGTAATGCTCCATGCTCGCTCGCTCGCTTGCTTGCTTCCTTGGTTGCGCTTGCCGTCCCGTCTCATGCTTGAGTATTTTCCGCTTGCTATTTCGTGATGGTGGCCGCCTTCCCCTTTTCGAGCGACTCTCTGTCGCCGGCTTCCGCGAATTTTTGCCGCTTATTTCACCGAGGTTGTCGGTAGGGGTGGTTTTATTTTCCGATTGCGGGTGCTAACCGCCTCCGCATTTGGGAGGCCGACGGATTGAGTCCAAGGGTCATTCCGCACCTGTTTAGGCCCGCGGATTGCGATTGGGAGTGCGAGTAATCAATCTGACTGGAGCGACTTTTCTGTGCAGCGGATGAGGACCAGGGGGAGGCCTACGAGCTGCCGGTGTTCCGGGAGTACTCCTTCGAGCAGCTGCGCCTCGCCACCGCGGGCTTCGCCGTGGAGAACATCGTCTCCGAGCACGGCGAGAAGGCGCCCAACGTCGTCTACAAGGGGAAGCTCGACGCGCAGCGACGTATCGCCGTCAAGCGCTTCAACCGCTCCGCATGGCCAGACCCGCGCCAGTTCCTGGTATATATGCCCGCCCACTCAGCTTCGCCTACCCTTGATTTCTTGCCTGGTTAGTTACCGTGTTGATTCGTTGCAATTTCGGGCTTCATAGAGAGCGGTGTGTCTCTTGTCATTGAGGTTGTTGACTTCTACCTGTTCCTGTGATGATATATCTATGCTTGCTAAGTTCTTCATTTGGATGGATTGTTATGATGGCTACCAGATGAAAGGGTGGTGGCATCTGCCAACTGTTTGGCTGGCCAACGTATTTTCTCATTTTCTATTTTTGTATGATTACTAGATTCTAATGCTAAACCAGTGTGAGACAGCAATCATTACCAGCCACTACCAGCCCCATGCTCCCATCATTGTGCTCTACTACTGCTGTTAGCAAATGAAATAATTCATCATTTTTACCATCTCTGTGCTGCGTTCCTATCATAATTAGCATCTCATGTTATTCTGTTTATCATGGTTCTGTATTTTGTTACTGTACCATGTCAACTCCTTCCTCCGTGCTTATAGTCCCATACTGAATTTTTTTTAGTGAGGTTATTTTTATTTACATGGCAATTGGCAAGTAATATGTATAGGATTTTAACCATTCTATGTGAATGGCATTTTGTAGAACAAGTTTCTCTTTGTTCATACTCCCTCCGTTGCAATACTGAATCAGCGACAATTAATTTGGAACGGAGGGTGTACATTTTTTTTTGCCTGACCTGTTATACACTTCCAGTATTTTTTCTAAGACTTGCCCATATCTGTTGGGGAAATAATTATCTTTCAGGATGAAGCTAAATCAGTTGGTCAGCTCCGGAGCAAAAGGTTAGCAAATCTGCTTGGCTGTTGCTGCGAAGGTGACGAGAGATTGCTTGTTGCAGAGTACATGCCTAACGACACACTAGCAAAACATCTTTTCCACTGTGAGTTACCCTGCATTTCACAGTAATAATTATGTTCAGCTTAGCCTGTTGTTATTATTTATTCTCATTGTCAACCGAAGCCCAAGTCTTATAGCCTAAAATTTTGCACCATAAGTTATAGGTTGATGGCTTCAGACCATTAATGATTGATTTCTGTTTATGTCTAAAATTTTGCACCATAGTCGATTTAGAGAATAAATTGGCGGATTGTCCCTATTCAAAACCCTCTTCGCAGTGACTGTTGCTATTTGTTACTAGACACATTAGATGACGTAACTCAAATATTTATTGAAAGATTCTTGCACTTGTATTTTGTCGAACTTTCTCTTTAGACCTCTAAGTGGACAGGAACCATACATTATCCTTAATGCCATTCCAGATCAGTGATGTAATATTTTCCAATTCTTCTATGCATGTCACAGGGGAAACCCAAGCAATGAAATGGCCCATGAGACTAAGGGTTGTTCTCTATCTTGCTGAGGCTTTAGAATATTGCACAACCAAGGGGCGTGCTCTCTATCATGATCTTAATGCCTACAGAGTTCTCTTTGATGATGTGAGTATCATGCAATTTGCTTCGCCACCATGGTCAACTTTTTGTGTCTGTTTTCTCTAACATCTGTACATTGTTTAACATCCTGCAGGATTGTAACCCTAGACTTTCATGCTTTGGCCTTATGAAGAACAGTCGGGATGGCAAAAGTTACAGTACCAATTTGGCATTTACTCCCCCTGAATACATGAGAACTGGTGGGTGCCTTCTTATGTTGCTAGGAACCTGTAGCTTGCTTTTTATACAGCACTCCCTGGATGATGTTGGTAGAATCTTTCTTGTCAGGCGACATTGTTTCTGGGCTTTCTTGCAAAGTTGCTATGTTTCAATGATAGTTTGAGATTATACACCTTGAATTTGTTCTGCGTGTGGAGCACCCTTAACCTTTGTAAAGAGGGGGTGAATTTTTTTCCTTCATATCATGTTATGTGTCATAATATAGCACCGTTTTCATAATATTGTACATTAGATTCTCAGAATGTTATTTGCACCCTAATGGTTTGGTCTGTCAAGTAAGATGTACTCAGTAGCTGTAAATTTCAACTAGCATGGCTTACAATATAGAGTCGATTTTCCAAGCCCAAGGGTAAGTGTCCTTATGTTTTCAACCATGGATATATCTTGAGATCCTCACACATTGCAATAACTGTAAGAGGAGAGTATCTGTATATGTCCAAGGTTGCAATTCATTGTTGAGATGGTGTTGTGTCCTGTCACCCCAGAGTGTACTCAGGTTTCTATCAAAAAAAAAAAAAGTGTACTCAGTTTTTCCCTCATGATAGAGGATATTGCCACTTTGCCGTTTTGAAGGCCTTAGGTTTAATTCTAGCTTCATAATTATGCATCTAGCTTGAAATGGTTGAAGGTTATTGAGTGTTTCATTTTATGTTCCTTGTACTAAGCTGTCTAGGCGATACAATTCATCCTTTTAACTATGTATAACACTTGGGTGCTGCTAAAGATAGTGTTTTCATTTTTTCGCCACAGTTCACCTCTAACATCACCTTCTCACTAGATAATGTTTTCATTTTTTCGCCACAGTTCACCTATAACATCACGTTCTCACTTTTCATCTACTCTCTTTAACTCGCAGGGCGTATCACACCTGAAAGTGTCATATACAGCTTTGGAACCTTGCTACTGGACGTTCTTAGTGGGAAGCATATTCCTCCGAGCCATGTAACAACCTTGAGCTTTAGTTCTTCTGCATCATTTTCTATCTTACTTTGCTCGCTTCTTAGGAATCATTATACAGTTCCTGCTATAGTATGTCATAAATGATTTTATGTCGACGTAGCTGTCCGATAGGAACTTAAGCAATAAAATGCCTTTTATCTAAAAGAATAGCTGTATGATAGGTAGGCTGACCAGGGAGCCAATTGATCTCTTAGTTTTTCTTTCTACTGCCTTTGTGTCTTCATGCTTGTGGAGCAATGTGAAACTATTTCCCATACGCGATATTGTTCTACACCCTCAATGTTAATATAAGTCCTTATCTCCATCAACTTGCATGCTAGCAAAACAAGACTTTTGGTAGTGGTTAAATAATTTGGTAGAACAATAGCCAATACTTGACTTTGAACCAAGTAATCATTTGACATCTTCATATTTACCATACTAACTGAGACTAATAATATCTGCAGGCCCTTGACCTGATTCGAGATCGGAACTTTAACATGCTTACAGACTCCTGTTTAGTGGGTCAATTTTCAAATGAGGAAGGAACAGAACTGGTGCGATTAGCTTCAAGGTGCCTGCACTATGAACCCCGTGAACGTCCTAATGTAAGATCTATGGTTCAAGCATTGACTCCTCTTCAGAAGGATGTTGAGGTGAATTCCTTTCCTTACTCTGTCTAGAACAACTGAATTCAAGTTACTTCCTTTATAATTTTGTTGGAAAATGGCACCAGGGGTTTTCATGTGTAATGAACCATTCAGTCCATGTCTTCAAATAAATCATTTCCATCTATGAGCCTTACACATAGCAGTTAGTCTTTCCTGACAGTTTCCTTAGCCTGACAGTATAATCGAGCATGGCAAAGATCTAATCAGCTGGTAGACCATTTTAAATTTCAATGTGAAAAACGTTTATATGCTGAACAAACTTATTAGTTATTTGGCTTTGGGTCAGCATTGGACATGAAGTAAATAATGTTATAACTGTAGTGTTGTCAAAATGTTTTGCAGACTCCATCTTATGAACTGATGGATATGCCCCAAGGCGGTGCATCATCTGTCCAATCACTGCCTCTTTCTCCTCTTGCTGAAGCTTGTTCCAGAAAGGATCTGACAGCAATACATGAAATTCTAGAAAAGAGAGGGTACAAGGATGATGAGGGAACGGCAAATGAGGTGCGTTGAGTTCTGTTTCTCATTTATTTTCTATGGAGATTCAACGACATTGCCTTATGATCTGTACAAACCGTTTGATGTAAAATTTGTTTCTACGTGTTACACCTTGGTACAACATTGCCAGGATATAAGCAAGCAAAACATCTCTGCTGTGTTGAACAACTAACGAATTCATCAGTACTTTTATGTGGCGCACTTCATATTTTGACCCAACATATAATTCACCTATTTTTCTGGAGAAGTGTTAGTGTAAGACCACTTTTATAGCATGCAAAATACATTTTGCTTGATGGAAATAAAGTACTACCTCCGGTCCATAAAAACTGTCGTGAAGATTGTTCTGCCGTAGCACAAAATTAATATATCAGTAGCGACACATATTTCGGATCGGAGGGAGTATTATCATATATCTTTCAAGGAGAAGTTTTAGTGTAAGGCCTGTTTTCATGCCCATATATTTTATCCTAGAGCATCTCAGGTTAATGTTAGTTTGATTTTTTCGATAAAGTAATATTAGGTTGATGTTTCATACATATTTCCCTCTGAACTCCTTTATTGCGGTGTATTATTGGTGATCATAGTCTATCAAATAGTTAGGCAATCACGATTTGTCCTCCAAAATGTTTTGCACCCTATTCTGTTCCTGTAATCGATTAGCCTGGGTAAAGGTCAATGGGCTCTCATGAAAGGGAAACTTTCAGTTTTTTATTAGAGTTGCATCATGTGAAAACGTAAAACTAGCCACCAATAGTTATTTCAGAGCTGAAACTATGTCTTGTAAAATGATTTTGAATAATCCTTTTCCCTAGGCCCTTTGTACATACGCTTTGTATATATACTCTTTTACTTTGGGTTTGTAAGTGCGACATTGGGTGTGCCCTTCGTTTTACTGAAACTGTTAGAATTGTTTTGTTGCTACATGATCTTTCCCCCCTCTTCTTTGCTGCAGCTCTCATTTCAGATGTGGACCAATCAAATGCAAGACACATTAACCTCAAAAAAGAAGGGTGACAGTGCTTTTCGGCAAAAAGATTTTACTACTGCTATTGATTGTTACTCCCAGGTTTCCGTCACTTCTCACTTTCTTTTGTTCTTTTACACAAGTTGACAAGTTATGGGAGTCTTATGTTGAAATGTCACTCTTGTTCTTTCTAGTGGAAACAATTCCCGTTCGATCTCCTAACATTTAAAAGCGCTTATAGTAGTAATGCCTTCTGGGCTATGAAGTGATCTGCGTTATCGTCAATACATTGATTTTTCTAACGTGTGCGCTAGCATAGCCACTTACAAACCAATGTTGACTTTGTTCGTTCTGTTGAATTGTGACATGCAGTTCATTGAAGTCGGTACGATGGTTTCCCCAACCATTTATGCTCGGCGCTGCCTGTCATATCTGATGAATGATATGGGAGAACAAGCTCTCAGTGATGCAATGCAGGCGCTAGTAATATCTCCGTCGTGGCCGACTGCATGTTACCTTCAAGCTGCAGCGTTACTTTCTTTAGGCATGGAGAACGAAGCTCAAGAAGCGCTCAAGGATGGTTGTGCCCAGGAGACAAGCATCAGCAGTGGGCGCTGAATATGAACTGATTTCTTGTCTAGAAAATGCACATAATTTGAGGTATTTATCTTTTACCAAATCTTGATATTGTAGATCTGTAGTACTCCATTAATTTGAGAGTCTGGGGAGTCAACCAGGCACTGCATGGGGTCATGACTACTATGTCAGTTTTACTTGGCTGGGTCTATCCCATGAATTTCTGAACATGCTGTTGCTGTACGCAGTTCGTAGATACATCGTGGAAATACAATATACAACTTAAATTGGCACACTATTTTGTCTCGGCTGTAATGGCATTAGCTAAAGTGTTTCGAATGGCAATGTTGTCAGTTGGAAATGAGACAAGTCATACTCAACCAGGAATAAAGTTGTCTAAATTTTGGGTACTCAACATATTCTATGAACAAGAGATAATGTGCTGACTTGAATTTTGATTGCTCAAGTTTTCCCTCATTATTCTGCTTGTGCCTCAGGTGCTCGCTCGAACAAAATCATTGGGGCATGGAAGGCATTCATCTGTCAACTCGGCAAAGTGTTCTTTGAGTGTGCGAAACGTCGTCCCTCGTCCGTATGTAAATATGGAACAAAACGACAACAGAGACAGACCTGGAAAGAGAGGCCAAAATAGGGTGAATAAGTCCCGTAGACAGGAAATTTTTTGTGGAAAAGGGAAAAAACCGTATCGGTTCCTCGTACTGAAAAGAGGGAGAAAAAAAAAGATTGTTGATGTACATCTTGCTAGATGCGTAAACTTGTACAGTTTTTTCCTTTCTAGTGCAGCAACGTCTTTGGCCGAATGGTTGCAAAAAATCATCGATTTCTATTGCCATGGTTTTTAGCAGGTGCAGTGCATTTTAACTTTGTTGCGCGATGCCGCTCGTATAATCTTGTTGAACGGCACAATATTGTATTTGGTGATTATTACGAGCGAGAATGCTAGTTGTGGCAACACATATGTTGTAACGATTAGTAACAATTTGGTGCACTTTTCATTGCCGGAATTTACTCTTTCGCGAAACTAACTTCAGGGCGAGTGTGTACTTTTACTCACTTCAACTCTAGATCTAAATCGGAAAAGGAAGAGTTGGAAAAAACATATAGCCGCTGGCAGCTAGAGATCAGTTTCCTGCATGTTCCTTGAGCTTCGCCTCGAGCTGCCTAGCTTGTGACACTCGTGGCCGGTAAATCCTTCTAAAATCGGGACCGTGTATGATCCTACATGCAATTTGACTGGGAAACATTCTGGTTCACATAGACATTTGTCAAAGAATCCTTCAACATTCTCCTTCATGTGTGACCAAATTAGCAAGCTAGGTGAGTACGAGTTCGAGTGTACTCGCAAGTCACCCACAAAATGGTATAGGAGAATATTAATGCATCAGCATAGTCCAAGAAAGGAAAGGCTTATTAAGATTTATTTGGTGAAAAGCTAGTTTCTCTTGTTGATATAGCATAAGATAAGTTTGAAAACTTTTTTGAAAACAGGTTTTGTGAAAATAGCAGCTAGGTCATACTACCCACTACTTATGTGTATCGTTACCTAGTTATACTAGAAACTACAATTAAGATATTTTTTAGTTTGTATGATTTATATATCTTTTCTATTAATAATATAAAACGTATAATTTATGCAACAATTCAAATATAATTTTAGAAGAAAATGTTTGTTACAAATATCTTTTTTAGCACAATCAACTTTTTTTGAAGGTATACATTGCAACTATATAATTTTAGTTAATACACCTACAATATAGCGATATTTCTATATGGTTAACTATAAAAAATACTTATTAATATTGTAGCATGCAAAAAATGCTTTCTAAAAATTATAAAAGTTTAGTACAAATTGTAGTTTCTTATTTCGTGACAGTGGTGCATTCAGGATAGCTAATAAATTATGGAAGCAACGCAATGGGTTTTCGTAATGGTGAGGCATAACTAACCAGTACTACCTATCAATGTCAAAAGAATCTGGTTGGGAAACCTTCTGCCCTGTTTGAAATTCAAAAAAAGAACTCTAGGGACAACTGCAAGTGAAAGGATACCCAGAAGGAGGAAACTTAAAACTAGCGCAGCACGACAACCTTTCTCCTCCTCCTTCAACAAAAACTCTCGAACAACGGGATGGCAGAAGCGACCACCACCTCGCCAAAGCCTACCATTAGCATTCACATGTCTCCTCCTTCAAAACTAAACCTTCGCCTCCCCCGACTACTTGCTGACAAAGGATGTTGCATAGCCTCAACAAGGAGGTCTTATTGGCGGCCAATGGACATGGCCTTGCCCCATCTCAAGTCTGCCACCTCCTCAAAGTCAACCTTTCGTCACCGGCCCTTCCCCATCACCAAGAAAACTTGTCAGCGTTGGGGGTCGGGTTCCCTCCTCCAAGCATTCTCCACTTGTTGAAATCTGAGATAGATTGCATCTAGTCCTATTGAGCCGAATAAGGTGGGGCTGGGGGAGTCAATGCTACAACAAACACTTGTGTGGAACTCAAAGGAAGCATGCTTTAGCTATAGGTTAAGCCACAAAGTATATCTTGAGAAGATAACTGAAAGATAAGAATTCACGTTATCGCTCAAAGTCGTGGTCATGATGGACTCAATGGTGCGCCATGGTTGACTATGGTTTGGAGCATTCAATTGATGAATTCATTTTGTGTCTCAAGACATTGTGACAGGGCATTAAGAAGGTCAAGTGACGACGAAAGTTATGTTTAATGTGTGATCCTAAAATGCTCATGAGAGAGTTGAGCCAAGGTTGATAAAGCATTAAAGAAATTAATTGAAGTTAATTATTCCTTACGAGTTCCAAGAGATCAAAATAGAGCATAAAGGTGAGAAAGGTGGATCAAGATTAAGTCCGATGATTGGATTCTAGAAGATCAACACACAAGCGTAGATGATGTACCACGTGGACCAAATGATCTTTTGGAATGGTGAGCAATATTTAATCGCGCTTTGTGATCGAAACCATGTTCTATGTGTCCGGTGTTTTTATATGGGGTTAGATATGTTTCCTCAGGCTTGCATCCAAAGGTAATTTTCATGTAGTACATCATATGATGGCTTTAAGTGGTGATCATCGTCAAGATTGAGAAGCACAAGTTCAGGATGATGAAAGGGAAAATATGATTAAAGTTTGCCGTTCTTTTGATTATAAATGACATGTGAATATGTGCTTAAGTGACGCTTTCCCATAGTGGATTATGGGGAGCAATTTGTGTTCACCAAGTGAGCGTGTCCAAAAAAGGTGTTCCAACTTGAGTAGGACATGATTATCATCATCTAGTTTAAGCGAAATGCTCAAGTAAAAGATATTATATTGATAGGTTTTTCGATTTTACCGGTCTTAAGATAATTATTTGTAGACCACATTATAGAATCGATAGCCGTACTATCAAGTTGGGTTCTCGTGTGAGTAGCTTGATTGTACCGTTCGTAAAGAGTTTAAACATTTGTATTTAGGAATAATATTTCGTTGTTGTTATTTGGCTTTTATATATGTAAGTTTTTAGGTTTTGCGGTTATCTTCAAGAAAACCTCAAGTTCATCAATACGTATTCCGGATGAAAAACTTGTCGTATTTTTGGTGTTGGAGGGTTTGTCGGTTCTTCATTTGTAGATATTTCAAATATCTCCATTTGTGGCTTTATCCTCCTTTGTTGGTATTTAATGTTTATCTCTATGAAGCATTATAGTATGTTGTTAGTTTCAAAACAGGACACCGAGGACGAACTGAGGACAATCCGTATTTTTGGCTGTAGGTTTCAACAGGAAGGTTCCCATTTTCCCTATAAATGGTGTCTTCTTCTTCAAAGGTCGACAAAGTTTTGAGACCGGATTCCCCATCATTGTTGACCTTCAAACGTGTTTTTGTATTATTTTTAGGATAAAACAAACAGGATATCTAGAGCCTCACCAAACAATATTGGAGATCTGGATCCTGATCTTGGAGGTATTTTTGTTGACCTCCTGTGTTGCGTCAGAAGAAGAGTTGGCTTTATAGCTTTTTCGCCTTTATAGATATTTCGGGTGGTTCGGTCGAGTCTTATCTGAACCCAGCAGAGCTAGCTAGCTGCTCGGAGGCACTGGTGGTACGTATCAGGTATTTGTTGACCTGAGCACTTGCATTATACGTACTACCTCCGATCCGATTTAATGGGCGTGAAGAATGAACTACACTAGTACAAAGCTTGTACACGCCGGCGACCATTAAAACAGGTCGGAGGGAGTATCTTTTTTCCTAGAAAGCCTAGCATAAGTGGCACGACGATCGATGTGGAACACAAATACTCTCTCCGATCCGTTAAATCTGTCGTGGGATTCCAACAGATCACGTACAACTCGTACGTATTGGGTTGCGACACTTAGATCGGACCAGAGGGAGTTGTACAGATTATGCGTTTTGTGCAAACCAACCTAGGCGTGCCATCACACAAAAAGGCGTGCTCATCTGACCATGTTTGCAATGGTTTTGTCCGTTACAGATTATCCGTTACTGTTTGTCAGTCGTCGTGTGGAATTCAAGGAACGATCCAACAAAATGCGGATGCATTGCCAGCGTCTGTGCAGTTGAGTTGCTTGGGCGTTGCTGAATGCTGAATGGAATGGAGACGGACAGCGCTCGTCTGGTATTGCCTGGGCCTGGGCCTGAGCACTCGGGATGGGAATGGGCGACCGGGCCCTGGCCTTGGACCCGGCCATGAACGGTCAGAGGTTAAGTGCGGACGTGTTCACGGGTTCTTATGACCTGCGCCATGTAAAAAAAAAAAGTGGGCAAGCAACATACACACGCCTGCGCCATGTGCACGTGAGTGCAGTGCACCTCCAGGTCAGGTCCAGAGCAAAAGCATGTGACGACTGACGAGCACCGTCTATTATTACCTATTACTTTTCATGATTTTTTATATGAAATACGTGCATGTGGACTGAGAGTAGTTTTTTTTGCGAAACACAGTACAACGCAGACGCTCATATACGCGCGCACACACTCACCCCTTTTAACACACGCACGCACACCCTACCCCTATAAGCATCTCCGAGTGACCGAGTTGACGGGTCGAGTTTTGAGATTGACGAAGTCACCACGGGCGCCTCGCTGTCGACAGGAAAATCGTCTCCCACCGAAGAATATTCCGCCTTAAATGAGAAACACCAACGTCAAAACTGGAGTTTAAACTCTGATGAACTTTTTTTTTTTGAGAACCAGATCAATCTCACATACTAGGCAAACACTAGAGCCTGGATTCCCCATATCCGAAGAGAAAATTTCTTGATTGCTTAAAACAAATTCGAAGAAACTCAAAACATCATGCTCGCACAAGTGTTTAGCTCTTGGTGGTCTTTTCCTTGGTCTTCTGGATCTTCAGCACCTTCTTCACAATCTTCTGCTCCTCAACCAAAAACGCCCGGATGATTCTCTCCCTGACTGCAGGACCAGACAGAACACCACCATAAGGACGGTTCACAGTCCTCCGGTTCCTCGACAATCTGGACCTCTTGTACTCTCAGTAGGTCTAAGGTGTGGAATTCCTTGGATCTTCTTCCCGGTGACTGGGCATTTCGGCCCACTCGCCCGCTTCTTGGTGTACTGGTACACAAGCTTCCCACCTGGGGTCTTGACGACACAGGTCTGGTTGGACTTGGTTGCGTAGCTGTGCCGCTTCCGGTAGGTCAGCCGCTGCACCATCTCGACGCCTCTCCCGGAGTTCTCTCGCGGCGCGCTTCTTCTCTCTGTCTCTCTCTAATGCAGGGAGGCGGCGGCAACTCTGGTGAGTTTATTTGGAATTCAGACCACGGCGGGGAATCCACACACCATGCATTTTTCTTAGTCTCCCGACACGTACAATGGGGACCAGCCGAATATTCGCGTTATTCATTACTCCAAGCAAATCAATGGTGTCGCGCGCCGTCTGATCACTTGTCAACGCATCGACCGTTCTTCCAACTCAAAGCGAACGCAAGGTGAGACCAAGGCATATTCGAGTGACAGATCTTCCACGCAAGCAACGCACGTTCCAAATACTATAGGCCAAATACAAGATCTTCCACATAAGCAACGCACGTTCCAAATATATGCCAGCACGGTGACACGAGGCCAATCAGTTAGCCAAATTTGCTAACCCACGTTCTTCTCTCCCTAACTAAAAAAAATGTAGTAGTACTTCATAGCCTACATCATAGCTTATTGTACTTACTCTAATTATGTTTCCACATAGTAAGGAATTTTGGCAAAAACCAGTAATTCACGTTTTTTTGTGTAAACACGATTTGATCTCAACTAACTTTCCCCCCGAACCAAAACATGGTTCTCTCCCCACTTGTTCCTAACGGATTTTTTTAGTAAAACTTGCTTCCGAAAAATCTTCATATAGCCTGTTTTGCTAAAAATCATAGCTATTTCTCTTTATACAAACATTCACTTAAATAAAACTGAAATAATAACTGAGTCCTCACAAAGTGTAACAGAAAACAAGAAGCACGATTAGGCCCCTCTCCACCGCCGCTGCATATGGATCTCGAAGCTTGGCTGTCGACCACACTGTCGGGGACAAAACTACTTGGGGCATGGATAACTAGAAGCTTTCGCAGTCGTTGTTAATACCCACTTGACGAAGCCTCCGACTTTCCCATGACCTCCAAGTCCTACATCTTCCGTAGGTAGTTCGCCTACACAACGAACAGGACCAGCACGAACACCACATGCCGGAGCTCCAACTAGCTTATTGGCAAAGCTCCTGCTAGATCTAGGCCCTCGGCTCACATCATAAGCTTGCTGGCCACCATCCGCCGTTGCTCGCGAGGAATTGACCAAGCTACACACACTAGGATCCATTGCACGAGCAGTGCAACTCCATGTCAATTCTTTTTTTATTTGCGAAAAAGATCTTGGCATTAAAAGAAACACGAACTGTACAAAACATTTCAACAAAAACGAAAATTACAACGAAATTCTTGAGACTCCATGTCAATTCAGCGAAGCCAGTTAGAGCAAACAAGCGTGCATGTGGATTAAGAGTTGTTTATTTGGAATTTGACCATGGCGGGGGTGAATTTTTTAAAATATTATTTTTTTACAGAAATTTGCCTAATATTCCGCGAATCTCGTTAATTTCAAAATTATTGCGCTGCCGTTTTCGCTGTAACCGACAAGGCCGTCTCGGTTTACCAAGACCGAAAAGGACGTTTCGTTTTCGGCGTAGCCGAAATCTCTTTTAACCGCGGCAGGGGTCAAATACGCTCTGATCTCTGATAGGGCGCCCGTCCGCACCACATCGCACGCCGCCATCATCGCCGTCTTGTCCAGTGGCGGAGCTATGCCCAAGCCAGGGGGGCCGCCGCCCCCAGCCCACGAAAATTTTGGAGAAAATCTGTGTGTTTTGGCCCATATATGTCAAAAAACAGTGATATTTGATGCATTTGGCCCCCCAATTCTGGCCCAGTATGGCTCTGAAGCCCATTTGCCCCCCATATGTTCGGCCCAAGCTCCGCCACTGGTTTTGTCGAAGGTGGGGAGCCGGCCACTCCTGTACTTGCTGGCATTTGCGTGGTGTATTAGTAACTATAATTTTATTTACACTAAACTTTTTAACATTTTTTAGAATTTGTATCCATCTACCATCATCTCAAACTACAAAGACATGATGGTGTTCACAAATGTGTCTAACCTAAACTTCGCCCGGAATTGCCATAATAGTTAGGTTGGTTTTGTTTGAAGCTGTAGCGTGCTACCTTAACAAAAAGGGGATTATTCATAGTTCAGCGTCTTTTCTTTGAAATGGAGGGGGTGCGTCCGACTTGTTTCTAATCGAGTGAATTCTAAAAATACATAATCGCCTTGTTCTTGCAATTTATTACTGACACTTATTTTATTTATACGTGTTGGCATCTATAATAATCTTAAATCATGGCAGAGTTCTGTATGTCCAAGCAAATATCCTGATTGATATTTCTAGAGTGCATAATCTTTGTTTTAAATAAACTAGGCAGGATTGGAAGATTTGCAAAGAAATATTTGTATGGCTTTATAGAAGCTCATATTATTTGCGATTAAAATTAACAATCTTTTTAGTCACCAAAAATAGTTTGCTTGATAGAATATTTGTTTGGATCGATCCATGACGATGCAGGACGTACGTAGGCGTTGCCGCGTAGGCAGTTTCGGTGGGCT
This sequence comes from Poa pratensis, assembly GCA_947311845.1. Lineage (NCBI taxonomy): Eukaryota > Viridiplantae > Streptophyta > Magnoliopsida > Poales > Poaceae > Poa > Poa pratensis. The sequence continues at coordinate 2,877,319 of CAMZMU010000050.1, read as the reverse complement.
GCGGAAGAGCCGGGCAGAGCGAATAATCGCATCGGCGCCAGGCAGCACGTTTTCTAACTTTTTGAAAACGTTTCAAAAAAATTGAAAAGAAATACCTGGCCATAGCAAACTACACGTAGTACGAATCTGGAAAGTTTCATTTAAAAATACACTATATTTTTGGCTCAGCAAAAAAGACAAATCGAAAAAGAATTAGATAAAAAAAAAGTTAGATCTGATCATGCCTAGATCTGTTTTTTTGTTTTTTTTTGCTGAGGAGAGAATACATTATATTTCACATAAATACCTTGTACCAATCGAGTGCATAGGTTTGTCTACATCACTGTATTTTTTTTGAATTTTTCAGAAACTTCAAATTCAATTATATTTAAAATTTGAATATCATGCTCCCTGTCGCCCGGGCGCCATATCGCCGCACTCCGGGCAGAGGCCCTTTCCCGTTGCCTCGCTGAGTTGCTGTGCTGCCACGCGACGACGTACACGTCTCGGTCCAGGAAAAATCGGGTCTCCTTGCCAGTCGCCATCGCGGCCGGCTAGGTAGCTGCATCGCTCGTCACCGCTGGATTTCCATCTGTCTATCTAGCTAGGACTTCCTTTGTTTCTTTTCCTCTTCCGGTTGAGAGCCAACCAGTATTTATTTCCAGACGAAAGAGATGATTTATATTCTTTCGTCGTCTAGCTAACTATAACAAATGAAAGATCTTCCACGCAAGCAACACACGTTGAAGAATATATGCCACCATCGTGACACGAGGCCAAGCAGTTAGAGCCTCTCCACCGCCGGCGGTCAATAGCCCCTCCCAATAAGATATGCTTATTGGACGCGCAAGTAATAAAACGTCCTACCAAGCCTCCAATAGCGGCAAAGTTAACGGGCGGATCTAATAGCGAGTCCGGCAACCCCGATTCGTGCCCCGACCGTAGCAAGGCAACAACAGTTGTTTAGAGGCAGATTATGATGTGCGTTGTTCTATGCTTCTAGGTCCAGCGCAAGCATATCGAGCTTTGTTTGGATTTTCGAACCCCCTGCCACCGGGCATGCCGAGTGTCACCTCCTTTTCAGTAAAGCACATGATCCGCCTTCTACACGATATGCTCTATTCAGATGAGGATATGTCCTCGTTGAGTAAGATGGCACCTGACTCTTGCAGTTTTTCGATTAGTGATGCCTATTTACTTCTTCAGCAAACAAGGAGCACTGGAGGTGGTTCTTTGTTTTGGACAAACAAAAACTCCCTTCGATTCAGATTGAGCTGCTAGGTTCTGTTTTTGCTCAAATTCAGGTCTTCTGGTAATAATATTAAGTTGTAGACCATGTAAACGTTTTCTGCCATATTGACTTGCAATTTCAACTTAAGCATAGCCAACCGATATTCTCTCTATGTCTGCATGTAAAGTTTCATTTGTAGCATAATTTTGTAGGCTTGGTTGATGTACTTGAAGTTGGTAAATGGCAACTCTTTGTTTTCGGTAACAATAGTTTCTTGATTATTGTCTAGAAGTTCTGAAATTCTTAATAGGACCCAGCAGTTTTTTATGACCTAACTGATTTTGTGTGAGTACTACGCAGATCTTCAATAGCAGACTAGAACACTGAGTGAGTGAATAAACTAGGAGTTGGCAAGAAATCTGATGTAAGAATACTATATCAACTGGTTCCTGGGTGTGAATAAAACTCCTGCTTTGATGGAGGTTTCATGTAATTTTCAATATGTTGTAACTATAATCTAGAAAATACAGCCGGTTACTACAAAAGATATTCAAGTAAAGAAACAAAAGGAGATTTTACTATGAACCGTAATCGTTTGAATGATTTTGCACTTCTCTATCCAAGATGGCAGTTCCATCTATGAGTTGGACAGAGTTGCTAGCAACATGGTCTGAAAACTGAAGGTGTGCTGCTCTTGTTGCAGCTCTCTCAACCATGCCCAAGTGTGCAGAATATTGGAGGAACCATGAACTAAGGCACGTGCAGATCGTTGTCTTTTTAGAAAGCCATGGACAAGTGTGCTGGTGGCTGATCATGATTCATGAGAATTCAACAGAAAAAAAAGGCAAGACAAGATTTTTTAATATATGTGTCATACAATTCTGCACAAGACAAGACTTCTGCTTGAACTCAGAAAGGCTACGATGCAGTTGGTTACTCTCTCAATCTTTTGATATTAAGCTGACGGAAGGTCAATGGTTCTCTATCTGAATTTAGCTACCTTTGAAGCAAATGTTGTGAGCAAGAATTTTCCTATAGTTTTTGGTTTTTTCTTCACTAATTCAGCGCATTTTCTATATATTGTATTCTGACTGCCCGACATTTTATAAAAACAATATGGACATTATACTGATTGTCGTATCTTAGTGTAACTTCTTGTTGAAATGGCTTTTCTATGTTGTCAAGATATTGTAAGAGAGATTTGAAAATAATGTGAGTTTGTGTAGTACTGTAGTTTTGGAATGTCCCAGTCAGATGTTGGCATTTAATTCTCAGTCAGGATTGTCATAGCTCGTGTTATGAACTTTTCTGCTTGATGTGTAATCCTTCTCAGTATTGATTGCCATATTTTTTAAATCACAAATGCCATATCTAAATATTACTCATTATATTATTGCTCGAGTTGTGTCAATATGTAACTACGACAATCTCCCTTTTTATTCCGCAAGGGCTGATTTTAAGAATAAACTATAATTTAGAGTCCTTTTTATTCTCATTAGCATATGACAACAATTCCGGCAGTTGCGTCATCGAGAATTTTTGTGTGAGTTCGATGACATTTTCTTTGTCATCCTCTTAGTTCGTTATTTCTATCTTTTTTCTCGGGTCATACGTGTATTACTTTACTCTCAATTTCTCAGTCAAGTTTGTTTTAATTTGGTTAATAGTCTACTTAAGTACTGCAATTTGAGTAATAAATTATTCAGCTTCTGTCTACTTAAAAACTGCAATTTCTTAAGGATCTCATCCTTAGTCATGATTTTTTCACTACTTTGTATGCATCTCGGATTTTACTTTTTCCATTCTTATTTCTTGGTTTTTTTTTGGGTGGTAACTGTGTCTACCATCTGTATTAGTTGGTAGCCGGTTCCAAGCCTAGGTAAAGGAGGAGGACCCGTTTTTCGGGTCAGCTTATTCTATGTGCTTTATTTCTATGATCTAATTAGATGCTAAAATTTGTTTCTTGTGCTTGCATGTACATGTGCTACGTGCTACGTGCTACTGCTCTGTTCTTTTTTGAATTTGATACCTGCCTATGTCTAAACTTTGTCGACGCATGCCTGCTTATTTATATAGTGCAAGTGCAACGCTCAAATTTCCACTGTTTCTGAAACTATCAATTGAGACATGGAAATGACACGATTCTTTCTGTTTAGGTACATGCTTTATACAGAGTATGGATTTCTATATGGTATAAGTTAAATGAATACAAATAAAATTAAGTACTTTTCACCAACAAATAAAGCATGTTTCAACAATGTGGTAGTTGCATCCGGCAGTTGCGCAACGGGTCATCTGCGCAACGGGTCATCTAGTTTAAGTAAAAGAGACTAGAGCATTATGAACGGTGACGTTGCCGTGATCGCAAGTGGATCTCAGATCCTCTACTCTACTACCCCTTCTGTCACTGGGATTTGAATATAGAGGGTGAAGCACCACTCATACCTCCTTGCTACCTTGATCAATCCTCGGATCTTGGGTACCTGGCAAGACTTTGGATCGAGGCAACAAGATGATAAACAAGTGAAATAACACATTCTTACTCAACACAATATCCCCATAAAGGTTAGTTCATGCACATAATCGCTGCAAGGCTTCACCGAGCCCGCAGCCCGTGAGGACTACTCACTCATAATAAGATCAAAGATGGAGAACATTGTATAGATTGAATCAAATAGTAGATCAAATATCCTTACAATATTGCCAATCGTGAAGATCAAGATTACAAGTATATGGCTATGGCTATGAGGTGGAGGAAATGGATGGTGGTGACGGCGGATGGACTCCACCTCAGATGGGATCTTGGCGGCGATTGACTCTGGTGTCTCCTCGGAATGGCTCTCTGTTTGCGGCGCCTGGGAGTCGATTTATATAGAGGTGCCTTCACGAAAGTCGCTAGGTTTGACGTCAGCAAGGCGGTGGACACCGGTACGGGCGGCGATGCCTGGTCGTTAAGCACCCTCGAGATCAGCTGCGCGAGCCCTTTGACTTCTGGCTGTTGGAAACTCTTAATTCTTCATTAATTTGCCCAGATTTCGCCATAAAAGTGTATATTCCTGAAAGGAAACAATTAAAGAGAAGATTTCCACCTTCGGTGGTAATTAGTCATTAATGGCATTAGTTAGAGAGATATTCCATCATTTTCATGACGAATATGAGATTTAAACTTAGAGTATAGATGCTGGATTATGCAGCTATCAGCCTTCTCCGCCGCGACCTTCGCCTCCACCGCCGCCGCGAGCTCGGCCTTCTGATTCTGCCTCTTCATGGCCCTCGCCGCGGTCAGGTTCTTCCGCGACGCCTCCGCGCGCGCGACACGGCGAAGGTCCGCTTCCTCGAGCCGTTCGAGCTCGTCCCAGCGCTTCGCGATCTCCTCGTCGGAGAGCGCAGAGAGCCTCCTGACCTACTCGGGGTCTGGGTTGTGGACGATGTGCCCGTCGGTCTGGTCGACGGGGCCGTCGGAGTCGTCGTCGGAGTCTGCGATGTCGCGCGCGTGCGATTGATGACGTGGGACACACGTTCGTTGGGAGACCCCAAGAGGAAGGTATGAAGCAGTGCAGCAGCAAGTTTCCCTCAGTAAGATACCAAGGTTATCAGATCCAGTAGGAGCAAGAAGCACGTCTGAAGGTTGTCAACGGTGCCAGAAAAGTACTTGCGTGTGGAAGGGAGTTCGGCTGTTGACGTGGAACCTGCACACAACACAATCAAACTACTTTGCCCCAACGAAACAGTGAGGGTGTCAATCTTCCGGCTTGCTGAAAACAAAGGATTAAACGTATGGTGTGGAAAATAGTGTAATTGCAGAGAATGAAAAGGAACAATGATTGCAGTTGGTTGTATTATCAGTGTAAAAGAATGGACCGGGGTCCACAGTTCACTAGTGGTGTCTCTCCATAAAATATAACTAACATGCTGGGTGAACAAATTACAGCTGGGCAATTGACAAAATATTGAGCGCATGACAATGCATATATATGACATGATGATTACTATGATATTCATGTGGGCATTACGACAAAATACATAGACCGTTATCCAACAGCGTCTATGACTAATAATCCACCTCCAGGTTGTCATACCGAGTTCCCCGTTGGTATTAAGTTGCAAGCAACGGATAATCGCATTAAGTAATGTGCGTAATGTAAACAAATGCATTAGACCTAACGGCGCACCCTTAAGCTAAGCATCGGTTATTTTATCCCTAGTGGCAACAGCACATCCACAATCTTAGAAGTTGCTGTCACTCTCCCAGATTACCGGAGGCATGAACCCACTATCTAGCATAAATACTACTCTTGGAGTTACAAGCATCTACTTGGCCAAAGCATCTACTAGTAACGGAAAGCATGCAAGATCATAAATAACATATAAGATAGATTGATAATCAACTTGACATAGTATTCAATATTCATCGGATCCCAGCAAACACAACATGTAGCATTACAATAAGATGATCTTGATCATGATAGGCAGCTCACAAGATCTAAACATGATAGCATAAAGTGGAGAGACAACCATCTAGCTACTGCTATGGACCCGTAGTCCAAGGATGAACTACTCACGCATCACTCCGGAGGCAGGCATGGTGATGTAGAGCCCTCCGGTGATGATTCCCCTCTCCGGCAGGGTGCCGGGAAGAGCTTCTGAACCCTCCCGAGCTAGGGTTGACGACGGCGGCGTCTCTGGAACTTTTCGTGGATAATGGCTCGGGTTTAGGGTTTTCCGTGAAGAGAATAAATAGGCGAAAGGGCGGCGGCTGGAGCGACCCGGGGCCCCACACCCCCCACGGCGCGGGGGGGGGCCGCGCCGCCCTGGGTGTGGCCCTCCTCGTCCTCCGTCTCTCCTTGGACTCTGTACGTGTTGGAAAAATAGGAGGTTCTGTCCAAGTTTCGTCCAATTCCGAGAATATTTCCAGACTAGCTTTTCTGGAATACAAAAACAGCAGAAAACAGGAACTGGCACTGTGGCATCTTGTTAATAGGTTAGTCCCAGAAAATGCATAAAAATGCTATGAAGTGTATATAAAACATGTAACAATTGGTATAATATCAACATGGAACATCAGAAATTATAGATACGTTTGAGACGTATCAAGCATCCCCAAGCTTAGTTCTACTCGTCCTCGAGTAGGTAAAACGATAAAAACAAAATAATTTCTGAGGTGACATGCTACAATCATAATCTTGATCAAATAGTATTGTAAAGCACATGTTATGAATGAAGTGATCCAGGTCAATGGTCTATAGTTTGCTAGCAAGTAGATAATGAGCAAACAACTGAATCATATAAGCAAAAACTTTTCATGAATAGTACTTTCGAGACAAGCATCAAAGAGTTTTGCATAAGAGTTAACTCATAAAGCAATAGATTCTAAGTAAAAGGTATTTAACCAACACAAAGGAAGATTTAAGCTTCAGCAATTGCTTTCAACTTTCAACATATATATCTCATGGATATTTGTCAACACAAAGCAATATAATAAGTGCAATATACAAGCATATAAAAATTGTTGCACCAAAGTTGACACTAGTGTTTGCTTCTAGATAGAAAGAAGTAGGAAAACTGACTCAACATAAAAGTAAAAGAAAGGCCCTTCGCAGAGGGAAGCAGGGATTAAATCATGTGCTAGAGCTTTTTAAGTTTTTGAAATCATATAGAGAGTAAAAATAAGTTTTGGAGGTGTTTGTTAATTGTCAACGAATCAGAAAATGGAAAGTACAATATGACCCCTGCCAACCAGACTTTTAAGAGCGGCTCCCATGAAGGACGTTATTTCTACCAGCAAGGCAGATCATCCCTCTTCTCTTTTGTTTACACATGCAGATATTTCACTGTTTGTCATTGCTTGACTGATAAATCAGGGCAAAAATGTGAAGAGAATTAAGCGGTTAAAGTTGTAATTAATTGGGACTGGGCACCCCATTTGCCAGCTCTTTTTGCAAAATTAATGGATAAGCGGATGTATATGCCGCTAGTCCGGTGGTAAAGTCTGTTTGACAGTTGACATAAAGACATCCACCCCGTCCTCATGAGCTTGGTAAACATTGACACAAAAAGGAGTAATAATTTTGAATAGTTTAAAGGTAGCACATGAAAAATTTACTTGGAATGGCAAGGAAATACCACATATAGGTAGTTATGGTGGACACAGATGGCATGGATTTTGGCTCAAGGTTTTGGATGCACGAGAAGCATTCCCTCTCAGTACAGAGTTTAGGCTAGCAAGGTTATTTGAAGCAAACACAGGATATCAACCGACACAGCAAGACTTATATGAAAACATATTGCAAGCATTATAAGACTCTACACTGTCTTCCTTGTTAACCAAACCCTTTTACTAGAAAATATCTAGACCTTAGAGATACCAATCATGCAAACCAAATTTCAACGAGCTTTACGGTAGTTCTTCATTAATAGGTTTTAACTACATGATACAAAAGCTTAAACATGAACTACTTGATAACTCAAAACAATTGACAAGTATCAAATTATCCAATACAGTGATCTACAAGAATATGTAAGCTTTTTCCATTATACCATCTACCACATGCAACATTTTCTGTTCCAACCAAACACCAATCAATTTATTTCAACATAAACTCTCCAAACAATTATAAGTGAAGCAAGAGAGTACTTTCTTTAAAAGAACTAACAGCTCTGAATAAGAGATGCATGCAAAACAGGAGCTAAAAGCATAGCAATAGCTAGATAAGAATACTCAACAAGTATAAGTGAAGAATAGGAGTATTCATATGAAAAAGCGGAGCGTGTCTCTCTCCCAATCAAGAATGCTGGGGTCCAATCAAGTTGACCATAAGAAAAATAAAATACTGAAAATAAAAGCACACAGACGCTCCAAGTAAAGCACATATGATGTGAAAGAATTAAAATATAGTTTCACTAGAGATGACCTGATAAGTTGCTGATGAAGAAGGGGATGCCTTGGGCATCCCCAAGCTTAGACGCTTGAGTCTTCTTGAAATATGCTGGGGTGATCCATGGGAGCATCCCCAAGCTTAAGCTCTTCACTCTTCTTGATCACATTATATCATCCTTCTCTCTTGACCCTTGAAAACTTCCGCCACACCAAACTCAAGTAATTCTCATTAGAGGGTTAGTGCACAATCAAAAACTCACATGTTCTATAAGGACACAAACATGACCGTTACTTTTAACATTAGCTACTGCCACTGATGTTATGTGAAGCTCTTCACCCTAAAAAAGAATTCCACTCAACACTAGTAAAAGAGAGAATGCGAAAAATAAAAGACAGAATCTGTCTAAACAGAACAGTCCGTAAAGACGAATTTTTTCGAGGCACTTACGTTGCTCAGATCGAAAAACTTTAAACTAACGAAAGATGCGTACATATCTGAGGATCACGCACAAAAATTTGCAGATTTAAATAATTTTTCTGTGATTTTACAGAAGTAAAACGGTGAACAGCAGAAATCTGTTCCTGCGCAGAAATCCAAATCTAGCATCATCTTCCTATTAGAGGCACTTGGCACAACAATGCGATAAAATAAAGATACAAAGGAATTGTTACAGAAGTAAACAACTCCTTGACTCAAAAAGAAAAGAAAAATTGCAGAAATAAAATAATGGGTTGTCTCCCATAAGCGCTTTTTTTAACGCCTTTCAGCTAGGCGCAGAAAGTAAGAATCAAGTGTTTCCAAGTGATGAAGCATCAACAGAATAATTTGCTCTAACAATAGAATCAAAAGGTAACTTCATCTTCTTTCTAGGGAAGTGTTCCATACCTTTCTTGAGTGGGAATTGATATTTAATATTCCCCTCTCTCATATCAATAATAGCACCAACAGTTCTAAGAAAAGGTCTTCCCAAAACAATAGGACAAGAAGCATTGCATTCAATATCCAAAACAACAAAATCAACGGGGACAAGGTTATTGTTAACCATTATAAAAACATCATCAACTCTCCCCAAAGGTTTCTTTATAGTATTATCAGCAAGGTGAACATCCAAATAACAGTGTTCCAAAGGTGCTAAATCAAGCATATCATAAGTTTCTTAGGCATAACAGAAATACTAGCACCAAGATCACATAAAGCATTGCAATCAAAATCATTCACCTTCATTTTAATGATGGGCTCCCAACCATCTTCTAACTTCCTAGGGATAGAAGCTTCATGTTTTAATTTCTCTTCCCTAACTTGCATGAGAGTGATTGCGTGGATCACACGTTCGTTGGGAGACCCCAAGAGGAAGGTATGAAGCAGTGTAGCAGCAGTTTCCCTCAGTATGAAACCAATATTTAATCGACCAATAGGAGCAAAAAATCACTTCTGAAGGTTGTTGGTGGCGGAATATGGCACGGCGCAACACCAGGGATCCGGCGACCGACGTGGAACCTACACACAACACAATCAAACTACTTTGCCCCAACGAAACAGTGAGGTTGTCAATCTCACCGGCTTGCTGAAAACAAAGGATTAAACGTATGGTGTGGAAAACAGTAGTAAATTGCAGAGAATGAAAAGGAACAATGTTTGCAGTTGGTTGTATTATCAGTGTAAAAGAATGGACCGGGGTCCACAGTTCACTAGTGGTGTCTCTCCATAAAAGATAACTAACATGCTGGGTGAACAAATTACAGCTGGGCAATTGACAAAATATTGAGCGCATGACAATGCATATATATGACATGATGATTACTATGATATTCATGTGGGCATTACGACAAAATACATAGACCGTTATCCAACAGCGTCTATGACTAATAATCCACCGCCAGGTTGTCATCCGAGTTCCCCGTTGGTATTAAGTTGCAAGCAACGGATAATTGCATTAAGTAATGTGCGTAATGTAAACAAATGCATTAGACCTAACGGCGCACCCTTAAGCTAAGCATCGGTTATTTTATCCCTAGTGGCAACAGCACATCCACAATCTTAGAAGTTATTGTCACTCTCCCAGATTACCGGAGGCATGAACCCACTATCTAGCATAAATACTCACTCTTGGAGTTACAAGCATCTACTTGGCCAAAGCATCTACTAGTAACGGAAAGCATGCAAGATCATAAATAACATATAAGATAGATTGATAATCAACTTGACATAGTATTCAATATTCATCGGATCCCAGCAAACACAACATGTAGCATTACAATAAGATGATCTTGATCATGATAGGCAGCTCACAAGATCTAAACATGATAGCATAAAGTGGAGAGACAACCATCTAGCTACTGCCATGGACCCGTAGTCCAAGGATGAACTACTCACGCATCACTCCGGAGGCAGGCATGGTGATGTAGAGCCCTCCGGTGATGATTCCCCTCTCCGGCAGGGTGCCGGGAAGAGCTTCTGAACCCTCCCGAGCTAGGGTTGACGGCGGCGGCGTCTCTGGAACTTTTCGTGGATAATGGCTCGGGTATTTAGGGTTTTCGCGTCGGGAGGAATAAATAGGCGAAAGGGCGGCGGCTGGAGACCACGTGGGCCCACACCACCCCACGGGCGGCAGGGGGGGCGCGGCCCCATGGTGTGGCTGCCTCGTGGCTCCCCTCCGTCTCTCCTTTGGACTCCGTGTCGTGTTGGAAAAATAGGAGGTTCTGTCCAAGTTTCGTCCAATTCCGAGAATATTTCCAGACTAGCTTTTCTGGAATACAAAAACAGCAGAAAACAGGAACTGGCACTGTGGCATCTTGTTAATAGGTTAGTCCCAGAAAATGCATAAAAATGCTATGAAGTGTATATAAAACATGTAACAATTGGTATAATATCAACATGGAACATCAGAAATTATAGATACGTTTGAGACGTATCAAGCATCCCCAAGCTTAGTTCTACTCGTCCTCGAGTAGGTAAAACGATAAAAACAAAATAATTTCTGAGGTGACATGCTACAATCATAATCTTGATCAAATAGTATTGTAAAGCACATGTTATGAATGAAGTGATCCAGGTCAATGGTCTATAGTTTGCTAGCAAGTAGATAATGAGCAAACAACTGAATCATATAAGCAAAAACTTTTCATGAATAGTACTTTCGAGACAAGCATCAAAGAGTTTTGCATAAGAGTTAACTCATAAAGCAATAGATTCTAAGTAAAAGGTATTTAACCAACACAAAGGAAGATTTAAGCTTCAGCAATTGCTTTCAACTTTCAACATATATATCTCATGGATATTTGTCAACACAAAGCAATATAATAAGTGCAATATACAAGCATATAAAAATTGTTGCACCAAAGTTGACACTAGTGTTTGCTTCTAAGATAGAAAGAAGTAGGAAAACTGACTCAACATAAAAGTAAAAGAAAGGCCCTTCGCAGAGGGAAGCAGGGATTAAATCATGTGCTAGAGCTTTTTAAGTTTTTGAAATCATATAGAGAGTAAAAATAAGTTTTGAGAGGTGTTTGTTAATTGTCAACGAATCAGAAAATGGAAAGTACAATATGACCCCTGCCAACCAGACTTTTAAGAGCGGCTCCCATGAAGGACGTTATTTCTACCAGCAAGGCAGATCATCCCTCTTTCTCTTTTGTTTACACATGCAGATATTTCACTGTTTGTCATTGCTTGACTGATAAATCAGGGCAAAAATGTGAAGAGAATTAAGCGGTTAAAGTTGTAATTAATTGGGACTGGGCACCCCATTTGCCAGCTCTTTTTGCAAAATTAATGGATAAGCGGATGTATATGCCGCTAGTCCGGTGGTAAAGTCTGTTTGACAGTTGACATAAAGACATCCACCCCGTCCTCATGAGCTTGGTAAACATTGACACAAAATAGGAGTAATAAAGTTTGAATAGTTTAAAGGTAGCACATGAAAAATTTACTTGGAATGGCAAGGAAATACCACATATAGGTAGTTATGGTGGACACAGATGGCATGGATTTTGGCTCAAGGTTTTGGATGCACGAGAAGCATTCCCTCTCAGTACAGAGTTTAGGCTAGCAAGGTTATTTGAAGCAAACACAGGATATCAACCGACACAGCAAGACTTATATGAAAACATATTGCAAGCATTATAAGACTCTACACTGTCTTCCTTGTTAACCAAACCCTTTTACTAGAAAATATCTAGACCTTAGAGATACCAATCATGCAAACCAAATTTCAACGAGCTTTACGGTAGTTCTTCATTAATAGGTTTTAACTACATGATACAAAAGCTTAAACATGAACTACTTGATAACTCAAAACAATTGACAAGTATCAAATTATCCAATACAGTGATCTACAAGAATATGTAAGCTTTTTCCATTATACCATCTACCACATGCAACATTTTCTGTTCCAACCAAACACCAATCAATTTATTTCAACATAAACTCTCCAAACAATTATAAGTGAAGCAAGAGAGTACTTTCTTTAAAAGAACTAACAGCTCTGAATAAGAGATGCATGCAAAACAGGAGCTAAAAGCATAGCAATAGCTAGATAAGAATACTCAACAAGTATAAGTGAAGAATAGGAGTATTCATATGAAAAAGCGGAGCGTGTCTCTCTCCCAATCAAGAATGCTGGGGTCCAATCAAGTTGACCATAAGAAAAATAAAATACTGAAAATAAAAGCACACAGACGCTCCAAGTAAAGCACATATGATGTGAAAGAATTAAAATATAGTTTCACTAGAGATGACCTGATAAGTTGCTGATGAAGAAGGGGATGCCTTGGGCATCCCCAAGCTTAGACGCTTGAGTCTTCTTGAAATATGCTGGGGTGATCCATGGGAGCATCCCCAAGCTTAAGCTCTTCACTCTTCTTGATCACATTATATCATCCTTCTCTCTTGACCCTTGAAAACTTCCGCCACACCAAACTCAAGTAATTCTCATTAGAGGGTTAGTGCACAATCAAAAACTCACATGTTCTATAAGGACACAAACATGACCGTTACTTTTAACATTAACTACTGCCACTGATGTTATGTGAAGCTCTTCACCCTAAAAAAGAATTCCACTCAACACTAGTAAAAGAGAGAATGCGAAAAATAAAAGACAGAATCTGTCTAAACAGAACAGTCCGCAAAGACGAATTTTTTCGAGGCACTTACGTTGCTCAGATCGAAAAACTTTAAACTAACGAAAGATGCGTACATATCTGAGGATCACGCACAAAAATTTGCAGATTTAAATAATTTTTGTGATTTTACAGAATTAAAACGGTGAACAGCAGAAATCTGTTCCTGCGCAGAAATCCAAATCTAGCATCATCTTCCTATTAGAGGCAATACTTGGCACAACAATGCGATAAAATAAAGATACAAAGGAATTGTTACAGAAGTAAACAACTCCTTGACTCAAAAAAAAAGAAAAATTGCAGAAATAAAATAATGGGTTGTCTCCCATAAGCGCTTTTCTTTAACGCCTTTCAGCTAGGCGCAGAAAGTAAGAATCAAGTGTTTCCAAGTGATGAAGCATCAACAGAATAATTTGCTCTAACAATAGAATCAAAAGGTAACTTCATCTTCTTTCTAGGGAAGTGTTCCATACCTTTCTTGAGTGGGAATTGATATTTAATATTCCCCTCTCTCATATCAATAATAGCACCAACAGTTCTAAGAAAAGGTCTTCCCAAAACAATAGGACAAGAAGCATTGCATTCAATATCCAAAACAACAAAATCAACGGGGACAAGGTTATTGTTAACCATTATAAAAACATCATCAACTCTCCCCAAAGGTTTCTTTATAGTATTATCAGCAAGGTGAACATCCAAATAACAGTGTTCCAAAGGTGCTAAATCAAGCATATCATAGAGTTTCTTAGGCATAACAGAAATACTAGCACCAAGATCACATAAAGCATTGCAATCAAAATCATTCACCTTCATTTTAATGATGGGCTCCCAACCATCTTCTAACTTCCTAGGGATAGAAGCTTCATGTTTTAATTTCTCTTCCCTAACTTGCATGAGAGCATTAGTAATATGTTTAGTAAAAGCCATGTTTATAGCACTAGCATTAGGACTTCTAGCTAGCTTTTGCAAGAACTTAATTACTTCAGAAATATTGCAACCATCAAAATCAAAGTCATTATTATCAAAAGTAATGGGACCATTGTCTCCCACATCTCGAAAAATTTCAGCACTTTTATCAGGAACAGTTTCAGTGTTTTCAGGCAATTTTAAACGTTTTGCAACAGAAGTAGAGACATTGCCAACACCAATTACTTTACCATTGATAGTAGGAGGTTTGTTAACACTTGAGTTTACAGCATTTTCAGTAGTAGTAATAGTATAAACTCTAGCAATACTATTCTTTTTAGCAATTTCATCCTCTCTTGCCCACCTAGCATGTAAATCAGCTAACATCCTCACATTATTATCAATTTTAACTTGAATGCATTGGCAGTAGCAAAGGTATTGTTATCAATAGTTTCAGGTTTAGCTGCCATTCTATTAATCAAAGAAGCTTGTGCTTCAGACATGGATGAAATGCAAGTTTCAGCATTAGAAATCTTAATCTGCAAACCAGAAATTTCCCTATTTAAGTTCTCAAGTTGATGTCCTATATTCTTCAACATAGCAGATTGTTCATTCATAGTTTTAGTAAACAATTGGTTTTGCTCATATTGCGTTTGCATAAAGTTCTTAGTAGCCTTTTCAACTTCTAACATCCTTTCCTCACTAGGCATTCCAGATCTACCATAAGAATTAGCATAACCATTGCCACTATTAAGGATAGGGCTTATAATTGTTATTACCAAAATTATTCCTATAAGCATTGTTGTTGAAGTTATTATTTTTAATGAAGTTCACATCAACATGCTCTTCTTGAGCAACCAAAGAAGCTAAAGGAACATTATTTGGATCAACATGCATTTTTCCATTTGTAAGCATAGACATAATAGTATCAATCTTATCACTCAAGGAAGAGATTTCTTCAACAGAATTTACCTTCTTACCTTGTGGAGCTCTTTCGGTGTGCCATTCAGAATAATTTATCATCATATCATCAAGAAGCTTTGTTGCAGCACCCAAAGTGATGGACATAAAGGTACCTCCAGAGGCCGAATCCAATAGGTTTCTTGAAGAAAAATTTAGTCCTGCATAAAAGGTTTGGATGATCATCCAAGCAGTCAGTCCATGGGTGGGACAATTCTTTACCAATGATTTCATTCTCTCCCAAGCTTGAGCAACATGCTCATTATCAAATTGTTTGAAATTCATAATGCTACTTCTCAAAGATATAATCTTAGCAGGAGGATAATATTTTCCTATGAAAGCATTTTGCATTTAGTCCATGAATCAATACTATTTCTAGTCAAAGATAGCAACCATTCTTTAGCACGTCCTCTCAAAGAGAAAGGAAAAAGTTTCAGTTTAATAATATCACCATCTACATCCTTATACTTTTGCATCTCACAAAGTTCAACAAAATTATTAAGGTGAGCAGCAGCATCATCAGTACTAACACCAGAGAATTGCTCTTTCATAACAAGATTTAAAAGTGCAGGTTTAATTTCATAGAATTCTGCGTTAGAAGCAGGTGGAGCAATAGGTGTACTAATGAAATCATTGTTGTTCGTGCTAGTGAAATCACACAACTTAGTGTTCTCAGGGTACTCATTTTAGCAAAATTAAAAAAAACAGAAAGATAACAACTTGAAAATAAAAGTAACTAATTTTTTTGTGTTTTTGATAAATAAAGCAAACAAGACTAAATAAAAATAAACTAAGCAAGACAATAACAAAGTAAAGAGATTGGAAGCGTGAAACTCCCCTTGCAGAAATCCTCTTGCTCCCCGGCAACGGCGCCAGAAAAAGCTTGATTGCGTGGATCACACGTTCGTTGGGAGACCCCAAGAGGAAGGTATGAAGCAGTGTAGCAGCAGTTTCCCTCAGTATGAAACCAAGGTTTAATCGACCAGTAGGAGCAAGAAATCACTTCTGAAGGTTGTTGGTGGCGGTTACACGCGCACACCAAATCGGGAACAACTGCACACAACACAATCAAACTACTTTGCCCCAACGAAACAGTGAGGTTGTCAATCTCACCGGCTTGCTGAAAACAAAGGATTAAACGTATGGTGTGGAAAACAGTAGTAAATTGCAGAGAATGAAAAGGAACAATGTTTGCAGTTGGTTGTATTATCAGTGTAAAAGAATGGACCGGGGTCCACAGTTCACTAGTGGTGTCTCTCCATAAAAGATAACTAACATGCTGGGTGAACAAATTACAGCTGGGCAATTGACAAAATATTGAGCGCATGACAATGCATATATATGACATGATGATTACTATGATATTCATGTGGGCATTACGACAAAATACATAGACCGTTATCCAACAGCGTCTATGACTAATAATCCACCGCCAGGTTGTCATCCGAGTTCCCCGTTGGTATTAAGTTGCAAGCAACGGATAATTGCATTAAGTAATGTGCGTAATGTAAACAAATGCATTAGACCTAACGGCGCACCCTTAAGCTAAGCATCGGTTATTTTATCCCTAGTGGCAACAGCACATCCACAATCTTAGAAGTTATTGTCACTCTCCCAGATTACCGGAGGCATGAACCCACTATCTAGCATAAATACTCACTCTTGGAGTTACAAGCATCTACTTGGCCAAAGCATCTACTAGTAACGGAAAGCATGCAAGATCATAAATAACATATAAGATAGATTGATAATCAACTTGACATAGTATTCAATATTCATCGGATCCCAGCAAACACAACATGTAGCATTACAATAAGATGATCTTGATCATGATAGGCAGCTCACAAGATCTAAACATGATAGCATAAAGTGGAGAGACAACCATCTAGCTACTGCCATGGACCCGTAGTCCAAGGATGAACTACTCACGCATCACTCCGGAGGCAGGCATGGTGATGTAGAGCCCTCCGGTGATGATTCCCCTCTCCGGCAGGGTGCCGGGAAGAGCTTATGAACCCTCCCGAGTAGGGTTGACGGCGGCGGCGTCTCTGGAACTTTTCGTGGATAATGGCTCGGGTATTTAGGGTTTTCACGTCGGGAGGAATAAATAGGCGAAAGGGCGGCGGCTGGAGACCCACGTGGGCCCCACACCACCCCACGGCGCGGCAGGGGGGCCCGCGCGCCCCATGGTGTGGCTGCCTCGTGGCTCCCCTCCGTCTCTCCTTTGGACTCCGTGTACGTGTTGGAAAAATAGGAGGTTTGTCCAAGTTTCGTCCAATTCCGAGAATATTTCCAGACTAGCTTTTCTGGAATACAAAAACAGCAGAAAACAGGAACTGGCACTGTGGCATCTTGTTAATAGGTTAGTCCCAGAAAATGCATAAAAATGCTATGAAGTGTATATAAAAATGTAACAATTGGTATAATATCAACATGGAACATCAGAAATTATAGATACGTTTGAGACGTATTAGAGAGCATTAGTGATGTGTTTAGTAAAAGCCATGTTTATAGCACTAGCATTAGGACTTCTAGCTAGCTTTTGAAAGAACTTAATTACTTCAGAATATTGCAACCATCAAAATCAAAATCATTATTATCAAAGGTAATGGGACCATTGTCTCCCATGTTTTGAAAAATTTCAGTACTTTTATCAAGAACAGTTTCAGTGTTGTCAGGCAATTTTAAACGTTTTGCAATAGAAGTAGAGACATTGCCAACGCCAATTACTTTACCATTAAGAGTAGGAGGTTTGTTAACATTTGAAACTTCAGCATTGCTAGTGGTGGTAATAGTGTAAACTCTAGCAATATTATTCTTTTTTAGCAATTTCATCCTCTCTTTCCCACCTAGCATGCAACTCAGCTAGCATCCTAACATTGTTGTCAATTTTAACTTGAATGGCATTGAGAGTTTTGCTCTCTTTAACATCATGAGGCATATTCTTAATTTTTATCAAATCAACATCAAGAGCAAGACTATCAACTTTAGAGGCAAGAACATCAATTTTCCCAAATTTTTCCTCCACAGATTTATTAAAAGTTGTTTGTGTACTAATAAAATCCTTAAGCATGACTTCAAGATCAGAGGGTACACTCTTATTGTTGTTGTAGGAATTACCATAAGAATTAACATAACCATTGCCACTACTAGAAGGATAGGGCTTATAATTGTTATTACCAAAATTATTCCTATAAGCATTGTTGTTGAAGTTATTGTTTTTAATGAAGTTCACATCAACATGCTCTTCTTGAGCAACCAATGAAGCTAAAGGAACATTATTTGGATCAACATGCATTTTTCCATTTGTAAGCATAGACATAATAGTATCAATCTTATCACTCAAGGAAGAGGTTTTCTTCAACAGAATTTACCTTCTTACCTTGTGGAGCTCTTTCGGTGTGCCATTCAAAATAATTTATCATCATATCATCAAGAAGCTTTGTTGCAGCACCCAAAGTGATGGACATAAAGGAACCTCCAGAGGCCGAATCCAATAGGTTTCTTGAAGAAAATTTTTATCCTGCATAAAAGGTTTGGATGATCATCCAAGCAGTCAGTCCATGGGTGGGACAATTCTTTACCAATGATTTCATTCTCTCCCATGCTTGAGCAACATGCTCATTATCAAATTGTTTGAAATTCATAATGCTACTTCTCAAAGATATGATCTTAGCAGGAGGATAATATTTTTCCTATGAAAGCATCTTTGCATTTAGTCCATGAATCAATACTATTTCTGGGCAAAGATAGCAACCATTCTTTAGCACGTGCTCTCAAAGAGAAAGGAAAAAGTTTCAGTTTAATAATATCACCATCTACTTCCTTATACTTTTGCATCTCACAAAGTTCAACAAAAATATTAAGGTGAGCAGTACTCATTTTAGCAAAATTAAAACAAAACAGAAAAAAACAATTCGAATTAAGCAACTAATTTTTTTTTTGTTTTTGATAAATAAAACAAACAAGACTAGATAAAAATAAACTAAGCAAGACAATAACAAAGTAAAGAGATTGGAAGCGTGAAACCCCCCTTGCAGAAATATTCTTGCTCCCCGGCAACGGCGCCAGAAAAATGCTTGATGACGTGGGACACACGTTTGTTGGGAGACCCCAAGAGGAAGGTATGAAGCAGTGTAGCAGCAAGTTTCCCTCAGTAAGATACCAAGGTTATCAGATCCAGTAGGTGCAAGAAGCACTTCTGAAGGTTGTCAACGGTGCTAGAAAAGTACTTGCATGTGGAAGGGAGTTCGGCTGTTGACGTGGAACCTGCACACAACACAATCAAACTACTTTGCCCCAACGAAACAGGAAGGGTGTCAATCTTCCTGGCTTGCTGAAAACAAAGGATTAAACGTATGGTGTGAAAAATAGTGTTTAATTGCAGAGAATGAAAAGAAACAATGATTGCAGTTGGTTGTATTATCGGTGTAAAATAATGGACCGGGGTCCACAGTTCACTAGTGGTGTCTCTCCATAAAAGATAACTAACATGCTGGGTGAACAAATTACAGCTAGGCAATTGACAAAATATTGAGCGCATGACAATGCATATATATGACATGATGATTACTATGATATTCATGTGGGCATTACGACAAAATACATAGACCGTTATCCAACAGCGTCTATGACTAATAATCCACCTCCAGGTTGTCATACCGAGTTCCCCGTTGGTATTAAGTTGCAAGCAACGGATAATCGCATTAAGTAATGTGCGTAATGTAAACAAATGCATTAGACCTAACGACGCACCCTTAAGCTAAGCATCGGTAATTTTATCCCTAGTGGCAACAACACATCCACAATCTTAGAAGTTGCTGTCACTCTCCCAGATTACCGGAGGCATGAACCCACTATCTTGCATAAATACTAACTCTTGGAGTTACAAGCATCTACTTGGCCAAAGCATCTACTAGTAACGGAAAGCATGCAAGATCATAAATAACATATAAGATAGATTGATAATCAACTTGACATAGTATTAAATATTCATCGATCCCAGCAAACACAACATGTAGCATTACAATAAGATGATCTTGATCATGATAGGCAGCTCACAAGATCTAAACATGATAGCATAAAGTGGAGAGACAACCATCTAGCTACTGCTATGGACCCGTAGTCAAAAGATGAACTACTCACGCATCACTCCGGAGGGAGGCATGGTGATGTAGAGCCCTTCGGTGATGATTCCCCTCTCCGGCAGGGTGCCGGGAAGAGCTTCAGAACCCTCCCGAGCTAGGGTTGATGACGGCGGCGGCTACGGAACTTTTCGTGGATGGAGGCTCGGGTGTCTAGGGTTTTCCCGTGAAAATGAATAAATAGGCGAAATGGCGGCGGCTGGAGCGACCCGGGGGGCCCACACCCCACCACGGCGCGGTTGGAGGGGGGCCGCGCCGCCCTAGGTGTGGTGCCCTCCTCGGTCGCCTCCGTCTCTCCTTCGGACTTCGTGTACGTGTTGGAAAAATAGGAGGTCATGTCTAGGTTTCGTCCAATTCCGAGAATATTTCCAGAACAGCTTTTCTGAAATACAAAAACAGCAGAAAACAGGAACTGGCACTATGGCATCTTGTTAATAGGTTAGTCCCAAAAAATGCATAAAAATGCTATGAAGTGTATGTACAACATGTAACAATTGGTATAATATCAACATGGAACATCAAAAATTATAGATACGTTTGAGACGTATCAGCGATCGTCGCCCGCGCCGTCTCGGCTTCTGTGGCGCCGCCCAATCATGCCATGGGCGCCTCAGAGGGTGGTTGTCCTCGTCAGAAGGGGTTTCGGCGGAGTAGTCGGACGGGTACCGCGGCGGCGACGACATGGCGGCGATCGAGAGGGATCGAGGAAGAAAGGTGACATGGGTATACATCTCGGGTACCCTACCATGAGGGTACCTGGTGCACGTGACGACTAAGACCCAATAGCGAAGAGCCTAATCGAAGCCCAAGACAAGAGGCCCAAGAAGATGGAGTACCCTCCAAGATTAGACATAGGCATAGTCGGTTTAGACTTTCCTTACGTGTAAACTAGGTCGGTTACGAACTCCCTAGACCTAGCCTATTTAAAGGCTGGGAGGGGTGCCGATCTAGGAGGAAGCCATACTCAAACCACCAAAGCTCTAGCGAGATCGACATCTCGCCAGGGCCACCTTGTAACCTCATAATCTCACACGATCAATAACAGACAAGCAGGAAGTAGGGTCTTTACCTCAACCCGAGGGGCCTGAACCTGGGTAAATCTTTGCCTCTGCTTGTCAGCCGACGAAACTACCAGTACTACCACGTTCTCTCCCCATAATCTCAACCCTAGGTCCTTAACCATGCGATTTGATGAGTGTACACCTTCGAGTGTGGCTCGAGCAGACACAAGACCCAGATCAAGGCTGTCACACCTCTCGCCGGATGAGAGGGCGGCACTCACTCGCAACTTAGGCAACTCCTCCATGACATACGACGAGGAGGGAGTGCCAGTACCCAAAACAGCTGCGGGTGCTCTCTTCACCGCTGCAGCATACCTAGAGGCAATCAAGCCTCCAGCTGATGACCCCAACGCAAAACTATATCGCCAACAGATCAAATCGCTCGCCCTAGCGGCGAAGGCTATACGCCAAATCCCATACACTCCAGGAGGGAGTCGAGATCGTGCCATAGTTGATACGCGTCGTGAAGAACACAATCGCAGTGGTCGTCGCCACCACTCGAAGGAAAGAAGCGGCTCACGTAGGCACAGTCCAGGAGTAGATCACGCAGATCTTACAGTAGCGACTCATACTCTGATCGAGAGCCTGTGCCACACGGAGCTCTGTGCTTCACTCGACGCGTCCGCGAGACACGGATGCCCAAAGGGTTCAAACTCACATCTGAACAATCCAAGTACACGGTCGACAGGAACCTTCAGGGTGGCTGGAAGACTACAGGCTGGCCGTCGCGTGCCAGCGAGGCACAAATATCACAGCCATGCAATACATACGACTCATGCTCGAAGGCACGGCCCGCGACTGGCTTAAGGCTCTACCTCCATCAACATACGACTCGTGGGATCACTTCCGCACGGACTTCATCAAAAACTTCGAGCCTCTATGCGAACGCCCAAAAACATTTGAGGAGCTTCGAGCTTGCGTTCAACGGTCAGACGAGACGTTGAGGTCATACATCAGACGATGGACTGAGATACGCAACTCAGTCGGAGTAATTTCAGAAGATATGGCCATGGACGCTTTCATAATGGGACTCGCCAGGCGAGACTTCAAAGAAGCACTGGTCGCAAAAAGCCAACCTCTGTGGCTAACCTCTTGATGATCGCGACTGAGTGGGCAGACAGAGAAGACATGGCGCGCACAACACGCGGGTCCTCACCCCGTGACAATCATGAAAGCGGCAGTCGAAGCCGCAGAGACTCGTACAGAGATGATCGGAGGCGCAAACGTTCAAAACGTCACTACGACGACGACAGACCCGAATTCATGGCGGCTGGGTTCTCTACACCCCGCAACGAACAAGACAGAAGCGACCTTTGGTCAGAAGATCGACGGGACAGTCGAGATGATCGACGGGACAGTCGAGATGATCGTCGGGACAGTCGAGATCGCGGCCAACGCAGTGATAGCTACAAAAGAAAAGACTGGCGCAAGTCACGGCCCGAAAAGAGCCGCAGTCGAAGCCGAAGTCGACAGACTACTCGCAGCAGGTTTCATCAGAGAAATCAAGAAATCACAATGGGTGGCTAACCCCGTACTCGTAGAAAAGAAGAACACAGATGTCGTGGGGTAGATAACACGGCAGATGCTACTTTGGGGTAGCTTGAGTTGATGGGCAAGGCGACTCTGGTATCTGGGAGATTGTTTAGCATTGCAGGGACAAAAGGTTTACCCAGGTTCGGCCTCTCCATTGGAGATAAAGACCTACTTCCTGCTATCTTGTTATTGATCTCGATCTCGATAACCCGGCTACGACAACAGAGCCGGATCTCGATCTAGGTTACAAGGTTCGCTTGGTAGCGTAGGTTTCTCTCTATGATTCTCTCGCCTAAGCTTGGATCGTAAAGTTTCTCTCTAACTAGGGCTCAGGGACCGGTTTATATAGATGACCAGGTCTCCTGGCGCTTTACAAGATGAACCCGGGTTCTACCCAGACTCGGAGTCCTACTCTAGCTCTTCTAGCCTTCGTGTCCTCCAAGTCCTGAACCGCCTCTGGTCTCTTCTAGAACCTTTCCTTCCTGAATCGGGTTACCGCCAAACCTACTGGCCCAGCGGCATAACCCGGCCCATGTTGATGGTTAGCTGGCCTGGCCGGGCCTCCTGCCTGGCGGGTCATGCTTCCCTCTTCATGGCCTACCGGGTTATCATCCCCCCATCAGTAGCCCCTAGATTAACCTGGTTGCCAGGTTGGCATGCTCTGCTTCTGTTCTTGAATATTGCTTCTTTGAGCGGAACTGTTATCCTGGCCAGCCGGGTTAATCACCTGAAACATAAAATAACACATAACAAATGAAATACCAGAGTACGTCTCTTTTCTCCTTAGCTTGGCCAGCCCTTTTTGGCTGTTCACGCCGTAACCCGGTTACTTCATGCCGGGTCATATGCCTCCGGGTTTCGTACTTAACACTTAGTGAAAATCTCAACTCAGCTGTAGGTCCATCACCGACCATAAACTTGGTCAGCGAATATTCCCTTTGTTTCTTCCGTTTGTCGCTGACTTCCAGCAAAGACACTTATCTTATCCATTCAAGTTTTACCTCGATACCCCTAGGGTTTTCACCACGGTTATAAATAGAAGACCACAAGATGCGCAGTCTTTTTCCCCACTCTGTTCATCTTCGTCATCTTCCTCGCGCCCGCACTGTAACAACCGCAGATCCAATCTCCAATCAAGCCTCCAAATTACCACGAGAAGATCCACAGGTTCGATTCTCTCAAACATCCATACTTCGCATTTGATTCCGCTCTAAATCTTGCCCAAATTTACTTCGTATTTTCCTCTCCACACATCCGCATCTACAGCTAGGGTTCCTCATCGCCATTGCTGCGGCCAGAGAATCTCAAAGCTCCGCAATCATGGTGAAGGAGAAGGTGAAGGCTGGGGGTCCCCGTGCCGCGAAGAAGACCGCAAAGAAACCTCCCAGCTCCCACGCAGGTGGATCTGGTTCCGCCGCCCCCGCTGCTGCTCAGGTCAACTGGACCAAGTCCACTGTGACAAATCTGATGCTGCAAGAATACGTGAACTGCGGCGAGCTTCCTCCCAAAGAAGAGATCAGCTGGCGCGCTGCTGGGGAAGAAATCCGCCCCAGCCCAAAAGAAGGTGAAGTGGTTGTTTTCCTCGATCATGTACAGCGCGGTCTTCGCCCCCCAGGCTCTCTGTTTTTCCGCCGGGTCTTGAAATACTACGGCCTTAGGCCTCAAGATATTGCGCCCAACTCTATGCTGAATATCAGCAATTTTGTGTTCTGTGAGGACTACTTGCAAATGGCTCCAAGCCTCGACCTTTTCCTTGAATTTTTCTATTGTAACCCATCACGCAAGGACCAACTGAGCCCTTACGGTGGAGTTGCAATTCAACGCCGCAGGGAATGCGACTTCCCGGCTCTTCTTTTAGCCAGCCATCCCAAGGGATGGCAAAACACATACTTTTACTGTAAGGACACCTCACCCGAGTCTGACGACGCCCATTACCCAGCTTTCCGGAACTCGGGCTTGACATATGAGGCCAAGATGAACAGTTACGCTGATGATGCTGACCGGGTCAAGCTCGAGCCTACACTTCGCCGGGCCAGAGCTTTACTCGCCCATGGCCTCAAGGGCACAGACCTTGTCAAATGCTGGATTGGTTGGTTTATCCAACCACTCAGTATCAGGACCCGGCTATTTTGCCAATACACTGGTGAAACCACAGATAACATGCGTTATTCTGAGATGACGCTAACTGATGATCAGATTGTGAAGAATGCCAAGAGACTGCTTGGCGAAAAGAAAGATGCCATTGCACTGGACGGGCTTGCCCCATTTAGTGCTAAGAATAAACCCTCCACGGTAAAAACCAATCCTTGATCATTTATGCTAACTTTAACCCGGTAATTTCATCCATAGAATGTTACTTACTTTAACTGCTTTTTCTCAGGACTCCAAGTGGTGGAGCGTGGATTTTACTCCCACATCCTCTCCTGATGAGAAGACACAGAAAGTGAAGATGATGAAGAAGAAGAAGAAGAAGGTGAGCTAGACTCTGTAGGCCGGCTCTTCATCCAATTGATTAACAACGAAGTCCCCAACAAGGACACCTCTACTGATAACCCGACAAATCTTTTTCCAGGCCCTGCTGACCCGGCTTCTGACGTACTGCCGGGTCTCCAAACTGCTGAACCCCTACTCAAAAGAGGACCCGGGCCACCATTGCTAAGGTACCATATTCTCATTTCTCAGTTTACATGATGAACTCATCTCAAACTTAAGCATAAACACAGGAAAAAGAAGCTGAGAAGGAGGCTGAGGCGAACAAGAGGCGCCGAACCCGATCTTCTACAAGCCACGTTTCCCTGAGCCCAGGTATCCCTCAACGCTCTTTATCAAGCTGGGCCAAATCCATCCAGAAGACGCCCAGCAAACAGTACCCTTTAGCTGGCAAGATCCGGGTCGCTAAACCATCTCGTTTGTCAGATTCCTCCTCGGATGGTGTTAGCACACCCGAGGATTTCCATATCAATGACAGGTTAGAAATACTCTACACACCTTTTCCATACCTCTATACTTTACTGCCCCTCTTTTGTTTGACTAAATCACTATCTTGTTCCAGTGCCAGAGCCTTCGCGGATGAAGACCCGGACTCTCCTCCAGCGGCGTCTCCTCCTCCAGCAACAGCAGAGCCTTCTCCTATGGAGGCACATACTGAAGAATTGGTGGACAAAGACGAGCCAACGGAGCATGTAACCCCCGTGGCTTCTCCAAAAAACTCAGCTAATCCTATGCCAGAATCCTCCCCAGTTACTCATTCGCCCGGGTTAGGCTCTGGAACCAAAGAAGATGAAGTACAAGTTACTGGAACCCGGCACGTTCCAGTACAAGGTGCTCCCGAAACTCTTGCCAAGGTGCCCACTCCAAGTGCTAAGCCGGTGTCTCCTGCCAAGGGAAAGAACCCGGCTCCTTCATCAGATTTGCCGGCTCTGGGTGCCATGTCCGTCCCAGCCCTTTGCGATGAATACTTTTCTCGCCTTGCTCAACACAAGAACCTGGAGACAGAACTGGTCGCCCTGATTCAGAAACGATATCAGGTACACACTTTATTTCCTGCCTTTATATTTTCTTGCATAACTATATCTTGAGTAGCCCCCAAGCTCTAAGTTCATCACTTGTTGATGAGCTTGGTGCTTATAATATGAATTCCTTTGGTAAAAAACTTCAATCCTGTAGCCCCCAAGGCCCGGGTTGTCTGTGTACAACAAGCTGGGACTTAAAACTTTATCACTTAAAACCGCTCACTTTTCATAACAAAATTCGAACACTGTAGCCCCCAAGTGCCGGGTTAGCTGTCCACAGCTACCTGGGACTAACACTTAGAAAATTTCAGACTTTTTGCGCATGTAGCCCCCAAGTGCCGGGTTGCACGCCTGCGGCGACCTGGAACTACACCTTACACCCTGGGAAACTTAAAATGTGTAGCCCCCAAGTTCCGGGTTAACTTGCCTGCGGTAACCTGGGACTAACATAACCTCTTATTTTAACAGGAAGACCACGCCAAAGCCGAGGCAGAAATCACCCGGCTCAAGGACGTTGCTAAAACTAAATCTGAAACCCGGGCTGATCATGCAACTCAACTTAAGGCCTTAGAAGAAAAAGTCACTGCTCTGACACAAGAAAATTCTGACCTGAAGAAGGCTATGCAGGAGCACGAGGAAAACTTCCAGGAGCAACAGAACACACTGCAGAAGCAGCTGAATGACACCACCAGTGAGCTAACCCGGCTGAAGAAAATGATCACCTCTATGGTTGAATCCTTAGTGGGTAAGCATTACTCCTTTGAACTCGAACAAACTAAGCAAGCAGACCCGGTTTTTAAATCTCACTGTTATGCCTTTCCTTACCCAGGCCCTCGTGATGGGAACCTTCGCAAAACTGCTGCAGAGAAGATCAAGTGCATGTACACACTGACACGTCAGCTGTATTTGGCAGCTGCGAGGTCATCAAAGCTGCAAGGACTTGGGAGAACCCTCCAAGCAAGTACACTGAAGTCCTTGGGCATCTGTCAACAATGCCACAATGGATACATCTGCTCAAGAGATCTGCATGCAGGGCCGGGGTGATGCGAGGTCTTGCTTTGGCAAAGGCCTACCATCCCCAGCTAAACCCGGCTCCCCTGAAGAAGGCTTTCCCCAATACAACACTGATGGCAAGGAATTTGACAAGAAGTGCTACTCCGGGTTGTGAAGCAAACCCGGCACGTTGCCACTGTGATTGCCAGCAAAATGAAGCTCACCACGCTTGCAGTTTGGATACACCGAAAACGATGAAGAGATCATGGATGACGAGCCACAACGCATCGATCTCCTGCAAAGCTACAAGGATTCCATTGATCCAGCAAAGACTGCTCCCGTACCTCCACTGCACCCAGCTCTTCTACGCCAATTATTCCTCCTCCATCACGGGCCACGGTTGAAGAAGATGATGAAAACTACTTCCAATCACTTCAACAAGTCACCCGGCGCAAGATCAAGGCCAAGGAGACCAAGGAGACAGAAGCTAACCCGGCGGCCGCCGAGGAAGATGACCCGGCGAAAACCACCGAGGAACGACCATCCAGCTCGCCTCCCTGACCCGGCTCCTGAAGCCGAGGCTTGAAAAACTTATGCAGATGCTTTCATCTCTGCAAAAAACAATTTCATTCGGCCCTTCGGGCAGTTATTGTAATAACTTAGCACTATTATCTCTTGCTTGCAGTGGTGTGTAGTACACCTTTGAAACTTTGCTTTTATTACTTGAAACTTTTGTTGATGATACCTCTTTGTGGTTTTGATGACCCTTTTGATTTCTTTAACTGTGAGCCGGCTTTCGCATGGATACCCTGTCGCAACTTCGCTGAGAAAAACAGGGTCGAACCAAGTCCCGGGCCTCATGGTTGATTGAATTTCCAGGTGAGCAATCAGGCCATATAATTGCGAGTCACATCAGCTCAACAGCAAGATAACCAAGAATAAACTAGTGGCATAAAAGCCGGGTCTTGGGATTGCAGCTGCAAACTATTCAAGTAAGAGCCCCCAAGACCTGGATCAATGTTTATAAAGTAATGGCTTAACTATGCAACATTACCCCATTGATCCACATACTGGTGGGACACGCTCTCTGGGCGTCCTCAAAGATAACTATAACACTTGTTCTATGACAAAAACATAAACAACTGATACTTAAACTAACATGCATGCTACTGAATCCAAAAACTAAGCTAAAAACTGCTCTTACCGGGTCACAAAAATTTCGAGACCCGGATAATCGTATGAGCCGGGTCTTGGGGAAAACTTTGCCACCTCAATGACCAGCCCCCAAGACCAAGCTGAACAAAAAACTGTTATGGCATACATTAAACGAAAAATAACTGGCTTGCCAATATAAACTGAACTGAAACAAGACAAATTTCTGTTCAACCTTTACTTTATTGATAGAAAAGGTTAGGTCAGCAAGCCGCCTCATTAAAAACCTTCCAGCCCCCTTAGGTACCCTGGTAAGGAAAAGAGCGCGTCTGAAACCTGCTGCCTGTTACATCGTGTTTACATCTCATATCTCTTTCTCATGCTAAGTATAGTATGGGCGCAGCTGGGCAATGTTCCATGGCCTCTCACGCTCTTCTAATGAAAAGGTAGAGTGCGCTGTGTCATTTACAGACTCGGACTTTTCTCTTGCATCCACCAAATAATATGAACCATTGTTCAATTTCTTGCTTATGATGAAGGGCCCTTCCCAAGGAGGAGATAACTTGTGCATCCCTTCCTTGGATTGCGTCCATCGCAGCACTAAATCTCCCTCCTGGAAAGTGCGAGTTTTAACCCGGCGACTATGATACCGCCTCAAATCTTGCTGATATACTGCTGATCTCTCCAATGCTTGTTCTCTGTTCTCCTCTAGCAGGTCCACAGAATCCTGCCGGGTCTGCTCGTTTTCTGTTTCAACGTAAGCCGCCACGCGAGGCGAGTCATGAATTATATCACTTGGCAAAACTGCCTCTGCCCCATACACCATAAAGAAAGGGGTCATCTTGGTGGATCTGTTTGGTGTTGTGTTGATTCCCCAAACTACTGATGGCAACTCCTCAACCCACGCTCCGCGGCTCTGATGCACGGGACCCGGAGACGTGGTTTCAAACCTCGAAGCAACTCCTGATTTGCTCGTTCTACTTGTCCATTGGCCTGCGGATGAGCAACTGAAGCAACGTCTAAACGTATACCCTGGTTTCCACAAACTTTGCCATCTCACCAAGGGACATGTTAGTGCCATTGTCTGATGATACTATGAGGATACCCAAACCTGTGTATGATCTGCTTCAAAAACTTGACTGCTGTAGCTGCTTCACAATTTGTAACAGGCATCACCTCAACCCACTTTGTAAACTTGTCAATGGCAACCAAGAGGTGGGTTTTCTTGCAAGGAGACATGCTAAAAGGACCCACCATATCAAGCCCCCAAACTGCAAAGGGCCAAGTCAAAGGTATTGTTCGCAACTCCTGAGCCGGCACATGAATTTGCCTTGCGTATCTCTGGCAACCATCACATCTGCTTACCAGGCGCTCTGCATCTGCCTGGGCTGTGAGCCAAAGAAACCGTGTCTGAAAGCTTTTGCTACTAAAGACCTTGTTGAAGCATGATGACCACAATCTCCCTCATGAATCTCTTTCAAATTTGCCGGCCTTCCTTTCCAGACACACATCTCTGAAACACTCCGAAACACTTCTCTTATATAACTCGCCATCAATAACCACGTAAGCCTTAGCCCGGCGCACAATTTGCCGGGATATAACTTCCTGCTCTGGCAGCTCTCCACGCAAAAGATACGCCAAGTAAGGTTCTGTCCACTCTGGAATTTCATGAGTTGCTGCTACCAACTGCGAATCCGGGTCTTCCTGACCCGCCAGTTCTTCCACGTCCTGAGCTTGACTGATGGAGTCCATAGCTCGTCCAAGAAAACATTAGGTGGAACCGGCTCTCTGCGTGAGCCGAGTCTTGACAAAGCATCTGCAGCATCATTTTTCCTGCGATCAATATGATCCACCTGATAGCCTGAGAAAAACCCGGCTACCCTGTCCACCTCTCTTCTGTAAGCCGCCATTGTCGCATCTTTTCTATCCCATGTTCCTGAAACTTGCTGTGCCACAAGATCTGAATCCCCATAGCAATTGATATGCTTGATGCTCATCTCCTTTGCCATACGCAAACCATGCAACAAGGCCTCATATTCTGCCACATTGTTAGAACAATCAAAGTGAATCTGCAAAACATAGCTCAACTTATCACCCTTGGGAGAAGTTAACACAACTCCAGCTCCTGAACCTTGTGCTTGCTTAGACCCGTCAAAGTGCATGACCCAAGGCTTGAGACCCGGGAAGGGGTGGTGCACTCAACTGTGTCCAATCATTAAGAAAATCAGCCAATGCTTGAGATTTGATAGCTGTGCGAGGCACATAGTCAATGTGGTAAGGCCCCATCTCTATTGCCCACTTGGCAATTCTTCCTGTAGCTTCTGAATTCCTGATATATCTGCTAAGGGTATTGAACTCACCACTGTGATTGGATGCTCCTGAAAATATGGTTTCAACTTTCTACTTGCCATGAAAACACCAAACACTAGTTTCTGCCAGTGCGGATAGCGCTGCTTTGCTTCTGATAACACCTCACTAACATAATAGACCGGCCTCTGAACCGGGTTTTCCTTGCCTTCCTCCTTACGCTCGACCACCACCACAGCACTCACAGCCTGAGGCCCGGCAGCGACGTATAACAACATGGGTTCCTTGGGACCCGGGGCCGCCAGAACTGGCGCTTCTGATAATGTTTCTTCAGAGCTTCAAATGCCTCATCTGCTTCCTGATTCCACACAAAGTTGTCTGTTTTCTTCAGTAACTTATACAAAGGGATTGCTTTTCTCCGAGCCGGGATATAAACCGGCTTAGCGCAGCCACACACCTGTCAACTTCTGAACATCTGCCAATTCCTCTGGTTTTTTCAAACTTTGGATGGCTCTGATTTTTTCCGGGTTTGCCTCAATTCCACGCTCTGACACAATGAAACCAGCAATTTCCCGCTGGAACTCCAAACACGCACTTTGTAGGATTGAGCTTCATCTTGTACTTCCTCAAATTTTTGAATGTTTCTGTAAGGTCACTAATAAATGACCCGGCTTTTTCTGACTTGATCACCACATCATCCACATAAGCATGCACATTGCGCCAATCTGATCATGAAAACAGTTTTGAATACACCTCTGATAAGTTGCTCCTGCGTTCTTCAACCCAAAAGTCATGGTCTTGTAACAAAAAGCACCAAAGGGGGTGATGAACGATGTCTTTTCCCAATCCTGCCTATTAAGCTTGATCTGATGATAACCTGAATATGCGTCCAGAAAACACAAGAGCTCGCTGCCTGCAACTGCGTCAACAATTTGATCGATGCGCGGCAGTGCAAACGGGTCCTTGGACAATGCTTGTTGAGACTTGTAAAATCGATGCACATCCTCCACTCATTATTTTTCTTCAGAACCAAAACCGGGTTAGCCAACCACTCTGGGTGAAAACCTCCATGATAAAGCCGGCTTCCAATAACCGGGCTATCTCCTCTCCTATAGCTTTTCTTCTCTCTGCATTCATTTTTCTCAAACCTTGTTTTACCGGCCTTGCCTTTGGATCAACATGTAAACGGTGCTCAGCGAGTTCAGTCGGAATGCCTGGCATGTCACTAGGTGTCCATGCAAAAACATCCCGATTCTCACGGATGAACTCGATGAGCGCGCTTTCCTATTTATCAGTTAGGCTGGTCCCTATGGCGAACTGCTTGGAGGAATCCCCAGGCACAAAATCCACCATCTTGTATCTTTTGCTGCTTTAAACTTTGCCCTGTCATCTTCTGTTGTTGGTTTTTTGAGTGCCTTGTTGTCCTGCGGGTCAAGATTAGACCTGTAAGCTTTCAACTCCTCTCTAGCACAAGTTCGCTCTGCCAGGGCTGCATCTCCCTCGTCACATTCTGCTGCAATTTCTCTGTTACCATGAATGTGATGATCCCCTTGGGACCCGGTATCTTCAACTGCAAGTATACATAACACGGCCTTGCCATGAACTTGGCAAAGCCGGCCTTCCAACAACGCATGATAAGGACTTGGAAATTTCACCACCTCAAAAGTGAGCCACTCTGACCTAAAGTTATGGATAGACTCGCCAAAAGCAACCTCTAATGAAATTTTTCCCTCTGGTGTAGCTGACTTCCCAGGAACTATACCATGAAATATTGTTGACGTTTTCTGTAACTGTGACTCCTTCAGACCCATACGTATAAATGTCCCAATACAAGATATTAATGCTACTACCACCATCCATCAAAACCTTCTTTAACTCAAAGCCATGAACTTGAGGAGCCACAACTAACGCAAGCAGACCCGGGTGTTCCACCACATCCGGGTGATCTGCTCTGCTCCAAGTAATAGTATGCTCTGACCATCTTAAATACCTTGGTACCCCTACAGCCACTGAGTTAACTGCCCTTTTGACTATCTTTCTCTCTCTCTTGGTCGTGCCACTAGTGTATATATGATATTGGCCAAGTTGCCTTGGCTGGTTTGAGAATCCACCCTGGTTACCTGTATTTTGGCCGGGTCCTGTTGCCAGTTGGTACCGCATTTGCTCCAGTTAGAGGCCCCGCAGCCGGGTTAGCACTCGGGCCGGGTCCTCCACTCTGTTTGCTCCTTGCAAAGCTCTCTGAATTCATTGTTTTTCCACCTGTTCAATCTACACACTGGGCCAATGAATGATTGGCGGGTCTGCCGTTCTTGCTATGACGAGGACACGGCATCCTGAAGGCCTCTTCAGTGCTCATTGGACGTGATCCTTGATAACTATTTCCACCACTGTAATTCCCATTGTTTCCCTGATAACCTCTGTTTTCCTGATAACCTCTGTTTTCCTGATAATTCCGTCCATCCTTTGCCTCTGAAACCCGGCATTTGCGTTTGCCACTAGCTCTGAGTTTCCTCCTGATGCCCACGCTTGTGCTGATTCTGATTGTTGTTGTTATTGTTTCCCGGGCCATTGTTGTTCTTCCTCCATTATTCGCAGCCTTTCCCTTTTTCTTCCTCACTATCATCCTGGGTCTTGTCCGTGGCTGCGTGTCTGTTGCACGCATCCATCAACTCTGCCATAGTAACGGCTTAACCCGGTGTCCCTCCTTCATGCGGCCCAGCTTCTGGACCAAGGGAGCGTACTTGCAAGTTTTCTCCATCGATGAAATTGCGTCCTTGGGCTCGATACCAGATGAAGAGTGCAGGATCTCCGTGACCCGGCCCATCCAGTGACGAGCTGACTCGCCTTCCTCTGTACACAACGATCAAGATCTTCAATGGAAAATAATCGCTTGCACGTACCCTGAAAGTGCTTGATAAAAATTGTTTTCAACTCATCCCAGAATTGATAGATCTCTGGCAGATTCTTGAACCACAACTTTGCTGCACCATCGCTCATCATCAAATACATGTACTTTGCACAAACGTTCTCTGTGGCATTGCGTATACACATTGCCATCTCATAGCTGCTCAACCAACTTGCCGGGTCCATGCTCGGCTCATAATTGGAATCTTGCTTGGCTCCTTGAACTTCTCAGGGAAAGGCTCTGCTCTAATGGCATCTGAAAGACACTTTGGCCCGCTAAGGTAGAAGAACTTGCTAAAAATTATTGTTACCCGGCGAGCTTGCAGACGCTGCTGGCACGGGACCCGGTCCTCCTTGTGGTACTCCAGCGCAGGTACTGCCGGGTTTGCATTGGCTGCACTTCTTCCCGCTCGCGATCTATTGACTATCTGCTGAGCCACAGAAATTGCAGGGCGGGTTGGTACTGCTGATTTTCTGGTTCTGGTTCTGCTGGGGCGGGTTTTGCTGCTGTGCCGCGGCAAACCCGGCCAATGGCGGGTTCCCCCGTGGCGACTCTTACTACGATAAGTTGTGGAATGAAGCGCGCTTTTCTCCTTTGAATACTGAACTTGCTGAACAACCGCAGTGCGCAACATGTCAATGGCACGCCGAGCTTCAATCTCTGCTGGCGAGTCTCCCAATGGAATACGGTCAAGTGCTAAAGTTGCGGCATACACGTTATCTGCTGGATTGGAAAAATGGCCCGCCGGCGTGTGGAACCTTGGTGTCCTGGGCGGCAGACCCGGATTTCCCCTGGCTCCCCCAGCGAGAAGACCCGGCACCGCTGCAGCTGCAACTCCAGCCTTCCTGTTCCTCTGTCTGGTTCTCTAACAACTGGAGCCACCTGAGTTACACCAATTGGTTGATCTTCTGGGTTCTAAACAATACTGCGGATTTATGGCGTTTTCTCCTTGAGCCAGCCGGCTCTGGTGCCTCCTCTGTGCCCTGGTCATCTCATTGAGACGATTTTCCTCATCCTCTATTTGCTTTCGCCTAACCTCCATATCTTGCTTCTCTGCCATTGTGTCTCTGCGCATCTGCTCCAAGCCCGGCGTGCTGTATCCAATTCTATAGCTCTAGCTGCTCGTTTTCTGGGGTAACCATCCTCGTGAGTGCTGATGGATCTAGGACCAGGCCATTGTTAAACAAGGCCTGGGCCCCAGTCGTGTTGTTTCTTTCTCGCCCTGAGCCCGGTTATTGAGAAAACCGAAGCTGTTCCTGTAACGCGCCGTGTTTCACTTTCCTCTGACACCGAAGCCGGGTCTCCATCAACTCTTTGACCCGCCAGCTCCAGTACTGGTGGCAATTGTTGCTGCTGTTGACCCGGAGTAAAAGCAGGTGGCACGACCGTTGACGGTGATGCTCCCACGTTGGTCGAAGGGCGGTGTAAACTGCCACCCTCCTAACCGGGCTTGGGCTGGACTCTTGCTCCTCTTCATCCTCTTCTTCTGCTCCATATCCGAACCGGCCTTCGAACAGGGGCAAGATCGATTCTGAATCTGCATGGTCCACCACATCACCCGGGATTTAGCCGGGTTTCCCGATCGTTCCTCGTGTACGTCCAGGGGCAGCTCATCTTCAGCCGTACCAACTGATTCTTCTCCATCAGATTGAACAATTGTGGCAGCTCCTGACACAGATTCATAGTCTCCATCACTAGCAGATCTAGTTGCAATCATACCAACAAAAACGTTAAACTTGCCAATTGGAATAACATCACCTGATTCAAGTAGATCTGATTCCGGCCCCCAGCCAAATCATCAACGATGGGCTCTCCTTGCGAGTTGAGGGTGATCTCGCCGAAAACAAAATTCTCCACTCCTTGCATTGCTTCTCCCATGATGGTGACACCTTTGGACGCGTTCCCACAGACGGCGCCAACTGTCGTGGGGTAGATAACACGGCAGATGCTACTTTGGGGTAGCTTGAGTTGATGGGCAAGGCGACTCTGGTATCTGGGAGATTGTTTAGCATTGCAGGGACAAAGGGTTTACCCAGGTTCGGCCTCTCCATTGGAGATAAAGACCTACTTCCTGCTATCTTGTTATTGATCTCGATAACCCGGCTACGACAACAGAGCCGGATCTCGATCTAGGTTACAAGGTTCGCTTGGTAGCGTAGGTTTCTCTCTATGATTCTCTCGCCTAAGCTTGGATCGTAAAGTTTCTCTCTAACTAGGGCTCAGGGACCGGTTTATATAGATGACTAGGTCTCCTGGCGCTTTACAAGATGAACCCGGGCTCTACCCAGACTCGGAGTCCTACTCTAGCTCTTCTAGCCTTCGTGTCCTCCAAGTCTGAACCGCCTCTGGTCTTCTAGAACCTTTCCTTCCTGAACCGGGTTACCGCCAAACCTACTGGCCCAGCGGCATAACCCGGCCCATGCTGATGGTTAGCTGGCCTGGCCGGGCCTCCTGCCTGGCGGGTCATGCTTCCCTCTTCATGGGCCTACCGGGTTATCATCCCCCCATCAACAGATATCCTTCGGATGTGCGTAGATTTCACAGCACTTAATAAATGTTGTCCAAAGGATCACTTTCCACTACCTCGAATCGACCAGATCGTCGACTCCACCGCCGGGTGCGCTCGCTTGTCCTTCCTGGATGCTTACTCGGGTTACCACCAGATAAGGATGAAGGAAGAGGATGACGAGAAAACGGCGTTCATAACCCCACTCGGGGTCTATTGCTACACAACCATGCCCTTTGGGCTCAAGAACGCAGGCGCAACCTACCAGCGCATGATGCAAGACTGCCTCAAGAAGCAAATTGGGCGAAACGTCCAGGTCTACGTAGATGACATCGTCATCACAACAAGGGAGGAAAACACACTACTCGATGACTTGCGAGAGACGTTCGCAAACCTCAAACGCTTCCACATCAAGCTCAACCCGAAGAAGTGCACGTTCGGCGTGCCAGCCGGACAACTCCTCGGGTATCTAGTCTCGGCTAGAGGAATCGAGGCAGACCCGGAGAAAATACATGCCATCTTGACGATGCAAAGGCCTTCAAAGCTCCATGACGTGCAAAAGTTGGCGGGTCGAGTAGCAGCACTCAGTCGATTCATCAGCAAGCTGGGCGAAAAAGCACTCCCGTTCTATCGACTGATGAAGAAAGCAGATAAATTCGAGTGGACGCCAGAAGCCGAAGCAGCCTTCACGGAACTCAAGCGAGTCCTCACAAGCCCTCC
The DNA here is from genome assembly GCA_947311845.1 of Poa pratensis. Taxonomy (NCBI): domain Eukaryota; kingdom Viridiplantae; phylum Streptophyta; class Magnoliopsida; order Poales; family Poaceae; genus Poa; species Poa pratensis. Next base: position 2,840,415 of record CAMZMU010000050.1, on the reverse strand, counting down.
AATCGTCGTCGCACCAAGGGAACGTGAGCCACTATACCTATATGTCTCCACAACTAACAGAGTGGTAAGCACTGTACTGGTAGTCGAACGCAGGGAGGAGGGAGACGCCCAAAGCATACAACGTCCAGTCTATTACTTGAGTGAAGTGCTCTCCATATCAAAGCAGCGGTACCCGCACTATCAAAAGCTGGCTTACGCCGTGTTCATGTCATCAAGGAAGCTGACGCACTACTTCGCAGAGCACCCGATCACTGTAATCAGCACCTCAGGGATCGGGGACATCCTCACAAATCCCAACGCAACTGGGCGAGTCGCAAAATGGCTCATCGAGCTAGCACCACGAGATATCAAGTATGATTACCCGAAAGCCATCAAAGCACAAGTCTTACCTGACTTCCACACCGAGTGGATCGAAGCTCAGCTGCCAGGAGCACCAGATGTGTCCAACTCATGGACTATGTACTTCGACGGCTCAAAGAAGAACGAAGGCGCAGGCGCAGGCGTCATCCTCATATCACCAAAAGGCGACAAGCTTCGCTATATCCCGCAGATGGAGTTCGAGTTACCATCCAATAACGAAGCTGAGTACGAGGCCCTGATCCATGGCATGCGGATGGCCAAAGCCCTTGGGTGCACTCGACTGATGATCTATGGTGACTCGAACCTTGTGGTGCAGCAAACAATGAAGGCCTGCGAAGCAATCACAGATAACATGATCGCCTACCGTGACCTATACAATCTCATGGAGGCCAGCTTTGAAGGCTGCGAGTTGCGACACATAGGGCGCGAGAGTAACGAAGAAGCAGATAAGCTAGCCAACATTGGCGCGACCAAAGCACCAGTTCCACCTGGTGTCTTCCTCGAGCGCATCGAGCACAGGTCAATCAAGAAGAAGCGAACATCCCCTACATCAGCCGTACCAGCAAAGAGCAAAGCACCTAGCACAGAGGATCCGCCAGTAGAGGTACTCCTCATCGAGCCAACTTGGACTCAACCTTTCCTCGCATACATACTCCGCGGCGAGGTACCTGAAGACATAACAGAGTCAAGACGCGTCACTCGACGATCTAAAGCATACACTGTCATCAATGGTGAACTATACAAGCGCAGCATATCAGATATGTTTCAACGTTGCATAGCATTCGATGATGGCCAGGCCATCCTTCGTGATATTCATGCAGGTACCTGCGGGCATCATGCCAGCAGTCGATCACTCGTAGCCAAAGCCTTTTGCGCAGGTTTCTACTGGCCCACAGCACTCAAAGACACGGAGGACATAGTCAAAAGGTGCATCGGCTGTCAAAAATTCGCCACAAAGCCGCACGCACCCGCATCGGCGTTGAAGACAATACCATTGGCCTGGCCCTTCGCCCAGTGGGGACTCGATATGGTCGGGCCACTCAAAAAATCCTCCCATGGAGGGCATACTCACCTTCTGGTGGCAGTCGACAAGTTCACCAAGTGGATCGAAGCAGTCCCTATCACAAGTTCGACTGCCACTACAGCAGTCAATTTCATCAAGTCTATCATATACCGCTTCGGCGTGCCAAGCAGTATCATCACTGATAACGGTACGAACTTCACGGCTGAAGAATTCCGGACTTTCTGCAAAGAGCAAGATATCACGCTCAACTACGCATCCGTGGCACACCCACAGTCCAATGGCCAAGTTGAAAAGGCCAATGGACTCGTGACGAGCGGAATCAAGAAACGCCTCATGGTGCCACTCAAAAGGGCCGCGGGTGCTTGGGTCGAAGAACTCCCATCTGTGCTATGGAGCCTACGCACAACACCCAACGCCTCAACACAATTTACCCCATTCTTCATGGTCTACGGAGCAGAGGCAATCCTGCCATCAGACGTAAGATTCAATGCACCAAGAATCCAAGCATACAACGAAGATGCAGATGAAGCACTCGAAGATGCAGTCGAGTTGCTCGAAGAAGCACGCAACACGGCGCTCGCACGCACAGCTGTTTATCAGCAGGACCTCCGCAACTATCACAGCCGTCAACTGCATACCAGGTCCTTCGAGGTTGGCGACCTGGTACTTCGACTGAAGCAAAAGAAGGTGCATAAACTAGCTTCTCCATGGGAAGGACCCTTCATAATCACCGAGGTCATTGGTGGTGGAGCATACAGACTGAAGCACGCGAAGACAGGCGAACTCTCGCATAATCCTTGGAACGTTGCGCAGCTGCGCTGTTTCTATGCTTAGATTGCTCAGTCGCACAATGTAATCGGCACATATGTCGGATGGCTGCAGGTTTCACACGCGCTCTTTTCCTTACCAGGGTACCTAAGGGGAGTGGAAGGTTTTTAATGAGGCGGCCTGAAGCCTAACATTCATAAATGGAATAGAGTCAATAATTCCTCATATTTCTCCCTGCTTACTACTCGCATAACTTATCAGCATAAACTTAGCCTCACCCGTATGCTCGAGGGCTGAGCTACCTCATAGCATAAGCTTTCGCTCCTTCTTCAAACATAATACTCCAGCCACACTCGAATACTCGGGGGCTGGATCATAAAACTCATACATAAAGGAAAAAGTTGCTCAACCCCACTCAACTACTCGGGGGCTGAGACTACAGGCATAAGTTGAAGCTTCAAATCTCACAAAATGCATAGCCTCACTCGAGCACTCAGGGGCTGTGTAATTTATGCTCCATATTCTCAGTGTTTTTCATAAACCCCACTCGATACACTCGGGGGCTGCATACATACAAATAAACACTACGTACAAGTGGCAAATTTACACTCGGGGGCTGTTCCCTATACATAAATAGCCTAATCTTCTGGTTCGTCCTTGACTGGGAGAACAGGGCCCATAATTTGAGCGTTATAACACTCAACCAACACCCTCGCATGTTCGACTGTATCGTCCAGATGCGACTGGGACAAAGACGATCCAGGCACGGGTGGACGTAGCTGCATATTCGGATGCTGACTTCGGATGTATGCCATCGTTGCGTTGGCTCCATCCACAAGCTTCTGGGCGATAAAGTCTCGAATGGGACCTGCACTCCGGAAAAGCCCGAGCAAAGCGTGGATTCCTTGAGGTTGCGGCCCAGTCGGGAAAAGCGTCTGGTTGATTCGACTGAAGGCCGACCTGGATAACTCAAGCAGCATAGTGCTCCGCCACACCCGATCCTGCAGAGTTGCGAGTATGCGTGCTCGGTGCTTATCCAAACGAAAATGTTGACGGCCCTTCGTTGGTTTGTCAGTCGCATTGTTCAATTGCTCGTCAACACGAGCCTGCTCCGCCTGGAGGTCTGGAACAAAACCTGCAGCAAGGCGCGATTGGATCAACAAAAATGGACAGATTATGAACTCTCAAAGATCAAGGCAGTCATGCTTACACTCGAGTTGTCTGTTCACAATCTCCATTTCGCCAAGCACATACTCCTCCCGTTGAGTGGGTAAAGCAGGCCTCGCCCTCATCCTATCCAGCTCACTTCGGGCACTCCCCAGCTCTTGCTCCAGTTTCGCGAGTCGAGCCTTCATATAACGCATTACTGCGGCATCGTTTGCCACCTGAGCTCGAGATCGGGTAGGGGCACGATGCCGCGACGAGCCGGATGAAGTGGCGGCTGGCCGTTTCTGTTCCAAACATCATAAAAGTTTCATGAGAAACTCATCACAAAGCTTATGCGAGTAACAGCACACAACCTTACAAGCAGGATCATAACGAGGAAATTAAATTCATACAAAGGTAGCAAAACCACATGCATACTCGCATGGTCATAAGTTTAATTACAAGGCATAAAAGGCGCGGCTGCCCTACTTCTCAGACACCGACTCTGACCTAGCCCTACTCGCACGGGCGGCGACCTCTGCTGCCCGGCGCTCCATGGTAGTCATAAAATTTCAGCCAACTTCGCGGCTGGCTCGTTCACATGCTTTAGAGACACCAGCTTCCTGCCCGGCTTACGAGGGAAATCAGACAGAGCGGCTTCGAAGTCACCCTCTATCCCATGACCTAAAAGGAGTTTGAGGGTGGTCTCTGAGCCGCGTACCGTCAAAGTGCGAGCAAAGTTCGTCATAGTCGAGGTTCCCGGCCCAGGACGTCGGCGAAGCCATCCACAGTCGAAGGAGGTTGGCCAGACGGGAACACGTCCTTGTACACGGCGCCGAGCATGCTCGTAGACTTGGCGAGTGCATCCTTGGCTTGGGTGGAGACGACGTCCAGGTCGCCAATAGCGCGGTCAAGGGATAAATCGCCACTCGACTGGTCTATAGGTGCCGGTGCGCAACAGCTCCTTCAAAAATCAGAAAGAACAGAAACTTTTGCACAACAAAACCACCTTTTCCTCCACCCTTGCGCCGAGTCGACTGGCTTCAGGGCAAAATATCGGGTGTCGCTGCGTACTTGGATCCCAAGGCCTCCAACTGGATAGGTTTGGCCGCCTCGGTTGTTGGGCCGGACCATGAAGATCGACTTCCAAAGGGTCCAGCTGGGAGAAACGCCCAGGAAGCACTCGCACAATACCATAAAACAGGCAATGTGCATAATGCCGTTTGGGGTGAGATCATGGATCTGCACCCCGTAGGCAAACAGCAAGCCACGAACAAAGTCGTGGAGGGGAAAAGACAGACCCATAGGCAAAAACTCCGCAAAACATGCGCGCTCATTTGCGCGAGGCTCGGGAGTACCTCTTTCGATGGCGCACGGGCAGTAAGCTGGTCCGCCGGCGGCAGCAGTCCGTCCTCGCGGAACTTCTCGAGATGTGCCTCCTTGATCGTGGACTTCACTTAGTCGCCGTCGCTCTTCTTGAGGTTGACGGCGGACGCAGATGCGCTAGCCGCAGTCTTTTTCCCCTTCAGAGCGGCCGCGTCAGTCGCGGCCGCGTCGGTGGCAGAAGCTTTCCTCTTTGGTGCCATGGCGGTGGTGGCTAAGGAGAACAGCAAGAGCTTGGGCTCAAGAGCAATGGAGCAGGAGCGCAAGGAAGAAGATGGAACAGGGGCGGCGCGCAGAGCAAATGGCTAGTAAAAAGTTACGCCAGCGCCGTTCCCCTTATTTACCACAAAGCAAAATCGATCATCGCCGTTCAAACCACAATCGTGCGCTCCGCATGCAATCCAACCGTACACGTGGCAAACGCGGAGGGCAACCGTCGCCGGCCACTCCGCCCACTACGCACGCAAAAATAGGAGCCATCATCACGCCTCCGTAAAAAGTGGGCCAGAGTGGTCAAATCAAGTCCAAACGGCACCGTCGTTCGGTCAGCTCTGCACAAATGGGCCCACCTATGTGTCACGTCCCATCCGTCGCAGCATAACGCACGCCACGCGTGTCAGACAGCGCAGTCGCCAAAAAACGTCATCCCTGACATCATCTCAAGCGCTTTGATCAGAAATACATTCGAGTCTGCCCAACACATATTGGTCACTCGACTTCCTTGTTTGATTCAGGTGTGGAAAGGCAGCGTTAAGGCAAAATTGGTCACTCGACCGTTCCTTCGGCTGAGCCATATTACTCCCATCGGGAGCATATTCAAAAATTCTTCGACTGGAGATGCTCAAGATAAAATGATTTTGAGATTATCCTCCATTACAAGCAATACAGCATAATCTCGGGGGCTACTTCCATCGGGAGCACTGTCGTGCACCCGATAGAATAACGACAAAAAGTCAGTCGACGAAATAATCGACTCAGTTCATATACAAAATCACACTCGAAACATTCCCGAGTTGCGTCCGTCGCAAATACCTCTGATGCTGCATGCATAGTGCAAAGGTAAGACCCGCCGAACTTTCGAGCTGGGCTAAGGACCGTTCCAGCAACGTCAATCCTTATACTTTCCGTGTCAGCAGACATGATGAAAAATCCCGACGGACGCGTTGGGTAAAATTCAAAGTTATACTGCAGATCGACTCAGTAAGACCTCAGCGGCCTAGTCGAATCTGACCGATAATTATATATACAGAATACACAGCATATGACGTGCACTTACGAATGAGTCTATGACCGATTCTTCGAGTCAGACAAGTACTCGGGGGCTACTGACAAGGGTATACACCTCGGGTACCCTACCGTGAGGGTACATGGTGCACGTGACGACTAAGTCCCAATAGCGAAGAGCCTACTCGAAGCCCAAGACAAGAGGCCCAAGAGGATGAAGTACCCTCCAAGATTAGACATAGGCATAGTCGGTTTAGACTTTCCATACGTGTAAACTAGGTCGGTTACGAACTCCCGAGACCCAGCCTATTTAAAGGCTGGGAGGGGTGCCGATCTAGGATAAGCCATACTCAAACCACCAAAAGCTCTAGCGAGATCGACATCTCGCCAGGGCCACCTTGTAACCTCATAATCTCACACGATCAATAACAGACAAGCAGGAAGTAGGGTCTTTACCTCCACCCGAGGGCCTGAACCTGGGTAAATCTTTGCCTCTGCTTGTCAGCCGACGAAACTACCAGTACTACCACGTTCTCTCCCCATAATCTCAACCCTAGGTCCTTAACCATGGGATTTGATGAGTGTACACCTCGTCAAAAGGGTCGGGCGCACGCGAGAGGGGATCAAGAGGAGGTGGTTTTCGACGAGAGAGATGACACCTCTACTTATAACCGTGCCATGGCGGTAGCAGAAAGGTCCAGAGAAGTTGAGAAGGCAGCGCTATCAATTTGCATGCGCAGAGAGAGGAAGAAACTGCCTAGGAAGACGAAGCGCACATTCATACACATTTAATCCCGGTTGGTGCCACCAACCGAGACTAAATGTCCCTTTGAAAAGCTGGTATCGACAGGAGGGCATTTAGTACCGGTTGGTGGCACCAACCGGGACTAAAGGTCCACAAACTGTGGCGTATTGCTATCATGTGCGCCACGGTTAAGCGGTGGAGGTTGGCAGGCCCACGCGCTATATTAACCGTCGCGCATCCGTGCAGCCGCATGCCACAGTTGGTATATTAACTATGGCGCATCGAAACTTGATGCGCCACAGTTTTAAAATGTGGCGCACGTAAAACGAAGTGTGCCACAGTTAACCCGTATACATTAAGCCATTCCTGGGGTAGTGGGATCATCGACTCGCCCCATACCTCTGAAGTATGGACAAGTGGGACACTTGGTTGTGCAACAAGGCGGTGATCTCTTATGGGTAAAGCAGCGCACCTCTGCAGAGGCAATATCAAGAGTGTCATCTTACCCCCTATTCTTGGGACAAGAACTGCGAACGCGGCCGGAAAGGGACTCCACTCGAGACCTAATCAACCGGTGAAGGCTGACGGACATAGTTCTTCATAATAAAAGCAACCTCTGTCCTCGTTTAACTGAACTTGCTGCTATCTTTGGATGTGCTACCGGAACCCTCCCTTTTCCATATCTTGGCCTCCCTCTCGGCACTACCAGGCCCACCGTAGTGGACTTATCTCCTCTTGCTGATCAAGTTGAGAGACGCATGAATGCTTGTGCTCGGTTCCTTGATTATGGTGGTCGGTTGACATTTGTTCAGTCTGTCCTCTCTTCTCTGCCCACTCACTACTTGTGCTCTTTGAAACTTTCTAAATCCTTCATTAAATTTTTTGATCGAGCTAGGCGCCACTGTTTATGGGCCAAAGAAGAAGGAGATGGTACCCCACATTCTCATGCAGCATGGAATTTAGTCTGCAGACCGAAGCAGCATGGTGGGCTGGGCATTGTCAATCTGGAAATCCAAAATAAAGCCCTCCTATTAAAACACCTTCATAAGTTCTATAGTCGTGTTGACACTCCCTGGGTGAAATTGGTATGGTCCTTATATGGACCAGGGCCTCCACATGCTCAATCCCCACGTGGTTCCTTCTGGTGGAAGGATGTATTCAGTCTCATCGACTTATACAGAAGCATCACACGTTCAAGTATTGGAAATGGTGAACATACTCTGTTCTGGAAGGACTTTTGGCATAATGATAGCCTTATGTGTGATGAGCTGCCGCATCTCTTCTCGTATGCCCTTGATGAGGATATATCTGTGGCTGGTATGATGCAGCTAAATCATCCTGGAGATACTCTGGCATTGCCTCTTTCACCTCAAGCTTTCGATGAACTTGAGCAAATAACTGTTGTGCTTCAGGAGCACAACACTGCTGATTCTGGACCTGATTCTAGATCTTATGTGTGGGGAGGCACTAAGTACACCGCAGCAAAATTCTACAATTTTGTCTTCTCCAGAGTGGAATGTGACCCCGGGATCAAAGCCATTTGGACCTCTAGATGCTTACCCAAACTGAAAGTGTTCCTCTGGCTCATGTACAATGACAGACTCAACACTAAAGATCTCATGTCGCGTAAACATTGGCACATACAGGGAGGTCCGAATTGCATTCTGTGCCCTGATAACAGCACTGAGACCAGAGATCACTTAATCTTTGCTTGCCCATTTGCTGCCAGATGTTGGGCGTATGTTGGTATCCAATGGAATAACACTAGACCTCTGATGACACGATTGGCCATTGCTAAGGCTTATTTTGGTGGCCCATGTTTTCTGGAAGTTTTTGCCGGTGCAGCTTGGAACATCTGGAAGATTAGAAATGAAGCAATATTTCAAAATTTACAACCCTCTTTTGCGAGATGGAAGGTGAAGTTTCACTCAGATGTCCTGCTGCATCAATATCGTCTTAAGGATCCCCTTGTGCAGCCTTTGCTGCTGTGGCTTAGAAACTTGGTTTCCTAGCTGTTTTTGAACACCACACACTTTCTGTATCACTCTTTCGCCTTTCAACCCCCATGATGTAATACTCTCCTTTATCGGAGTGACCCTCTCATTTTAATATAAAATTTAACCGTAGGGAAGGTGTTCAAAAAAATAAAAGCAACCTCTTGAAGAATTTTTTTTTCGAGATTGACGGGGGGAATAAATCCCCACCGCTTGTTTCATTCATCGAAAGAGCCTGGCGGCTATGTTCTTACAACAGAATAGCAATTGTACAGGGGATACAGGGGAAGAGAAAACAACAAAAATAATAGAAAAAAGAAGACTAGAAACACCATGGGAGGGGGAGGTTGACAAAACGGAGCCAACCGAAACCCCGTGAGGCCAACACCTAGCAAACCGTCAGAGGAGGATCTCCGGTGAGAACCTCAGCACCAAAAGCAGGTAACCCGTTGGGTTAGGTAGAAGAATACGTGGACACCAAACAGAAGCACACCGAGGGACATCACTGGCACGGTCGAAGGGCGTCGGATAGCCGAGTCCGTGCGACGACACCGGTGTCGAAGGGCGTCGGAAAGCCGAGACAGGGGTGTCGAGTGGCCGAAGGGCGGTGCGCCGCCGAGACCAAACACAGTCGAAGGGCGTCGGATAGCCGAGACTGGGGCGACGGCACCGGTGTGCCGACCCCGTGGTCGAAGGGCGACGCACGCCGAGGCCACCCCAAGACATCCAGGAAGCTCTGTTGGGTCACCATGACCGCTGCCCCATCTGCAGGGATATGAGCCAAAGGTCCGACGGGGAGGCGATAGGCAATGCCGCCCGACGCATGCCTTGCTCGAAAGCGATGCCTCCAAGGAGGAAGAGCGACGCGGAGACGACGCCATCACTTGATCCACGAGGGCCGCGAAGGCCGGGATCGGGGATTTCTCCCGGAGCACCAGCAGGAGAACACCACGAAGCAGTGCCTCCCACGCATCGCGACGACCTCACCACCCCTGTAGCACGACGGGAGTGGAGCAGAGGGCCCTCTGGGGAAGCTGCTCGCCATCGAGCCGGCGAGGTCGCGGAGACCAGAACAGCACCAGCGCACCTACGAGGGAGGAGCGCATGGGAGAGGTGCGTCCGGCCCGCCCGGCCCATCGGAGGCCCAGATCGGGCCCGGGCCTCAGGCAGCCGCCGGCGGGGCCTCGACCTCCCAACCACAGACGGCAAGCCACCACCCAGGGAGGAGGAGATGCTCGGCCGCCGCCGTCTTCCGCGCGAGCTAGCCCGACGGCGCGGGCACGGAGGGGACGAGCGGCGGCAGATCGACGCAGCCGGCGGGGGGGGGGGGGGGGGCAGACGACGCCGGAGAGGAGGCGCAGACGGCGGCGGGTCGGGGACGAACGGGGGAGAGGCGGCGCGCCCCGGGCAGCAGCCTCCTCAAACTACCCAGGGACACCCGCAAGCGGCAGATCCCCGCCGCCCCTTCACCGGCGCCGCGCGGACCTTTTCCGGCGGCCGCCTCCGGGACGGCGAGGGAGGGCGGTGGGTGGCGGCTGGGGCTAGGGTTACGCCCTCCGTCGCCCAGAGAGGAGGCGACGCGAGGGCTACCGAAAAAAGTCACCTCTTGAAGAAATGATTATGAAAACTTGCATTTGCTAACGACCTTTGGTCTGATGCCATAGATAGTGCATGAAACACCTTTATCAGCTATTATGAACTTGCTGAGTACGCTCATACTCACCCGTTCCCCTCAAACCCCCTGCTTAGGCTATGAAGACACCAACGAGGAGGTAACTAAAGACGTCGTCCGAACCCAATAAGATGATATGAAGACTACTACAACAAGACGACGCTATCCTGAGGATCCAATGGGCCAACCTGTACATCAACTATGGTGGAAAATAAAGACGAAGCGTAGAAGGGAACTGATCCCTAGTCAATAGAACATATCTCTTCAGGGCATTGTTGTAGCAGCAATCGCAAGCCAAGTAGTACAAGTAGTAGGCCTAGTGTAGTATAGGCTTTGAGATATTCTTCTGGTGTTCTTTGTATGGAACCTACCTCACTGTACGAAGGAGGTTCTGCAGATCTTTTGTATTGGATCTTCCGTGTGTAATTCTATAGTCATGCCTTGGACCTGCTATGTTTCTGTTGTACCACTCTGTTGGGTGTAATATTTATGAAACGGTGTTTCATAAGTGTTACGCCAACGACTATAGTATCCTACACCATGCGGTGGGATGCTGTGTCACCACAAGATCCCGCCCGTATCGCCGCCCGTATGGGGTGTCGGTGGATCCGCCTCGTCAAATACCTTCGCCCTGCGCAGACGGATCAGAGATCCAACACACAGAGACACAAGAAACTCGTGAAACCTCGCCTCCGGAAGGGATCCGTAGGGGGAACTCACAGAGGGCATCGATCCGGCATCTACGGAGATCCTTGGAGGAAGAAGCATCATCTTCATCATCATCACCGCCATCACCACCGTCGTCATCAACATCTACATCCATCCCTCCACCCTTGTTGTAATCCCTAGATCTTCTTGTGGATTTGTACAAGAATTCATCCATCCGTATGTGTATCATTCATATTACTCTTATGATGTTGATTGCCTCCATGTGTGAATAGTTTGCCTTGTTCTTGGGGAGATGGAGAAACCCTAGCAACATTATGATGTGAAATAAAGATGATTCGTTCCTTAGTTTATGATGTATGTATTAGTTGTCTCTCTTGATCTTGTGTGAAGTCGACCACATAAGAATTGCCCTTGGGACAAGAGAGGGAATCACTCTTGGTTAGAGGGTGTTGTGATGGTGCTAAGTGACATGTCGCATCGGATCTTCATCTAATCTAGTCAAGGGGGTATGAGGAGACTCACAGCACCTATCCATAACCACGGGGTAACCCTTAATTGTAGTCGGATTGGAGTGGCTTACTATCAATCCCTACGGTGGTTATGAGGGATGAGGAGTTGATGGCTGATCCGCACTCATCCAGTTATGGAGCTCCACCCCATACATACGCATGAAGGAAGGGATAAATTATCTTAATCATTAGATTAATACCTTGCTAGCAGTGTATGCGCACCTCCCTAAGAACACTTTCGCCTAGTGTAAGTTTCATATAAAAGCCCTCGTAATCCACCCCATTGGTTGGAATCTCTAGTCTTAAAGCATTCTTTCTTTTAAGCATTCAAACACAAACACACTCTCAAACACCTTTCACCCACCTTTTTACTTGCATTAGTAGATTTCATAGAAGTATACTTTAGTAACGGTAAATAGGAGCATTAAGACCTTCTGAACTCTAGCTCTTCGTGGATTCGATACTCTTACTTTGAAACTAGCTACATACAACCTGTGCACTTGCAGTCATCACCGGCATTGAATGCCCGGTCCTTTTTAAACGGTCGTCCGCGCCCATCTTCCTCCACACCACCTCCTCCAACCACAGTCAGCACACCACCATGCCTGACCTCCCACGCGGCCGCCTGCGCTTCTCGGAGCAGCTCAACGTGGCTTATCGCGCCACTTACCCACAGGGACGAGGTGGTTGGCCGCCCGATACCGACGAGGAGCCTTGGCCGACGTGGTGGATGGAAGAGGAGCCGGCACCGGAGGACATGGTGGACCCCGATGAGGTATGGCGGGAGCAGCAGCTCATGCGTTGGGAGCAGCGGCAGCAGCAGCAGCCACCGTCCGAGTTCTTATGTGCGTCAATGGAGACGGCGGCGGCGGAGGCTCGCAACCGCGAGTTTATCGCCGCTCAGTCAAGGTTCTTGCCGGACCAGCGTGGCCCAGAAGCGGCGGCATGGGAGGCGGACAGGCTCAGACACGTTGCGGAAGACCGGAGGAGGTACCGCGAGGAATGGGCACCGAGGAGGGAAATATGCGACGACGCCGCAGCTTGGGCAGCCGAGCGCGCGAGGATGAGGAATGGCGAGGCGGGCCCTAGCAATAGCTAGGGAGGCTCCGTTGGCAATGTACGGGGACGCCGGAGAAGGCTGCAGTTTGGGTAGCCGTTTCCCAGCCAAGCCTCCCGTGGCAGCGGTGGGGATGGAGACCGTCTCCATCCCCTAGCCTCCCATTGGCAGCAGCGCTGACGATACTATGTAGACGCCGCCGCCGTAGACCCCGGTTTCCAAGGCAACGCCGGATGGGGACTGGGCCGGTAGTAGTTTAGCCTAGATTAAAATATGTATGATCTAAGTTTATTTTCGCTAAAATTTGTATGATCTATGTTTATTTTCGTGCGTGTATATTTAGTTTGATGTTCGTTGGACTATTCACCTTGGGATGCCGCTGCAGGCCGCCGAAACTGACCATGGAACGGCGAGGCGCACCGGCCACGGTAGTGAAGACCCAAAAAAAAAGGGGGCCAGGCGGACGGGATGGGTTGCGCCGTTGGGGGCACTGGTTGGGCAGACCGGACGGCGACCCAAGTTCTATCTGATCCATGACCATCCAGACCAAAACGGATGAGATGAGGCGCCGTTTTGGGTCGCCCAGCTGCGGATGCCCTAACTAGAACTCGGAAGGTCCAAAAGGCGGAGAGAAGCAAATCCAACAGAAGACGAATTCAGTCCAGCCCAGCGCAGTCCATTCCGTCGATGACCCAATCGAGCGCACACCGAAAGGTCCAAAGGGCGACCTCGGCGAGGCGGGATTCAGATCGAGCTTGCCGCCGGCGAAGGCGGCGCTCCTCGTCCCTGCGTCCAGCTCGACGGGTCACAGGCAGGGGAGGAGGCCTCGGAGCAGGCCGCCGCCGCCTGGGGTGCATCTCAGTGAATAGGGTTTCAATCTCCCGGACATGCTGAAGCAGAGGAATGGCGGCGGCGGATCCTCGCCTCGCCTGAAGAAGAGGAAGTCCGGTAAGCAGCGATTTTCCTAACTGAAGAAGGATTCTTAGTTTCCCCTCTCTCTCTTTTTTTTTTACAGAATTCTTAGTTTCCTTACTGAAATCCGGCCGTGGAGAAGAAGGATTCTTAGTTTCCTAACTGAAATCCACATCGATCCCTCAAAAAACAAATCCTCATCGTCCATTGCTCAGAAAATAAGTTGACATCGATCGATTGGCCTCTACTCGTGCGACAACGCCGGCCACCGGGTTGGATCGTTGAGATTTCACCTGTCATGGAGTCACCGCCGGTCGAAACCAGCCAAGATAAAGATAGGATCGGCGCCCTCCCAGACGAGCTCCTCCTCGGAATCCTCGGAAACCTCTGTCCGTGCCGGCGCGGTATCAGCGCGGTGGCGGCACCTCCCCCACCAGCTCTCGTGTGTGGACCTTGATGTCGACAGCTTCCGCGGCACCACGCCACATGATACCATGAACACGTTCACAGGTGCGGTGTGCAAGTTGCTGCAATGCAAGTGCGACTGCAAGAGCAGGCACGCCGTCAACACCATCCGCCTCGGCTTCTACCCGTCGGCACCTCACTTGAGCTCCATCGGCCTTGCCGTCGAGGACACTGTGAGCTGTGGTAAGACTAAACACCTCGAGTTCACAGTAATGCCGCCGCCTTCCTCTGTCCTGAGTAATGCCCAGCTGATGGAGTTCGGGCAGCAGTTCATGTCGTTCTTCCACATCTGCACCGTCGCCTTCAGGTGGCTCACCGGCCTGTCCCTCACGAGACGAGTTTGGGGACTCCGACCTGCCCATCCTGATGGGTGCTTGCGATAAGCTGAAGCACCTATGCTTGAGATCATGCAGAATTGCTGACCACTCTGTGCTCAAGATCGACGCGCCAAACTCTGTAATTACGAAGCTCGAGTTCATCCGCTTTAGGTGCACGAGGATCGACCTCGTCTCTGACCCAAAGCTCACGTGGGTGGATTGCCATTGTTGGCGCTCAGGGCACCCCCCGCTGCGTTTTGGCTACGTACCCGAGCTTCGCAATGTGGACCTTGTTTCTCATGCCAAGGCGTGGCAAGCTCCATTTGCGCTGAGCGAGTGCTTCTCAATGAATGCCAGGAACCTGTCGAAGCTGAATCTTAGTTTTACCTGCCAAATGGTAACTTAGTTTTTTCACGCACATGAATTTTCGATGCACCTTCGTACATATAACATGCTCTTTTTCTCTACCAATCTCAGCTGTGTATTTGTGCTCTTGTTCTTGCTGCAGATTTGGATTCAGCCAGAACATCCCAAGCACCTCACTTCTATACTTGGAAACCTGACTCATGTGTATCTTAATCATATCTTTCCTGAGTGTGATCTCAGCTGGACCCTCTTTATCCTTGAAGCAGCACCTTCCCTACAAATATTTTTAATAAGCATGTTATTTTGCCCGCTTTTATTTAGTCTGCACCTTAGACTGGATATTACTCATTCTATTATGACATTTTTCCTGATATTCAGCATAAATTCCACCAGCAACTTGATCTAACATCCAGCCACTGACTAACTCTAATCTATCACAAATAGTGAAAAATAGTGCATAGAGATACATCATACATGCCTTATTTTCATTGCGATCGTAGAGAACACATGAATCGTATGAAAATGATGGAGCAATGCAAATGAAGGAGTTTGTTTGGGAAATTTGTTTTGATGCCCTATAGGAATTTTCCAGAGAGAAAATGTCCATGCAGAACAAAACTTTTTTTTTTCTGCATGATCTTGCCTCGTTTAGAGTTTCCCTAAAATTCCTCCTAATTGGTGTGCTGTAATTTTATAGGTTGCCTGGAGCCACATTCATTTGTCTTACTTTTATGTAGGATTTAGTTCATGCAAATTCCTTAAAACTCCACAAGACCCTAAACTTAAACATAGACATAGTCCTTAATGTATCGGTGGTAAGTTTTTATGTGACATGCGTTGTTTATTTTCTTTGTTCATGCATGAAGTTAAATCGGGCTCGACATTCCTGTGTCAAAACGTCCGCGCACAGTGCCGAGAAGGCCGACGTGGTGTGGGAAGTTGGGAACCATCCAAGGATTTCAAGCACCTGAATCTGAAGTTGCTGGTGATGTTAGGGTTTGAGGAGGAAGACAAGGTGACAAACTATATAAGGCTTGTAATGGAACGAGCTATGGGATTGAAGAGAATCAAGTTGGCTAGTCTCTCCTGCGAGCTGTGCAATGCCATAGACCTGGAGTACCCAAGAACATCCCTGACAGATGAAGCCAGCAAGCATCACATTAAGGAGCTTCTCACACATGGATCCTCCTCGTCCGTGGAGATAATAATCTGCTGAAGGATGTGGTCAAGGAATGGCAGTAACCTCATAGATGAAGTGCTCACAGCTGCTGCTGGAGTGACTCGATAGTGTATGAGGTCCAGTCAGTTGTAATTTACCTATTTTTACTTATATGTAGCCAGGAAAATACCCAATTTGTGTGGACTGCAATCTCCTCTTAGGGCGCATCTCTTTGAATTGATACGATACGATAAAGAAAAGTTTACCATGCATGGCCCTGTGCAAGGATGACATACAAAAAAAAAATAGGCGTACTTCAATCTGTATGCATACATTTTTTCAGTTCACAGAGTATTTGCCTACTGTATGGTGTCTTTTCAGGATGTGTCTTTGGATACCTTGCCTGGGTTCAGAATGTAAAACCTTTTGCGGTGATAGACCAGCTACGGCAATGGAAGCGAAGTTCTACGGCAATGCACACGGTGCCAAGAAATGTTTGGTTCGTGTTGATTTTAGAAAATATATATGCACACACCTTATTTCCATCTCTCGAGAAGTTTTGTGCTGATTTGTGTTGTATGCTTGTGTGCTCCAGGAGTGCATCATCCAACACCTAACTCAGAAAGTGCGCATACTGTTTGAGTTCTGAACATTTAGAGCATCTCCAGTCGGAGGCCCCAAATTCGGCCCCGACCGGACAACCCCAAAACTAGTGTACTACAACCACAATGTTCAAATATTGACACCGAAATACATGCAAGCCATGCACGTCCATCATAGAGGTAGTTTTGATGTCTAAATAAATAGTTCACATCATGTTATTACAACATAATTGTACCTAAACAAATAAAATTAGCCGGACATAAAAGTTCACATTATTCGGACACAAATCATTGCAAATTAAAATTCACTCCTTCCCCATGAAGACATACATATGCTCCACTAGATCATTGAGTAGTTGGGTGTGCGCTACTTCATCTCGAAGTTGTCGATGCATCTCAAGGAATTGCATGACATACTCCGCTTCTTGTTCAGGTAGGTGGACATGTTCTCCAGGCTTCTCAAAATCAGTGCGAGCTGCCCCTTCTCCCTCATTCTCCACAATCATGTTGTGCAAAATTACACAACAAGTCATGACCTGCCATAGAACCTCCGGATCCCACATCATTGCGGCTCCACGACTATGCCCCAACGAGCTTGCAACACACCAAATGCCCTCTCGACATCTTTCCTAACAGATTCATATGCAGCTGCAAAGCCACATTTTTGGGACCAGTAGGATTACTGATAGTCTTCACAAATGCCGCCCACTGAGGATAGATACCATCTGCAAGATAGTATCCCATGGTGTAGTCGTGTCCGTTGACGGTGTAGTTGCATGGTGGAGCATCCCCATCACAGAGCCTCTTGAACAGGGGAGAGAGCTGAAGCACGTTGATGTCATTGTGAGAAACGGGCATGCCAAAAAAAGCATGCCAAATCCACAAGTCTTGAGATGCCACAACTTCAAGTACAATAGTGGCCTCCTTGCTGTGACCTTGGTACTGCCCACGCAACCCCGTTGGACAGTTTTTCCATTGTCAATGCATGCAATCTACTGAACCTAGCATAACAGGAAATCCTCTTGCTTCTCCTAGGGCCAATAGCCTTGCGGTGTCCTCGACATTAGGTTCTCTCAGATATTTTAGCCCAAACACCTTCACGACGGCGTATGCAAAGTGCTCCGTAGCCTCGATGCATGTACTCTCTCCCATCCGGACATACTCGTCTATGGCATTCACGGCTTTTCCATACGCAAGCATTTACACAAACACTTTGAGAGCGAGGTGGAGGTCGGGCGATGCTAAACGTACCGGGAGCGGAGCGTCCAGATGAGGTTCCTCCGGCGACGGGCTCCGGCGACCGCAGAGGACTTGGCCACGGAGCTGTGACTTGGGGGCGGCGGCGGTCAGTCGAAGGGGCCGGCGGCGGAGCAGAGTGGTGCGGCCAAACTGGATAGAGCGGAGGAGGAAGAGGAAGAAGCAAGGGTTTCCATCCGATTTAGGGGAAAAATTGGGTAGGCCCGCATTGCCAGGTCCGACGTGGCGGACGCGTCCGGGCGCGTCCGGGCGGCCCCAAACCCGCCCTACATATGGGCTGGCTTTGGGGTGTGCCAGACCGCCCGGACGTTTGGGCTGACCATAGGGGGTGCGGTTGGGTGGCAGTTTTTGGCCCAAAAGCTGTCCGGGCTATCCGCCCGGGCGTTTGGGGGGGGGGGGGGGGGGAGGCTTTGGGGGCTCCGGTTGGAGATGCTCTTACATCGGCTCTAAAGAGGATTGAGGTTGCATTGTCCTTGCTGGGGAAAACAGTCGTGGAGAGATTGATCTAGGGCTCTAGGCTCTCATGCCATAAGAAAAAAAAAATGATATTGGATCAAGCTAGCAGGCATCACGTGAGGGGCCGATTATGAGGGACCCACTCACACATGGACCCTTGTCGCCCGTGCATATACTTGTTGGGGCGATGATGAGGGGGCCTGATTTCGTGTCTAGACCCCATTGCGACGATGTAGGGCGAGGCTATGGGAAGCGCCGGTGGAGATGATAAAAATATTGAGATGAATCTTTCACAATGTCTTAGAATCATATAACAACGAAAAAAATGTGGAGATGCCCATGTATAAAATGAGAAAATCCCAATCGGTGCAAGTAGTGGTCGTAATATTAGGGTTTTGTATTGCAGGAATTTAATAGCAATTCGGTAGGATTCAGATTCTTATGATATTTTCCTTTTGACCAAACGCGGATGGACTGAATTCGTTTATCTAAATTTTATAGGAATTTGAACATCGACTACAACCTCAATTTTAGAAAGTGTGTAGGACCGAGACACGTTTCCAGTGTTTTTTTCCTATGTTTTATACAAACAGTCATTCCTATGGTTTTTGTGTGGTCTACAATAGTCAGTTTTACACAATTCCTTTAATCCGATCCATAGAGATTTTTGTGAAATTCCTGCGTGTTCAAATTCATGCGTTTTCTAATCATGCGATCTAAAGTTACACTTATGGAGAAGAATATCAAATTGGCCCATGCCGGGGACAAGACCGGTTTCGTCCTGCCCGCTCCTGCGAGCGGCAGGGCGAACCCTAGCTTGCGCCGCCAGCCTCCCCTCCTCGCCGCCGCCTGTGGGCGTCGTTGGGCAAAGCCATGGTGGTGTCGGGAGGGCTCCTTCTCCCCCTCACGCGTTGGCAGTGGCACGGGCCATGGAGGCTGGTGGGGCGCGGCGACGAGGACACTTGGCGGCGTGGCGGCTCCAGGTGATTGGCAAGCTCGTGGTGGTGGCGGCGCTTTCTAGGCGGTGGGCCTGGGTGGGGGGAGCCTTGCTGGTTGGCGGGCATGCCAAAGACTCCAGGGCTGGCGGGGTTCCTCGGTCTTGTGGACGGCATGGTCCCGGCGAGCCGCGTGGTGTGCCGGCAGTGCGGCAGCTGTTACGGCGACGATCGATACTCTGTGGGATGGCGGAGTGCACGTGCTGGGGGAAACCCTTACCTTGATTGGGCCATGACGGCGGCGTCTGTGGACGTCGTTCCCTTCTTGAAGGCGTCATGGTAGCTGAGCTCGGTCTATCTCAGTGCTTCGGGTGAAAATCCAAGATCTCTTGATCGGCGGTTGCGGCGTTTCTTGTGTCGTGATGTTCTTGAAGATTCCACCATGGAGCTCACGGCGTGCGGCTCTCCGATTGTGGTATGGCGGAGTGGTGGAGATTCAGCGTTGGCTCTTCGTTTTCTCTCCTCGGCAAAGCTTGCTTCGTGCTCTGCATCTGAGGTTCTTTGTTGGGCTCCCATGGCGCTACTCGTTGGTTTGTGGGCAGCTTTGGTTGGTTCCAGTGGGGTGGTCGACCTCTGGTGGCGTTGTCTGTGTTGGTGGAGTTGTCTTGACGGCGTGCGTGGTCGATGGCTCGCCCTTCGGTTGAGCTCCGGCCCGACATTGTTGTTGTCCAGCGCTTGCCCATGTGTGTAGTCTTTGTAGTGGCCGCGCATGTTATTCGTGCTTCCGGTTGTAGCTCCTTTTGTAGTTGTCTTATGTGGGTATGCAGTTGTCTCGTGTAAGTTAAGTTTATCATCTTGTATCTTATCACCGTTTCTGGCGTCATTAATTTTAACGTCGGGTCTTTGTCTTGTTCTAAAAATAAAGACACTTATCTTTGTCCAAACTGCCCTTCGGCCAGGTCCTCTCCATGTTGAGCATTCCCTTCCAGCCGAGAGAAGAAAATCCAATTGAACCCGAATTCAGTCCAGTCCATCCATGATTCGATCGAGCGCTAAAACGAAGATTGGCAGCACGCCGGAGGAGGAGGAGGAGGATGAGCCGAAGGGCGACCTCGGCGAGGCTGTAGTCAGATCGAGGTTGCCGCCGGCGAAGTCGGCGCTCCTTGTCCCTGCGTCCAGCTCGACGGGCCGCATGTAGGGGACGAGGAGACGCAGGATCCTTCCACTCTCGATCAATAAGATCCTTCCACTCTCGATCAGTAAGACCCTTTAAAGCAGCATCAGTGTCCCGAAAAATTTCATATTGTATATTTCTCTTTGCAGGTCGTTCTCGAACTTCACGATCCAAGGCTAGGAGAATAGCAGAATGATCACAGCATGGTGTCACCAAGTGAACCACACTCGTAGCCGAGAAAATATTGCACCAGCTGTCATCCGCAGTAGCACGGTCTAGGCGGACGCGAACATTATGAACACCTTCTCGTTTGTTGTCATACCTAAACGGCAGGCCCGAGAAACCGAGGTCTTTTAATTCACAAACACGTAAGCATTCTCTAAAAGCAGTCATTTGTGGCTCTGGCCGCAATCTAGGGGACATGTGCTCGTACTTCCACAACGCTTCGTTATGATCACCCAGGACAACCCATGGAAGGGATGAGGAGGACCTGAGCATGGTCAAGGAATCCCACATCCGCTGACGATGCTCAACTCAGGGTTCACCATATACAAAGGTTGCATGAAATACCGGATCTCCAGGCCCAGTCCTGATAAATGTATCTCTCATTTGGTTCTCGAATATCTACCTGGTAACTCTCATGCCAGAATAGCGCGAGACCACCACTCATCCCAATACTGTCCACACTTGCAAAACCACAGAGACCAAGATGGCTCCGTAAACGCTTCAAACGATCACCCCTTTGCCGGGTCTCACACAAAAAGGTCAGCTGGAAACGATGTGTTCTCTGAGGAACACAGACCTCTCAAACTATCGCGGAGTTTCCGATACCGCGACAGTTCAGGCTTCCCCAATTCATTGTGCCCGTCGGTCACTGATACGTGCATTTTTCATCATCAAAATAGTAACTTATTCTGCACATCAAGCTGACGGAGAGACCAACCTCTAGAAACTGCCAAAGACAGAAGGAGCCGAATAGTGGTAGGCTTGACAACAGGGCTGAACATGTCCTCATAGTCCAGTCCATGGCGCTGTTTGAAGCCTTTAGCCACAAGACGCGCTTTGTAGCGCTCAATAGAACCATCAGCTGTACATTCCCTTCTTTCATGTTGTATATATTGTTCTCTTTTACTCCCTCTGTTCCAGATCAGCTTTATCTGGATTCGTATGTATCTACAAACTAAAAAGTGTCTAAATAAATAGTTACATACACATATAGACAATGTTGAGACAACTAATTTGGGACGGAGGGTGTAATAAAATTTCCTGTCGGGGCATACCCTACAGTTTTCAGCTCAAAAAAATGCACCGGAGGAACAAGGCAAAGAGACACAGTTCAGGTCATGAAGTTTTAAGCAATCTGTGAGTAACGCCACATAATCAAACAGAGCTGACAATCGAGTAGTCGTACATGGAATTTATAATGTACAATTAATCACAGATTCCACAAAATTTATACCAGAGTGCATTTTACAGTTATATCTCGCTGCTTGATACATTTTAATTTTCTACAGCTAAACAACCGTATCTCCAGTTCCCTGTCGTGGATGGAGAGCAGTTTAGTACACTAAGAGCACATCGCTTTCTCTAGTGTTTCCTGCAGTTCCCCACTCTTTTATGCTTCTGCAAAACATACACCAACACAAGCGTTTAGCTCAGTTATTCAAAGACAGATATTAAGCACAGCTGCAGAAACCTGGGTGTAGAAGAATAACATCAACATTAATCATGAGTATAACAAGATGCAACACTGATTGATGGGACAGACTACGAAGACCTTGGGTTCATGAATCAGCAACATAACGCCCTTTTTGTACTCATGCTGCTGAAATGACATGGGAATGACTTGCCAAGAATTTAAGCTATGTGACTTATGCTTCTGAGCATCATGATAGTTACTCCCTCCGTTCCAATTTAATTGACTTGCTATGCACCACATGTGGATGTATCTAGACTTGTAACATGTCTAGATACATCCATATGTGGTGCATAGCAAGTCAATTAAATTGGAACGGATGGGAGTAGCTTTAAAGGTGTTTCACGGTATCCTTAAATAAATAACATCCCTCAATTTTAGCGCATTCAAAGGACCCTAACGATTTATATACTACTAAAAAGGGGACCATTACAATTTATACTAGTCATCAAGTCGCACCGCAGTTTAAACAGGCCGGATCGAGTCGGGCCAGCCCAAAAACCAATCCGGCCCAAGGCCTCGAATAAGGACACGCATGAGTGCATCATGGGCCCATTTCCTTCACATCGCAGTCAAACCAGGAACCCTAAATCAAGCTTGGCTGACACATCGTCTCTGTAATCTCGTCGACGCGGTCCGGTTAGTTTTCTAGCTAGGAAATCCGGTATGAACCGCCAATATCTCCCTCCTTTACGTGCGTAGCTAGTTTTTCCGGTTAGATATTTAGCAACGGATGGACGCATAAGAGCATCTCCACTGGGGGCCTCCAAATTCGTGTCCGGCACCCCCCAATCGGGCCCGATTGGGGGGTGCCGGATATGTGTCCGCCCATGTTTTCGACCGCGTCCACAGCGGCGCACCCCAAACGTCCACCCCCCAAATGCGAGCAAATCATCGAACACCTTGCGGGCGGCCGATTTTATTAAACGAGATTTAACAAACTTACAATTTAAAATCTAAACGAGATTTAACAAACTAAACTTAAACTACGCCGGTATCGGCTACACGCTACAACGTCTAGCCAACCACTACACGCGCCGGCGGCGAGGAGAGATGCCGCTCCATGGCCTAACGAAGGGGTAGAAGATGCGAACCAAGCGCCGGAATCATCAACAGACTTGCATGTCTCGATGATCCGGCGCGGGAAGTTTCATCTGCTATTCCCATCGGCTACGGCCTTTAGAAACGAAGCCTCGCCGTGGCTGAGGCTTCTGGTTTCGCGGCCGGCGCGTGGTGGGATTTCATCTACCGCCTGGCCGCCTGATCGGAAGCCTCGCCGGCTTCACCTTGCGCCCCCTTCTCCGGTGGTGGCGGCGCTGCTGAGCAAGATGCGCCTGCCGTTTCTATAGGTAGATCGGGCAGCTCGGGGTCGTCGTCGTCGTCCTCGGCTGCGTCGTCGTCGTCCGATGCAGACAACTCCGACTTTGGTTCCCGCGCGCCGGTAGGGAGGAAGTCGCCGCCACAGCGCGCCTCGTACTCCGCGTCCACCACGGCGTGACAGTAGGGCGCCGAGATGGAGTACTTGGGGTCGATCTTCTGCTCGTACGGAATCGCCTGCCACTTCCCCATGATGAAGCCGACGCGCTCCTTGCCGCTGAGCCGCGGCGCCACCGGCACGTTGACGGCGTTCCTCGTCCACCCTACGGGTAGGGACGCGTCCGCCTCCACCGGCACGCTGTGGCGGCTGCACAACTGCGCCGTCTCCAGCGACACGACGTACGGAGGCGCGTTGGCTGCCTCCTCGAGCCACCGCTCGCGTTCATACGCCCTGGCCATCTCCGCCTCCTCGTTGCGGCGACGGCGTTCCTCCATCTGCTCGCGGCGTCGCTGGTCGGGGCGCTCGCTTTCCGCCGGGAGGAAGTCGCGATGACGTCGGAGCTCGCGCTCCTCCGGCGTCTCGCGGTTGGCCGCCTTGCTTGGCGGCCGATCTGCTGGTGGCGAGTTGGGAGAGGGGAGAAGGGAGAAGCGGTGGTGTGGGGAGAGGAGGGCTGCGATGCGCCGGGTTTTAAAGGTGGCCGGAAGAGCGGAGTTGGGTGGCCTGCATTAACGCGGCCACCGGTTCGCCTGGCCACGCATTGACGCCGACGACGCGTGCGCAGGTCGCCGCCGCGGACAGCCGCTGCGACTGCAGCACACGTCGCTTCCGTCTGCGCCATGGGAACGGGCGCGACGTTATTGCGAGGCGTCGCTTCGCTATTGCGAGGCGTGATGATAGGCGAGCCGCCGTCTCGTCGCCTCGCCATTAAACGCGGCGCAATGGCCTCCTGCCAAGCCCAAGTTAACACGGGGCGGGGCGCTGTACGTATGACGGGCGGGCCAGCCCTGTCAGAAGCATGTCCGCACCCATGTCCGGCACCCCCGAGAGGGCCTCCAAATTTGGAGGCCTCTTCGGAGGTGCCGGACACGATTTTGCTCGGGGCGACCCTTTGGGGTGCCGCTGGTGGCGTTTTAGGCGTCCGGACCTCCAATGGGCCTTTGGGGGGTCATTTGGAGGCCCCCGGTGGAGATGCTATAATAGTAATTACCCGTGGTCTATAGGAAACAAATTAAACCGTCAATAATTATCCTTTGATTTCCTTCCATATTGTTCCTTTTTATGGGACCGTCATCTCTAGTTTTTCTTCATCTCTATGTCGAGGATTGACTCAGTACTACAGACGAATAATTAGAAGGTTGGGCTAATCTGTTAGTTTTTTTATAAATAATTACAAGCTAGGCTTACTGGGCCAAATCTTTCTGTCGTTAGACGGGGAGTAGTCATATTTGAGAAGTAGTAAAACGTATCGTAAAAGTTGCCTATTTGTATGGATTGGTAACATTCAAAGTGACCTGTTGGCCTTTGCTTCCTCGCTACTGTGGCTGTGCAAACGGATTTTATTACTATCCCAAAACGACGCCTGGCCGGCCGCCTCAAGCTGAACTGAGCTTCCAAGACAGCTTATTTGTCTTTAACAAAATGATCGATGTCCACCATGTGATGGAGACGGATTAAAACTGGGCTTCCAAGACTGCTTCTTCGTCTTCTACAAAATGATCGATGTCCACCATGTGATGGAAATATGTTTAATCGGAATGGCACCATCAAGGCTGGCGGCAGCTTGATTTGGCCAAACGCTACCATCTCATCCATCTCTCTGCATCCACATCTCATATATATCTCCCAACTGCAGCTCGCCCCATCCAATGCGACTTTCAGGTTCAGCATCTTGAGCACCACACCTGGGCCGAGCTCCAGCACTTCCCTCTCAAAATTCAAGAGGCGCATGGGGGGCTTCAATTCGAAGGAGGCCTCCAGCGGGACCTATTTCGTCTCCAATGTCGAAAGGCAGGTGATGGAGTCCGGCTTGCTGTCGGTCCAGCCCAGCGACCGACTGCTCCGCTTCCCCTGTACGGCGTCTCTCTGCCTCAGCATTACCGATTCCGTTGCTGCTGTTTTTTCTTAAGGACTTTCCTTAGTGATGTTCATGTGTCTCTCACTTATCAGTTCGCACTGCAATTTTATTTTATGTTCTACTGTTTGTGCTAATAACTATATGTTGAATGGCGTAGTTGAGGCGAAGAAGCAGATCTCGTGCACTATGCAGCTTACGAACAAAACAGATAGCTACGTCGCATTCATGGTAATTTGGAATTACTCTTCGGTTTTCACCATGCATTTACGCTTCCTCAAAGCACATGACTCTGTATTTCTATGAAGGTGTCCTGAATGTAATACCATATTTGGCAAATTGTTGTACTTCTTAGGTCAATGTATCTGACAATAAGAAGTACCGCACTGTGCCCACTAGAGGTTTTGTGCCACCACGGTCCACCGTCGATGTCATCGGTAGTGTTAATTCTCATACTCATCCAGCAAACTCATTGGGATACTTTGTTATCTTTGCACAAGAACTGATAGTATCTGTGATTTCTAGCTAATGTGCTACCACGAAGCGAGGCGCCGTCAGACATGCAATGCAAGGACCAGTTTCAGGTGCAGAGCGCTATGGTGCCCGTGGGAATATCAATCGATGATATTACTAGAAAGATGGTACTTCACATTCTTGCATCTCTTTGTTGGTGGATTATGTTTGCTTCAACGGTTCTAACAAGTGAACATTGCTGTAGTTTAAAGTAAAAGCAGGTAGGATAGTGGATGAGGTGATGCTGACGGTTGTCTACATACAGCCACCCCGACCACCGTCGGCAATGCGGGAGGAACCTGAAGAGGGTTCGTCGTCTGATCGGGGAAACATAAATTATCAGGACGTGAGATCTCTGACTCTATGTTATTTGTTTTATTTCTTTATTTGTTATATATATATATATATATATATATATATATATCACCCCAATGAACCGTGCTAATCTGTATCATGCACGATTAATAGGCTAATTCCTGGTCGAAAACTCTTTAAGTAATAAAACGCGTCCTTTATTAAAAAATCCTGGTCAAAACTTTATCTTAACATAATTGTTAGGCCTTATTAATTTCTGAGTAGAATATGATAGCTTGAATGACCTCTTTTTGCCTCTTTAATTCGATAGGTTTTCCATATTCCTAAAATTACCCCACTTAGATTTTCATGACACATCTCCGGCCGGTTGACTCTACCGCCGCTCATTTTTATCAATCGATGTACCATTTTTTCGACAAAGAGCATATATTAATATCACGAATATACCAATTACACCCAGCCTCTACAATAACGCATTTCCCTAGTGGCATTACGTATGCACTCAACCTAAAAAAAGAACAATTATAATAAAAGAAAGGTCCTTCTACAGAGATCTATTCCTTGTAGCAGCAGTACTAACACCACCAAGACAACACTAGAAGTTCAGATTCTCCGAAAGCGATGCCTCCAAGATGGGAACAGTGCACAAGCACCGTCGTCGCCCGATCATCTTAGGTTTTCACCCTGGAGAAAGTCCTCGCTCACAAAACATTGCCTTCGACAAGGACATTGACAGGCACAACCAATTAAGGACAGACCTTGGATTTTCACCCTGAAAGGTAAGATTTTGAACTTCTCTTGTGTTGTCACCCCCGCTTACGATGCCGCTGCTCCAAGTCAAGAATCACCAAGCCAATTCCTCATCGCTACAAAGACTAGGATCACCATTGCTAGTCCTCAGATCTCGACTTTCATGAAATTCTCTGCCAGCTGACTTCACCATGGAACGAGAAAGCGTGCCCCATGATAGTAACATCTAGCAGAGCTTCGCAACGCTCCCTTTGAAACCAAACGGTCAGAGAAAAACATGTGTGCGCACGAACAAAACTCACCCGATCCAACAATCTTCAGGCATGAATCACCTAGTGGAGTTCGCCAGCAGAGCCTTCTGGAACACAACACTTCAACCAGATCGATGTGGGCAGGCATCCGGCAGATCATCATCTTGGCGCGAGTTGGAACTCTAGGAGCTCCACCTTTATTCAAGTCGATCTAGTAGCCCCCACGCCATCCGCCGGAACCCTGTTGGCTCTGCCACTCTGAACCCCACCGGCGAGGCCAGCATCGAGGAAGAAGACGACAGAACATAGGCGATCTTCCACCGGATCCGGCCGAACCGCGCAGCGAGGAGAGCCTCCGCCGTCAGTCAATGTGTCGCCGTGGAAGACCTTCGTCACCACCCGCTTTCACATGCGTCACCCGGTGAGGCGGTGACGGCCCGCCTCGCGCGTAGGAGACTGTCGAAGCTCGCCCACCCTCACCTCCCTTCATTCACAGGATGGGCGTGGCCGCCACCGCCGATATCGATGATGATGTCGACAGCGGCCATGGGAAGTAGATCAAGCGGCGGCTCGCTAGAGTAGGAGAGAGGTCTCCGTAGTTGCCCCGTACGAGGCGACCTGGGAGGGAGGGGAAGGGAGGGGAGGAGGGAGGTGATTGGCGGGCTGGTGGCGGCACTGGTCGCCTAGGGTGATGGGATCTAGGAATCGCCTGGTTGGGGATGCGGTTCAATCGATGTACCATGGCAGTGCCCCCTAAGCCATGAACCGATCTTCTTTGATTTTGACCGGGTGCCGCACCCTCTAGGAGAAGAGATTGGGGGCAGTGCGCGATGTGGAAGTGGTGAGAAACCTAACATCGGCGACATGAGACTAACCTCTCTGATATCATGTAGAAAATAAAAAACCTAATATTTTTTCTGTATAGGTCTAATCCTCGCGAAGTAGATATGAAGATACAAGGTTTAGATAGAGACTTATAGTACAACATGATATATAGATCTGTAGAGTTCTAGTCTATGTTGTATAGGTATCCTAACACGTGCGACTTTCAGGTTCAGCATCCATCAGGCGGATCAAGCTCGAGCACTTCCCTCTCCAACTCCAATTTGGAAAGGAAGGTGATGGAGTCCGGCTTGCTCTCGGTCGAGCCCAGCGACCGACTACTCCGCTTCCCTTGTATGGCGTCTCTCAGCCTCAGCATACCGATTTCGTTGCTGCTTTTTTTTTCTTATGGATTTTTTCTGAGTGATATTCGTGTGTCTCTCACTTATCATCAGTTTGCACTGCAATTTTTTGTGTTATACTGTTTGTGCTAATAATTATTTGTTGAATGGCGTAGTTGAAGCGAAGAAGCAGATCTCGTGCTCTATGCAGTTTACGAACAAAACAGATAGCTACGTCGCCTTTTTGGTAATTTGGAATTACTCTTCGGTTTTCACCATCCATTTTGTCTTCTTCAAAGCACATGACTTTGCATTTCTACGAAGGTGTCCTGAATGTAAGACCATATTTTGCAAAATAACTGCGCTTCTTAGGTTGCCGTATCTTACAATAAGAAGTACCGGTACCGCACTGTGCCCACTAGAGGTTTTGTGCCACCACGGTCCACCATCAATGTCATCGGTAGTGTTAATTCTCATACCCATCCAGCAAAGTTATTAGGGTACTTATTCGTTATCTTTGCACAAAAACTGATAGTATCAATGATTTGTAGCTATTTTGGAAGCACAAAGCGAGGCGCCGTCAGACATGCAGTGCAACGACCAGTTTCAAGTGTTGAGCACTGTGGTGCCAACGGGGACATCAATCGATGATGTTTGTAAAAAGATGGTACTTCACAGTCTAACATCTCTTTGTTGGTGAATATGTTTGCTTCAACGGTGCTAACAAGTGAACATTGCCGTAGTTTAAAGTAATAGCAGGTAAGGTAGTGGATGATGTGAGGCTGGAGGTTGTCTACATACAGCCACCCCGACCACCATCGTCAGTGGATGAAGGATCTGAAGAGGGTTCGTTGCCTTGTCCTCCATGGTTGGATCGGGGAAACATAAATTATCAGGAGGTGAGATCTCTGACTTTATATATGTGTTTGTTTCATTTCTTTATTTGTTATATATATAACCCCGTGAACCGTGCTAATTTGTATCATGCACGTTGCATATTAATAGGTAAATTCCTGATCAAAACTTTATCTCAACATAATTGCTAAGCCATATTATTTTTTTAGTAGAGTATGATAGCTTCAATGGTCCCTTTTTGTCAGGTTTTCCATATTCCTAGAGTTACCATACTTAGATTTTCATGACACCTCTCTGGCCGGTTCACTCCACTGGCGCTCATTTTTATCAGTCGATGTACCATGGCTGTGCCCCCTTCCATAGTCATCCCATTGGTCAACTCTAATCATCCATAGTCATCCCATTGGTCAACTCTACTATGCGTTTTAGTGTTCAGCTTGCATCCGAGGATTTACAGTCATTGTCGCTCTTGAGAAACTTATCAGTATCTTACTTGTTTGCCACTGAGGAAGAAACATCTGTTTATTTACTTAGCAAGAACATTATTTGATACCTAGTTACATATGATGGCAAATATGAAGTATTTTTTATGAGGATAAATAGGCTAGAACTTGTGGTTTGTCTATGGCATATAACTATATAAGAAAATAAGTGTCCGTCGAGTGGCATATAAGCAAACTGATCAGAGTTTCTTTGTAGAAAATAACCATTTTCTTAGTTCTAAATGGGTAATCGCATGCATTAATGACATGATTGCTTTATTCAGGTCAGCATAGTGAGAATATCATAGATAATATCATGCAGTCAATGTTGGCAAACACCTGATGTAACTCAACAATAAATAAAGAGAGAGGCGATATTCGTATCATGATATGATATGATATGATAAGTTCTCCCAAAATTGGGCTTTCACGCCACCACGGCTGCTTATTATCTTTTACAAAGTGATCAAAGTCAATGGAATATTTTTAAATCCCCTGTCAAGAAATTAACATTTTTTTGCAAAAAAGTCAAGAAAATAATTTAAAATCCAAATGACACCAACACGTCTGGCGGCAGCTTGAGTTGACAAAACTCTGCCATCTTATCGATCTCCATGCCAGCATCTCTTGTATCCACATCTCATATCTCCCACTGGATATACCCATTTCATTTTGTTCTAGTCTTGTTATGGGTAGTCAATTTATCATCTTTAATTATTTTACAAGTGGGGATGTCTAAATTATTTTATGTTAAAATCCTGCTAGAGATTCAATAAGATGAGAAGTAGAGTTTGAGAATGTAGTTGTGATATGTGCCAAAAGCCTCCATGTTTGGAAAAAAGGTTTTTGTTATCATTACTGACCATGCCATCTATATGTATTATCACAAATGTCCTAGTTATCCAAATTGTGCAATTATAATTGACTTCTTTATGCAGACAGAATCCATGCTACATAGTTTGCCAGTACAACATTTGAAGGACATCACAAATAACTTCAGTGATGAGAGAATACTTGGTAGAGGTGGTTTTGGTGTGGTATATAAGGTAAGATTAAAGCAGTTTTTTTTTCCGAAGTGTAAACCATATATACTTGACGCAAAACCCCATGACTACAATAACAAGATACTTTAAGCAGGGAGTGCTACGGAATGGAATGGCGATCGCGGTGAAGAAGTTTGTGCAATCAATGTCGAGCTCACAGGAGCAGTTTGAAAACGAGGTTAACCTTCTTAGGAAACTAGAGCATACAAATATAGTGCGACTAATAGGCTTCTGCTATGAAACCCAACCTTTACAAAAGCGTCAAGAAGGAAAATTCATTTTTGCTTGGGAAGTTGAATGTTTGCTTTGCTTGGAATATCTACATAAGGGAAGTCTTGACAAGTACATCTCAGGTATGCCATTTAAATTGGGAATAGTTTTTGTTTCTCTGCTTTTCATCTCTCCTTGAGACCACACTTGTTTGACCATTGTTCCTTAAAACCGTGTTCTTCTGAATGAAAAATATATATACAGCAGAAATTTCTAAGTCTTTCTATATACAGAGCACAACAATAACAATATGTTATAATACTAATGCTTTCTTTTATTTATATGTAGATGCATCTTCTGGACTTGATTGGCCCGCACGCTTCAAAATAATTGAGGGGATTTCTTATGGTCTACAGTACCTCCATGAGCAACCCGATGATCCCATTATTCACTTGGACCTTAAACCTGGAAACATATTGCTCGACCAAAATATGTTACCAAAAATTACAGATTTTGGTTTGTCACGATTATTTGATCAAAAACAAACTATTTTTACTGTACTTAGTTGTGGAACACTGTAAGTGAACTACCTC
This sequence comes from Poa pratensis, assembly GCA_947311845.1. Classification (NCBI taxonomy): domain Eukaryota; kingdom Viridiplantae; phylum Streptophyta; class Magnoliopsida; order Poales; family Poaceae; genus Poa; species Poa pratensis. Next base: position 2,808,961 of record CAMZMU010000050.1, on the reverse strand, counting down.
TTGATTATGCATTGTTCTTTAGTATTCAACAAAAACAACTATTTACCACTATCTTAACACTTTACGTTCACCCATTCATGTTAATTCAGTGGTTATATGGCGCCGGAACTCCTACGAGGTATAATCACACCTATGTCAGACATATTCGGTTTGGGTGTACTAATCATGGAGGTAATAACGGGGCACAGGGACTACCCCAATGATAGTAGGACATCTTCCGAGCAATTCATCGAGCTAGTAAGTAAAAGTTATAAACGTTTGAGGTCGCTTTCCCTAAAGAGCCCATGACATTGACCATTGCATAGTAATATTCCATATTTGTGTTCTGATTTCACAGGAACTTCAAAGATGGAGAAATGTGCTGCAGAAGGAACCGGGGTATACATCTCTTGAAACAGATTGCCAACAAATAAAAACATGCATTCAGATAGGTCTAATCTGTGTGAACCCCGAACGGACCAAAAGACCTCCAATAAAGAAAATTGTCGGTATGCTTCAAGGGTTGGAAAGAATGGATTGATACATTAGCAACGAGCTAACGCCACTTTCAGCACACTTAAGTTAACTTCAGGTCATTGTGTAGAAATGTTTGTAGTCTCCCTTCCATACTCTACAGAGTTGGTGCACCAAATGCATCTGCGAGTTTTGACCTGTTAGGGAGTAACAAGATCACCAGACCTGAAATCTTGGCAGTATCAGTATTTCAGTAGTGTCTTTACTAGCAACAACTAGTTAGGGAGACAAAAATAAACACATTTGTTATGGTTGGTCATGTGAGGTTTTGTTGTTTGCTTGTATATTAAGCAAATTGAGTGCAGATTTCGCTGAACCATTGGCAACTCCCATCAGTTTATGTTGTTTTCAGATAACCTTCTCCAGACTATTGCAAAATTTGGTGGAAAAAGGGAAAAAACTTTGCACAATGCTCTCACATAACGGGCATGCGGTTACTCACGGAGAAATCCTTACTACCATTGTTATGCGAGACATTTGGTCAGAGTTTTTCAAAACTTAAGCACCTTGACATCTTTGTCCAATACAAAGCAGATGGGAGCCCTTTTGTTGCTTTCATTGTTTTGGAAACGAAAAGGCGAAAACTATGCACAGGAACAAGGCAGAGAGACACAATTATGTTCCTGAAGTTTTTACCAATATGTGACTAGCACCACATAACCAAACAGAGCTGATTAAGTTTTTTTTATAAGGAGAAGAATTTAAGATGATTAAGTTTGTTACGCATTGGGCTAGACGCTACAAAAAGATCGCAATAACGACCGCTCCTATGATTATGCTAGCGATGGCCAAACCTGGTGATTGTTAAAGCTAGTTGCGCACCTGATTTTCACCCAGAGGTTTCTCGGCAGGATTCAACGACCAAAACTTTGAATCCATTGTCGTGAATACTTAGTTTTCTAGTAGTGTGACAATCACGCAGGGGCCAGTACATGTAACTGGTCTAGTACGAATGTACGATTCACAACCGATTGCACAAGATTTATCATAGCCAAAATGCATCGTACATTTGGATCTCGCCGCTTGGTATTTTTGAATTCTCTACAACTTAGCAACAGTGTCTCTAGTTCGTTAACACAGGCTGAAGAGTAGCCTAGAACTTGTATGGTTTACTGTGATGCATGTCGTTTACTAGGAGCACATTGCTTTCGCTAGCGTTTCCTGCAGTTCTCCAGTCCTGCATGCTTCTGCCAAACATACAACAACGCAAGCGGTAAGTCCAGTTCATTCAGTAACTGACATCAAACACAGGTGCAGAAACTTGAGTGTAAAAGAAAATATTCAGTGAAAAAATTGCTGAATCAATGGCAGCTCCCAGCAGTTTATGTTGGTTTTCAGATTAACTTGTCCAGACAATTGCAAAATGGTGGTGTCTACCATGAGAGTTCTTCAAACTATGCACGGGAGGAACAAGGAAAACAGACACAGTTCAGTTCGTGGAGTAACACCACATAATCAAACAGAGCTGACAATCGAGTAGTCGTACATGGAATTGATAATGTACGATTAACCACAGATTCCACAAAATTTATACCCAAAAGTGCATTTTACATTTGTATCACGCTGCTTGATATTTTTGAATTTTCTACAGCTTAGCAACATGGCTGAAGAGCACGTCGAGCACATCGCTTTCTCTAGAACATGCATGGTTACTGTATGATGTCATCCATCGTTCGCTAAGAGCACATCGCTTTCTCTAGTGTTTCCTGCAGTTCCCCACTCTTGTATGCTTCTGCAAAACATACACCAACACAAGCGTTTAGCCCAGTTATTCAAAGACTGATATTAAGCAGAGCTGCAGAAACTCTGGGTATAGAAGAAAAACATTAACATTAATCACGAGAACAACAAGATGAGGCAACCGTATTTGATATCTATACTTTTCAGAATCAACACATCCTGGAACGGGACAGACTGATAAGACCTTGGCCGGGTTCATGAATCAGCAACACAACACCCCTTTTTTACTCATGCTGCTGAAATGATATGGGAATGACTTGCCAATTTTTTTAGCTATGTGATTGCAATATTGCACCAGTCCTGAAAATTAGTGTTCAGGACTTGAGATTGTCTGAGCATCATGATATTTAGCTTTATCTGACTGGGCTGGCCTATCTAATGTCATTGGCACTGAACCACACATAAAAAAACAATGAATTTGAGATCTAATGTACAATTGGAAATACCACAGAGAGAACCTTACAACAGAAATGAAGCAACATTCCCATCTTGAGAATTGAGATTTCGTGCTCAATATTTCAAGTGTCACTACTTTGTAGTTTGGAGAACAGAAAGCAACAGTTGCAATGACAAAAGTCGCTACACAGTTACGATTAAGGTAGCCATATTAATTTGGGGCTTGGGGAGTCACTGGGGATATAGAAAAGCAGGACATCTATAGAGCAGCTTGTGGTACACAAGTGGAGGGATTTGGAGCAAGCCACATTCTATTTATTTGGGATATAGAAAGGCAGGACATCTATAGAGCAGCTTGTGGTAAACCAGCGGTGGGATTTAGAGCAGCTTGTGGTAAGCCACATTCTATCAACGGTTTTTGACACCCCAACGGCCAACAGTCCAACACATTGTGGGATAAATTGAGTGATTATACAAGGTTTCAGCCTGGAAAAGAAACTATGTACCTACCCAAGGTGGTGCAAATACTGGGGACACGATTATTTTGGTGATAATAAAGATGGTCATAAGGTGCAGCAGCACATCTTGGAAGCAATATGCAAGCATATTTTTTTTGCTCATATGATAAAGACGGAAAGGAATTTAGAATGGTTTACCATCAAGTTAAGTAACAGGATCGGATCAGTCCGACAAATTCATTTGGGGTCTTACCAATTCTGGGCTTTTTACAGTTAGAAGCCTTTACCTTGATCTCATGGATGATAATACAGTTTTCTTGCGAAAATATATTTGGAAAATGAAGGTTTCTCTGAAAATAAGAATTTTTATGTGGTTCCTTTACAAACGTGTTCTATTAACGAAGGATAACTTAGCTAAACGGAATTGGCAGGGTAATAAGACTTGTTGTTTTTGTGATCAGGAGGAAACAATTCAACATCTGTTCTTAAGTTGCCCATTTGCAAAAATTATTTGGCGTATAATTAATATAGCTTTCAATAATCGACCCCCGCAGAATATCACTAACCTTTTTGGCAATTAGCTTAATGGTGTGCCCAAAAAAGACAAAGTCCAGATTCGCGTAGGAGTTTGCGCCCTTCTTTGGGCTATTTGGAACAAGAGGAATGATATCATTTTTAACAATGCAAACAATTGCTCTTTCTTGCAGGTTATTTTACTAGCCACCCATTGGAGCCGTACATGGTCTTATCTACAACCAATGGAGCAGCAACAGGCGCTGGATACTGGGTGCAACCTTCTGGAGATGGTTGCTCGGGATATTTACACCCAATGCAGCTGGCATTCTGATATGAGGATATCATGTTGATGCATAGGCATTTCGTGATGTCTTTTATATTTAGATGACTCATCCATGTTTCGATCCTGAGTGATCCTTGATGTAATAACTTTTTACCTTGAATACTTTGCAATAATAAAATAAAGGTCGTATGCATCAATCGATGTAGAGACCGGGGCTCTGGCCTCATTTCGAAAAAAAGTTAAGTAACAGGACATGAATTTTGCACACATCCTGAAAAACCTGTGAGATGGTATGTGACGTGGGCCTACCTATCGGGTGCCCCACTATGAAGATACCTGGTGCACGCAAAGACTAGGGCCCAACCGGTGGCCTACTAGAAGACGACGGTCAAGGCCCACGAAGGGAGCCCAAGACATTAAAGTACGCCCCAAGGCAGGCGAAGCCTAAGTCGGTAGAACCTTCCATACTTGTAAACCTACTCGGTTGCGAACTCCCGAGACCCAGCCTCCTTTATAAAGGCTGGGAGGGCCGCCGATCTAGGAGAGACACACGAAGACACGCTCATATTCCACCACCCAAACCCTAGCGAGATCGACATCTCGCCGGGATCGCCATTGTAACACCACCAAATAATCAATAACAGACAAGCTGGAAGTAGGGTATTATCCTCCGGGAGCCTGAACCAGGGTAAACTCGCCTTGCTTGTCAGCCGTGGTAACTACCAGCACTCCAACTTCTCTCTCTCTCAATCAACCTGGGGTACTCGACCCTGGGATTTGCCGTGGCCACCCCACGTCAACTGGCGCCGTCTGTGGGAACGAAGAGTGTTGGAATCATGGTTGCACCGGTTCCATCCGCAACGATCATCGACTCGACAACAATCGCGGCGCCGATCTACTTCGGCTCCTTCAAGTTCGTCCCCCACCCGCCGGCCCACCAATCGGCATACGCCGATCTCTACGGAGGTATGTGCCTTACTTTCGGTAGCATGAATTTCCATGTGAACAAGTGGGGGACGCTCCGACTCTCCGATCGCGCACCTGCATCTTCGCCGACTGCGGAGATCGCGCCTGCTTCGACTACGTCGTCTACATCTTCGCCGACTGCGGAGATCGCGCCTGCTTCGACTACGTCGTCCACATCTTCGCCGACTGCGGAGATCGCGCCTGCTTCGACTACGACGACTACATCTTCAGCTTCGACTACGTCGACTACATCTTCGCCAACTGCGGAGATCGCGCCTGCTTCGACTACGACGACTACATCTTTGCCGACTGCGGAGATCGCGCCGGCTTCGACTACGTCGACTACATCTTCGCCGACTGCGGAGATCGCGCCTGCTTCGACTACGTCGACTACATCTTCGCCGACTGCGGAGATCGCGCCTGCTTCGACTACGTCATCTACATCTTCGTCGACTGCGGAGATCGCGCCTGCTCCAGCTACACTCACGAGTTTGTCGACTCCGACGCCCGTGACACCTTCGACTGCTGCTTCGCCCGCCGAGTTCTGCACCGACTGCGGCGTCTACCACGTCGCCTCCATCTTCAGCTCCAAGGACAGCTCCGGCGGCGAAAGCAGTAGCAGTAACGCGCACTCGACTGCGCAGTCTTACCCCATCCAAGTCTTCATGGTGGATGCAAGAAACAACAGGACACCCGACACCGGTCCCCGTCGCGAGGACCCGACGTTCCCAATGGAGGTCATCATGCCGGACAACGTAACAACCCTGACAATCACTCAAGAGATGGGGGTCCAGACAATGAAGCACGTCCAAGAGTGCACCTTCCACCCCCCCCCCCCCCCCCCCGCGGACGCGACTTGAGAGGACATGATGGCTTACCAATACCTCGTGTGGAAGGAGAACGAGAAGCTGTTGCGCGAGAAAGCTGATCTAGCAATACGGAAGGAACTCGCCGACGCGTCGAGTGCTCGACGGGCAGCTTACTCCTTTTCCTCCACTGGACCAGCAGTCACGAACGACAATAGGTGCTCCAGACCGCGCATCAACCTGATGACGGATACTGAGAGGACTGTGGCCACCCGCAACCTCGAATCATCGTTCATGACAGAAGACGCAGATGGGATACCCATCCCCAAAGAAGCCTCGGGTGCTCTCATGTCACTATCCACGTACTTACGGGCGACACAGCCTACGGAAGGCGACCCCCGTGCAGCTCTACATCGACAACAAATTCAGGCGCTTCGCCTAGCAGAGGAGGCGCTCATCACAGGAGCTACACCCGCAGCAACAACTCCAGCACGAGGAGATCGTGACAGACGCGACCGCGAGCGCACAGCACGTGGGGACCGACCCATCCGACACCTGCTGGAGGGCGAGGACGCACAGAACGTCATCACACAGCGAACAGTCGATCGCAACCGCTACACCCGACCTGTCAATACCCCGACTGAGGAATTCTACTCGGACGGCGACAACGAGCCTTGCGGTCTTCCCTGCTTCCACTACCGCATCCGCGCCACACGAATACCGCGAGGCTTCAAGCTCACATCGGAGTCAGTCAAGTTCGACGGCACACAGGATCCCAAACTTTGGCTCGATGACTACATCATTGCAGTCAACTGTCAAGGAGGTACCACGACAACAGCCATGCAGTACGTCCAGTTGATGCTCGTAGGGTCAGCACGTACCTGGCTCCAGAACCTGCCCCGGAACTCTTTCACTTCTTGGGATCAGTTCAAAGATGCTTTCGTCAAGAACTTCCTCGGCACATACTCAAGGCCTGCGATGTTCGTGGAACTGCAAGCCTGCAAGCAACGCAAAAACGAGTCACTACGATCCTACATCCAGCGCTGGACACTCATGCGCAATTCTGTTGGAGTCGTCTCCGAGGACAGAGGCATGGACGCATTCATTCGTGGTGTCACTCGGCACGACCTTCGGGAGGCCTTCGGTCGCCTCCGGCCGCAGTCCGTAGTCGAGCTCATGAAGATCGCCAACGAGTGGGCCGGTGGTGAGGACTCTGTGCGCAACGAGTTCCCGGACGAGGAAGGAGAACCAAGCAACTGGAACCGCAGAAACAACCGCGGCAGCGATCGCCGCCTCAAGCGCAAGGCTTGTTTCGATGAAGGAGAGCCAGCCGAGCTAGTAGCGGCCGGATTCACCGACACCCGAGAAGACCGGAGCCGTGATGACAACCGCCAGAGCAGTCGAAGTCGAGAGGAGTACAGGAACGATAGAAACCAGAGACGCGACTGGCGACGCAAACCTCGCGACACCTCGCGGCCTGAGCTTACACCCGAGCAGGAGCTTGAGCAGCCGTGCAAGTGACGAAACCGGCAAGTTGGTCTCCACCTGTTGAAGGACTGCCGGAAAATGCAGCGCATTAACAGAGCATTCGCCAAAATCTTGGCTCCAGCTCCAGCGTAGCAGCCAGCACCACATCTGGCCCTCCCAGGACCACCCGCAGGAAACACTGCACACATCGCAGGAGCAATCCAGTACCAGCCGAGACAGGACCCACCTCTCGCGCCGGGAGAACAATACCCTCAGGCTCGAGGGCAAATGAACTTGATACAGAAGGGGCGCCCATCAAACAGGTGTCAGAAATTGATCACCCGCCAAGTCTACTAGGCCGTAACGATGCCACCAGCCGCACCCGAGTACCTCAAGGGCTCGGAAACCAGCATTACATTCTCTCGGGAGGATCATCCTCCACGGGTACCGCGCCCAGGCCACGCCGCGCTGGTACTCGAAGCTCAAATCGGCAATTCCACATGACCAAGGTCTTCATGGACGGCGGCAGCGGCATCAACATCATCTTCGCCGACACTCTCCGGAAGATGGGCAGGTCTCTAGAAGGCCTAGCAAGGTCCGACAGCACCTTCCACGGCATCGTTCCAGGCAAAGCAGTCTATCCTTAAGGAGTAATCACACTCGAAGTTATCTTCGGCACACCTGGCCACTTCCGAAAGGAGATGATTGACTTCGAGGTGGTGGACTGGAAGTCGCAGTATCACGCCATACTTGGGCGCCCGACGTTCGCCCGCTTCATGGTAGTGCCACATTACGCCTATCTCATGCTCAAGATGCCAGGACCAAAAGGAGTCATAACTGTGCGGGGTGACTTCCAGCGTTCGGACAACTGCGACCGCGAGTTCAGCAAAATCTCCGAGTCCTTCAGCATGCAGCAGCAACTCGAGGAACTTTCACTCAACAACGACAGGACCCTCTTCCCTGCAACCAAGAAGCCGGCACCCGACGCCTCGTTCAGCACAACCGACGACACAAGGGCACACCAAGTCCATCCGACTGACGCCTCCAAGACAGTGCTCGTGTCTTCGAGTCTGTCACCCGCATAGGAAGGTGCGCTCGTCAAGTTCCTTCGTGAGAACTGGGAAATCTTCGCCTGGTGTCCAGCCGACATGCCAGGTATACCCAGGGAATTCGCCGAGCACGCCCTTCAAGTCTATCCAGACGCAAAGCCTGTCAAGCAAACCATGCGCCGCTTCTCCGAGCCGAAGCGCGTTGCCATAGGGCAAGAAGTCGACAGATTACTTCACGCCTAGTTCATCCGAGAAATCAAGAAGTCCGATTGGGTCGCTAACCCAGTTCTAGTCGAGAAGAAGAAGACGAAAATTCTCCGTATGTGCGTCGACTTCACCTCACTCAACAAGTGTTGCCCGAAGGATCGCTTCCCATTGCCGCGAATCGACCAGATCGTCGACTCCACGGCTGGTTGCGCGCGACTATCCTTCCTGGATGCTTACTCAGGCTACAACCAGATAAGGATGCGAGAGGAGGATGAGGAGAAGACAGCCTTCATCACACCCCATGGTGTCTACTGTTACAAAACTATGCCCTTCGGCTCAAGAACGCTGGAGCCACCTACCAGCGCATGATGCAGTCCTGCCTCAAGGACCAGATAGGACGCAACGTCCAAGTTTATGTCGACGACATAGTCATCAAGACAAGGCAAGAGGACACACTCCTCGACGACCTGCGCGAAACATTCGCCGCGCTCAACGAGTACAAGATCAAGCTCAACCCAACTAAGTGCGTCTTCGGCGTGCCAGCTGGGCAACTACTCGGGTACCTCGTCTCTGCCAGAGGCATCGAGGCAAACCCCGAAAATATAGAAGCAATCCTGACGATGCCAGCCCCGACCAAGCTCCGGGAGGTTCAGCGCCTAGCCGGCCGAGTCGCAATGCTCAGACGGTTCATTAGTAAGTTGGGCGAAAAGGCACTCCCTTTCTACCAACTGATGAAGAAATCTGACAAATTCGAGTGGACACCCGAAGCCCAAGCAGCATTCGCGGACCTCAAGAGGGTCCTGGAAACTCCACCAGTGCTCGTCGCACCTCGAGAAAAGGAACCTATATACCTCTACGTGTCAGCCACCAACAGGGTGGTCAGCACCGTCCTCGTTGTCGAGCGTCAAGAAGAAGGCCACGCCCATCGAGTGCAGCGGCCCATATACTACCTCAGCGAGGTGTTATCTATATCAAAGCAGCGGTACCCGCATTATCAGAAGCTAGCTTAAGGCGTCTTCATGAGTTCACGCAAGGTGGTCCATTATTTTGCCGAGCACCTGATGCATGTAAAATGCATACATGAACTTTACATTTTATTACATGTTATTCCATGTTATTTGCATCATATAAGGGTTATATTCATGATTTATATTGAGTTTTGGGGATAATTAACAATTCCCCATTTTTCTGGAATTAACCCTGCACTGTCAGAAAACCCCTTTTTCTATATTTTTACGTTTCAGGCGACCAAACACGTCATAATGACCTGAGATTTTACGGGATCACTTTTTTGGAAGGAACGAAACGTAGGCGCAAAGGAAACGAAGAAACGAGACCAGAAGGCAAAAGTGGGCCCACGCGGCCAGATTCCCTGACCGCGTGGGACCCCCATCTGGCCCTCGGGCCTCCGCTGCCGTCGATCTTCTTCCCGAAGCTTCGTCTTGACCTAAAAACGACTATATATAGACCCCCAGGGCTTTCGCGAAAGGAGCGCCGCCGAAACACAGAAACCACGAAACAGAGACCTGGAGCTGAAGATTGGAGGGGGAAAACTCCGGCGGGGCGCTGCCGGTGTGGTCTCCTTCCCTCCAACAACATCTCCACCGACACCATGATGAAGGGAGTAGTCCACCCCTGGACTATGGGTTTGTGGAAGTAACTTATGTATCTCTCCTCTCTATGAGCTTCACTAATTAGTACCGTATGAGCTGCTGAACATGATTACGGTCATCTATGTAATTCCTTTGTGGTGGATCTTTATTATGAGTTAATACATGTTTGAGATTGCAATGGTTTTGTTTCAGTTATGAAAGTAGATGCATATTATGTACCCCGTTCTTATTTACTTGTCATGATCAAGCATGTTTATGAGAGCATGTGAGGGGGAACGTGTGCATTAGTTGGAGTAACGGGGGGTGGCTAGTGCAGTGAACGTGACAGATAGTTCTGCGATCCACTTGGGTTTTCTACCTTACTTTGTTGCCTCACTAGGGATAAACAAAAATACCATGCTACCGGAGAGTGGATGTGACCTTGGCCACTACCTCCATGACTAGATCTAGCATGTTCTTATTTTAACTTCATGTCATTGAACTTATTGCTATGCTCTGATTTATCTTAATTACTAAGGTGTTATGATTTAGTTCGCATCTTGGTGGAGCATAAGAGAGAGAACAACTTATACTTGAGATCTCTATGTTAGGACGTGATGCCCATATTATTAATAACTTGTCAAACCATGTCTTGCCATCTTACATGTTAATTTTAGTGTTCCATTGTCTACCACGTTATCAAGAGAGAGTGCATTTGTGAAACCATGAACCCCGGTCCATTTTTAATCATAAGAAACACCTTTCCAACACTTTTATCACCACTTTTGTTTGCTGCCATTATTAAATCCGAAAATACAAAAACACTTTTACATCTTGCATTCATCATAAAAAACCCAAAAATATCATTTATCATTACACCATCATTGCATATTTATTTTACCATCATTGCATATTTACTACTGTTTGCATATTTATTTTATTATCATTCTCACACCTTGTGCTTGACAACCACTTGGTGAGGTTGAGGGCACAAAACAATTTATTTTGTTGCAGGTTCTCAAGAGAAGGATAAGGAGATAACACCTGAAATACTGGTTCCCCGAGAGTTCGATATTAAACCCTCGAGTCACCCCTCGTGGGGAAAACTGTCTTCCACTACTACATACACTCTGCACTTGGAGTCTCAACCTAACCCATTTACTTTTCACGCAGGTAACCACGCGAAGGGCAGCAAGTTTTCTGGCGCCGTTGTGGGGTAACTACGTGAAGGGCCATCAAGACGTTTTCTGGCGCCGTTGCCGGGGAACCATAGCTGAAAGGTTTATCCAAGGATCACTCACATCAAGTCAACTTCATCACCAACTTGTGTAACAACCTAAGCTTGGGGAGGTTGCACCTACGTGAGCATCATCTTATCCATCTTTACCTACAATCATTTTATTTTGTTTTGTTCTTGTCTTGCATATCATCTTTATATTTCGGTTTGCATTTTATATTCAGTTTTGCATTTTTGTGTTGCATTTGTTATTTCGAGTTGCATTAGTGTCATTTTACTTTCAGTTTTGCATAAAAAATTAAAAACACATAAAAACTTGCAATCATGAGTCTTGAAAACAAAAAGAAAGTGAGTCTTCCTTTAAGTTCCATTTCTAGTTTTAAACAACAACCTGGAGAAACATTAAAAGATGCCTGGGTTAGAATTAATAGGATGCACTATGAAGATCCTACACCTTGTGAAGATGAAAAGCTAGATCTTTACTTTTATTATGGAATAGATCCTTGGTATCAAAATGCTTTAGATGGGGCTACAGGTGGAAGTTTTGTCCTGTCAACACCATCCTGTGCGGCCATGACACTTAGAAGATTTTTGGTAACTTTGTTGGTAGAAAGAAAAAGGTAGAGGATACCACAGTAGCACTTGCATTATCTAAAGATAAATTCGAAGCTGGTTTAGAGAAACTACCAAATAAAGAGGATTTTGAACAACTAGCATCTGTTTCTAAAAATATTATTCCTAAGATAAATGATGAATTAGTTAATGTCATGCATAAACTAAGATTATGTGAGAAAGAATTTCTTGAAAAAATATTAGTCTCAACAGTATTGAGGAAAAGTTGGTTTGTGTTAGTGATTTATTAAGGAAAAACCCATCATTTAAACATGTGAAGGAAGTTCCTATTAAGAAACAAGTTTGGATTAAAAAAGAGAAAAAAGTTGAGGAAGTTAAAATGCTTAGTGAAGTTAAGGAACCATTTGTTGATTTAGAGAAGTGTAGCTTGCATGAATTAATTTCTATCTTACAAAAATTTGCAAGTGATCCTTCTGTTAATATTAACCAGGCTGGTTTTGGTTCCTATATTGCTAATCATGTCTTAAAAGAAAAGATTGCTAGGTACAATCAAGAAGCTATGATACCACCTAAGCTTGGGGATATCTGGATCCCTAAGGTACTAGTAACCATTGGAAAAGAGACACACCATGCCATTTTAGATCTAGGATCTAGTGTCTCTATATTATCTAAAGAACTATATGAAGTCCTTGAACTTAAAAATATTGAGAAATGCTCTATTGAACTTGCACTTGCTGATGATTCCATTAGACATGCTCTAGGAAAAGTAAGTGATGTTATGGTAGAGTTACACATGACTTTTGTGCCTGTTGATTTTCTAATCATGGACATGGGGAATAAAACCTCTAGTCCTATTATTTTGGGAAGACCTTTTCTTCGTACTACAGGTGCCATTATTGATTCAAAGGAAGGGAATGTGAAGTTTCAGTTTCCACACAAGAAGAGCATGGAACACTTCCCAAGGAAGAGGGACACACCAAGGTTCAAGCTCCCTCATGAGCTACGTCCCCTTTGATTATCAAGTAAGTAAGCCTAGCTATATGGCTATAAAGAAAGCGCTTTACGGGAGGCAACCCGGTTGTTTTTGTTTGAGATTTTCTTTGAGTCCTCTTGCTGTAACAAGAGAGTAGTTTGTTAGTTTTGTTTCTGGATTTTTAATAAAGAACCAAGTTTTACCTATTTTGGGTTTGAAAAGTTGCTATTCATTTTCGGAGAGTTTTCTGCCTGCACGAAGTCTGTGCACGGTTTGATTTTTCATTTTTTATCTGTAACTCCGATTGAGCTGTAATTTGAACTGTAGCTTCAACTTTTCATCCTCTGCACACGTGATTTTTTGCAGATTTTTCTGACGAGTTTAAGTAGGGTAGAAAAATGCGTTTTGCTGCTGCTGTTTTTCTGGACAGATTCTGTCTTGATATTGTTTGATGCATTCTTTGAGCTTTTTGCTTGAATCTTTTTGATTCAATTGAGTTTATGAGTAGGCATACAACATTATATACTCTCTGGACATTCATATGAATTTTTGCCTAAGGATTTTATGCAGCAAGGAACCTATTTGTTTATCACTACTAATATCACCCCACAGAAAAGAAATGGGAGAAACGGTGTTTTGAAGTTTTTTCACAGGGATTAGAGGAGCTGCACCAAGAGCTATCCAAGGATGGTGAAGACCATAAGCTTGGGGATGTCAAGACAACCCCACTAGACCAACACACTCTCGGTTTGCACACGTCTAACTTCTGTTTTTCGATCAAAGCACTTTATCGTATAAACTTGGAGCGTCTGTTTTTTTTGCTTTTGTTATTTCGGTTTGTTAATAAGACCACCACTATCATTTATATATGAGAGAGCTACTGGAAGTTTGGGTTGAATTATGTTGGATGCTATTAAATATATTGGGATAGGGATGTTTGAGTTGATTTTAAAAGATACATATAGTTGCATAATTCATGTGCTTTGAATGAATGTTAATTTGCAAGTGTGTTGTCAAGAGCTATCTTTTACCATGTTTAGATGTTGAATTTTAACTTTACTTGGTTTAACATGGATTGATTAGTTCTATGGACACTTATGCATGCATTTAGATGGTCAACTTTCTCCCTATTGCTAGCCCAAAAATTACAACAAGTAAAAAGCTTGTTTCCCAACACCTTCAACCAAAGTTTTTCCAGTGAGTCCACCATATCTACCTATTAGCTTTATGCTATTCCAAGTATGTTTATCATGTTATATTGTGTTATCTACATTTCTGAATTTAAATGCTTATGTTATTGATTGTCATGGGAAAAATTGGTTAAAAGCTCTCACGAACTTGATGCACAATTTACTTTTATTGCATTTAATAAGCATGAACCATTGTGATTAAAATTATGAAGTTGTGGGCTTGACAATTGTTTTGGTTGGGAGTTAGCCCATATGTGCTGTCACATGGCAAGCTTTCAACATTGCACTTATTTATATTTAGTTGATGTCATGTACTTTTGTTTATGGATGCCTATCATGGGTGAAATGAATGTGGATACTTAGTAAGTTCAAAGAGTTTGTATAAATGGTTAGAGAAATGCCTGGGCCGCTAATCTAAGCCATGCATCATTCATGGTGGAAATTTACAGCATAACCATAATGTTCATTCAGTGATGCACCTCATAATAAAAAGCTATACCCATAGTAAATAAAAGAGTGCTGAGATTGTTCATTGTCTGTTTGTCTTGTTGTTTTGACATGGGCTTGTTCATGTCAAGGGGCAAGAGGTACCCCAGTGCAGTTCTTGATGATACTATTATTACTTGCAATGACCTTTATTTGAATTTACTTTGTGGACCAAAGTGAGTAACACATGGTGTAGGTACTTGTATTCAAGGGACATGAGACATTCAACCAATACATTGTCAAGCACACCACTCATATTTGCTTTCACTTTAAACATTAATCATTCAAGATGCTATGATAGGGGTAATGAGAGCTCCACACCAATGACTACCACATTGCAAGCATTAACTTAAGTAGAAGTGTTTGGAAGTTAGATGAAACTTATTCATGCTTTACCTCTACTTATTTATCTATCCAAAGTGTCCACCTTTTATATTCAGTTTTCATAAGAAGTACTCTATGACCACCATAGGATGTTTTTACTTTTCATTATGCATACATTTGGTCCATAGTACTTTCTTCTATATTACACTTTGTGAATTTATCATTGAACATCTTTACATTGAGTATTTGATATCACTTCATAATTTATCTTGCATATTGTTATTCCTTTGAAGAATGAATCATTTGACTTATGTAGCAATAGTAATCACCTTTGATATCCATTGATAGTATTAAAATGCAAAGTCCATGTTAGTTTTATCACCTTCATACTCGGGACGAGCATGGGTTAAGCTTGGGGATGTTGATGCATGTAAAATGCATACATGAACTTTACATTTTATTACATGTTATTCCATGTTATTTGCATCATATAAGGGTTATATTCATGATTTATATTGAGTTTTGGGGATAATTAACAACTTCCCCATTTTTCTGGAATTAACCCTGCGCTGTCAGAAAACCCCTTTTTCTATATTTTATGTTTCAGGGACCAAACGACGTCCAAATGACCTGAGATTTTACGGGGATCACTTTTTTGGAAGGAACGAAACGTAGGCGCAAAGGAATCGAAGAAACGGAGACCAGAAGGCAAAAGGGGTGGGCCCACGCGGCCAGATTCCCTGACCGCGTGGGACCCCCATCTGGCCCTCGGGCCTCCGCTGCCGTCGATCTTTCTTCCCGAAGCTTCGTCTTGACCTAAAAACGACTATATATAGACCCCCCAGGGCTTTCGCGAAAGGAGCGCCGCCGAAACACAGAAACCACGAAACAGAGACCTGGAGCTGAAGATTGGAGGGGGAAAACTCCGGCGGGGCGCTGCCGGTGTGGTCTCCTTCCCCTCCAACAACATCTCCACCGACACCATGATGAAGAGGGAGTAGTCCACCCCTGGACTATGGGTTTGTGGAAGTAACTTATGTATCTCTCCTCTCTATGAGCTTCACTAATTAGTACCGTATGAGCTGCTGAACATGATTACGGTCATCTATGTAATTCCTTTGTGGTGGATCTTTATTATGAGTTAATACATGTTTGAGATTGCAATGGTTTTGTTTCAGTTATGAAAGTAGATGCATATTATGTACCCCGTTCTTATTTACTTGTCATGATCAAGCATGTTTATGAGAGCATGTGAGGGGGAACGTGTGCATTAGTTGGAGTAACGGGGGTGGCTAGTGCAGTGAACGTGACAGATAGTTCTGCGATCCACTTGGGTTTTCTACCTTACTTTGTTGCCTCACTAGGGATAAACAAAAATACCATGCTACCGGAGAGTGGATGTGACCTTGGCCACTACCTCCATGACTAGATCTAGCATGTTCTTATTTTAACTTCATGTCATTGAACTTATTGCTATGCTCTGATTTATCTTAATTACTAAGGTGTTATGATTTAGTTCGCATCTTGGTGGAGCATAAGAGAGAGAACAACTTATACTTGAGATCTCTATGTTAGGACGTGATGCCCATATTATTAATAACTTGTCAAACCATGTCTTGCCATCTTACATGTTAATTTTAGTGTTCCATTGTCTACCACGTTATCAAGAGAGAGTGCATTTGTGAAACCATGAACCCCGGTCCATTTTTAATCATAAGAAACACCTTTCCAACACTTTTATCACCACTTTTGTTTGCTGCCATTATTAAATCCGAAAATACAAAAACACTTTTACATCTTGCATTCATCATAAAAAACCCAAAAATATCATTTATCATTGTTTCCACCATCATTGCATATTTATTTTACCATCATTGCATATTTATTTTATTATCATTCTCACACCTTGTGCTTGACAACCACTTGGTGAGGTTGAGGGCACAAAACAATTTATTTTGTTGCAGGTTCTCAAGAGAAGGATAAGGAGATAACACCTGAAATACTGGTTCCCCGAGAGTTCGATATTAAACCCTCGAGTCACCCCTCGTGGGGAAAACTGTCTTCCACTACTACATACACTCTGCACTTGGAGTCTCAACCTAACCCATTTACTTTTCACGCAGGTAACCACGCGAAGGGTCAGCAAAGTTTCTGACGCCGTTGTGGGGTAATTACGTGAAGGGCCATCATCACCCGATCACAGTGGTGAGTGCCTCGTGCCTGTCAGACATCCTCACCAACCCCGACGCGACAGGGCGAGTCGGCAAGTGGGCCATCGAGTTGGGTCCATGGGACCTGAAGTATGCGCACCCAACGCGATCAAGGCGCAAGTACTTCTAGACTTCACAACCGAGTGGATCGAAGCCCAGCTTCCCAACTTACCCGACCTGTCCAACGCCTGGACTATGTACTTTGATGGATCCAAGAAATTTGATGGTGCAGGCGCAGGCATCATCCTAATATCACCAAAAGGCGACAAACTCCGGTATGTACTGCAGATGGACTTCCCCAGGCCCTCCAACAATGAAGCTGAGTACGAAGCTCTCCTACACGGCATGCAGATGGCCAAGAACTGCGGAGCTACTCGCCTCATGATCTACGGGGACTCGAACCTCGTTGTACAATAAACGATGAAGGAGTGCGACGCCACTGCAGATAACATGATTGCATATCGGGACCTGTACAACTCCATGAGGTTGCACATAGCCTCGGGGGCTACTCCCATCGGGAGCGCTGTCGTGCACCCGATAAATCAACAAGACAAGACAATACTTACATGCTCTTGGAGCTTCGCCGCATTCGAAGACGATGGAGCAGACGGCGCAGGTACTCTCGGAGCAGAAGGAGCCGCCATCGTCGTAACCTCTGTCACGGCCGTGGGGGTTGCCAGGACCGAAGCCTCCGGAGGGGTCGGCTCCGCCTCCCGGCCACTTGGAGTAGCTGTCCGCTCTTGGACAGGTGACCCAGGCACACTCGCGCCATGACCGGTGCTGCGCAAACAAGGATAATTTCAATTCAAGGTCTAATCAACAACAAAAGTTCACATTCAAGAAAGGTGCTTACCTTATCTCTTCGTCGTCGCTACCAAGCTCGTCTTCGTTGAAGAGTAGTCCGCCGAACTCGGTTGCGCCGCTAGCAGGAGGCGTCATGTTCAGCGGCTCAACCATTGCGGGTTCCTTCAAGCTCAACGATGACGAACCCGAGTCGCCATCATCCCGAAGCTCCGTCCTTTCGGCTAGCGACTCCTCGACAATAGCCTTCGCCTTGTCTCGGCGTTGGCGTTTGAGCGGCTGCTCATCTTCTTCATCTTGCTCCGTTTCCTCGGCCATCTCATCGGGAGAGGTGGTCGCCGAGGGAACGGAGTCGTCTTCATCAACCACCTCCACTTCAGGAAATTCCACCTCGAAGGTGGGCCCATCTTCGGGCAGTGGTGGTAGGCACGAGGGAGCCGGGTGACCCTACAAGTCAAAGCATACATCAATACAACGGGAAGCGCACTCTACATCAACACCAACACAAAGGAGTCGAACAACAACCAGAGCCAGATACATACCTCAGGAAGTGGATTTTCGACCCCGTACAGTTTCACGGGGCAGTCGACGTTGCAGCGGTCGGTAGTCCGGAGACTAGTCACAGACCGCGCAGCAGTTTCGACTGCCCTTGGCGACCGCTTCACCGTTGTAAGGCGAGTCGAGTCTTCCTCGCCTTAGTACTCCCTCATCGGGTGGATCCGCTGGCGCAGCGGCTGCACGCGCCTCCTCATCATCGTGGCAATAAGGTGGATACCACCCACCTCCTTGCCCATCGACTTCAGCAATTCGGTGACCGCACCCAGCAGTGGAGCCACCTCAATTTTATCCGCCTTCGACAGCGAGTGCGCACAGGCGTTCGACTTCCTTAGCGGCTTGTTCGCCTCAAAAGCAGGGACGCCCTCCTGTTCTACGCGGACGTAGAACCACTTCTTTCGCCAGCCTTGGACGGAATCCGCCTGCTTCAGCTGGAAGTAGTTGGTGTCGCCGCGAACTTGGATGCCGAAGCCTCCAATCGGGAAGGTGCCTCCACCGCCCACATTCATCTTCACATTGAAGATGGACTTCGACAGGACCCAGTGCGGGTGCACTCCGAGGAAGCACTCGCAAAGGACGAAGAAGCAGGCGATGTGCAGAACGCCATTCGGAGTCAGATCGTGCATCTGAATTCCATACGCGTACAGAAGACCGCGCAGGAAATCATGCAGAGGGAAGGAGAAGCCACGATGCAGAAAATCAACGAAACAAACGTGTTCGCCGGCTCGAGGTTGGGGGGTTACCTCTTTCCCCGGAGCACGCACGGCCAGCTCATCGGCCGGCGGCAGCAGTCCATCATCACGAAGCTCGTCAAGGTGTTGCGCCTTGACGGACGACTTGACCCAGTCGCCGGGAATCTTCTTCAGCATGTCGACGCCGGCGGCATCAACAATGGCGGCGGCGCTTGTCGCCACACCTCCTCTCTTGTTGCTAGCTACCGCAACGGTGGCAGCCGAGCTCGTCGCCGCAGCGATTTTCTTTGCGCCCGCCTTCGACATGGTTCGCCGAGGGCGCGGGGAAGAGTTTGAAGCAGTGGCAATGGAGAATAGGCGCGAGGAAGAAGACGATGCAAGTGAAAGGAACTGTGACAATGGGGATGGAAGTAAATTTTTCCCCTCGCGGTGAATTTAATATATGGCGGCGCCGTCCAATCCCAACCGTTCAAACAGCATCGGCCGCGACGGCCTGCATCCAGCCCTACACGTGGCGGCCGCAGAACGCAACCGTCGCAGGCCACGACGCCCACTACGCACGAGAATCAAGGCAACCATCATCACGTCACCCAAACCACGCGCCGTGCGGTCAAATCAGAACTGAATCGGCGTCCTCCTTGGTCAACACTGACAGTGGGCCCACATGGACATGTCCCATCAGCGGGCCCGGGCGAGCAACGATCGTCATGCATGACGCCAACATTATGAACTGGAGAATCTTTCGAGCCAGACTCTCGATTCAAATAACAAGATAAAGCCAACAGGCTCTCGGGTCCCCTCGACGGACCCTAGCTTCTTTCGACTCCGGTAGACACGCCACCCGAGTATTTTAATCAGTAGGCCGCCAGGCTGAACAAGGACTCCATTAACTTGTCGAGTCCGCAAGATCACAAACCTCTCATCAGTAGGCCAATAGGCTGATAGGGGACTCCTTAATCTGTCGAGTCCCTTTACTCCCATCGGGAGCATATCAAAAAATTTCATTCGACTGTATGTCAATTGAGATTAACCTCAATTGCAAGCAATTCAGCTTAATCTCGGGGGCTACTCTCATCGGGAGCGCTGTCGCGCCCCCGATAAGCACAAGACTACTGGACTACTGAGTCTCAAAATAAGCACTCGCATTTCTGTCGACTGATGCTACTCAGCTTCATACACAAACTTACTACGACAGCAGTCGCAAAACATTCGACTCCCGAGATGCGTCCGTCGCATGAGTTCCTCGGATGCTGCACCCAATGTGCAAAGATAAAACCTGCCGATCATTCGAGTGGGCCAGGGCTCGCACCAGCTGCGTTCACCCTGAGATTTCCGTGCCAGCAGGCATGAAGAAAATCCCGACGGACGCGTTGGGTACCCAGTTCATCACAAAATCCTCTGTAAGGCCTCCGCGGCATGAGTCGAAACTTATTAGCTCTTTCCAGGTTCGAGTCCAGACACTCGGACTTGAAGTAGGCTGGCTAGGTTTTTGCCCAAGAGCATCTAACTGGTCCCGATCCGTCGAGTGCGCCAGGCCAGCCATGTCATCATCCCTAGGAACTGTCAGCACGACAGCAAAACATGATCATATCCAGCAGTCGATATATTCCCGACTCAAAACAAAGAGCCTTGCAACAGGTGAAGAATGACGTGCACCCGGATAGGAGTCCTTACCCGAATATTTGACTCGACCAAGCACTCGGGGGCTACTAACGTGGGCCTACCTATCGGGTGCCCCACTATGAAGATACCTGGTGCACGCAAAGACTAGGGCCCAACCGGTGGCCTACTAGAAGACGACGGTCAAGTCCCACGAAGGGAGCCCAAGACATTAAAGTACGCCCCAAGGCAGGCGAAGCCTAGGTCGGTAGAACCTTCCATGCTTGTAAACCTACTCGGTTGCGAACTCCCGAGACCCAGCCTCCTTTATAAAGGCTGAGAGGGCCGACGATCTAGGAAAGACACATGAAGGCACGCTCATATTCCACCAACCAAACCCTAGCGAGATCGACATCTCGCCGGGATCGCCATTGTAACACCACCAAATAATCAATAACAGACAAGCTGGAAGTAGGGTATTATCCTCCGGGAGCCTGAACCAGGGTAAACTCGCCTTGCTTGTCAGCCGTGGTAACTATCAGCACTCCAACTTCTCTCTCTCAATCAACCTGGGGTACTCGACCCTGTGATTTTCCGTGGCCACCCCACGTCAGTATGAAACCTTTTCTTAGTTTACGGACAGCGCTAGGCGTCCCCCGGGGTAACGATCCGAAATTATCCCCCGGGTCGAGAGGCCGACACGTGTCCAGCTGCTTCGTTCCAATCCCGCTTCTGCTGCGATGCTGTTTATGGAAGCAAAACAATTACATATTGAAGCAAAAACGGTTCAGCCCAAAATTAGAAATAGACCCGCCGGAGACAGAGGCTCGCCGGAGATGTCGAAGCAAATTTTTTTGCCGTTGAAGCAAAAACAGCTCCGCTGGAGACGTCGTCGGAGACGTCGAAGCACGCCGGAGATGTCGAAGCAAAAAAATTTGTCGTCAAAGCAAAAACCTTATAGCACAAACGTTGAACTACAGAAGCACAAATACAGAATGATTGAAGCAAAATAATTATTTCAATGAAACATCGAAGCAAAAAATTCTGCCGTAGCAAAAACTAGGTCCATCGGAGACCTTGCCGGAGACATCGAAGCACAAACTTTGTACCAATGAAGCACGATTACAGTATAAAATGAAGCAAAAATAAAATACTTCGTAGCAAAAAATATTCCGTCAAAAGCTCTGACGAAATCATCGAGGCTCAGGATGGAAGCATAGATGGCTACTGATAGAAGCACCGTGGGTCTTTGTTGGAAGCATTGAGTGCCGCTGTTCGAAGCATCAAGGATCTTCTCTGTCCGCATCCATGGCCGTCCTCCCTCGAGCTTAAACGTGCGAGCGCTGGCGACGCACATACCTCCCTCTCCTCTTCCTCTCCTGGAGACTAAGGCGTAGCCTGACACTGGGCTCAAGCACCCCAATCCCCCACGGGAAGAACACGCCAAGGCAGGGCTTGACGCGAGAGGGCGTAGGTATCCGGCGGCGCACGACGCGCAGGAAGCTGACGGCACGCAGGGTCGCGAGCGGCGGCGAGGGATTCTGACGAGGGCAGGCGGCACAGCGGAGCCGTAGCGGGGCTCGGCGCCGACGGCGGAAGCAGCAGGCGGCGGCGACAGTCGCGGGACTCGGCGCTGATGGCGAACTCGGCGGCGGGACCAGCAGTAGGCTGCGCGCGCGGAGCAGGGCCGCGGCGGCAGCAGGGGGAGGGCGGCGCGGCGGAGCAGTGGGTAGGCGGCGCGGTGGAAGCAGGAGGAAGAGAAGAGCGAGCGCAGAAACAGCGATCCGGGGGATCGATTCGTTACAGGAGGGTTTTCCTTACAGCAAAGGTCAGGGGGTGCGAAAGTGAGGGGCGGCGTGAGTGCTTGAGAGTGAGCGGTGCGTTACTTTTGTTTCCTCACGAACCACAATATGCGTTTCGGGGGAGTTGGATAATTGTTTTGCGGTACGAGATTATGGGGTATATGGTAGAAATGCTCAAAGTCTGAAATCAAATCAAACAGAATAATAAACGGTCAGTGGATTCAGTGCGTGCGTGCTCACGGGATCCCTTCGTCTTTTCTCGTGAAGCGCAGTGCAATTCCATGTCAGATGTCCAGTGCAAAAGAATGTCACCAGCACCGTCTCCCATTATTCGCAACAACAACCTTTTCCCCGTGATCGTCCATCTCTCTACGCCTTGGCGGCGGCCGGCGGCACGAAGAAGTGCTGCGAGACGATGCGGCGCTGGATCTTCCCCGTGGCCGTCTTGGGCAGGTCGTCGGCGATGTACACCTTCTTGGGCACCTTGAACGCCGCCAGGTTCCGCCGGCAGAAGGCCATCACCTCCTCCTCCGCCATCTCCACTCCGTCCCGCGGGATCACCGCGCAGTGGATCTCCTCGCCGTACTTCTCGTCGGGGACCCCGAACGCCACCGCCTGCGCCACGTCCGGGTGGCTCAGCAGCACCGAGTCCACCTCGATCGGCGAGATCTTCTCCCCGCCCCGGTTCACCAGCTCCTTGATCCGTCCCACCAGCCGCACGTACCCGCCGTCCTCGTCGTCGTCACGCACACCGATGTCGCCCGTGTGGAACCACCCGTACGCGAACGCCTCCTGGTTCGCCGCCGGGTTCCCCTTGTACCCGGCCGTCACGTTCGCGCCCCGCACGCACACCTCGCCGGGCGACCCGGCCGCCACCTCCTTCCCCTGCTCGTCCAGCACCGCCAGCTCCATCTTCCCCGCCGGCCGCCCCACCGACCCCGGCTTCCGCGGCCCGTCCTGCGGCAGCGGGTTGGACGTCATCATGTGCGACGCCTCCGTCATCGCGTACGCCTCCAGCACCGGCGCGCCGAACGCCGCCTCCAGCCGCTCCAGGATCACCGGCGCCAGCGACGCGCTGCAGCTGCGCACGAACCGGAGCGCCGGGTAGCCCTCAGGTTCCGGCTTGGACGCGTGGCGGTCCAGGATGATCTGGTGGATGGTCGGCACGGCCGTGTACCACGTGGCGCCCGCCACGCGCATGTCGGCCCAGAACGTGGACGCCGAGAACCGCCCGCCCGCCGGGAGCGTGGTCGAGGCGCCGGACGCCAGGGATGACAGCAGCGCGCACATCAGGCCGTGCACGTGGAACAGCGGCAGCGTCACCACCGTCGCGTCCGTCTCCACGAACCGGTACACGGCGCGGATGTTCTGCACCGACGCCGCCAGGTTCCGCTGCGTCAGCGGCACGCCCTTGGGCCGGCTCGTCGTGCCGGACGTGTGCAGGAACAGGGCCAAGTCCGACGGATCGTTGCCGGACAGGACGGCGCCGTTTTCGTCATGCTGGACGGCGCCGTTTGATTCCGGGAGGCCGGTGAGTTGGAGCGGGCCGGCGGCGTCGAGGAGGGTGGTGGTGGCGGCGTGGACGAGGCCGAGCTTGGCGGCCGCGGCCTGCGCGGGGGCGTTGCCCTCGGCGTTGGTGACGAGGAGGCGCGCCTCGGAGTCGGAGAGGTAGAACTCGAACTCCTCCTGCGTGTAGGCCGGGTTCAGCGGCGCCGCCACGGCCCGCGCCCGGATCACCGCCAAGAACGTGATCACGAGCTGCAAAGCAGAGCAGAATCGCCGGCAGTCAGACACGGATCAATCAACAGAGAAAGAATCCATCTTTATTCTGCAGGACGACTGTTTGATCGAAGGAACAAGGAAGGACAGACGGATGGATAATTTACCTCGACGGTGTTGGGGAAGCAGAGCGCGACGGTTTGCCCCGGGCGCACGCCGGCACCGTGAAGGCGCGCGGCGGCGGCGTCGACGAGGGCGTCGAGCGCGGCGTGCGTGAGGTCGATCTTGCCATGGACGACGACGGCGCGGTTGGACGGGTGGGCGGCGGCCGCCGCCTTGAGCAGGGCCGTGAGGGTCAGGGTCTCCTCCTCCATCTGGGTTCCGGTTTGGTGTTGCGGTGTGGCGTCGTCCACCAGTCGTGTGCGTGGTTGGCGATTCTGTTCTGGGTTCCGACATTTGGAGTCATCCTTACATAGGGAGGCACGGATCTATGGTTATTTGTGATAGGGACTGACCTTTGCTTTGCACTCAGAGTTTCAGGAACTCAAATCGAAATTCGGTAGCTGCTGATGAACCGGGGAAGGTTCGTCTGCCTATGTCGAAATCAACGCGTCTCGGCCAGTCATTTTGTTATGACCAACTACTGCTACGTTTTTGCCTTTTTGCAGCAGGACATGTTTAAAAAGCAACTACTGTTGTGCATTTTACGGGACAGACACACGAATTGTAGACATGAATAGGACATCGTGTTTTGTTTTCCTCCAAATTCTCTCTGGACCAGAATTTAGATTCCTAGGTATTTCCTTTGGACCCGCCTAGCACTCGGTTGATCGAGAAATAGGTTAGAGCTTGGTCGCCTTCCTCCCCGGTCTCTTCTTCCCCTCCGGTGACTCCCCGCTACAACCGCCGCCTAACCGCCGTCCTCCCCGCCCGCGGCCGGCACGCTGCCGCGACGCCTCGCTGCCCCGCCATGCCCTGAGCCCCGAGAACCTCCTCCGCCGGTCCACCGCCACCCCGGCCGTCCCTCTAAATCTCCCCACCCCAGTCGCTTCCTCTTTGGCGCCGGCACCCCCCACCCTCCAGCTAAGTTCCTTGCCCGCCTCTGCCACCTCCGCCGCTGCCGGCCGCGTTTTCGGTGGCTCCGGTTCGCTCCAGTCCTCGTCGCCGCCGTGGCCAGCCGCGGAGTTGCCGTTTCCTACGAGGAGCTCAGCCTCTATCGTCTCGTTTTCTCTGTGCGGGGAGTTCGACGGAGCGCTAACTCAATTCTCGGTTAGCTGAGAGTTAGCAAAAGCGATTTCCTTTTCTCCAACGGTGCTATGGGTATTTATTTTCCTGTCGAAATCCTACTATCCTCGAAAATTTCGATGTTTTGCTCTTTGTTGCGCACGGAGCCTAAGTTTTTTCTCGTTGGATTGGGTTGGAACAGTCGGGATCGCTAAGTAATCAGTGACACATGATGCAGAAAATACTTTTTTCTAATGCAAACCGCTGTGGCGCTAGTGTGACGGCCTGCAGCTCCTCGAATCTTCACATAAAATAATTGTACCAACAGATTGACACACGACGGTGACCATCTGTCGACCAGCAGTCATCAATCATGTGAGCAGAACTATATGTTTATGTTGGCACAAGTATACTGGCAGAGTACGCGGAAAGTTGTTTATACTCCCAAGTTCCGTGATCCTGTCCATTTCAAAAAATTAAAAAACATATTTAAAATTTTCAAAAAAATATGAAAAATAATTATGTATGTTCCTACTGATATGTCCTATAATCGTGAAAAATATCAATGCATAATAATTTATGATTTCAGCTACACAAAAAAGATAAAAGTTAAAATTTTGAAACTTTATATTGTTCGCTATACTCCGATCTGTACATTTTTCTTTTTTGTGTAGCTCGAATCGTAATTTATTTTGCATTGAGATTTTACACGTTTCTTCGTAGGAACATGAATGATTTTTTCCAGCATTTTTGAACCTTTTAAATATAGTTCTTTTTTTTTAAAATGAGCGAGATCATCAGAACTCGGGAGCACCAAATCTGCACTCCAGAGTACGATCTCTTACGGTTGATGTTGACAAGTAGCTCTCGTTTAAGTTCTTTTTAAATTTTTGTTTGTTTGTTTGTTTGTTTGTTGATGACATATGCGGATTGAAAAGGCCAGGTGTCTACTACGCATAATCCTATATACAATGGAAAAGGCCAGGTGTCTACTACGCATAATCCTATATACAATGGAGAAGGTGACGCGTTAGTAGTCGTCTTGAGTAGGGTTCAGACCAGGGTTAGCTAGGAGCCTAGGACTTAGGAACCCTTGCAGTCAGCGTCGCCGCCGCCAGGCCCTCCCGCCGGAGTTCCCCTCAACTTCCTCCCTCCCTCCTTCCAACTCCCTCCCGGGTCGCTCCCTCCCGAGCGGCTCCGGAGGGCCCTCCACCCTCCAAGACCTAGGCGGCACTCACCTCCCGCCCCCTGGCCGCCGCCGCTGTCCTTGCCGGCAGTGGTAGCGGCACCCTCCGCGTCAAGGGCGTCGGTTGGGATGGCGAGGTGCGGCTCGCTGGTGATCCTTGGGAGATGATGGATCGCCGGTGGCAGCACAGGGCGGCACGGCTGATTCAGGCCGGTGCTTGAGGCCCTCCTACGGCATGGCATTGAGGAGGAGGCGGTGTGCCCTCAGCGCGTCTTTGGCGCGCCTGGCGGCAAGCTGGGTCGTCGGGTCGAGATCTCGCCTGTGAGGCCCGATTTGACCAGATGGATTCAGCCACGGCGGGGGTGGCGTGGTCCGGCGGCTCCTCGGATCGTCGACACCTGCAGCCTTGCGCTTGGACTGCTTCCTTCCTCTCAGTCCACTCCGGCATGGAGGCGACTGGCGGCGTGGGGGCTGCCGGTCTCACGAATAATGGTGGCGGTCCTAGGGTTCCTCCTTGCATCAAGATGAAGACTTGCCGGATGCTGTCTCCGTCGATCTGGCTACCGTGGCGTGTTCCGGAAGGCTCCGCCGGCGAACTCCACTGGGCGATTCATGCCTGGAGATTGCTGGATCGGGTGGGATTCGGTCGTGCGCTCCCATGTTTTACTCTGGCCATTTGGTTTCAGAGGGAGCGCTTCGAAACTCTGCTGGCTGTTAATATCATGGGACATGTTCTCGTTCCATGGTGCTGGCGGAGAATGTCATGTAAGTCGAGATCTGAGGGCTAGCAATGGTGGTTCGAATCTTTCTGCCGATGAGGAATTGGCTTGGTGTCTCGTGACTTGGAGCAGCGGCATGTAAGTGGGGGCGACAACATACGTGAAGTCCAAAGTCCTACCTTTCAGGATGAAAATCCAAGGTCTGGCCTTAATTGGTTGTGCCTGACAGTGGTCTTGCTGAA
Source organism: Poa pratensis (assembly GCA_947311845.1). NCBI lineage: Eukaryota > Viridiplantae > Streptophyta > Magnoliopsida > Poales > Poaceae > Poa > Poa pratensis. The sequence continues at coordinate 2,781,436 of CAMZMU010000050.1, read as the reverse complement.
GACATTGTTTTGAGAGCGAGGACTATCTTTAGGGTGAAAGCCCAAGGTCTGGCCTTAATTGGTTGTGTCTGGCACTGTTCTTGTTGAAGGCGGTGCTTTTGAAGAATTGGACGTCAGGTGTTGTTTTGGTGGTGGTTGTGCGGCTGCTGCAAGAAACTGTAACTCTGTAGCGGGACTTTTCTTTTTTATTTCTTCTTCTTATTGTCTTTCGGCTGTGTGCATCCGTAACAGATTTGGTTGTTGCGTTGTTGCAGAGACTGGATGTAATTTGTATCTCCGCGATATTAATATACACTCTTTATCTAAAAAAAATGGAGAAGGTGGATATGGCCACGTCAACAGTGGATTCGCACTCAGCAGACACTGCCGCGTGCGCGCGTGTATCGTAATCTAATACTCCTAGTGTACAGTACTACTACTCCTACATTCTTGATTAACAAACTGTGTCGACATGAATAGATGCCCTGCACGTCAGCTCAAACCGTGGAACTAATTAAAGTACTGTAGCACTTAATGACCCACTTTTTGTCCGATCGATGAGCTGTTCCTGAGCTGGAGTTACTACAACTAGCAAATTACCCGTGCGTTGCAACGGGGGAAAACAAATATATGCCATGAAACCGGCCCACAAAATATTATTGTTGTTGGTACAGCTCCAGCATTCCTTAGTTTCTCAGTTAAGCGCTCAATTAAGCTCAGTAGTTGATGGGAACAACAATTGTGGGAAGTGCTGGTGAAAATGGTTCCAATTTTTGAAAAAAATTCAGATTATTAAAAAATGGTTTGAACTTACAAAATGATTCAATGGTTCTGATTTTCGAAAATGGTTCTGTTTTTAAAAATAATTGCTGATATTTAAACTTGTTTCCCCATTTTAAAATGGTTTTGATTTTTTACAAGGGTGAAAAATGGTTCCAACTTAAAAAATGCTTCCGGTTTTAGGAAATGGTTCCCATTTTTGAAAATGGTGAAAAAAATAGTTCTAATTTACGAAAAATGGTTCCGATTTCTGAAGGTGCTTCTGATTTTGAAAGGTTTTTATATTTAAAAATTGTTCCGGTTTTTGAAAATGGTTCTGATTGCCGAAAAATGGTCCATTTTTTTAAAGGGGTTTAGATTTGAAAATGGTTCCGATTTTTGAAAATGGTGAAAAATGGTTCCAATTTGTTATAATGGTTCCAATTTCCGTAAAGTGGTTTCTTTTTTGAAAATGATTCCCATTTTTGAAAAAGGTTAATTTTTTAAAAAAATGGTTCACATTGAAATGGTAAAAAATTTGTAAATGGGAAAACTGTTAGAGATTTATGGGCGCGAGCTCACTCGCTGGCTGTAGTAGAATATTAAAACTGAGCTAACTGGATCGATCAATCAGTAGAGCTAGCTCTTGTAATGGATCAATCGATCATGTAGAGCATGGAGGCACCTGCGTCCGTCTAGAATCAGTCAACGAAAATGTCCAAAGTAGATGCTGCCGAAAGTGGCCCAATAGCGTCCTTGTGAGTTGACGCACGCGTGCGATCTGGCCCATGATCGCGGATGGGCTTGGGCCACTCGGCGCCATCGTGACCGGCAATCGTTCCTGATTTTAGCTTTCGCGTGCGTAGCGATTAGCGATGCCTGCGACGTACGTACCAAACGTACGGTCGCTAACACGCATTATAGTTTAGATGTACATTTCTTGTTGAAATGCATTCCCCAGCCGGGATCAATCAGTGAAACATGTGATCTATACATTCTTAATTGGTTATGAAATAAATAGCTGTAGTGCCAAGTGTCACGTGGTTTTGTTCGCGGTTTCTTCCAAAAAAATAATGGTTGTACTTGTACGAATAAACATATGCGCTCGATGGTGACCACACCTGTTGTCGGCGAGCGGCTGTCATGTAGACCAACATACATACTCCGCACAGTAGCAGTCCACGTTGGCAAGTAGCAGAGCTATCAGACTACGATCTGTTCTTGTTGTCGACGAGAGTAGCTTTCTTCTTCAAAAGTTAGGAGTATTTTATTTATTGTGGTTTTGTATAAGTTTGTTGATGGATGATGATTAGCTAATGCGCACTATGAGGATGGAAAAGTCCATACGGTGCTACTACTTGATTAACTCAGCTTGCACTGCCGCGTGTGTCCTTTTTGTCCAGTTAATGGCCTCGATTAACAAACAAGTTTGTACTGTACAAGCATATACATGCACTGCACGTCAGCGAAATGTATTTGGGAACAAGAGAAGCTCGATCAGCTGTTCTGAAGTGGCGTACTTTCGGAGTGCCAGACGATAACCGGGGACGATGGAGCCGGTCGACTTGTGGACGATACACGATCGATTCCGTGTAGCTATGTTCACTGTTCCCATGTTATCTATTCCAGGTAGGATTAATAGCCATCTTTTTGGCCAATAAAAGCAGAGCGCATAAAGGATTGTCAATTATTGCATTTTCTGTCCTTTGGGAGATTGAAAGCCTGGAGTCACTCAGTCTCGAAATTCGTTGATTGATACAATATGACCCATGTTACGCAACTGTCGCTCTAGATAGAACTACTCAAATACTAATCGACAAATAATACAGAAGACACTATAAAGTGACTCATATAAATCAAATCAATCATTTCCCTAAAAAATCAATCATGTCCGTACTATAAGTGTATATCGCAAGAAATTTCAAATTCCGAATCTATTTTTCTTTCGAAAAAACTATGGACCTATGTCGGGACCTGTGATAAATATCTAGCTAGCCTAAGGCTGCTCATATCTCGTCTGGATTGGCGCCGGAACGAGCGCTATGGAGGCGACCTTTCTCCACTCGTTGACCCCACAATTTTTTCGAAAAAAATTTAAATTCGAAAACAAACAAACATTTATTCGAATTTTTGGAAACACTTATAATCATGCTTCCTCGAGGACAAACAACATCATAAAATGTATAATGCATGATGCAATAAACAAGATCTAGTCCTGCAAACAAGCCATCACGTTTGTCCAAATAGACTTAATTATCTTGACCACTAATTTTGGCTATTTTTTGTTTACTATTAACTGTGCATAGAAATTATAGTAGTGAACAATTTAAATGTAATAACAATCGATTAAAAGGCAAAACAATTAATATAGTGCTTTATATGAGAAATATAGAAGAGGACAAATTTACATTCATCCACATATTAATCTATGCCACTTAGATTAACTTATATTCTCTTTATGTTTGTGTGTGTGGAGGTGTTATTTCTAGTATACGTAAATATCCAGGGCATAGATCTGTAAGGCAAATGATTTAACAAATATCATTATAAAGGTTTATGGAGTCCTATATAGGATTAAATAGAGATTTCTAGAGTTTATGAACTGTTTATAGTGGTTTGTGTCCTCGAAGCGGCTTGTTTTTTTTTAATAACTAGAACAAAACCCCGCGCGTTGCAGCGGATATCTCTTAAAAAAATAATAAAGTCATGAAATCTGAAGTTGACTAAAGAAATATGCAAGATTAGTTGATCATGACAGTCAAGAGGCTAAAAAATTTAGACATCGAATGTATGTGTGATTTATAATTTAAAGATCGTTGTGGTTTAGGGATGTATCTGATTGATACAGATAAGATTGTATCAACAGTTGAAGAAACGAATGTTGTGGATGGCTTGCATGAAGATGACATGCACATTGCCGCATAATATTTCTAGAAACTTTTTGAGTGAATACATATAGAAGAGCCCATAATTCCGAATGACAGCTATATGATTTTGATCATGAAAATAATTGGCAAAAAGTTCAAGGGCGAAACTAATTTCGGTGTTCTACTTGCACATGATTTACTTGTGTAACTACATAGCGACATGGTGTGATATTAGCATTCGAACATAAAAAATGATGTGGACAATTTGGCGGGCTACAAAAATGATGCGGATGGTTGCATGTAGAGATAGAAAATAATTAATAAATGTTAGTAGGGTGACATGGACAATTGATTGGCTAGAAAAGCAAGTGATGTGGATAGCTTGCATGTGGAGATAGAAAAATATTAATTACACTTAGTGGGGTTTTGCTTTATAAGAAGTATAGATCCCTCCTGTACGTAGGCAGTCAGAAAGATTTTTAAACCCTCTCGTTTAGGGTTTCCCTGCTCCAGGCGACGGCCGCCGGTTGCCGCCTGTGAGATTGCTCCGGTTAGGAGTTGGATTCCGTGGTTCTCTCGTTCTCCGCCCTCATATACCTCGCTCGGGTGTCTGGTCCGGAGTACCTCGGCTCTCTGCGTGGTTGTTCTCGTCGGAGATTCGGGTCCTGCCGCTAGGGTTCTCGCCATGGCGGAGTTCACTGAGGACGCGGCGGCTGCTGCGTTCGGCGAAGATCCAGGCCTTGGCGACATGCTCGCCCACCTGGAACTCAATGATGATGAACTGGATGATGTTGTGATCGGTGCTGATGAAGCTAAGGTGTACCACGACGCGGCTCGCTGGCTCGCGATCGGGAGAGTGCTCACGAACCGCAATTTCAGTGCGGATGCGCTGTTTGAGAAAATGAAGAGCATCTGGAATCTATCACGAGATCCGATCTTTAGGGAAGCAGGTGAAAATCTTTTTATCTTCCAGATGCATTGCTTAGGGGATTGGAAGAAAGTCGTACACTCCGGACCATGGATTTTCCGTGGCTGTGGCCTCCTTGTTGAGGATTATGACGGTCTTAGTGCTCCGGAGGATTTCGTGTTTAATGGTCTGTTTGTATGGGCTCAAATTCACGGCATACCAGAGCTATATCGCAAGACGGAGGTGATTGACATTCTTGCTCGGAAAATTGGGAAGGTGAAAGAAGTCCAACTTGCTCCTAAACTTTTCTTTGAAGGCAACTACGTTCGTATTCGTGTCCGGATAGATATTGGTAAACCTCTTATGCGTTTTGTTACTCTCACGGTCCCGGAGGGAAGGAAAAGGCTAATGGTGAAATATGAAAAGGTTCCGTTTTTCTGTAAACGCTGTGGACTTCTTGGACATGATCATGAGGAATGTGGTGACGGTGTGTGGGAGGAGAAACAGCTACAATTTGGGGCTTGGATGTTGGCTGTCCGTCGGGTGAATCAACCGGCTGTGGCTCCTCGTCGTTTTAATCCGAGAACCCCTGTCCGTGGAGGTTTTGCGGGGAGAGGAGGCTCTAATTCTGGGTCAACAAGGAAGAGGTCCTCAGATGATGCCTTGCTTGACGATGATCCTGAACTTCGAGATACGGGAACTAGCCCGATGAAAACTTCTCCATCTGATCCGAACTTGGATGCTGGGACTGGGAAGGCTGCTGCTTCCACGGCACAAAGGAAGCTGGCTCTATCTGCCTCGGATCAAAATAATATGCAGGTGAACTTAGCGGATCCTAGCCTGGTTCCCACTTCTGAAATTGGGGGGTTAGTCCCTCCACAGCCCCCAACTTACATGGATCCACGTGATCGTTCAAAACTCCGGAAGACTGGCGAGATTTCTACTGACTTGGCAACATCGGCGGCCTCCATGGGGGAGGACCGCCGGGCCCAATGACGACATTAGGCTGGAACAGCCGAGGGGTCGGGCAACCTTCGACTGTTCATGAACTTGTCTGCTTGGTGCAGACGTATAAGCCCAGTCTTGTCTTTATTTGTGAGACGAGACAAAGTAAGGAGAGAGTGGAAAATCTGAGATTTCGGTTGGGTATGAAAGGCTGTTATCATGTTAAAGGTGATGGAAAGGGAGGTGGCATTGCGTTATATTGGACTGAGGATATCACGGTTGATCTCCTTTCCTTCAGCAAACGTCACATTGATGTTCATGTTAGTGGGGGTCCGTATGATCACATGTGGAGAGGAACGTTTGTCTATGGGGAACCTAAAGCTAGTGACCGTCATCACATGTGGACTAAGATCAGGAACATGCATCATCGTTCGGATAAACCTTGGCTTATGATGGGAGACTTCAATGAAGCGATGTGGCAAGAGGAGCACTTTTCGCTTACTAAGAGATCGGAAAGGTTGATGCTGGACTTTCGTGAGGTGCTCTCGCATTGTGACCTACATGATATAGGATTTGTTGGTAATCCGTGGACCTTCGATAACAAGCAGCGAGGTGACCGTAATGTGAAAGTGAGGCTTGACCGAGCGGTTGCTACGCCTGCTTGGTCAGCTATGTTCCCGGACTATCGGCTGCGTCATCTTGCTTCCTCTAGGTCTGATCACTGCCCTATCCTGCTATCTATGGAGACTGCGACACATTGTAGGCCAAGTAGGCCAATTAGGAGATATGAGGTGGTCTGGGAAAGAGAGCCTTCCCTAGCGGCGGTTGTTGAGGAGGCCTGGTCGCGACGGCTCCCAAGTCATGACCTGGGAGATTTAAATTCTTCTCTCCGCACTGTTATGTCCAGCCTCTATTCCTGGAAGAACAAACATTTTAAATCTATTCCGAAGGAGATGGAAAAGATGAGGGAACAGCTTCAGATTCTCCAGGGTGACATGAGTGAGGCCGGTGCAGCTCGGAAAAATCAACTTAATAAAGAGATGGATGAGCTCCTTTACAGAGAGGAAATCATGTGGCTTCAGCGTTCCCGGATCGCCTGGCTGCGTGAGGGCGATCGAAACACGAAGTATTTTCACCGGAGAGCATCGTGGAGACGCAAAAAGAATGCTATTCGTAAATTGAAAAGACCAGATGGCACTGTTACAACTGACACGAGAGAGATGGAGGATATGGCTACGGATTTTTTCTCCAACCTGTACACACGTGATGACAATATTGATCCGAGTCTTGTAACAAACCTGGTGCAGCCTTGTGTTGATGCGGATATGAACAGTACCCTCTGCTCGGCGTTCACAGCTAAGGAGATTAGTGACGCCCTTTTTCAGATTGGGCCGCTTAAGGCACCCGGCCCGGATGGCTTTCCGGCGAGGTTTCTGCAGCGGAATTGGGATATTCTTCGTGATGATGTTGTCGCCGCGGTGCAAAGATTTTTTGATGAGGGGGTCATGCCGGCTGAAGTTAATGACACTGCTATTGTGTTAATTCCAAAGAAGAATGATCCCGAAGAATTAAAAGATTTCCGGCCGATCAGTTTGTGCAATGTGATATTTAAAGTGGTATCTAAATGCCTGGTAAATCGGCTGCGGCCTATGCTCCAGGAGATCATCTCACCGACGCAGAGTGCGTTTATTCCGGGACGGCTTATTACAGATAATGCGTTAATTGCTTTTGAGTGCATTCATTCTATTCAGACTGGGGCTGCAAGTCGAAGGAGATTTTGTGCGTACAAGTTGGACATGGCTAAGGCGTATGACCGTGTGGATTGGAGATTTCTTGAAGGGGTTTTAGCGAAAATGGGCTTTCATAGTAAATGGATTCGGTGGGTTATGGCTTGTGTTACCACCGTCCGCTACTCAATTCGCTTTAACGGACATATGTTGGACCCTTTCACCCCCTCCCGTGGTATTCGCCAAGGTGATCCCCTCTCGCCGTATCTCTTTTTGTTTGTTGCTGATGGTCTCTCATGCCTTATCAGGAAGGAAATTGAAGCTAATTCGCTCCATGAGTTTCATATCTGCCGAAGAGCGCCGGGTATTTCGCACCTTCTCTTTGCTGACGACAGCCTCTTGTTCTTTGAGGCTACGGTTGACCAAGCTCGAGTGGTGAGAGCTATTTTGGATAATTATGAGCTTAGCACTGGTCAACAGGTTAGTTTGGGTAAATGCTCAATTTTATACGGTGATCAAGTTTCCAATGGCACTCAAGTGGAGATGAAAGAAATTCTGCGTTACGACACCCCAGCGTTTGAGGAGAAATATTTGGGGCTCCCGGTTCCGGAGGGAAGATTGAAAAGTGGTAAATTTAAATCCACAAAGGAAAAATTTCTGAAACATGCAAGTGATTGGGCAGAGAAATATATGTCTTCTGGAGCGAAAGAAACGTTAATAAAGGCGGTGCTTCAATCACTGTCTACATATGCGATGGGAGTCTTCAAATTCCCTGTTGGCCTTATTGAAGAATTGGAAAAAATTATTCGGGATTTCTGGTGGGGAGACGAGGAAAATAAACGGCGCATGCATTGGATGTCCTGGGAGAAATTAGCTAGGCCGAAATCACAAGGTGGAGCTGGCTTCAGAGACCTCAAAGTTTTTAACCAGGCATTACTTGCACGTCAAGCATGGCGATTGCTCCAGTTTCCCGATAGCCTGTGCGCTCGTTTGCTTAAATCTAGATATTATCCGTCTGGAAATCTCCTGGACACTGCCTTTATACAGAACCAATCGCAAACCTGGCAGGGCATCGTTCATGGATTGGAATTGGTGAAGAAAGGTATTATCTGGAGGATCGGTACTGGCACTAGTGTGAGGATATTTAGAGATAATTGGCTTCCTCGGCCATACGCTCTGAAATTGGAGGGCCGGCGTGGCTCCTCTCGCCGGCGATGGGTCTCCGAGTTCATAAACCCTACGACTCGGCAGTGGAACGAAGAAACCATCAGGGCGTGCTGTCTACCCCACGATGCATCAACCATACTATCTATTAAACTGCCAGCTCGACAGTGTGACGACTTCATTGCATGGGCATTGGAAGGCAATGGTTCATTTTCTGTACGTTCAGCGTACTTGCTGGGTTTACAACCGAGTATTGATAAGTTAAGCGGGGGACAATCATCTTCGGAACCGTCTGGTGATAGGAGTGTTTGGGATTTGGTTTGGAAAGCTCATGTTCCTCAAAAGATGAAAGTATTTGCTTGGAGGGCAGCTACCGATACACTCGCCGTTCGTTCAGCTTTAAAAAAGAGGATTTCATCTGTTGATCCGGTATGCACAATTTGTGGGAGTGAAATTGAGGATTCCCATCATGCACTTGTTCGGTGCACCCTGGCTAGGGCTTTACGCGAAGAGATGAGATTGCGCTGGGATCTACCACCCGAGGAGAGCTTCTACATTCAGGGAAAAGAATGGATTCTACACCTGTTAAGCTCAACGGCCTCGTCGACGCGAGACAAAATTATCTTCCTGCTTTGGAGAGTGTGGCATCATAGAAATAACGTCGTTCATGGTGATGGTAAGGCGTCAATTGCTGCTTCAGGACCCTACATTTTTAATTATCACAATTCCTTTGCAGCTTTAAAGGACTCTCCTAGCGACAACTCGGGCAAAAATCACAGCCTCCCTATATATAAAGTTTCTGCGGGCTCACCTGGCGTGTCCAGATGGGCAGCTCCTAGGGAAGGCGAGATAAAGGTAAATGTTGATGCGGGTTGGGACTACCTCTCGAAGAAAGCGGGGCTGGGAATCGTGGTTCGTGATCACCTTGGCAAGCCTATTGTATCGGAATGGAAATTTATTCCGAGGTGTGCTAGTGCCGAAGAAGCTGAGGTTCTTGCTTGTCTCGAGGGCCTTAAACATTTGGTTGATCTTCGACGGTGGCCGGCCACACTGGAGTCGGATTGTGGCCATGCGGTGCAAACCCTAGTGGGTGAGGACCTAGATCGGTCTCCACTCTGGACCTTGTATAGGGAGGGTAGAGAACTTCTGCGGATGTACCAAGATATCAAGATCCTCAAGGTAGATAGACTTAGCAATGGAGTAGCTCATGCTTTGGGCCAATTAGGCAAGACAAGATCTAGTGGTGTTCTTCGTGATTCAGCTCCGACCTGCGTGTTGGAGTTGATCACAAATGATTGTAAGGAATTGTAACCATGAAAAGACCGCAGGTTTCTTACGCACTCTTTACCTTCCAGGGTACCTAAGGGGACTGGAAGGTTTTTAATGAGGCGGCCTGCGTGTCTACTTTTTAGTGAGTTGTGTTTTTCAAAAAAAGATCCCTCCTGTACCTATTTGCAAAAAAACAAAAACAATCCCTTCTGTACCTGCGGGCCGAGGCCCATGCTTCCACAACGAGGGCTCCTGCCACAGGCCCACAGCTAGGTAGGGCGGAGCTACTGGTAGTGGTAGTGACCCCATGGCCGGAAGCTGTCCCCGCCGCCGCCGCGGAGGAGCGCGGTCGCCAGAGCAGGGCGCCGAGTCGTCGCTGCTGGCAGACGCCACTGTCACCTCCAGGTCTGTACCCTATTCCGTCCTTGCTCGACCATCTCTTTTACGGTTTTACCGAGTGAATGGGGGCTCCGTCAATAGAATCGCTCGTCCTTGCTCCACGCATCCATCAACCAGTGGTCTCGAATCGTTTGAATGGTACTTGAATTTCGAGTATTTTGGTGAGTTCGTAAGGGGGTTTGGAGTTTGTATGAACTGGCAGTGACAAATTAGTGTCTTTTTTTTGGTGAACAAGAAGTGTTCTTAACTGAACTGGCCTCCCATAAATCTGGATATCCAAGGTTGTCTGTAGGGTGTCTTAGATTGGTATTACTATGATTTAGTGCGCCTGCATTTAACAGTTTAACGTGGACCAAAGTCCATTCAGATCTGTTGCCGATAACTTTACTTTCACTGGTCAGCGAAATAGTTGGTAGAGGAGTGCTGAACTGTTGATCCCTTCATTAGTAGGTAGAGGAGCGTTACAGTTTTGAGTAGTGTGGATTTGGTGGTATCGGCCATGCTGCTGCCTAGAACTATGCCCACTGCTTGGTTTAGTGATGAAGTGAAACTCAACTTCAAATCTGATTCGAGGGATACTTTTATCGTGACACTGATTATTGACGATGGGATACCTGAAAATTTCCTTGATATTCAGTTGTGTTAGTGCATAAGTTGGATCCAAAGTTGAATCGAGAAACAGAGACTCTTGTTTCATCAGCCACTTTTCTCGTGCCTGTTCGGTCTTCGTTTTCCTCAGGGCCATGCCGCTGCCATGAACAATGCTCACTTCTGTTTACCGACCAGGTGAATTATAGATAAGCAAATGCTCACATACAAGTTGTCTACGTAAGAATAGGAGTATATTATTGCGCCTTTTTATGTCAAGCAAAATCAATGCTTATTGCTCTTTAGTTTGCGGATACTCTACAAAGCACGACCTCTACCATGATTTGAAAATATACCATTGTACATACGGTTGGCACACCAAAAAGATTCTACTTGTGCTATAGTGTTATAGCGGAAAATTTCAAGCTCTAGGTGGTTCTTATGCTGCTTTTTCTGATTGAAGTTTAGCATGTCCAAATAGACACCCTATTTGCCTTGTGGTTCAGTAAAACCCTCTACTGCATTTCCTACCTTGTAATAACTCCTGCAATATAACTATACTATATCAAACCTTTTTGCGTTTTCTCACAAAGTCTGTTACGTTTCAGTTCTTATTCTGATCCATTTTTCTTAAATTTCTGTGTGACAGAGAAGTTGCCATTGTGGGGAGGCCCTCTAAGAACACCTGCCACGCCTCAGGCTCTACCTCATCGCTTTCATCTGCACCTCATGTTTTTGCAGATCTCTTGGACAGCCTGCTTCACGAAATCATTGCTCTCTTTAACTCATGCCATGACTTCCTTGCTTTCATTGGCACCTGCCGCTCTTGGCGCGTTGCAGTCTCCTCCGTCCCTTCTGTGCATATCTTCAGCTTCCCACCACTCCACCTTAAACCGGATTGTCCTTATGTTCGCCCCCATACAGGCGATATCAAGCCCATGCTTTTATCTGATTGCAAATGGCAGCTCAGTGATCCTAGCAAGAAAAACATATGTCTTCGCTGTTCAGTGCCTCAAAATACTCCAAATACCATGCACTACTTGGGCTGCTCATATGGGTATCTTATCTTCTCCTTCGAGGAGCACTGCCTCCTTGTCAATGTCTTGACTGGTACCAAGGTGAAGCCCCCAAACTCCCACCCAACAACAACCTCGGGTACTTTTGTGGCATAGGCATTCTTACGGCTGCAATTAGTTCATCCAACTCATCCCTCCTCCTCTGCTCAGAAACCTCTATATTCGAGTGGCGGGTTGGAACAAACTCATGGTCAGAGGAACGTCTTGCTATTCGTGGAGAACGCATCCATCAGATGCTGCTCTTCAATGGTGATATCTTTGCCTTGGATACTTGTCGGAGGCTCCACACTATACGCTGGGCACCTCAATTCAGCCTGCAAAAAGTAGCAATCACATGGGAGTCCATGCCTTGTATCCCATGGTTAGTGGTCTCTCGTGACAAACTTCTCATGGTCGACCTCTCGTATGGCTCCGACAAGTTGGATGGCGAGCCATATGGCATCTTTGAGATCTTTCGACTCGACTTCTCGGTCAAGCCAGCTAAGAGGGTGAAGATGGAGAAGTTGGAGAACCAAGCTGTGTTTGTTAGCCTTGATCCGAGGAATCCTACGTTTTCCTGCGAGAACCCTGAGAGATGGGGAGGAAAGAGTAACTGCGTTTATGTTGCTAACCTTTTTCCTGATGAGACTTGGACTGTGGTCGAGCTCGGTCAGCGGGTGCAAAGAAACATCGCTCACTGCCTGTATTACGGTTGCGCATTCCCTCCCGACTGCAGCCTACTGAGTAGCCTCTGGGCGTTCCCCAGTTCAAATAATGGTTTTGGCTAGCTAGTAATCTTGTCGTGGGGTTTGGCAGTCTTGCACAAGGCCTGGTGAGTTATTGTAGTTAGCAACTAGGTTCTGTAACAATAACGGTTTCTTGATTCGGCACCAATGTTGTATGTTCAAGTAAAAGTAATTCCGTATTTTGAAGCATGCCTGCATTGGAACGCAACCTTGGATCATCCAGTGTTGCACGGAATGATGTACCTCTGATTGTAGTTGATGGTTTTATGTCCCTTTTCTGTGTACGATCTGCTTAGTGGAACAAGAGAGCTTTCTACTCTGCTACCGACAACCTTATGGTCTTTGTGCCTCCATGTATTTTCCACATACCTAAGTTCTCTTAAGCATTGCCTTGTGTATTCTTTACAATGCTCGTTGTGTGTTCTAACATATTTTGTAGAACTTTAAACGTTACACTATGTGTTGGTTGTCACAGATTCAAGATGGACAATAGGCAGCACATAGTCAAAAGTCTGAGCGCATTAATCTTCTTTTTGGCACAAAAATGAGAAGGTTTTGACATAATGTTTGCTCCACTACAGGAACAGCTACCTATGCCGACGGCCAGAGGCTACGCCGACGGCTTTTTATCGGGGCCGTCGGTATAGGTGCTGAGCTGGGCTTGGCAGCAAATTGCCGTCGGCATAGATAAACCGTCGACGTAGAGGGCTACGCCGACGGCAAGCCGTCGGCATAGCTTACAGGGCTATGTTTTTCATTTTTTTTTTCCTATTTTTCATCTAATATGGAATAATTCATATATTTAAATCCGTAAATCGAAATTTAATAAATAAAATGTTTAAATTGATTAAAAAATGAGAGGAATCCAAATATGACATCCATATCATCTTTTCATCATGTATATAACTTTTTGCAACATATTTTTTGGTACTTGCTTAATAAAAAAGTCATTTTTTGGTACTTCAAAAATGAGAAATGATATTTATAAAAAAATTACAAATTGTTTTTGGCAACAATGTTTGCCATAGCAACACACACCTATGTGTCAAATATGGACACTTTATCACAAATTATGGCACGGGTCCATTTTGACCTTTTTTAGGGATAAAATATGGAGACTTTATCACAAAAATGTCAAAAAATGAAATCCTTTGGCATAGAGTCCTTTTATGTGTACTGGTTGCTAGGAAGAATGATAAAGTTGAGTTTTGACAAAGTTTACAAAAATCTTCTTCACAAAAAGGTCAATCATCTATAAACATGTATAAGTTTTGAGTCAAATGACCTAGATATGCTCATCCTCGTGCCATAGTTTGTGATAATGTGCCCATATTTGACACATAGGTGTATCTTGGTATGACAAACAATGTTGCAGAAATGAGGTTTTTCAAATTAGTTTTATAAATATCATTTCTCATTTTTTAATTGTCAAAAATGACATTTTTTGTGAAGCAAGTACAAAAAATATGGTGGAAAATGGCACCATTCCAATTATTAGACAAAGTAGACCATAATTTATGGACAATCCAGCAATATTAGGAATTTTCTCGGTTTCTACCTAATTTCGCCTATTTAAATGACTTTATGCCTATTTTCTGAAAGTAATTGAATTTTGAACTACAAATGTGTGATAGTTTGCTCTCAAATTTTTACAAAATTCAGTTAAGATACACCAATAGTCACAGAACCGTCGATAGTTTTGAAAAAGACGACCCCTTTCGATGAATAGGCACAGCATCCATTTTAACCGTTTTTTCAACAAAATAAAAGAAAGTGAAAAATAGTCAAAAAAATGAAATCCTTTGACATGGAGTCCTTTTATGTGTACTAGTTGCTAAGAAAAATGATAAAGTTGAGTTTTGACAAAATTTATAAAAAACTTCTTCACAAAAATGTCAATCATCTATAAACATGTATAAGTTTCGAGTCAAATGACCAAGTTATGACCATTCTCGTGCCATAGTTTGTGATAATGTGCCCATATTTGACACATATGTGTAACTTGTTATGGCAAACAATGTTGCAGAACTGAGTTTTTTCAAAATATTTTTATAAATTTCATTTTTCATTTTTATGTGCCAAAATGACATTTTTATTAAGCAAGTACCAAAAATATGTTGCAAAAAGTTATATATACATGATGCAAAAGATGATATGGATGGCATATTTGAATTCCACTCATTTTTCTAATCGACTTAGACATTTTATTTGTCAAATTTTGATTTACGGATTTAATGATATGAATTATTCCACATTATAAATGTAAAAGGAGAAAATAAAGTAAAATATATTTTATTGTTATGTATTCAAAATATTATTAAATAATCATTGTTACTTATTCAAACACATTTTAAAATTTAAACAATAAAAAAGTGTAACATCGTAGCCGAGGGGTTAATATGATTGATAGGATACTATTATCAGTAAGTTCTAACATCTCATTTGGAAGCTAATTTGAAAGGAACTCAAAAGTTAAGCGTGTTTGGACTGGAGCAATTTGAGAATGGGTGACCGAATAGAAAATTTGACCAGTGTACCTATGATTAAGTTTGTAATTAGAGATTAAGTATGTGGCTAAGTGGGAAATTTCGAAATAGAATTAAAAAAGTTCAAAAAAAGAAGTTCAAAAATTAATTCAAAAAATTAAAAATTATTGGAAAACCCTATGCCGACGGCAAATACGCTGACGGTCGGCCCGTTGGCAAAGCCTACGCCGACGGCTTTTCTCTATGCCGACGACCATTTGAGCTACGCCTACATGGACCTACACCGACGGACCTAAGCCGACGGTTGCCGTCGGTGTAGGTTATGCCGACGGCTTATGGTCATTTGCCGACGGTCGAACTTCCTTTCTGGAGTGCTCTCTGAAGATGGCGGAAGAAAATTTTCATCGAGATACCTGGTCCGAACTTCATGTTAGAGGCGCAGGGCCACACAGTGAGCTGCCAAAATTTAAAATAACAGAAGTGATTTAACCATTGAGTATGCTGGCACGTTAAAAACACTGATAAAGTTTTACTAGAAGATGAAAATACACTTGAAAATGTAGTTCTCCAAGCGTTGCCTTGTGTATCCTTTGCTGCACCTGTACATTATTCTTCCAGGTACAGCATAGCAATGCCATTGATGTCATGCTAACCTGAAGAGGAAAAGAATCAAACAAAGTCTATATACAAAGTTAGATAGATAATAATGAAGAGCAAAAAAAAGTTACTCCCTCTATTCCGGTTTATAGGATGTACTTGGCAAATCTCTGGGACCTAGGTGAATAGGGATAGACTCTTAATAAATGCTAATTGTTGCTTGTTCTTGGAAAAACCTAGTTTTGTGAATACATTCTGTAAACTGGAACGGAGCGAGTAGATAGATAATGACCACGCGGTGCACCTACAACAGATGTGCTGCTGCCCGACTCTTCCGCAGCCCACCCGAAAATGCCTGGAACGCAAAAAAAATTGGGTTCTGGAATGGCAACCCCCAACTACTTACTTGGTAGTGTGAGGAGAAAATCATTACTTCTACAACTTGGGAGGACTTGAAAAAATAGTTCCAAAGTAAATAAATGGGCAGATTAAAATGAATGATCGAGTCATGCAAATAACTGATTACAACGTCGTCCACCCAGTAGTTAAATTCTTTATGATCGGGACCTACCATGTGTGTCGCTGGACCTCATATGGTATAACTTTGCAAACCTTCACCCCTTGCCATTCCTTTGATAGCCATCATACCATTGTGTTTATCTTGTCCTATTGAGGCTAGCTCTTGATGATTGCTTGGGCTTTGCACATTTGCACCGTGTAGTTTCCGAGCAAAATTGCATGCGCTAGTTATCATATATCATATATCTTGTTGTTGGCATAAAAAGAAGTGAGTGAGCAAAAGAGAAAAGTGAAAAGAAGCAAAAAGTGCCAAATCAAAAGAAAGAAAAGAAAGAAACACCACTTGCCATATCTTGTAGGAAAGCGCAAGCTCGATGAACATCTAGTAGGTGGTGCATTGTTGTGCAAATCTTGTAGCCCACCAATAATTTGCAATCGAGCTAGTGGCTCTCCTTGTACTTGTGCAACACGAGCTTATAGTCTTCGCTAGGATCATATGGTTCATTAGCTCACTTCTTGGTTGCACGAGTCCCATTTATCTCTCCGGGCGTGTGTTTCCTATCTTTGAGATTGACTTGTTTTGCTTTGTGATCATCATGGTTCTCTACTTGCTTTGACAATATCTTGGTTTCCGGTTGGTTCAATTTGCTTTCCACCTACCATAACTTCCTACCAACTTTTAAGCCGTGTGTGTTTTGGAGTTTGCTTTGGATACTTGAACACAAGCATTTTACTTTGTGATTGTTTCCCTTGGTTGTCCACGACGTCCAATACTATCTACAAGGTGAGAGGTTGTGTTCTAGTTCCTTTCCACTCCACATATATACACTTGTCTTGTGAGTTAACATGTCTAGGGAGAGTGAATACCACTATGGAGACCAAGATGAGAATGAGTACATGATGAGCCACAACAACTATGATGCCTCAAACTTTGAGGACATGGGGGACTACTACGACGACTACACCGACAATGACCCCCATGACATGATGGAGCATCACCAAGACTTCCGCTACGACTCCGATTGCTCAAGTTTCACCGACTTGGAGAACTACTACGACTACAACTCCAAGTACTCCGACGAGAACTTTGGGTCTACCATGGTCAAGAGCGGCACCAACAAACATCATGGCACGACCTTCTACGGTTCACGCTCAAGACGGTGCTCCTACGAGCCCACCATGCACTCATCCTTTGGAGCTCCACAGTGCTCCTACAAGAGAACCATGCACTCATCCTTTGGAGCTCTATCTACTTCAAGAAGGCGCCATGAGACGGACATTGCAAAATGTGCCAAGTGTCTCAAATCTCCATCAACTTCACAAAGGCGCCATAACAAGGACATCGCCAAGAGTGCCAAGCTTCGCCATTCTCCATCAACTTCTAGAAGGAGCCCTGACAAAGCCATCGCCAAGAGCGACAAGCATCGGCATTCTACTTCAACAACAAGCCGGCGCCCAAAGAAGTGCATCGACAAGGCCAAGCCAAGTCAAGGCCCATCTAGCTCATCACGGCGCCACAAGAAAAATGCCAAGGTCGACCACAACTTGTCCAAGCTCCAAGACGACATCTCTTCACTCTCCAAGCTTCGGAACATATCACCAAGTTCGAGTGGGAGCTCCAAGTCAAGGTCACCAAGGCAACAAGCACGCCGACGTCTACATGAGGAGAAGCATCCAAATGACTTTCGGCGACACCCTACAACTCAAGAGCGACAACGTCGACGTGAGAAGAAGACGGCGACAAAGGCGCAACCTATGGTGTCCCTTCGTGCTAACACTACATCGGCGCCAACAAGACCTACAAGTTCCATGTTTGATGAGATCATGGCCGGCATCGACAACTTCTTCGAGAAATTCCAACGTCGACGCCGGAAGAAACATGGTCACAAACGTGAGGCCACTTCTCCTTTGGCGCCTTTCTCAAGCACTTCTCTTCATATGGAATCTACACCAAGTGCTACCACTACATGGGCGCCCTTCTCAAGCCCCTCACATGACATGGTGTCTACTCCTAGTGCCACCACCACAATGGCCCCTATATGGGAAGATGAAGACCTCATATGCGACAATTGCCAAGGCCAAGACCATGATCCACGAGAATGTCCCAATCTCTTGTGCCCAATATGCAATCGAAGAGGTCACATGATGTGGGAGTGCCCCAATGAAGACCAAGATGGTGAGAAGACGGTCGAGCATGGGATTTTCCCTTCGACCAAGGAGGCGAACACGGATGATGCTATCATCTTTGACCATGAGTCAAGTGATGAAGCGGAGCATGGGATTTTCCCTTCCGCAATGGAGTCGAGAGGTGATGCCTATTCTATGGCATTGACCTATGGAGGCGAGATAGTTGAAGAGGTTGAGCATGGGAGTTTCCCTTCAACCTTGGAGGCGTATGGAGATGAGGAAACCGAGCATATCCCTATAAGCTTGAGTGATGAGATGGTACCAATCCCATGTGAGAATGAGAGCCACTTAGCCCACTTGAGTGAGAATGAGAGTGAGTTGAGTGCCTCCACCATATGTGACTTTGAGTGCTTTCACTTTGAGGGAATGAGTGATACACCACTTGAGTTGAGAGAGGTAGTGAGGCCACTTTGATTTCTAACAACTTAACCTCTACCTCTAGTGTGTTTTCTCATTGTGTGCTAGGTTCCATGGATGTTGAGACGCCAATCCTCGACTTGATGATGCCTCAAATGGAGAAGATGTACATGGAGGATGATGATGATGCCACCCCATGTCTACTTCAAGATGAACAAGTCGGCTACATGGATGCCCCTACTACTTCAACACCTACTTCACATGAGTGGGACTACAAGGTATGGGTGTTGATGTGACCATGATCCCGCTAGTGGACATGATGAACTATGATTGCTTGCATGCTATGGATGATTCTTTTGAGGTCACATATGATTCGTTCTTATTCACTTGTGATACTTTGTTTGAAACCAATGTTGATCAAGTGGAATTACCTATTTGTGATGATTTTGCCATGAGCATGCCTTGTTATGAATGTTTCCACTTTTCTCCCATTGTTGCTTGCAACATGGTGAACAATTTCTCTTTCATATGTGTTGCTTGCACTAATGTTGAAATGCTTGATAATGAGATTGCCCCCATAGCTTTCTCAAATTTTGGAGATGTTTCGTTTTCTCTTATGGACCTTGTTCCATCCTTCACTTTGCATAGTGACCATCCACATATGTCATATTTTCCAATTGATTTTTGTGTGGTTGGTGATGTGCAAATGAAGAGACACTTCATGATGGATGATGTGTTCATATACCGTGCACATAACTTCTTCATATGTTGTCTTGTGTGTGCCGGTAACCGCATGATAATGTCAACCTCTCTTGAGCATGAGTTGACAAAAAGAGCTCTTGAGAGCATACACTTGAGTCGTGGATCGAACCCGGCTCTAATACCCTTCCATGTTTTGCATCAAACAAGTTGAACAATTTCTCTTGCTTATGTTTTGTTTGCAATCATGATGGTGTTTTTGGTCTCTCCTATGACAAGCATGTTTCCTTGATCTTTCACATGGATGATTTATGTGTTGCCACAACTAGGATGAACACTTGTTCTTTCCAATGATTTGTTTGCAACAATAATGACATTTTGTGCATGTCTTGTCATGAGTTGATTTCAAGAAGTTGCTTGCACATTGACCTTGCATATGCTATAAATTTCACATATTTGTGTTGTGCTAATGGTGTAATGAACATGAATGGACATGTCATTGATGATATGCTCCTCTATCTTGCACACACATGGTTTGCTTTATCTTTGATGTGTAGGTCATACCTTTGGATGAGCATCCATGAGTTGCTTCAACCACGCATTCCTATGACGGAAGATCTCGCAAGAAGAGCATATCGACATCTTGCTAAGGTGACTTCCTTCTACATAAGCGCTCATGCGATGACCTTCAAGAATTGGCTACTCTTTGAGTGTTGTTTCGTCTTTCTTGTGAGTTTTGTAGGCTACTTGAAAGGCGAAGGGACATTGAAGAAGTGCCACATCATTTCCATCGACTACATGGTGAACCACACGACAAGGTCTACACGTCTACCTCCTTGCCATGGTGATGAGCAAGAGTCGAGGACGACTCTTATTAAAGGGGGGGGGGGAGATGATGTAGCCCGGATCATGACCATCACCATGTCAAGACCCTCAACACTTCACAAGTCACCATGGACATCAAAGGTGAGCTCGTTCCTCTACTTGAGCCCCATTCCTCATCCTTTGGATGGTATGCTATGTCATGCTTCGTCCCTTGATGATGCTAGGGTTACCACGACGAGGACATGTACATGAGAAGATGGCCAAGGTGCGAGAGGAATGAAGCCCGACAAGACGGTGGCTTGGAAGAGAAGAAGGAAGAGGAGAAAAGACCCAGGCGGCGGTAGTACCGCTGGGTTAGGCGGTACTACCGCCAGAGAGCTACCGTCACCGCTACCGCTGCTGCTGCCGCCAGAAGCAGCGTCTGAAGCGCATGTCCGGTACCAACTGGTACCGCTGCAGCGGTACCAACCGGTACCGTCGAGGTGGGAAGAATCGAAGTCAACCCGCACCAGCGGTACTACCGCCTAACCCAGCGGTAGTACCGCCGCTGCGGGATCCAGCCGGGTTGAAGGCCCTCATCCCTTCCCCACCTACCCCCATTGGGTCAACACTATAAATAGGAGTTCCCCATCTCAGATCTGGACAGACTATGTTTTGAGATTAGAGTAGAGCTAGACTCCTTCTTCTCAAAAGTCTCCTTCCTCCCCTTGTGGGGATGGTTCCTCCCCTTGTGGAGAAGATCCCTTCGTGGATTCAAGACCTCTACTTGTAGTTTGACTACTCGCCAATCTTTCATCCTCGGGTGACTTTATTGGAGCGGCTTGGTTGGCCGTTGGAGAAACAACCGTCCAAGATCCCTTCTTGTATCTACTTGCCGATCTCTCCACCTTCGTGTGGATTCTATTGGACTGGTTGGACCGACCCACCTTAGCAAGATGTCGATATGCTCTTCTTGCGAGATCTTCCGTCATAGGAATGCGTGGTTGAAGCAACTCATGGATGCTCATCCAAAGGTATGACCTACACATCAAAGATAAAGCAAACCATGTGTGTGCAAGATAGAGGAGCATATCATCAATGACATGTCCATTCATGTTCATTACACCATTAGCACAACACAAATATGTGAAATTTATAGCATATGCAAGGTCAATGTGCAAGCAACTTCTTGAAATCAACTCATGACAAGACATGCACAAAATGTCATTATTGTTGCAAACAAACCATTGGAAAGAACAAGTGTTCATCCTAGTTGTGGCAACACATAAATCATCCATGTGAAAGATAAAGGAAACATGCTTGTCATAGGAGAGACCAAAAACACCATCATGATTGCAAACAAACCATAAGCAAGAGAAATTGTTCAACTTGTTTGATGCAAAACATGGGAAGGGTATTAGAGCCGGGTTCGATCCACGACTCAAGTGTATGCTCTCAAGAGCTCTTTTTTTCAACTCATGCTCAAGAGAGGTTGACATTATCATGCGGTTACCGGCACACACAATACAACATATGAAGAAGTTATGTGCACGGTATATGAACACATCATCCATCATGAAGTGTCTCTTCATTTGCACATCACCAACCACACAAAAATCAATTGGAAAATATGACATATGTGGATGGTCACTATGCAAAGTGAAGGATGGAACAAGGTCCATAAGAGAAAACGAAACATCTCCAAAATTTGAGAAAGCTATGGGGGCAATCTCATTATCAAGCATTTCAACATTAGTGCAAGCAACACATATGAAAGAGAAATTGTTCAACATGTTGCAAGCAACAATGGGAGAAAAGTGGAAACACTCAAAACAAGGCATGCTCATGGCAAAATCATCACAAATCGGTAATTGCACATGATCAACATTGGTTTCAAACAAAGTATCACATGGGAATAAGAACGAATCATATGTGACCTCAAAAGAATCATCCATAGCATGCAAGCAATCATAGTTCATCATGTCCACTAGCGGGATCATGGTCACATCAACACCCACACCTTTGTATTCCCGCTCATGTGAAGTAGATGTTGAAGTACTAGGGGCTTCCATGTAGCCGTCTTGTTCATCTTGAAGTAGACATGGGGTGGCATCATCATCATCCTCCATGTACATCTTCTCCATTTGAGGCATCTCATCATCTATGGAACCTAGCACACAATGAGAAAACACACTAGAGGTAGAGGTTAAGTTGTTAGTAATCGAAATGGCCTCACAAGACCTATCAACTACCTCTCTCAACTCAAGTGGTGTATCACTCATTCCCTCAAAGTGAAAGCACTCAAACTCACATATGGTGGAGGCACTCAACTCACTCTCATTCTCACTCAAGTGGGCTAAGTGGCTCTCATTCTCACATGGGATTGGTACCATCTCATCACTCAAGCTTATAGGGATATGCTCGGTTTTCTCATCTCCATACGCCTCCAAGGTTGAAGGGAAACTCCCATGCTCAACCTCTTCAACCATCTCGCCTCCATAGGTCAATGCCATAGAATAGGCATCACCTCTCGACTCCATTGCGGAAGGGAAAATCCCATGCTCCGCTTCATCACTTGACTCATGGTCAAAGATGATAGCATCATCCGTGCTCGCCTCCTTGGTCGAAGGGAAAATCCCATGCTCGACCGTCTTCTCACCATCTTGGTCTTCATTGGGGCACTCCCACATCATGTGACCTCTTCGATTACATATTGGGCACAAGAGATTGGGACATTCTCGTGGATCATGGTCTTGGCCTTGGCAATTGTCGCATGTGAGGTCTTCATCTTCCCATATAGGGGCCATTGTGGTGGTGGCACTAGGAGTAGACACCATGTCATGTGAGGGGCTTGAGAAGGGCGCCCATGTAGTGGTAGCACTTGGTATAGATTCCATATGAAGAGAAGTGCTTGAGAAAGGCGCCAAAGGAGAAGTGGCCTCACGTTTGTGACCATGTTTCTTCCGGCGTCGACGTTGGAATTTCTCGAAGAAGTTGTCGATGCCGGCCATGATCTCATCAAACATGGAACTTGTAGGTCTTGTTGGCGCCGATGTAGTGTTAGCACGAAGGGACACCATAGGTTGCGCCTTTGTCGCCGTCTTCTTCTCACGTCGACGTTGTCGCTCTTGAGTTGTAGGGTGTCGCCGAAAGTCATTTGGATGCTTCTCCTCATGTAGACGTCGGCGTGCTTGTTGCCTTGGTGACCTTGACTTGGAGCTCCCACTCGAACTTGGTGATATGTTCCGAAGCTTGGTGAGTGAAGAGATGTCGTCTTGGAGCTTGGACAAGTTGTGGTCGACCTTGGCATTTTTCTTGTGGCGCCGTGATGAGCTAGATGGGCCTTGACTTGGCTTGGCCTTGTCGATGCACTTCTTTGGGCGCCGGCTTGTTGTTGAAGTAGAATGCCGATGCTTGTCGCTCTTGGCGATGGCTTTGTCATGGCTCCTTCTAGAAGTTGATGGAGAATGGCGAAGCTTGGCACTCTTGGCGATGTCCTTGTTATGGCGCCTTTGTGAAGTTGATGGAGATTTGAGACACTTGGCACATTTTGCAATGTCCGTCTCATGGCGCCTTCTTGAAGTAGATAGAGCTTCAAAGGATGAGTGCATGGTTCTCTTGTAGGAGCACCGTGGAGCTCCAAAGGATGAGTGCATGGTGGGCTCGTAGGAGCACCGTCTTGAGCGCGAACCGTAGAAGGTCGTGCCATGATGTTTGTTGGTGCCGCTCTTGACCATGGTAGACCCAAAGTTCTCGTCGGAGTACTTGGAGTTGTAGTCGTAGTAGTTCTCCATGTCGGTGAAACTTGAGCAATCGGAGTCGTAGCGGAAGTCTTGGTGATGCTCCATCATGTCATGGGGGTCATTGTCGGTGTAGTCGTCGTAGTAGTCCCCCATGTCCTCAAAGTTTGAGGCATCATAGTTGTTGTGGCTCATCATGTACTCATTCTCATCTTGGTCTCCATAGTTGTATTCACTCTCCCTAGACATGTTAACTCACAAGACAAGTGTATATATGTGGAGTGGAAAGGAACTAGAACACAACCTCTCACCTTGTAGATAGTATTGGACGTCGTGGACAACCAAGGGAAACGATCACAAAGTAAAATGCTTGTGTTCAAGTATCCAAAGCAAACTCCAAAACACACACGGCTTAAAAGTTGGTAGGAAGTTATGGTAGGTGGAAAGCAAATTGAACCAACCGGAAACCAAGATATTGTCAAAGCAAGTAGAGAACCATGATGATCACAAAGCAAAACAAGTCAATCTCAAAGATAGGAAACACACGCCCGGAGAGATAAATGGGACTCGTGCAACCAAGAAGTGAGCTAATGAACCATATGATCCTAGCGAAGACTATAAGCTCGTGTTGCACAAGTACAAGGAGAGCCACTAGCTCGATTGCAAATTATTGGTGGGCTACAAGATTTGCACAACAATGCACCACCTACTAGATGTTCATCGAGCTTGCGCTTTCCTACAAGATATGGCAAGTGGTGTTTCTTTCTTTTCTTTCTTTTGATTTGGCACTTTTTGCTTCTTTTCTCTTTTCTCTTTTGCTCACTCTTTGCTTCTTATTCTATTTCACACCCACTTCTTTTGATGCCAACACAAGATATATCAACTAGCGCATATAACGTTTGCTCGGAAACTACACAGTGCAAATGTGCAAAGCCCAAGCAATCATCAAGAGCTAGCCTCAATAGGACAAGATAAACACAAGGGTATGATGGCTATCAAAGGAATGGCAAGGGGAAAAGATTCGTGATGTTTATACCTTTCGTCGACGATCTTCACCCGTTGATGTAAAAGCTTCATGCTTGCCCACGAATTTTGGTGGTGGTAGATGATGGATCAACCGTGTTGGTGACGTCGGCCTTGTCCGTAGCTTCGAAACGAGCCAAAGAACACCAAAAATGGAGTCCGGAAGTGAAAGATATGGCCAAAACAAATTTTGAAAATTTCAGTTTTCTGGCGGTACCGCTTAACCCAGCGGTAGTACCGCTGGTGGTACCGCTCGAGCGGTCCGAAGGGCAGTTTTGGCGGTACCGCCGGGGGTCGCTGGACACGCCCGAGAACGCGATTTTTCGCGATTTTGGCGGAAAAACTCGCCGAAAAACACCGAATCGAAGGGGCAAATGATAGAATTAGGCCATGGGAACGCAAAGGAAGGTAGATCAACTAGTTTAGCAATAGATCTATGGATCAAAACTTGCAAAAACGCACTCGAATCTCAGATCGGTCCAAAAGCAAATTGGGGCTATTTTTGGTGGAAATTTTCGAATTTCTCAAAATCAAAGAAAAATTAGGGAGATTTGGGGTGGAAACACATGTCAAATCCGTGGCAACCATGCTCTGATACCAAATGATGAGGTTTGGACCTCTAGGGTGGCCCGATCTTCACGGATTGACGGAGGATGTGGACGAACGCACGCAAGAACACGAGGAACACGAAGAACACACGAAGAATGCCCCGAACACAAGAACACACACAAGATACAAGAACCGTTTCCCTTACCGGTCGGTCCAACCGGTCCAATAGAATCCACACGAAGGTGGAGAGATCGGCAAGTAGATACAAGAAGGGATCTTGGACGGTTGTTTCTCCAACGGCCAACCAAGCCGCTCCAATAAAGTCACCCGAGGATGAAAGATTGGCGAGTAGTCAAACTACAAGTAGAGGTCTTGAATCCACGAAGGGATCTTCTCCACAAGGGGAGGAACCATCCCCACAAGGGGAGGAAGGAGACCTTTGAGAAGAAGGAGTCTAGCTCTACTCTAATCTCAAAACGTAGTCTGTCTAGATCTGAGATGGGGAACTCCTATTTATAGTGTTGACCCAACGGGGGTAGGTGGGGAAGGGATGAGGGCCTTCAACCCGGCTGGATCCCGCAGCGGCGGTACTACCGCTGGGTTAGGCGGTAGTACCGCTGGTGCGGGTTGACTTCGATGCTTCCCACCTCGACGGTACCGGTTGGTACCGCTGCAGCGGTACCAGTTGGTACCGGACATGCGCTTCAGACGCTGCTTCTGGCAGCAGCGGTAGCGGTGACGGTAGCTCTCTGGCGGTAGTACCGCCTAACCCAGCGGTACTACCGCCGCCTGGGTCTTTTCTCCTCTTCCTTCTTCTCTTCCAAGCCACCGTCTTGTCGGGCTTCATTCCTCTCGCACCTTGGCCATCTTCTCGTGTACATGTCCTCGTCGTGGTAACCCTAGCATCATCAAGGGACGAAGCATGACGTAGCATACCATCCAAAGGATGAGGAATGGGCCTCAAGTAGAGGAACGAGCTCACCTTTGATGTCCATGGTGACTTGTGAAGTGTTGAGGGTCTTGACATGGTGATGGTCATGATCCGGGCTACATCATCTCCCCCCCTTTAATAAGAGTCGTCCTCGACTCTTGCTCATCACCATGGCAAGGAGGTAGACGTGTAGACCTTGTCGTGTGGTTCACCATGTAGTCGATGGAAATGATGTGGCACTTCTTCAATGTCCCTTCGCCTTTCAAGTAGCCTACAAAACTCACAAGAAAGACGAAACAACACTCAAAGAGTAGCCAATTCTTGAAGGTCATCGCATGAGCGCTTATGTAGAAGGAAGTCACCTTAGCAAGATGTCGATATGCTCTTCTTGCGAGATCTTCCGTCATAGGAATGCGTGGTTGAAGCAACTCATGGATGCTCATCCAAAGGTATGACCTACACATCAAAGATAAAGCAAACCATGTGTGTGTGCAAGATAGAGGAGCATATCATCAATGGACGTCTTGCATGCTGAAGCTATGGCGCTGTCTAATGCCATTGATGTTGCAGATCAATCTGGTGTGGGCCGGGTGGTTTTTTAGACCGATTGTAGTAATCTGGAGATGGCCATCAATACCTCTAACTATGATTTCAGCCCGCTGGGAGTGCTCTTTGCTGACTTGAGTTGCAGCGTTGGGTTGTCGTGTAGCTCACGAAGAATGCGTTCTATGGACTGAGAGCTACCCGTCGATTGTAACCCTTATGGTAACCGGCGACCTCGCCGTGTATTAATGGAACACCAGTGTTCCATGTCAAAAAAAAAAATTCTTTATGATCCAAAAATATTCAGTAAAGCAAATCCCAGGCATATTTGCCAAGTCTTTCAAATCTGTGAGAAATATGACCTGTCTCTTCTTACCTGCGGGCCCACACGCCATACTTCCGTAGCCCGAATGGCTCTGCTTACCCATTCCGTAGTGGTGTGACCCCATGGCCGGAAGCCGCCGCCGCCGCTGCCGCGGAGGAGCGCGGTCGTCGCAGCAGGGCCCCGAATCGTCGCCGCTGATAGACGCCACTCTCACCTCCAGCTCCAGGTCTGTATCCGTCCTTGCTCGTCTACCTTCCCTTTCCACTTGTTAACCAGGCTTATTTATTCACTCCGTCCACACTAAAATCGTCAGAGAAACAGCTATCCCGCATCCATCCCGTGAATTAGTAGCCTTGATTTAGTAAAATGCTACTGAAACTTCGAGTATTTTGGTGCATTAGTTGTGTGTTTCACGTTTGGATGAATTGGCAGTGATAATTAGAGTCTTTTTGTGAACGAATGGTGTACATCACTGAACTGGCCTCCCCTAATTCAGGATCTCCCCAATGTCTATAGGGTGTCTCAGTTTGTTATTATTCTGATTTAGTGCGTTTGCATGAACTGTTTAACATAGACAAGTTGTCAAGTTCATTCGGAGGACAGTTGCGTGATATTCTGATTTAGTGCGTTTGTCATGAACAGTTTAACATGGACCAAGTTCGTTCACAATAGTTGTAGATAACTTAAGTATTTCAGTTTACCCAGTGGATAAGTTGGATCCAAAGTTGAATCAACAAAGAGAGCCTCTTGTTTCGTCAGCCAGTTCTCTCGTGTTCGTTTGGTCTTCTTCAGAGCCATGGTGCTTCCATGAACGGTGCTTGCTTATGTTTAGTGGCCAAGTGAATTATAGATCAGCAAATGATCACGTACAAGTTGTCTAGATAAGGAAAAAAAGTTATCTAGATAAGAGGAGGATCTATTGTGTTTTCTGTCAAGCAAAATCATCACTTGTTGTTATTTATTTGGGGATACTCAACAAAGCACACCCTCTACCACGATTTAAAATATACCTTGTACATACGGTTGGCACACTAAAGAGATTCTATGCTATCGTGGAAAATTTCAAGCTCTAGGTGGTTCTGATGCTGCCTGTTCTGATTGAAGTTTAGCATGTCCAAGTAGACACCCTGTTTGCCTTATTGTTTAATTAAATCCTACTGCATTTCCTACAGTGTATTCATACAGTATAACCTTCAAACCTTTTTTGGTTTTCTCAAAAACTATATTATGTTTCAGGTGTTATTCTGATCCATTATTCTTAAATTTATATGTGGCAGAGAGGTTACCATTGTGGAGAGGCCCTCTAAGAACACCTGCCACGCCTCAGGCTCTACCTCCGCGCTTTCGTCTGGACCTCATGATTTTGCAGATCTCCTGGACAGCCTGTTTCATAAAATCATTGCTCTCTTTAACTCATGCCATGATTTCCTTGCTTTTATTGGCACCTGCCGCTCTTGGCGCACTGTAGTCTCTTCCTTCCCCTCTGAGTATATCTTCAGCTTCCCGCCACTCCACCTCAAACCAGATGGTCCTTATGTTCGTCCCCATAAACACGGTTTCAAGCCCATGCTTTTATCTGATTGCAAATGGCAGCTCAGTGATCCTAGCAAGAAAAACATATCCCTTCGCTGTTCAGTGCCTCAAAATTCTCCAAATACCATGCACTACTTGGGCTGCTCATATGGGTATCTTATCTTCTCCTACGAGAAGCACTGCCTCCTTGTTAATGTGTTGACTGGTACCAAGGTGAAGCCCCCCAAACTCCCACCCAACAACAGGCTCGGGCACTTTTGTGACATAGGCATTCTTACGGCTGCAATTAGTTCACCCAACTCACGCCTCCTCCTCTGCTCAGTAACCTCCATGTTCGAGTGGCGGGTTGGAGGAAACCGCTGGACAGAGCACCCTCTTGCACTTGGTGATGAACGCATCCATCAGATGCTGCTCTTCAATGGTGATATCTTTGCCTTAGATACTTGTCGGAGGCTCTACACTATATGCTTGGCACCTCAATTCAGCTTGCAAGAAGTACCAATCACGTGGGAGCCTTTTAACCCATGGTTGGTGGTCTCTCGTGACAAACTTCTCATGGTTGACCTCTCGTTTAGCTTCGACAAGTTGAATGGTGGTTCATATAACATCTTTGAGGTCTTTCGACTCGACTTCTCGGTCGAGCCAGCTAAGAGTGTGAAGATGGAGAAGTTGGAAACCCAGGCTCTGTTTGTTAGCCTTGATCCGAGGAATCCAACGTTTTCCTGCTCGAGCCCTCAGAGATGGGGAGGAAAGAGCAACTGCATTTATTTTGCCAAGCTATTTCCTGACGAGACTTGGACCGTGGTTGACCTCAATCAGCCGGTGCGAAGAAACCTCGCTTACTGCATATATTATGGTTGTACGTTCCCTCCGGACTGCAGTCTACTAAATAGCCTGTGGGTGTTCCCCAGTTCAGTTTGTGGTCCTGGTTAGCCAGTAATCTTGTTGTGGGGGTTCGTCTAGTCTTGCACAAGCCCTGGTGAGTTATTTTAGTTAGCAGCTAGGTTCTGTAACAGTACCGGTTTCCTGGTTCGCCACCAATGTTATATTTTTAAGTAAAAGTAATTCTGTATTTTGTATGCATGCCGTGTGCAACCTTGGATCAGCCATTATTGAACTGAATGATGTACCTCTGTACAACCTGCTATTCGTGGAACAAGAGAGCATTTCTGCTCTGAAACTCTGCTGCTGACAGCCTCGTCGTCTTTGTGCCTCCTTGTATTTTTACCCATACCTGAGTTCTCTCAAGTCTTGCCTTGTGTATTCTTTACTATGCTTTGCCGCTTATTTCTAACTTATTTTGTAGAACTTTAAACGTTACACTATACATTGGTCGTCACAGAAAATTGTCGCGGTTGTATGTCTATACACCCATGGGAATCATCAATGTGCAGTTGTTGCTGTGCTTGTGAGGTTGTAATGCAGGGCGATTGCTCTGCTCTGCTTTTAAGGATTCAAGATGTACAAAAGACAGTACATAGTCAAGCCTGAGCCGCTGAGCACCTTTCTCTTCTTCTCGGCACAAAATTGAGATGGCCTTGACATGATGTTTGCTATCTGCAGATAGTGGAAGAAAAAGCTCATACATATACTTGGCCTGAACTTCAAGTTAGAGGCGCAGGGGGCACGTAGTGAGCTACCGGAATGTAAAATAAGAAAAGTGATGTAATCACTCAGTACAGTCTTGTTGGCACCTTAGAAACATTGCTAAAGCACAGGAACATAAAAAGTATATACTTGAAAATGTAGTTCTCTAAGCCTTGCCTTGTGTATTCTTCACCATGGTCGTGGTGTGTTCTAATATATATATACTTCTGTACATCTTCAACCATTACGCTATGTGTTGATCGTCATAGGAAATCCGTGCTATTCAGCTCCAGTTGTATATCTATACACCAATTGACGAGGGGTTAACTCATCAAATCCCATGGTTAAGGACGTAGGGTTGAGATTATGGGGGAGAGAACGTGTTA
Source organism: Poa pratensis (assembly GCA_947311845.1). Taxonomy (NCBI): domain Eukaryota; kingdom Viridiplantae; phylum Streptophyta; class Magnoliopsida; order Poales; family Poaceae; genus Poa; species Poa pratensis. The sequence goes on along the minus strand of CAMZMU010000050.1, from coordinate 2,750,765 downwards.
GAGCTGGTTCAGGACCTAGTTTCGTCGGCTGACAAGCAAAAGCAGGGATTTACCCAGGTTCAGGCCTCCGGAGAGTAATACCCTACTTCCTGCTTGTCTGGTATTGATCTGGTGTGAATATGAGAGCTACAATGGAGTCCCGGCGAGATGTCGATCTCGCTAGGGTTCTGGTGGTTCAAGTATTGCGTGTCCAGGATCGGCGGCCCTCCCAGCCTTTATATAATAGGCTGGGTCTCGGGAGTTCGCAATCGACTCAGATTACATGTAAGGAAAGTCTAAACCGACTATGTCTATGTCTAATCTTGAAGGATACTCCATCATCTTGGGCCTTCTGTCATGGGCTTTGAGTAGGCTCTTGATAGTTGGGTCTTAGTCGACACGTGCACCAGGTACCCTCACGGTAGGGTACCCGAGAGGTATATCCCTGTCAGTAGCCCCCGAGTACTTGTCTGACTCGAAGAATCGGGCATGGCCTCATTCGTAAGTGCACGTCATATTCTTTGTACTTGTGTTTATAATTAGAATTCCTATATGAATAGCACATGTTGGCTATGTCGAGTATTTCATCAACTTCGGTTTTTACTTATGATAATCAAGGGATAATAGCTTAGTAGGCCCGGTACACTCGACGGATCGGGACCGGTTAACTACACATTCGGGCAAAACCTTACTAGCTTTCAATCAAACTCGAGTCCCCGGACTCGAATCTGGAACAAACTGGTCAGACTCGACTCAGGCCGCGGAGGTCTTACTGAATCGATCTGCAGTATAACTTTGAGATTACCCAACGCGTCCGTCAAGATTTTTCATCATGTCTATTGACACGGAAAGTGTAAGGATTAACTTTGCTGGAACGGTCCTTAGCCCAGCTCGAAAGTTCAGCGGGTCTTACCTTTGCACTATGCATGCAGCATCCGAGATATTTGCGGCTGACGCAACTCGGGAATTTATCGAGTATGATTTTGCATCAAATTTTTCTTATCTGATGAGTCGAGTCTTTTGTCGACTGATACTTTGTCATTATTCTATCGGGTGCGCTACAGCGCTCCCGATGGGAGTAGCCCCGAGATTATGCTTTATTGCTTGCAATGGAGGATAATCTCAAATCTGTTTATCCCGTACATTTTCAGTCGAAGAATTTTTGATACGCTCCCGATGGGAGTAATATGTTTCAGTCGAAGAAACTATCGACTGCCTTTATGTCTTGTGCTTCTCAGTCGAAGGACTGCCTTTTGTCGTGAATGTTGAATGACTCAACCTGCCTACCAAGCATGTGATTTAGTGTGACGTGAGCAATGACGTATTTCGCGACTGCTATTTCTGACAAGCGGTGGCGTGCTTGGTATGGCGGATGGGACATGACATGCATGTGGGCCCAGTTGGCAGTGTTGACCAAGGGCGGTGCCGTTTGGACTGGATTTGACCGTTCTGACGCTACTTTTACGGGACGTAATGATGGTTCCTAGATTCCCGTGCGTAGTGGACGGAGTGGCCGGCGACGGTTGCTCTCCGCGCTTGCCACGTGTATGGCAAGATATAGGATCTGGTAGCACGATCTCACACCAACGGTGGTGATTGTTTTTGACGTGTGGTAAATAGGGAAAGCGGCATTGGCAGAATTTTTACTTGCCATTTGCTCTGCGCGCCGCCCCTGTTTCGTCTTCCTCCTCGCGCTTTTCCTCCATTGCTCTTGCGCCCAAGCTTTTTGCGTTCCACCAATCCATCCTTCACGATGAAGAAAGGAACAAGCAACAAGCGAGCTGCCGCTGCCGCTGCCGCCGCGACCGACGCGGGTGCGGTGAAGGGGAAGAAGGTTGCGGCGAGTGCGTCGGCATCCGCCGCCGGCCTGAAGAAAGGCGACGGGGACTGGGTGAAGTCCTCAATCAAGGAGACCCACCTCGACAAGCTCCGCGAGGACGGCCTGCTGCCTCCCGCGGATCAACTTGTTGTTCGCGCGCCGTCGCCCAAGGAGGTACTCCCCGAACCTCGTGGCAATGAGCGTGTTTGTTTTGCTGAGTTCTTGACTAGGGGATTTGCATTCCCCATCCACGAATTCGTTCGTGGTTTGATGTATGCCTATGGGGTGCAAATCCACGATTTCACCCCTAATGGCATACTGCACATTGCCTGTTTTATGGTTTTGTGCGAATGTTTTCTGGGGGTTTCCCCTAGCTGGGCGTTATGGAAGTCCATCTTCCTCGTCCGGCCTAACAAGAGAGGCGGCCACACCTATCCTTTGGGCGGCTGCGGGATTCAAGTGCGCAGCGACACGTGCTACTTTGCCCTGAAGCCAGTCGACTCGGCGCAAGGGTGGAGGAAAAAGTGGTTTTACGTCCGCGTCGACCAGGAGGGAATCCCGGCATTTTCGACTGCTACCAATGCCTGGGACCATCAGCTGTTGACTGCGGAAGAGGCGGAGGCAGCGCCCCTTTTGGCCAAGATTGGAGACATGTTGGGCAATATCACTGGTGTGCACCTGATTGCCACCTTTGTGAAGATGCGGGTGTGGCCGATCCGCGCTCGAGCTCACCCCATGTGGCAGTATGAGGGTGTGCTCGACTCCAGTCGAATGAGCAAGGAAGAGTTGTCGAAGAACGAGCTGGTGGCGCATGTGCGATCCATCACCAAGATCAAGGCAAGCGACCCTTGCAACGTCGACTGTCCTGTCACTCCATATGGGACTGACAGGCCTTTGCCAGAGGTTAGTGCTCTGTATGTATAAGTTGTTGCCATCTGGCGTTTGTCATTCGTTGTTGTTGTATCTCTAGCTTTTTTGACTGTCATTTGTGATATGTAGGGTCACTCGACTGCGTTGACTCTTCCTCCTCTTTCAGAGGATGGCCCAAGTGCTAAAACAGCGGTGCAAGAGGTGGATGACTCGCCTCTTCCTTCGGCCACCACTTCTCCTGTGGAAGAGGTCGAAGAAGAAGAAGTAGACGCGGTGCAGTCTGAGGAACCGCCCGCACCCGACCATGTGAGCGAAGCTCGCACTCGCAAGCGTCGTCGCGTGCTCCAAGGAGTGTATTCCTCTGTGAGTTCACCCGCAAAGGATCAGGACTTGGGGGATGATGGAGATTCAGGCTCGCCACCTGCTGCCCAAGCCGCTCCTTTGACGGTATGCCCGTTGAGCTCAATTCCTCCTCCCAAGTCGGGTGTGGGGCTGCTTTTTGGTGGCCTGGATTTTGACAACCTCAACAGCGAAGAGGATAAAGAGCACATGTTTTTTCATGTGCTTATGTATGGAAATTTTTGCTTTGTCATATTTTTGCTTATGTTGTTCTTTCTACTATCACTTGCAGCGCTGAGACGGATCGTCCAGCGACTCTTCTCGCTGAGAAGAACTCGACTCCGGTTCACCCGGACGTTTCTATGGCTGCTCCAGAGCTTGTGCCACCAGTAGCCACGGCGACTGCCATGGAAGCGACCAAGGTTGCAAATGCTGCGGCTACAGAAGTCGGGACGTCTGCCGCGAAGCCTGCACCTTGGGTTGATCATTTAAGTGTCTTTTGTTTTACTTTTGAATAGCCGCGACTGGTTGTGTGTCACTTATGCTTGTTTCGTGTGCGTGCAGCCCTTCTATCGCAACCTGGTGGAGTCAGGCAAGGCTTTCGTCGAGGTGGAGCAGGAGAGGGACAATCTGCGTGTGAACTTGGAGCAACTCAGCCGTAAGCTTTTTCGCTGTTGCACTTCAAAATTTTGTTCCACTGTTTTACTTCAGCGATTTTGAATTATGGCCATCCTATCCAGGTGACAAGCAAACGGCTGAGACCCGGGTGAAGGAGCTAGAAGAGGCTCTTGCAACCCAGCTCGCCGAGTCGAAGAAAGCTTCCGATGCCGCCAAGGACTCCACTGCACGCGAGAGAAGATATGCTGAGCGACTGGCCGGTCTTGCTCAGGATGTGAGAGGTAAGTAATCTTCCCCTTGTTATGCTTTCGTGTAGCTGCTGAGCGCTATTTAATAACTTGTTCTCTTGTTGATCTTTTGTTGAAGGAGCTATTGGCGTACCCGCACCTACGGACACGGTGAGTGACGATTTGTCACTCGACCAAGTTGTAGGTGACCTCGGTGCCATGTTTGTGCACGCGAAGGATGCTCTGGCCAAGTCCACTAGTACGCTTGGTGCCCTGTACAAGAATGTACTCCCACTTGGCGAGGTACCAGCTGATACGTCTCAAACGTATCTATAATTTCTGATGTTCTATGTTGATATTATACCAATTGTTACATGTTTTATATACACTTCATAGCATTTTTATGCATTTTCCGGGACTAACCTATTAACAAGATGCCACAGTGCCAGTTCCTGTTTTCTGCTGTTTTTGTATTCCAGAAATGCTAGTCTGGAAATATTCTCAGAATTGGACGAAACTTGGACAGGACCTCCTATTTTTCCAACACGTACACGAAAGTCCAAAGGAGAGACGGAGGCGACCGAGGAGGGAGCCACACCCTAGGGCGGCATGGCCCCACCTCCAACCGCGCCGTGGGGGGGTGTGGGCCCCTCGGGTCGCTCCAGCCGCCGCCCTTTCGCCTATTTATTCATCTTCACGGGAAAACCCTAGAAACCCGAGCCATTATCCACGAAAAGTTCCAGAGACGCCGCCGCCGTCAACCCTATCTCGGGAGGGTTCAGAAGCTCTTCCCGGCACCCTGCCGGAGAGGGGAATCATCACCGGAGGGCTCTACATCACCATGCCTGCCTCGGGAGTGATGCGTGAGTAGTTCATCCTTGGGCTACGGGTCCATAGCAGTAGCTAGATGGTTGTCTCTCCACTTTATGCTATCATGTTTAGATCTTGTGAGCTGCCTATCATGATCAAGATCATCTTATTGTAATGCTACATGTTGTGTTTGCTAGGATCCGATGAATATTGAATATTATGTCAAGTTGATTATCAATCTATCTTATATGTTATTTATGATCTTGCATGCTTTCCGTTACTAGTAGATGCTTTGGCCAAGTAGATGCTTGTAACTCCAAGAGTTAGTATTTATGCTAGATAGTGGGTTCATGCATCCGGTAATCTGGGAGAGTGACAACAACTTCTAAGATTGTGGATGTGCTGTTGCCACTAGGGATAAAATAACCGATGCTTAGCTTAAGGGTGCGCCGTTAGGTCTAATGCATTTGTTTACATTACGCACATTACTTAATGCGATTATCCGTTGCTTGCAACTTAATACTAACGGGGAACTCGGATGACAATCTGGAGGTGGATTATTAGTCATAGACGCTGTTGGATAACGGTCTATGTATTTTGTCGTAATGCCCACATGAATATCATAGTAGTCATCATGTCATATATATGCATTGTCATGCGCTCAATATTTTGTCAATTGCCCAGCTGTAATTTGTTCACCCAACATGTTAGTTATCTTTTATGGAGAGACACCACTAGTGAACCGTGGACCCGTTCCATTCTTTTACACTGATAATACAACCAACTGCAATCATTGTTCATTTTTCATTCTCTGCAATTTACTACTGTTTTCCACACCATACGTTTAATCATTTGGTTTCAGCAAGCCGGTGAGATTGACAACCTCACTGTTTCGTTGGGGCAAAGTAGTTTGATTGTGTTGTGTGCAGGTTCCACGTCAGCGCGCCACTGACAACCTTCAGAAGTGATTTCTTGCTCCTACTGGTTCGATTAAACCTTGGTTTCATACTGAGGGAAACTGCTGCTACACTGCTTCATACCTTCCTCTTGGGGTCTCCCAACGAACGTGTGATCCACGTCATCAAGCATTTTTCTGGCGCCGTTGCCGGGGATTAAGAGGATTTCTGCAAGGGGAGTTTCACGCTTCTAATCTCTTTATTTTGTTATAGTCCTGCTTAGTTTATTTTTATCTTGTCTTGTTTGCTGTTAAAAATCAAAAACACAAAAAATTAAATCCTGCATCTAGTTTATTTCGGTTTGTCTAGTTTTGTTTCTTGTTTTAATTATCATGTCTAGTTCTTTACTTGCTATCAATGGTGACTTTTCTTGAGACTAGTTCTGTGGCTGAAAACAATATGAGAGAGCTTTATGAAATTTATCTTGAGTTGGGACATGAAGTGTTTGAAGAGAAAGTTAAAAAACCTATGGAACTTTATCTGCATGATAGTGGTAATACTATTACTATGAATTCTTTGAACACCATTATTGCTAATGCCATGGAAAATTCTAAGCTTGGGGAAGCTGGTTTTGATAAAAACGTTATTTTTAGTCCTCCGAACTTTGAGGAGGAAATTTGCTTTGATGATACTTTATCTCCAGTTTATGATGATTATAATGATTGTGCTATTTTAGTTCCACCTACTATTGAGGATAAATTTTATTGTGATTACGATATGCCTCCTATATATGATGTATACAATGATGGCTGTGATAGTTTTACTCCCACTATTACTAATGAAATTTATTATGCTTATGTGGAGAGTAAGGATACTTCTATGCATGTCGATAATGATAAGAATGTTGTATGTGATAGCTATATTGTAGAGTCTATTCATGATGCTACTGAAAACTATTTTGAGAGAGGAAAATATGGTTATAGAAATCATCATGTTATGCAATTTCCTCTCTTTATGATGAAACTTTTGAGCTTTCTCTTGTGTTGCTTTTATATACTGGTTGTTTTAATACCTAGTGGTCATTATGAGAGAGGGAGACACGGTTTCATATATCTCAATAATATTAAGTCTCCTCTCTTTATGTTGAAAGTTTTGAAGTTGCACTTGTTTTGCCTTCCTATGCTAGTCACTTTGTGTTTCATTGATTTGTTTTCTTACAAGACTCCTTTGCATAGGAAGAGTGTTAGATTTAAACATGTTTTATATATGCTTCTTGATGCTCATTTATATGTTCAACTCTTATTCTTATGAGAGCATCATCAAAATTCACTATGCCTAGCTAAAAGGCATTAAAGAAAATCGCTTATGGGAGACAACCCATTGTTTTATTTCTGCAATTTTTCTTTTCTTTTTGAGTCAAGGAGCTGTTTACTTCTGTAACAACCTCTTTGTATCTTTATTTTATCGCATTGTTGTGCCAAGTGGAGCCTCTAATAGGAAGATGATGATAGATTTGGATTTCTGCGCAGGAACAGATTTCTGCTGTTCACCGTTTTACTTCTGTAAAATCACAGAACAATTATTTAAATCTGCAAATTTTTGTACGTGATCCTCAGATATGTACGCATCTTTCGTTAGTTTTGCGTTTTTCGATCGGAGCAACGTAAGTGCCTCGAAACAATTCGTCTTTACAGACTGTTCTGTTTAGACAGATTCTGTCTTTTATTTTTCGCATTCTCTCTTTTACTAGTGTTGAGTGGAATTCTTTTCGAGTGTGAAGAGCTTCACATAATATCAGTGGCAGTAGTTAATGTTAAAAGTAACGGTCATATTTGTGTCCTTATAGAACATGTGAGTTTTTGATTGTGCACTAACCCTCTAATGAGAATTACTCTGAGTTTGGTGTGGCGGAAGTTTTCAAGGGTCAAGAGAGAAAGATGATATAATGTGATCAAGAAGAGTGAAGAGCTTAACTTTGGGGATGCTCCCATGGATCACCCCAGCATATTTCAAGAAGACTCAAGCGTCTAAGCTTGGGGATGCCCAAGGCATCTCCTTCTTCATCAGCAACTTATCAGGTCATCTCTAGTGAAACTATATTTTAATTCTTTCACATCATATGTGCTTTACTTGAAGCGTCTGTGTGCTTTTATTTTCAGTATTTTTTTTATGGTCAACTTGATTGGACCCTAGCATTCTTGATTGGGAGAGAGACACGCTTCGCTTTTTCATATGAATACTCCTATTCTTCACTTATACTTGTTGAGTATTCTTATCTAGCTATTGCTATGCTTTTAGCTCCTGTTTTTCATGCATCTCTTATTCAGAGCTGTTAGTTCTTTTAAAGAAAGTACTCTCTTGCTTCACTTATAATTGTTTGGAGAGTTTATAAATTGATTGGTGTTTGGTTGGAACATAAAATGTTTTTTTGAAGCTTTTATGACAGCAGGAAAGACTCCTACTGCCTCTATATTACCAACAAACACACAGTTACATCTTTACAGGGCTTTAGCAAGCCAGAATCAATTTAAAGGGAGGCTACAAAGGTGTTAATGAAGGAGTGCAAGCTAGGTTTAGTCCTATGAATCAGAAGTTTAAAGTCAGTACAAAATCTTAACTTCCAGGAGGCCAGTGTATGCGGTATACCCTCGAAGATGAGAGCATTTCGTTCCTTCCAAATAGACCATACTGCAGTGATAAAAATCTCCATGAACATTGTCCTGGTCCACATATTTCTGGCCTGAGCTACCATTTCCAAGCGGTTTCCAGTGGTACTCCAATGAATATCCAGAGAGTCCCAGCAAGCCTTACTGAAGGGGCAGCGAAAGAACAGGTGCTCCAAGGTTTCATCTGGAGGATTGGCACATAGAGCACATTCATGTCCAGAGTTAATCTGAATCTTCCTTCTTCGGAGCATGTCTCTAGTGTTGACTCTATCAGACAGCAATAGCCAACAAAAGAATTTCAGTTTGAACGTGTTTTTGGCCTTCCAAAGCCATAGGAAGGAAGGGTGAGGCTTGGCATCTTTAAAGCAGAAGTCATAGTATAGCTTGGCTGAGAATTTGGGGCTCCCCCATTCATAAGTCCACTGATCCCGCCTAAGTTCTGAAAGCTGAACACTCGCCAGTTGCAGCTGCAACACTCTCACTTCCTGCATAGCTTCCACCGACAGAGGCAGATGAAAGCTGTCAACTAAGCTATGAGCCCCCAGGAATTTTGTGACAGAAACATCTTCATTCCTTGCATAGGAAAATGCTCTTGGGGCCTGCTCGCTCAGAATTGCAGGTTGCCATTTGTCTTTCCAAAATAGAACAGAGGACCCTTCAGCCACAATACAGATAGCTATCCCTCTATACAGATGAGTGAGTTTTAGGATATCTCTCCACCAAAAGGATCCACAGGGGTTCATTGCATGCGGAATCTTCCCCACACAGTAGGAATTCCATAGCAGATGGTCCCATGGGATGTCAGCTCTGTTGTAGAATTTGTGGAGGTATTTCATGAGCAAAGATTGGTTCTGAATTTTCAGATTGAGCACTCCCACTCCACCATGTTTCTTTGGTTTACACACATTCTCCCAAGCAATTAATGAAGTGCATTTTATACCATCATCTGATTTTTTATCCCAGAGGCAGTGTCTCCTGATTTTATCAATGAGTTCCAATATTCTAGGAGGTAGCTGAATCGAACACATAGTGAACATAGCAATTGAAGTCAGCAGCGAATTAATTACTGTGATCCTTCCACTGTAAGCCATCATCAGGAAGTTTGCAGACATTTTCCTCTCAATTCGATCTACGAATGGCATCAAATCTGGAACAGAGGGTTTAGTGGTTCCAAGGGGCAGACCAAGGTAAGTAAAAGGCATCTTGGCTTTAGTACAGCCAATGGAGGCAGCCAGCTGATCAGCTTCTCTCTCATCAATGTTAATGGGAACCATGGAAGACTTGTGAAAGTTTATATGCAATCCAGTTGACTCGGCATATTTAGCTAGGATTTCCTTCATAATTTGTACTTGATCATCATTGGCTTGAAGAATTATCAAAGTATCATCTGCATACTGTATAATTGGGAAATGTTGCATGTGGTAGATGGTATAATGGAAAAAGCTTACATATTCTTGTAGATCACTGTATTGGATAATTTGATACTTGTGAATTGTTTTGAGTTATCAAGTAGTTCATGTTTAAGCTTTTGTATCATGTAGTTAAAACCTATAAATGAAGAACTACCGTAAAGCTCGTTGAAATTTGGTTTGCATGATTGGTATCTCTAAGGTCTAGATATTTTCTAGTAAAAGGGTTTGGTTAACAAGAAAGACAGTGTAGAGTCTTATAATGCTTGCAATATGTTTTCATATAAGTCTTGCTGTGTCGGTTGATATCCTGTGTTTGCTTCAAATAACCTTGCAAGCCTAAACTCTGTACTGAGAGTGAATGCTTCTCGTGCATCCAAAACCTTGAGCCAAAATCCATGCCATCTGTGTCCACCATAACTAGCTATATGTGGTATTTCCTTGCCATTCTAAGTAAATTTTTCATGTGCTACCTTTAAACTATTCAAAAAATTATCACTCCTTTTTGTGTCAATGTTTACCAAGCTCATGAGGACGGGGTGGATGTCTTTATGTCAACTGTCAAACAGACTTTACCACCGGACTAGCGGCATATACATCCGCTTATCCATTAATTTTGCAAAAAGAGCTGGCAAATGGGGTGCCCAGCCCCAATTAATTACAAGTTTAACCGCTTAACACTAGTAGGGAAGTGCCTTTCTATGGCGCACCAAAATTGCTTTCTGTGGCGCATGGTCGGTGCGCCACAGAATTCTCGCCACAAAAATATTATTTCTGTGGCGCACCCTTTTGTGCGCCACAGAAAGTAGAAAATTCTGTGGCGCATTCTGGAAGTGCGCCACAGAAATATTGCTCATGCGCCACAAAATATTAGTCCATGCGCTGATGAATTTGACAATAATTTATCTGTGGCGCACTTGCTTCGTGCGCCACAGAATATGGTGCGCCACAAAATTATTTACCATGCGCCACTAAATTATTTGCTGAATTATCGATTATTTGCTGTATTATCGATTATTAGCTGTATTAATTTGACAATAATACATGTATATTACAGTATTTATACAGAAAATAATAGAAACAGTAATATATTTTGACACGGTATTAAAACAGACAGATAAATATGTCATTACATCAGTTAGAGCCCGAGATACATACATATATAGTGACAATTAACTGGTACAAAAGTTCACACAAGTCTTAGTATAAATGAAGTTTTCACGACCACCTAAACTAGGATCAAACTGAGTACACGTCTGATGACTCCCAAGTGCAGGAGATCAATTGTAGTACCTTTCAATTAGAAAAGGTTGTCGAACCCACGAGGAGCTGAAGGTATTGGTTAGTAAGATTGATAAATAAAACAATAAAAGATGCAAGTGTTTTTGGTATTTTTGGTTGTATAGTTGCAAGCAGATAACAGATAGTAGCAAGTGAAAGCTCTCAAAGAGAGAAAGCCCAATCCTCTTATGTGGCAAGAGGACAAGCTCAAGTGATGTGTAACTTATATGTGGCAAACGTTCCCGAGGGCGGCATGGATGATGCTAGGCATAGAGATTTATTAAACAACACGTTGAATATCTTGTCAAGTTTTAATCCTCTTTGGACGGAGCCATAATTAGGTATAGCTAAATAAATAAACTACAACCCCTTATGATGGATCATGTGGCCAAGCAAATGACTGCACAAGAATTATTAAGACCTAAAGTCCCACCATAGCATTACACTCTAAGGTCCCCGATACTAATACCCTCATAATATAACTTCATGACTCGGTCTCAGGTTTACGTGTCCTCCCAAGTCTCCATCAATTCATTACACTACGGTGTTCTCCTATGAGCCCATAAAGGTGAAGTGTTGTGCAGTCGACGTTCGCACAACACCATCATAGAATCACATAAAAGATAAACTCTTGACAAAATACCAACACATGTCATATATAAATCATGCCAATTCATCCTATGCCCTCAGGAACATACGGGAACTACTCACAACGTGCGAACATGATCATAATCAGTGGCATAAGTGGTACAACACAATCTGAAATTATAACTTCACCACCAAATAATGACAAGTACTCAATCACAAACATGAATAGTAGCACAAGACAAGTATCTAGGGTATAGCAACTCTCAAACTGCGAGGGGAACGGAGTGGATCACGGTGATGATGATGGTGATGGTGCTGGTCTTGATGGGGGTGATGATGTAGAGGCCTCCTCCCACGCCAAGGAGGAGAGGTGATGACGATGACGATGATTTCCCCCTTCTCCGGAGTTCCGGAGCAGCAGGATCTGACCCCCCTCGGAAGGGATCAGGAGTTTCGCCGCCGCCGCGACCTCGGATGGACTTGGAAAAATTAGGGCGTTACTTTTCGGGCGAGACGAAGGCGTCGATAAAAAGCCCCAGGCGAGGAGGTGCCCGAGGCACCTTTGGTGGGTCCCACGCGGCCAGGTACATGGGCCGCGTGGGCCACCCCCATTTGGCCCTCGTGGCTCTCCTCTCTTCGGTCTTCTTCCCTCTGCCTTTCTCCCGATGAAAAACTGACGCAGTATTTTTCCTTTTATTATTTGAGGTCCTGTAGCTCCTGAAACATTAAAGACAAGAAAAAGGAGGTTTTCTGCCTCCCAGAAATTAAATACCAAAAATAGGGACTTTGTATGAAAGTCCCCAAAATCATCTAAAACATGTAGAAACAATCATATAATCATGCAAATAACATTCTAGTATGATACTAAAAGTTATATAAATGATGATATAAAATGCACGTATCAACTCCCCCAAGCTTAAACCTTTACTCGTCCTCGAGTAAGTAAGGACATAGATCATTACATGCATCAATGGACTTATGGTTGATAAATAAATACGGGCATTGTATCATCATCATATTCAATTGCAAGATAAGATTAATGATCTAAAACTCATACATATGAGGGCAACATAAGTAGAACTCTAGCAATCACCCCTTACTTTTGAAAGCAAATAACCATTGTATGTTGGACAATCGAATCATATTGTTTTTCACATGCTTTTGCTCTTCATGGCAAGCATTATAATCTTTTATACTTTGCTGAAATTCAAAGACAAGATAAACTCTCATTGGATAACAAGTTCAAAAGAAGACAAATGAAAAGACAGATAGATATAAAAATTGTTATCACTCTTGCTTGACTAGTAACTAGTGCAAACTTTAGTCATGGATATCTCAATCAAGTTCCCATGCTCTACACAACCCTTTTCTTACACTTTCCATGGCTAGCTGAAATTTCAGGTGCCTTCCTTTCATTCACATTCAAGAGCATAAGTATTGAAATATCCATGATCATTAATTTGCTCAAAAGATACTAGGTTGTAACAAGAGTGTTTTATATCCTTTTCATTAAGTCTTCTCAACTTCTTATCCTACAAGACTATATCTTAACCTCAAACTATTAATTCACAAGTCTTTTTACTTCTTCTATATTGAGATAATTCTATAATTGTCCAACATACTCAAGTTAATTAATTTCAAGGCAAGATGTGATTGAAATTCTAAATATGCCACGCTCATTTGCATGAGTGTTACCCATAAATCCCCAAACAAGAGAATCATGGATGACACCATACTTTAATATTCATTGATAAACCATAAGATAGGGATACATGATAATGCTCCATGAGCTCACACACGCCTAAGAGATATTGATAACTAATCGATAAAAGCAAAGCACACCATGACTAGATAGATATGATAGATTGATAAAGAGAAAGACTAGATGGAACTCCCCCAAGCTTGGCGTTCCTCCAGATTCTCCTTTGCTGCAGCCTCCTCCTTCTCATATTCTTCCTCCCATTCAGCCATCTTCCATGGGAAAGGCCTTCCATCACGGAAAGATGTAGGTGGATCATTGTACCTGAGGGTGGCGGCTGCTGCAATCTTCTTGAAGCGTTCTTCATATTCGCAGTTCTGGTTCTCTACATCCCACATGAAGCATTGGAACTTCTCCCATTTGTTGATGACGTCCTTGTACCTATCTTCCAGATCTTCAAGCCTTTTCTTGTACTCTTCAACCTTCTTCTCCAGCTCCAGGTTCATGAAGTGGTGAGCATCAAGGCTGCGGTAAACCACAGTGCCATACCTGAAGGTCTTGTCCTCTAACTCATCCAGCCTTTCCTCCACCGTGCCGGTGGCCTTGGGAGCCTTCACCTCCTCCACGAGCATCACGCCCTCCTTGAAGCACACGGTCTTCGGTGGTGTCATCACGGAGTTGAGGTAGCGGTTCACAACACCTCCTTGGGAGAGCTCTCCCCCTCTTGGTTGGATCCGGAGCAAGACATGGCTAAAACCTGACAGGCAGAAACAGCAGAAACAAAGATCGCTCGAGAACGCTCGGTGCGAGATTAGATCGGCAGAGAGGGTATATATTGAGGGTTTTTAGGTCAAGACGAAGCGTCGGGATCGAAAACGAGACGAAAAGGACTCCGAGGTGGAAAAGGAGTAGCCCACGCGGCCAGGTACATGGGCCGCGTGGGCCCCCTCTTTCCTCCTCGGGTCTCCGTTTCGTCCAGTTTTCTTGTCCCACACGTTAATTTCCATAAAAAATGACTCCGTAAAATTTATGCAATTCCGAGAAACTTTCCAACAGTAAGTTACCTTCTATTGATTTTGGGTTTCTGAAACTGCACGGTTTCTCTCAATTACCTCCTCCGGTGTTTGTAAATTCAACTCCTCCACCCTTCCGATGAAGCTCTTTCCTGCAATATAAGGTTTAAGGCGTTGTCCATTGACTACATGAGGTTTACCTTTCATGTCACCGTGAAGACGGATAGCTCCTGAACGGTACACCTCCTGTATCACTAATGGTCCCTGCCACTTTGAAGCTAGCTTCCCTGCAGAAAACTTGAAACGAGAGTTGTACAATAAAACTTGATCACCTACTTTGAATTCCTTTTTCTTAATTTTCTTGTCATGCCAAATCTTAACTTTTTCTTTAAACATCCTGGCACTTTCATAAGCTTCATTTCTCCATTCGTCAAGTAGGTTTAGGTCAAGAATTCTCTTTTCTCCCGCAGTTTTAAAATCAAAGTTCAGTTGTTTAATAGCCCATCTAGCTTTATGTTCTAGTTCAACAGGTAAGTGACAAGCTTTTCCATAAACCATTTTATAAGGAGACATTCCCATAGGATTTTTAAAAGCAGTTCTATAAGCCCACAAAGCATCATTAATCTTAATTGGCCAATCAGATCTAGACTTATTCACTGTCTTTTCCAAAATGAGTTTAATTTCCCTATTGCTTAATTCAACTTGCCCACTTGTTTGAGGATGATAAGGAGATGCAATTCTATGGTTAACATCATATTTTGCCAAAGTTTTTCTAAGAACACCATGCAAGAAATGAGAACCACCATCAGTAATTAAGAACCTAGGAACACCAAACCTGGGGAAAATGATGTCCTTGAGCATCTTCATTGCTGTGGCATGATCTGCACTTTTGGTTGGAATTGCTTCCACCCACTTTGTAACATAGTCAACTGCAACCAAAATGTGAGTATGCTTTGTCTTTGATTCTGGGAAAGGACCCATAAAGTCAAAACCCCACACATCAAATGGTTCAAGTGGCAATGAATAATTCATAGGCATTTCATTCCTCCTACCAATGTTTCCTACTCTTTGACATTTATCACAAGATTTAACATATTCAGCACAGTCCTTAAATAAAGTAGGCCAATAGAAACCAGATTGTAATACCTTTGCTCCTGTGCGATCTCCTGCATGATGCCCTCCATAGGGACTGTCATGACAATCTCTTATAATAGCCTGTTGTTCATGCTCAGGTACACAACGTCTAATAATACCATCCACACTTTTCTTATAGAGGAAAGGATCATCCCAAAAATAATGTCTAAGATCATAAAAGAATTTCTTTCTTTGTTGAGAAGTGAAGTGTGGAGGCAAAACTTTACCAACAATAAAATTTGCATAGTTGGCAAACCAAGGAGATGCAACTTTAGCACTAGAAACATTAACAATTGCAAGTTGTTCATTAACAAAGCTATCATTAATAGGAATAGGATCATCAGGTATGCTTTCCATCCTAGAGAGATGATCAGCAACTTGATTATCCTCCCCTTTCCTATCAACAATGTGTAAATCAAATTCTTGCAATAGAAGTACCCATCTTATTAGTCTAGGCTTAGCATCTTTCTTATTCATCAAGTATTTAATAGCAGAATGATCAGTATGTATTGTGACTTTTGAATCAGTAATATAAGGTCTAAACTTGTCACAAGCAAACAGTACTGCTAAAAATTCTTTCTCAGTTGTAGCATAATTCTTTTGAGCAGCATCAAGTGTTCTACTAGCATAATAAATAACATTCAGTTTCTTATCAACACGTTGGCCCAAAACAGCCCCAACTGCATAATCACTAGCATCACACATAATTTCAAAAGGCAAGTTCCAATCAGGAGGTTGAATAATGGGAGCAGTGATTAAAGCATTCTTCAAAATATTAAAGGACTCAATGCAATCATCATTAAAAGAGAAAGGAACATCCTTTTGCAGAAGATTGGTTAGAGGTTTTGATATTTTGGAGAAATCCTTAATGAACCTACGGTAAAAACCTGCATGCCCAAGAAAACTTCTTATACCTTTGAGGTCCCTTGGATATGGTAGTTTTTCAATAGCTTCAATCTTTGCTGGATCAACTTCTATTCCTTCTCCAGAAATCTTATGCCCAAGAACTATACCCTCAGTAACCATGAAGTGACACTTCTCCCAATTAAGAACCAAGTGTTGGTCTTCACAACGCTGTAAAACTTTGTTAAGGTTGAACAAGCAATTATCGAAGGAAGTACCATACACAGAAAAATCATCCATAAAAACCTCCATTATCTTTTCAATATAATCAGCAAATATAGCATTCATGCATCTTTGAAAAGTAGCAGGAGCATTACATAAACCGAATGGCATTCTCCTGTAAGCAAAAGTACCATATGGGCAAGTAAAAGTGGTCTTTTCTTGATCATCCTTATGGACAGGAATTTGCGAGAAACCTGAATAACCATCTAGATAGCAAAAGTGAGAGTGTTTAGACAACCTTTCTAGCATTTGATCAATAAATGGCAATGGATAATGATCTTTTCGAGTTGCTTTATTCAATTTTCTGAAATCAATAACCATCCTATAACCAACTACAGTACGTTGAGCCACAAGTTCATCCTTTTCATTTGGAACAACAGTCATTCCACCCTTTTTAGGAACACAATGAACAGGACTAACCCACTTACTGTCAGCTATAGGATAAATGATACCAGCTTCAATAAGTCTTATTACCTCTTTCCTTACCACTTCTTTCATTTTTGGATGGAGGCGGCGTTGAAAATCAACAACAGGTTTTGCATCTTCCTCCAGATTAATTTTATGCATACATAGAGCGGGGCTTATACCTTTAAGATCATCAAGAGAGTATCCAATGGCTGGTCGGTGAGCTTTTAGCACATCAAGTAATTTCTCTTCCTCTTCAGCTGAAAGGTTAGCACTAATAATGACAGGATATATGCTCTTCTCATCCAAATATGCATATTTCAGATTTGCAGGCAAAGGTTTCAATTCAAAACTAGGATCCCCTTTAGGTGGTGGTAGCACTCCTAAATTATCAGGTGGGATATGCAATTGTAATTGTGGTGGTTGTTGCCATAATATTTGTTCCAAAGCCTCTTTTTCCTCATCATTAAATGGTTCATCTTGATTAAGCATATAACGTTCTACAACATCAGTTGAAGCTACAGCTATATGAGCAAGAGTTTCAATTAAATTATTAGGAATTGGCTCTTTCTCAACATGTTTATCAGCAAATTTGGAAAAGTTAAATTCAAGTTTCTCACCAGCACATTTAATAAACACTTTCTCTTTAGGCAAATTAATTTCAGCACCAACAGTATGTAAGAAAGGTCTACCAAAAATGATAGGACAAAATGAATCTTGAGGACAACCAAGCACAATAAAATCAGCAGGGTATTTTATTTTGCCAACAATACTTCAACATCTCTAACAATTCCAAATGGACTAATATAATCTTTATTAGCAAGTTGAATTGTCATACCTGTCTCTTCCATAACAATGGGATCAATATCAGGCTTGATCTCAAGATAAAGAGAATATGGAATGACACTAATACTTGCTCCAATATCACATAGACCATGATAACTTGAAGTCCCAATAGAGCATGATATAACAGGTTTCCCAACTTTGGCCGAATTACCTTTGATGACTTTGGTAGCATCTTCACATAGATAAACATCCACTGGGTCTTCTTCATTTAGTTGCTTGATAACAGAAATTTGAGTGTTGACTTCCACCTGTTCATAAGGCTGAGAACATCTTTTGTTACTCTTGTTAGTAACAGCTTTAAGTAAATTCTCCTTAACTTGGTTTGGAAATGGAGGTGGTTCAACATACTCCTCAATTGTCACAGATGACATTGGTTCAACCTGTTTAATAACTTTAGGAACAACAATAGATTGTTTAACAGGTTCAACATAAACTTCAAATCCACTTTTTGGAACACAGATATGATCAGCAAAACCTTTAGCTATTTCAATTATAACATAAGGATCAAGACCAAAAGTATCACTCAGATTTTTAAACAATAGAAGTAGAGAAATTCTCTACACATGAATATTCATAATCAAAATATGGCTCATTACCTTTATCAAGATCCCAGTGGCTAGTATTTTCAGAAATAGTCTCCAATAAATTCCATGCTTCTTCTTCAGTGTTATTAGTAAAACTTCCACCAGATGAATTATCCAGAATCTCCTTGTGCTTCATAGGTAGTCTCACATAAAAGTTTATCAATATAAGTTTCCTTGTAAGATCATGACATGGATTCTTGCGAAGGAGTTCCTTTAACCTCCCCCAAGCTTGAGTAATACTCTCTCCCAGATGTGGCCAGAAATTGAATATATAGCAGCGGTTATCATAAGCTTCTTTAGGAGTAAAATATTTAAGAAAGAAAACCTTCCTCAAGATACTCCATTCATTCTGGACCTCTTCATCCAAGACCTGTACCAATCACGAGCATTACCAGATAAAGACAAATACAATAGCTTCCTTTTTACCTGATCCTCTGAAATACCAGGTAGTCTGAATAAGCCACATATGTCCTCAATTATTTCCATGTGCTCGCGTGCCGACTTAGTTCCATCTCCTGTAAATGGATTTTTCATAACTCTTTTAACATGACCCATGGGAATTTTATATCCCACTTTAGGTATCTCAGCACAGCAGTTTCAACCACCTTTGCAGTAGTGGCATAAGCACTTTCATATAGAGCAAGATGCAGCGAGGCACGATTCATAAATGCCATAGTAACAATGAGATAAACAGCTTTCAAGTTTCCTTACCAAACTTCTTACCAATAGCGCTACGCTCCCCGGCAACGGCGCCAGAAAAGTATCTTGATGGCTCCCAAGTGCAGGAGATCAATTGTAGTACCTTTCAATTAGAAAAGGTTGTCGAACCCACGAGGAGCTGAAGGTATTGGTTAGTAAGATTGATAAATAAAACAATAAAAGATGCAAGTGTTTTTGGTATTTTTGTTGTATAGTTGCAAGCAGATAACAGATAGTAGCAAGTGAAAGCTCTCAAAGAGAGAAAGCCCAATCCTCTTATGTGGCAAGAGGACAAGCTCAAGTGATGTGTAACTTATATGTGGCAAACGTTCCCGAGGGCGGCATGGATGATGCTAGGCATAGAGATTTATTAAACAACACGTTGAATATCTTGTCAAGTTTTAATCTCTTTGGACGGAGCCATAATTAGGTATAGCTAAATAAATAAACTACAACCCCTTATGATGGATCATGTGGCCAAGCAAATGACTGCACAAGAATTATTAAGACTAAAGTCCCACCATAGCATTACACTCTAAGGTCCCCGATACTAATACCCTCATAATATAACTTCATGACTCGGTCTCAGGTTTACGTGTCCTCCCAAGTCTCCATCAATTCATTACACTACGGTGTTCTCCTATGAGCCCATAAAGGTGAAGTGTTGTGCAGTCGACGTTCGCACAACACCATCATAGAATCACATAAAAGATAAACTCTTGACAAAATACCAACACATGTCATATATAAATCATGCCAATTCATCCTATGCCCTCAGGAACATACGGGAACTACTCACAACGTGCGAACATGATCATAATCAGTGGCATAAGTGGTACAACACAATCTGAAATTATAACTTCACCACCAAATAATGACAAGTACTCAATCACAAACATGAATAGTAGCACAAGACAAGTATCTAGGGTATAGCAACTCTCAAACTGCGAGGGGAACGGAGTGGATCACGGTGATGATGATGGTGATGGTGCTGGTCTTGATGGGGTGATGATGTAGAGGCCTCCTCCCACGCCAAGGAGGAGAGGTGATGACGATGACGATGATTTCCCCCTTCTCCGGAGTTCCGGAGCAGCAGGATCTGACCCCCCTCGGAAGGGATCAGGAGTTTCGCCGCCGCCGCGACCTCGGATGGACTTGGAAAAATTAGGGCGTTACTTTTCGGGCGAGACGAAGGCGTCGATAAAAAGCCCCAGGCGAGGAGGTGCCCGAGGCACCTTTGGTGGGTCCCACGCGGCCAGGTACATGGGCCGCGTGGGCCACCCCCATTTGGCCCTCGTGGCTCTCCTCTCTTCGGTCTTCTTCCCTCTGCCTTTCTCCCGATGAAAAACTGACGCAGTATTTTTCCTTTTATTATTTGAGGTCCTGTAGCTCCTGAAACATTAAAGACAAGAAAAAGGAGGTTTTCTGCCTCCCAGAAATTAAATACCAAAAATAGGGACTTTGTATGAAAGTCCCCAAAATCATCTAAAACATGTAGAAACAATCATATAATCATGCAAATAACATTCTAGTATGATACTAAAAGTTATATAAATGATGATATAAAATGCACGTATCAACGTCCACGTCCTGCTGATCAAGGAGTCTTCTTGTTGAGCGGCGCCGGGAACGGTTTGTAGCCGTCTTTCGTCGTCCACGTCCGGCTGTCATTTTGAAGAGCTAGGTGTTCTTCGATTTGCCTTTGATGCAACCCTGGAAATGGATACAACCATGTATTAGTGTTCATATTTGTAACCATGTCAATATAGGTATATATATTGGTTAATAATATAAATAGATTGAGTATGATAAGTCTATAGTAAAGAAAATAAAGAAACACTTATTGCGAGTATGCATGATTTATCCTACCACTGGCTTTGTTGAAGGTCCCTTTGCTGTCACAACATCGTCGTAGATGATTCGCGACAACTCCATCTGGATGAGATGAAAGTCTTCTCTAAGCTTATCCTCGGCGATTTTCCCTGTATTTTTGGTCCATTTTCGGATACTAGATGGCAACTTTGTTTTCAGTGCATCCCGGACAAACCCTTTCATGAGATGGAGGACGTAGAAGGCATCCTTCACGCTGCCATGCTTCTGCTTCATGCAATCGAACTGGGTCCCATGCCTGAACCGGTGTTTGTTGTTCAGCGAGAAACATTCCCCGTTCGTCTGTCCTTGTTCGAAGTGGCCTCCCATTTGGGCGTAGCCCTCGAGAGCCTCATCGAGAACACCCTTTATTCTGGTGTAGTCTTTCTTATTGCTCGAACTCCCCGTGTCCAAATAAGTGGCAATGGACCACCTCGGGTTTAGGATGATGAGTACGCAGTACTTGTCCCTAGTCGGAAAAAATGCAGTGGAAAGGATCAACAACGGAAGAAATCTATAAGAAAGCATAAGATACGACGGCGGCGAGCGGATGTGTACTTACTCGGGAAAGAAAGGTAGAAGAAGGTTGTTCTTCCTCTTGTTGTTCAGCATGAACCTCTTCAGGTACTCCGTGGCCTTATCCCGTGTCGTTGATCCTTCCACCAGCTGACTGTCACGCATGTAGTAGGGATCCACTACCGTGACGTACGGGGCAACATCTCTCTGGATCTTCATCGCCATATTGATCGCGTATAGGCGGACCAAGTTATAGTCCAGCCGTCTAGAGTGAAACAGGTTGAAGACGTCCTCGAACGCTATGAATAACAGATCGGCGGGGGCTTCAGTAACGAAGTCCACGTTCTTTGGTACCTGGACCGTCAACACCGGGTAATTTGGATTCTTGTCTTTAAGAAGCAGGCCCTCCATCATCAAGATAGCTTCATGCAAAGAGAGCATGGGTCCTTTTGCGAGGCAGAGCAACTCCGGAGGCAGCAACGGTTTACCAGCTACATGAACTCGGGTCAAGCTATCCGCACGGTTTGATGTCATGTCTTCATGACCCGGATAACATTAGGAGCTGGCTGGCTCGTAGAGGAGCCTTGCCTACTTCTCTTCTTAGACTTCATGATCTTCTCTGGGGGTGCAGTGAACCCCGCGCAAACCATCCGTGTCAGTGTGCCAGGGCTGAAAATGTTACCCGTTTTGTCTGGAGCTTGATCGCCGGCTTCCGGAGGCGTGTTTTGAGAAAAACTCAGGCGCTGGCATGTAGTGCGACGACCAGGTTGATCACCGTGAGCGCGGAAGGGTGGTTCCTCATCCATAGCAGGCATGAACAAATCTTTGCTCGTGCCCGTGTTGATGAAGCCATCGACGTCGATATTTTCATCATCATCGTCGTTGCCATCAAGTTGAGGTGCAACGTCTTTGACTTCGGACGGCTGTTGCGGTACAGACATTCCCAACAGTCTTTGGTGGCGGCTGGTGGTGGCAACGACCGGCGGTTCCTTCCGGGTGGTGGCGACTACTGCTTGTGGCGCCGGTTCCTTCTCAACAGGTTTTCGTGGCGGCTTCGAGGGCCGAACGATCGGCTTCCGGGGTTTAGAGGTGGCGCCGGTGGAGCGGCGCCTTAACCCCCAAGACGAATTTGGGTCTTCGGCCATTCCAGGACCCACTTGGGGCAATTTCCAAGGAGCATGTGTTTCTCGGCTCCCGGAGGTTGCATGGGGGGGTCGATGCCACTAAACTCAGGCAGTACCTCAGTCACCTTGACCCTCATCACGGCCTCGCTCATTCTATTGTTGTGCATATCACGGCACAATGGTTGTATGAGCATGCCCTCAGCAACTTCCTTCAACTCGCCGTCAGGTACCACCCTATGCAGGAGTATGCAAGGCGTGTCCTTTTGTGAACAAATGTTGGGCATCATCAGGTGGCAGTCATAAAAGGCAGAGTTATAGAAAATGACGCGGACTAAGTAATTAATTAGTTACCTTGTCGATGGCGTTGATCTCGGCTAATGTCGAGACAAGGGCGCCGG
This sequence comes from Poa pratensis, assembly GCA_947311845.1. NCBI lineage: Eukaryota > Viridiplantae > Streptophyta > Magnoliopsida > Poales > Poaceae > Poa > Poa pratensis. The sequence continues at coordinate 2,727,851 of CAMZMU010000050.1, read as the reverse complement.
TGCCGGCGGCCGGCCTAACATTCTCCTCCGGCCGTTCGGGTGGTGGCGCCTCAGTATCTTTCACGGGAGGGGGTGTCGGTGTGACAAAAGGGACCGACTGCTGCAGGGTGGCGTTGGGTGGGGTCACCAGGTCCGGCGACACGGCCCGGTTCATGGTTGAGTTGCTGCCGCTGTAGCTGGGCACGTGTATGGGCCCTTGTTGACCTCCCACATTCCAAGCAGCTAACCCCTCAAACAACCCAGGGGGTATGTCCAGATCCTCTCGTCCACTAACTTGTCCACTGTACTGGAGTCCACTATTTGCTTCTCTAGTGACTCCACCTTCTTCCTTAGCTCCACAACCTCGGCGGTATTATCCCTCTTCATCTTCCTCCTCTCCTTTCTCTTCTCCGGGTCAGATGAGTAGTACTCTACGAACTTCATGCTCGTACCAAAGCCGGACACACGACCAGCTGACGTCGGCGGCTTTGACTTGTCCCTATCCTTGTAAGCGTTCGTCGCCCTGTTGAAAGTCGTGTCCCACGGCTCCGTCGACTCCTGAGACGACGGGCCATCCTTCAACTCATCCTCCTGCAGACAAAGGAAATTAAGGTGAACCCATGTAGAAATATATGACTTCGTTATCTAATTAGATCAACGCAATGGACTTTGAGATATCCGCGGAAATTAAATTCCTTACCAGTAATTTCTCGAATGTCCTCACATCGTCATCGTCGGTAACGAATTCCCCCGTCGCCTCCTTCAGATAGTAGCGGGACCGGACAAAGTTCCTCACTTGTTCATCCGTGAATTTGTTCCACATGTTCTCTTTTCCCATTTTTGCAACAATGGCATCCTCCTTTTCCCAAACGGGCTGTTTTCCTCGGTAACCGCCGCTTCCCAAACGGTGGTTACCTATGTTCAGCTCCCGCATAGACTTACCCCACTCGGTCCATTTTCTAGCCTCCTCAGACTTTAAGGACTCCTTGAATATCTCGAACTCTTCTTTGTCGAGCGTCGGTTCTTTGGCACTTATCTCCTCCCAGCTTTGACCCTTATTGATCTTCTTCTTCACCCGAAATTTCCAGCTGCTCAAGACGGTGCTCATCTTCGTGATGGCTAAACTGTCCACCTTTTTGTTCAACGGAAGCGGGAACGTGTATCGTTGGTGAAGCTTCGTGAGGAGGTGTTCGACCAAAGCCTCATTGCCCTTGCTTCTGAGGTCCTTCGTGTTGATCGACATGCTTTCCCGGACGATGCACCCTAGTTGCATGCTGTACCCTTTGGCAGGCTTTTCCGGCTCCACTGGTAGGCCACTGGGCGTGACCTTGGTGAACACGTGTGTGACGTTGTCGTGCGCTTGCGGTTTCCGATCCTTCCTTGCCTTCTTCCGCTTAGCGGTCGGGTTGCTATCGGTAGCAGCATGTGTGTGGTCGCCACCATCAGTGGTGCTGGTGTCATCCTCCTGACCGGCACTAGCAGCTCCATCTGTGGTTTCGGCGTCCTCCACCCGGTCCTCTTGCTCATTCTCGGCGGCCTCCACCTCCTCCTCCATCTGCTGGGACACCTCCCAGAACGACTTGTTGAAATCTCTAGCTTGATCTTCGACGCTCATGTGCTTAGAAGGGCCGCCTTTCGACATGTTTGCACTGCATTAAAAAGAGGCAAAAGGTTAGTACAACAAATATAAGAAAAAAATCGCTTAATTAAGTACTAAGATACCCCGGCCCATGCATTAGTTGCAATACCCCACATGTCCTATTTTTAGCAAAGTCATGCCAAAATTCACGAAAAATTTCAGCATGACCTTTGCTAAAAAAGGGACATGTGGAGTACCCGAATTTGCCAGAACGGAAGTTAATCGACGTTCTGGCAAACTCAAGGGCCTCTCGGGGTACCTGCAGACATTTCACAAATCATATGTCCTATTTTTTAGCAAAGTCATGCCAAAATTCACGAAAAATTTCGGCATGACCTTTGCTAAAAAATGGACATATGGAGTACCCGAATTTGCCGGAACGGAAGTTAATCGACGTTCCGGCAAACTCAAGGGCCTCTCGGGGTACCTGCAGACATTTCATCCACAAACATTTGTGGCCGGCATCTCCGGCCGGCAACAACATCACATAACACAACCACATCTCCGGCCGGCATCTCCGGCCGGCAACAAACATACATGATGACGGGAAAATGGGGCGATCGCAAAAATAATACGTGTCCACGTCATAGAGACAGATAGTATTTAAATTTAAAGTGCGTCCAAGTAAATGAGACAAATATCAAGTATTGCGAGTACATATTTCCGGAACTCCTACATTTTCATAAAAGAACGTTAATTACATCTCCGAAGAGAAAACCCCTGATTAATAATTCCAACATTTCTAATATACAAAGGATTACAAGTTTACAACACATATGACTATTACAAAATATAAAACTAAGACTAAGTAGTCCTCCTCGCCGTCGTCACTGTCGGATGCTTGATGGAGCATTTAGTCTTCTTTGGTTTATCATATGATTTGATACCTTTTATTATTTGGAATATAATTCACATTTAAACTTGCACTAATATTAGTAGTACAAGGACTTTGCATGCATCGGATACTTAATTTATTTAATCGGCTGAGCATACGTGGATTTTGACGGTGCGGTGTATTGTTTGAGTATTTGTGGGTTTTTCCCTTAAATTAGCCGACTAAGAGTATCCAGAATGATGCATGGATTTTGGGCCATAGGCCATGCATGTGCATGTGCATGCAGCGACAGCTTCATATAACAAGCTTTTCATATTTCTTTTAGTACCAGCAGATGTGTAGTACTGATTTATATTGGATGCGGATAGCATTTTGATTATTTGCATGCCACCGTGTATAAATATTCGTGTCAGGCAAGTTCATTGATTATATCTTGGATAAATTAACCTACGTGCACTATTGTTTGATTTTGTGGTTACATAGGACGTATGCATGCATATGCATGATTTGTTTTTAAGGCCTATATGGGCGCTTTGGTGCATTTTAGAGTGTATTTGGCATTTGTAACATTTCTATGGCTCATATCATGGAATTCAAATGAGAACCCGTGCGTAGAGCGTGAAGTATATAATTTGAGTGTATTTGGACTCATAGCATGGAATTCCTATGGGAGTCCATGTGTAGAGCATTTATTTATAGTTTTAGGATTTTTGTGGCTCATGTCATGGAATTCCTATGCGAACCCATGAGCAAAGCGTGGCATGTAATTTTGACATGTGATGGTTTGTATCACGAAATTCACAATGGAACCCGTGCATAGAGCATATATATCATGATTTGGTACTTTATGTATTATCTTTTTATTTACTCATCTTGGCGTGTATCCATTTTAGAAGACCAAACCCAAGATGAGAGTGACATGATCTTTGATCCAAACCGTGATGGCCGAAACAAAAGATAATATGATAAGAACATGAATATATTCCTCGATCCGTACCACATGGCCGGAATCGAAGGTTATAACATTGACAAAGTATGGTATTCCTTGATCCGTACCGAATGGCCGGAACGAAGGACATGAATATGGTGAATATTTTCCTTGATCCGTACTAAATGGCAGGACCATAGGATATAATTTATGGGGCTATTTCTTGATCCGAACCATATGGCCGAAACGAAGAACATTATATGGAAAAGATGAATGTATTCCTTGATCCGAACCAAACGGCCAGAACAAAGGACATGATCTTATGGAGAAGATAAATATTGGAGAAGAAGAGGAGGCCCCTTGATTCGAACCAAAATGGCCGAACCTAAGGACAAAAGAATGGCATTGTTTCTTACCTCCTCACCTCTTTGGAGCACCGAAGTGTCTTCTTGCTTCCTTTCTTCTTCCTCTCTCTCACGTTTTATGTGACCTTACCGAGAGAGGAACATGAGCAGCGATGGACTGCTGTATGACCAGGCTGAAGTATGTGCACGCGTCTATGCGCAGCGTGCTGTGGCGAAAGGTATGGTGATGGAGGCTGATGAATGAGCGATCGATCGGGTGGATGAATGAATGATCGATCTTTTGATTGTAGCGTTGTGTGCTCATATATATAGGCTCTGTCAGCGAGGGGGTTCGAGAGACGAAGCGTGCACGTTCTTACGATCGTGGGCAGAGATGTGGGAGCGTGGTTAGTTACGACTTGCATATGCTCCAAGCTTTCTCGCGTGGACCTAGTCTCTTGAAGATATTTCAAATTCTAGAGCGTTCAATAGGGAACTACATGCTTATGTGGGCCATGGGCTGGTTAATTAGCCCATCATTATGTGTTAATCTTGCCGGCTAATCCATGCATAATCCATGCATATACGTAGGTATCTCTGGCCACGCATGGTTTATGGACATGGGCCTTGGTTTGAGTAATTTACCTACATGCATGTGTATATACGTAAACAGTATGGTCTACGCAATTATTGGAGTTAGCTAACGTGTGTAAATATCCTTTTAAAATTGAAATGCGTTTTCCATGTAATTTTTCCTTTATTTTATTATGGTGTGACCGTATTTCATAATTACCGGTTATTCTTTAATCTGAGACAAAATCGATGTCAACAGATGCCCCTCGAGGTCTGGATGCGAATACTATGATACTTCGGATCCAGAGCTCGAAAACATATGCACATTTTTTTTTTGTCCAAATATGAACTATTTCCCTTTTTATATATGTAACCTGGGAATTAGTTAGCGGATGCTGTTTTGAAAAATTGTTTAGACCCCAACGGATAAAGTACTGAGGTTTGGAAGCTACTATTGCCGATATTATAGAAGCGGGCTGATCCGAATTTTTTTTTTTTTTTTAGTTAAATATGTACGTGGCCATGTATCTTCCTTTTTAGCGATGAATATCCGAGTAACGCGACCTGAACATTTGGCCAACGCTCGGAGTTTGTTGCCCAACAAACTTATCCAAGGCCAACAAACTATATCTTGTTTTCCTCTTCCATTCCTAGATTTTTTTCCTGATGATTATTTGATATGATCTCTTTATTTTTTAGGAGTAGTAGATTTGTACCGGTGTATCTCAGTACGGTTTGGCAGTATCGGAAAGTATAGATCAGATCGTCTGCTCTCCCGGTGAGTTCGCATGTCTTCCCAAGGATTCATATGCGTCCCACACACTGCTTGCGTATTTTGACTTGCTTTTGTTCACCCTCTTTTTTTTACGCAGGGAGGCTCAATCAAGATCTCGAATATTAGATCGATCTTTGCTTAGTGCATGCGTCTGCTCTTCGCCAAGGTATAATTTCTTGACGGGTCTTCTCGCCTGAACGCATTTGTTTATCAAGCAATCTGCTTCGGTTTTAGACACTTTTGGCTTCATGGTTGGCATGCCGGCAAGCCTCTATACGAGCTTGATTGTGCGATGCATTTATTTGGACATCCACATTATTTTCGTAATAGGTTAGTATGAACCATTTATTTCTAAATTCATTGTGATATTTATGCCTTGGGCTATAAAGACATAATGTGCACATTTTAACGCCGCATGTTTTATGCTTATCAAGGTAAATTTATTTGTGACGGAGTGTATGTTTTTAGTTGACACAGTTTAGACTCTTAAGTTTATTGGAGTATATATTTTTGATGACACAGTTTAGACTCATAAGTTATTGGAGTAATATATTTTGGGTGCCCCAGTTTATACTCATGCGGGTATGGAGTTTTATTTTGACGTCACAGTTTAGACTCGTAAGTTATTGGAGTATATATTACATGGTCATGATTTTTTTGTGCCCCAGTTTAAACTCATGAGGGTATGGAGTTATATAAATTTTATCACATATTTATTATTTTCTGCCCCAGTTTATAATCATGAGGGTATGGAGTAATTTTTTTTACGACACAGTTTAGACTCATAAGTTATTGGAGTAATATATTTTGTTTTCACAGTTTAGACTCATAAGTTATTGGAGTAATATTTTTAATGACACAGTTTAGACTCGTAAGTTATTGGAGTAATATTCTTTTGGCGCTCCAGTTTATACTCATGAGGGTATGGAGTAATATATTTTGGGTGCCCCAGTTTATACTCATGAGGGTATGGAGTAAATTTTTTTACGCCACAGTTTAGACTCGTAAGTTATTGGAGTACTTTTTATGACATAGTTTAGGGTCATATAGCATTGGAGCATATTTTGATTTCTTTTGCTAATAGTTTAGGCTCGTATAGCGTTGGAGCATATTTGATTTTTATGCTAATAGTTTAGGCTCATATAGAATTGGAGCATATTTTGATTTCTTTTGCTAATAGTTTAGGCTCATATAGCGTTGGAGCATATTTGATTTTTTTATACGCTAATAGTTTAGGCTCGTATAACGTTGGAGCATATTTTGATTTCTTTTGCTAGTAGTTTAGGCTCTTATAGCATTGGAGCATATTTGATTTTTTTTATACGCTAATAGTTTAGGCTCGTATAACGTTGGAGCATATTTTGATTTCTTTTGCTAGTAGTTTAGGCTCTTATAGCATTGGAGCATTTTTTATTGTCTAGTTGATCGGGTTCACTCAATTTATACTCGTGAGTGCTTGGAGTAATGTTTTATTTACCATTTGTTTGATATGGCGCAATCAGTTTATACTCTTGGGTGCTTGGAGTAATTTCTTTTTTTTTTGCATGAGGCTGATAGTTTATACTCTTATAGCCTTGGAGTATTTATTTCACGAAGTCAATGGTTTATACTCGTAATATTTTGGAGTGTTTATGCCATATAATCAGTATGCATGATATGTCGACAATTTATACTCGTAAGACTTTGGAGTGTTACAATATTTTCGTTAGATGGGGCTTGTAGTTTATACTCGTATAGCGTTGGAGTATTTGTTTTCGTTTGGTTGATAGGTTTCACTCAGTTTATACTCATGAGTGGTTGGAGTATTTGTTTCATTTATTGTTTGTTCGATATGGTGCAGCCAGTTTATACTCGTGAGTGCTTTTGGAGTACTGTTTTATTTACTGTTTGTTTGATATGGTGCAGTCAGTTTATACTCGTGTGTGCCTGGAGTAATTTTTTGTATTGGTTGTTTGATATGGTGCAATCAGTTTATACTCGTGAGTGCTTGGAGTGATTTTTTGTATTGGTTGTTTGATATGGTGCAATCAGTTTATACTCGTGAGTGCTTGGAGTATTTTTTGTATTGGTTGTTTGATATGGTGCAATCAGTTTATACTCGTGAGTGCTTGGAGTGATCATTCTTTTCTTTGTTCCACATATACGAGGCTGACAGTTTAGACTCTTCTAGCCTTGGAGTAATTTCATTCATTGTTTTCATTTACATGAAGCTGGCAGTTTATACTCTTGCAGCTTTGGAGTATTGATTTCATATGATATAGTATGCATTATGTCAACAGTTTATACTCGTAATACTTTGGAGTGCTTATCATTAATTTCTTTTGCATCATAGTTTATACTCATAAGATGTTGGAGTATTTCATTAGCTCATTATATGAGTCCGACTATTTATACAATTGTAGCCATTTTACTTTGGTGGTATTACTATCACAAAGTAATTTGTTTTGGTAGATTATAATTTTGTGTTATGTGTAGTCAAGCTTCATTTAACATTGGATTATATTTTAGATGAAGAGTTTACATGTTGTCAACTTTCCATCTCCAGGTGCCATTTTTATTTGGTTATAACCCGAATAACAATCCATAAAAGAAAAATTCATGGTCCATAATGGCATGAACTAGTACTTCAGAAATAGGTATTGGGAAATCACCTCTAGGATATGTTTTATTCAAATCTCTTAAATCTACACATATATGAGTTTGGCCATTTTTTCTTTTGGACAGGTACAATACTAGAGACCCATGTGGAATATTTGACTTCTCTAATGAACCTTGTAGCTATGAATTTGTGTACCTCGGCTTCTATTTTTGGAAGTACTTCGGGCTGATACTTTCTTTGTGCTTGTTTTACCGGTGCAACGTCGTCTTGTATGGCGAGACGATGGACATCGACTTCTGGGTCTAGTCCCGGTATTTCTTCATAAGTCCATCCAAGTCGTCGATTGTAGGTTGATTACCACCTTCCATTTGTGGCAACACCTCGATCATGTCTATAAGTTGGGCTGAGGTCATGCAAACCTCATAGCCTTGTCTGTATCCTTTTCTATCAAAGTTTGATCTTCATGCAAAGCCTTGAGATGAAGTATGGGATAACGCCCTTTCTTGGTCCTGCCGGTCGCAGAATAACGAGCATGAAGATATCATATCTCATCTGCTGTTTTAGCATAAGACAAAAGACTTATACATAATATTGGGTTGCCTTTCTCTCTTTGATTACTTGGTATATACATAATTTATAGATTTTTTACGACGATTCCGCAGCATCATCTTATCTGATATTTGATTCAGATACTATGATCGACTTGGCTTGTGTACTTTACGACAGGCTCGAAGTAAATTTTTGCATCAGCGTACGTAGAAAGATTTAGCTACTTAATGAACTCCTTGCCCACGAATATTCTTACTGTTTCTCCGAACTGCTCGTCTGCTCCACATATTTGATGCACTAATGGAGTGTAGATGGCACAACTTGATTCTCGTGCAACCATGGTTGATCCAGCAAAGCATTGTATGAGGTAGCAGCTGCAACAATTACGTGGAATCTCACGTACGTGCAAAGTGCTTCCAGTTTTAAAATCACGGATATGGTACCCATGGCTTGTAACTATGAACTGAAAAAAACATATATAACTGGAAACGACAAGGCACATTTCATTGGGTTTATTTTTAAATAATGTTGCATCAGTCATTTCAATACCATATTGATATTCTTTACATGATCTCCCTCATGCAAATCAACACTTCTGTAAATATATACAGACCCCTGCCACCACATGATGATGAACGGGTGGAGATATCATAATACATTTTTTTTTTTTTTGCTTTGAAGATATTCGGTATGGATATATAATTGGAACGTAACATAACAAGTTATAGTGGGATGCTGCCTGACGACGAAGCTCGCTTACGCATCCAGGCATGCATAGTTGCATACTTGATCTGCTCATGGTTCAGGTTGGAGTTCTTACACATGCTCACACTAACACTTTTTTCTTTGCTGAGTTTTATTTTTGTCACCTTCTTGGCCAGTTTCTCTACGACACCAATTGACCTTCTTTGTCACCAAGAACCATCTTACCAAGTTGTTGCAATTTGACAACATTTATGACACTCGGTTATAAAATTTGAGCATTTTTTTGTTGTTGTCAATGGCTACTCCCGCAAATTAGATTTTGTTATTGGAGAGGAACCAACGGAGGAGTGGAGGGATGAAACTCTTTGCAATGTTTGCCCATGCAAAGCTATAAAACAGCAGCCCGTTGGGGTTGTTTGTTTGAGAGAGCAACTTCCTCCTCCGTGGCTTCTGCGGCTCTCTTTTTTTTTTTGTAGATATATCTATTATATTCACGGTCAATGCCCATGACACGATGCTTGTCGTGATTTTGATATTTGTGAAATGAACCTGATAGAAGCAGCAAGCATTAAATGGCTGCTAGTCAACTTAAGTGGATCATGAGGCCACCTTTGATTGATACAGAAACGATGATCCAAGAGGTTGTTTTCCATATTCTTGGAGAAGTGGACACGGACCTTACCGACTATAACACGACAATGGTTGATATGAAGATTTTTTTTTTTTTGAAAATGTTGATGGTACACCAGATCATATGAACCCTCAAAGGATTCTCTTACACTAGGGTGCCGAGATGATGGTATGGAATATTATAGCACCACGATCGAGTCCACATGACCAGTTCCACGGTCATGGGATACTTGTACATTTGTTCATAGCATCCTTTACTAGATTTATCGGACACTGAAAGAGCAAACACTAGAGCATCGGCTGGAGTTTACTCAGAGCACTCATAGATGTTGCTATTGATCCAAATCTCCATGGCAATATGGCCACGACTTGACATATTTCGTCATGTTGCATGCAATGGGTTTATGCGCCATCTTTTATTTTCCCTTGGGAATATGTTGCGGAAACTCATGTTTGTAGAACACCGCTAGTATTCCTTTCTTCTTGGTCTGCTAGTAGGATGATTGTCCCACTTTGACAGCCTTCCCTTTCATATATGGCGCTGGAGTTGGGGTCACATCACCCGGTGAAGATGCATTTCTAGCAGATGTTATATTCTGCTTGGCTGGCTATGAAAGGACACGGGTGAATCCCTCCATTAATGCAGAAAAGACCTCTTTCTTGGTCTTGCTTATTTTGGCGATGGCGCCCTGCTCGGCTAGACTTGGTGTTCCACAACTTCAAAGATGGAGGAACCATATATTAGTCCTCTCGGCAATTTGATGTATTTGGGATATACATATCATGAGAATTCATATGTTGGGTGCTATGTTGGAATTTCAAAGATGAGGGGAGAAATATGTCCCACCGGGCGTGCCAGAATCTGATGACGGGAAAATGGGGCGATCGCAAAAATAATACGTGTCCACGTCATAGAGACAGATAGTATTTAAATTTAAAGTGCGTCCAAGTAAATGAGACAAATATCAAGTATTGCGAGTACATATTTCCGGAACTCCTACATTTTCATAAAAGAACCGTTAATTACATCTCCGAAGAGAAAACCCTGATTAATAATTCCAACATTTCTAATATACAAAGGATTACAAGTTTACAACACATATGACTATTACAAAATATAAAACTAAGACTAAGTAGTCCTCCTCGCCGTCGTCACTGTCGGATGCTTGATGGAGCATTTAGTCTTCTTTGGTTTATCATATGATTTGATACCTTTTATTATTTGGTATATAATTCACATTTAAACTTGCACTAATATTAGTAGTACAAGGACTTTGCATGAATCGGATACTTAATTTATTTAATCGGCTGAGCATACGTGGATTTTGACGGTGCGGTGTATTGGTTGAGTATTTGTGGGTTTTTCCCTTAAATTAGCCGACTAAGAGTATCCAGAATGATGCATGGATTTTGGGCCATAGGCCATGCATGTGCATGTGCATGCAGCGACAGCTTCATATAACAAGCTTTTCATATTTCTTTTAGTACCAGCAGATGTGTAGTACTGATTTATATTGGATGCGGATAGCATTTTGATTATTTGCATGCCACCGTGTATAAATATTCGTGTCAGGCAAGTTCATTGATTATATCTTGGATAAATTAACCTACGTGCACTATTGTTTGATTTTGTGGTTACATAGGACGTATGCATGCATATGCATGATTTGTTTTTAAGGCCTATATGGGCGCTTTGGTGCATTTTAGAGTGTATTTGGCATTTGTAACATTTCTATGGCTCATATCATGGAATTCAAATGAGAACCCGTGCGTAGAGCGTGAAGTATATAATTTGAGTGTATTTGGACTCATAGCATGGAATTCCTATGGGAGTCCATGTGTAGAGCATTTATTTATAGTTTTAGGATTTTTGTGGCTCATGTCATGGAATTCCTATGCGAACCCATGAGCAAAGCGTGGCATGTAATTTTGAAATGTGATGGTTTGTATCACGAAATTCACAATGGAACCCGTGCATAGAGCATATATATCATGATTTGGTACTTTATGTATTATCTTTTTATTTACTCATCTTGGCGTGTATCCATTTTAGAAGACCAAACCCAAGATGAGAGTGACATGATCTTTGATCCAAACCGTGATGGCCGAAACAAAAGATAATATGATAAGAACATGAATATATTCCTCGATCCGTACCACATGGCCGGAATCGAAGGTTATAACATTGACAAAGTATGGTATTCCTTGATCCGTACCGAATGGCCGGAACGAAGGACATGAATATGGTGAATATTTTCCTTGATCCGTACTAAATGGCAGGACCATAGGATATAATTTATGGGGCTATTTCTTGATCCGAACCATATGGCCGAAACGAAGAACATTATATGGAAAAGATGAATGTATTCCTTGATCCGAACCAAACGGCCAGAACGAAGGACATGATCTTATGGAGAAGATAAATATTGGAGAAGAAGAGGAGGCCCCTTGATTCGAACCAAAATGGCCGAACCTAAGGACAAAAGAATGGCATTGTTTCTTACCTCCTCACCTCTTTGGAGCACCGAAGTGTCTTCTTGCTTCCTTTCTTCTTCCTCTCTCTCACGTTTTATGTGACCTTACCGAGAGAGGAACATGAGCAGCGATGGACTGCTGTATGACCAGGCTGAAGTATGTGCACGCGTCTATGCGCAGCGTGCTGTGGCGAAAGGTATGGTGATGGAGGCTGATGAATGAGCGATCGATCGGGTGGATGAATGAATGATCGATCTTTTGATTGTAGCGTTGTGTGCTCATATATATAGGCTCTGTCAGCGAGGGGGTTCGAGAGACGAAGCGTGCACGTTCTTACGATCGTGGGCAGAGATGTGGGAGCGTGGTTAGTTACGACTTGCATATGCTCCAAGCTTTCTCGCGTGGACCTAGTCTCTTGAAGATATTTCAAATTCTAGAGCGTTCAATAGGGAACTACATGCTTATGTGGGCCATGGGCTGGTTAATTAGCCCATCATTATGTGTTAATCTTGCCGGCTAATCCATGCATAATCCATGCATATACGTAGGTATCTCTGGCCACGCATGGTTTATGGACATGGGCCTTGGTTTGAGTAATTTACCTACATGCATGTGTATATACGTAAACAGTATGGTCTACGCAATTATTGGAGTTAGCTAACGTGTGTAAATATCCTTTTAAAATTGAAATGCGTTTTCCATGTAATTTTTCCTTTATTTTATTATGGTGTGACCGTATTTCATAATTACCGGTTATTCTTTAATCTGAGACAAAATCGATGTCAACAATACACATCTCACAAACATACACTTACACATCCACATCCACATCCACATCATGGCCGCCACTTCTCACCTGAAATCACGCGGAGGTTCTTCTAAATTTTCTACATACGGCAAAATAATGCATTAGTTAATTAAAAATGGTTCATACAGGGAAGAATGTATATATGTACTCATTGATTAGCATGGCTCATACAAGTAAACTAAAGCAAGTAATGCCTAAAACATAATGCATTCCATAATGCAATTTAAAAAACCAGTAATATTTTGCTTTCGATTTGGTGCTTTCACTAGATGATCAACTACACAAGAAGACTAACATATCACTAACAAAACTTGTACAAAAATGATGCACAATAATCACAATATGCAACACAAACTACAACAAGCCTAAATGAATTTTTTTAGCCAAAAATTTTAATTTTTTTCATTGGGTCATTTCATCAAACACCTAAAGTGCAACCATGGTAGGAGAGGGAGGGGAGGGAGAGAGGGGCAGCACCTCGTCGAGGGTGGCGGTGGAGGTGCTCCTGGCCGAGCACGGCGGGGTGGCGGTGGAGGTGCTCGGCGGCGCCGATGCGTGGCGTCCGGGGCGCGGGGTCAAGCACGGCGGGGAGCGGGGTCGAGCACGGCGGGGCGTGGGGTCGAGCACGGCGGCGGGGTAGCGGACGCACGCGGAGTTGCTCCGGCGGTGTCGAGTGCGGTGGGGCGCCGGTGTCGAGTGCGGTGGGGCGCGGGGTCGAGCGCGGCGGCGTCGCGGCGGGGTGGCGGTGGTTGAGCACGGCGGCGTGTCGCGCGCGGATTTTGGACTGGTTTTGGAAGAGTGAGGCCGGCGCGGGGGCAGGCCCACATGTAAGTGGTAGCCAGGGAATTCTGTGGCGCATCCCTAAGCGGATGCACCACAGAATTTTGTGATGCTGTGGCGCATCTGTTAGGAGATGCGCCACAGAATTCCCTGCCTACAAGTGCTAAAAATCACTGCTGTCTGTTATGTGATAAGCACAGAAACGTAGCCCAAATGATTAGCCACTGAAACCTGGAACTTTGGTAGATCAGCCAGGCTCGAATCCTGGCTAACACACTTTTTTTTCTTTTAAAATAATATTTTGGTTAAATTTAAATAAATAACACAAACACATTTGTTATTATCTAAACAAAAATATTTTTAGTTATATTTAAAGAAAGAACATACACATATCTTAAAGAAAAGAATATACACATATTTGTTAGTAGACCATTATTGTAAATACACACACATTTAAAAACAAGAATATATTTCTTTTGAAAAAATATTTTTGGTTAAATCTAAAGAAAATAATGTACACATATTTGTTAGTAGACCATTATTTTAAATACACACACATTGTATTAAAAACAATTACACACAATTTGCTTAAAAAGAAAAGAATTTACACACATTGTTAATTAGTAGACCATATTTTAAATATGGTGAGCTTTTTGTGGCGCATTTAAAAGAATGCGCCACAGAAAGTAACAATATCAGTGGCGCGTCCACAAACATGCGCCACAGAAATAACACCTAGTCAAATATTGGATGGGGCCCACCATATTTCTGTGGCGCATGGAGAAGGATGCGTCACAGAAAAACGCATTTCTGTGGCGCATCCAGGTCAATGCGCCACAAAAAGTTCACCATATTTTTGTGGAGGGGGGACCCACAATGTTTCTGTGGCGCACTCTTGCGTATATGCGCCACAGTACTCTGTGGCGCATTCTGCATGGTGCGCCACAGAAGTATTTTTGTGGCGCATGGCCAAAGTGGTGCGCCACAAAATGTCATTCCATAGAAAGACACTTCCCTACTAGTGTAATTCTCTTCACATTTTTGCCCTGATTTATCAGTCAAGCAATGACAAACAGTGAAATATCTGCATGTGTAAACAAAAGAGAAGAGGGATGATCTGCCTTGCTGGTAGAAATAACGTCCTTCATGGGAGCCGCTCTAAAAAGTCTGGTTGGCAGGGGTCATATTGTACTTTCCATTTTCTGATTCGTTGACAATTAACAAACACCTCTCAAAACTTAATTTTTACTCTCTATATGATTTCAAAAACTTAAAAAGCTCTAGCACATGATTTAATCCCTGCTTCCCTCTGCGAAGGGCCTTTCTTTTATTTTTATGTTGAGTCAGTTTTCCTATTTATTTCTATCTCAGAAGCAAACACTAGTGTCAATTTTGGTGCAACAATTTTTATATGCTTGTATATTGCACTTATTATATTGCTTTGTGTTGACAAATATCCATGAGATATATATGTTGAAAGTTGAAATCAATTGCTGAAGCTTAAATCTTTCTTTGTGTTGGTTAAATACCTTTTACTTATAATCTACTGCTTTATGAGTTAACTCTTATGCAAAACTCTTTGATGCTTGTCTCGAAAGTACTATTCATGAAAAGTTTTTGCTTATATGATTTAGTTTTTTGCTCATTATCTACTAGCTAGCAAACTATAGACCATTGACCTGGATCACTTCATTCATAACTTGTGCTTTACAATACTATTTGATCAAGATTATGATGGTAACATGTCACCTCAGAAATTATTTTGTTTTTATCGTTTTACCTACTCGAGGACGAGTAGAACTAAGCTTGGGGATGCTTGATACGTCTCAAACGTATCTATAATTTCTGATGTTCCATGTTGATATTATACCAATTGTTACATGTTTTATATACACTTCATAGCATTTTTAGTCATTTTCTGTGACTAACCTATTAACAAGATGCCACAGTGGCAGTTCCTGTTTTCTGCTGTTTTTGTATTCCAGAAAAGCTAGTCTGGAAATATTCTCGGAATTGGACGAAACTTGGACAGGACCTCCTATTTTTCCAACACGTACACGAAAGTCCAAAGGAGAGACGGAGGGCCCCTCGGGTCCCTCCAGCCGCCGCCCTTTCGCCTATTTATTCATCTTCACGGGAAAACCATAGAAAGCCGAGCCATTATCCACGAAAAGTTCCAGAGACGCCGCCGCCGTCAACCCTAGCTCGGGAGGGTTCAGAAGCTCTTCCGGCACCCTGCCAGAGAGGGGAATCATCACCGGAGGGCTCTACATCACCATGCCTGCCTCCGGAGTGATGCGTGAGTAGTTCATCCTTGGACTACGGGTCCATAGCAGTAGATAGATGGTTGTCTCTCCACTTTATGCTATCATGTTTAGATCTTATGAGCTGCCTATCATGATCAAGATCATCTTATTGTAATGCTACATGTTGTGTTTGCTGAGATCCGATGAATATTGAATATTATGTCAAGTTGATTATCAATCTATCTTATATGTTATTTATGATCTTGCATGCTTTCCGTTACTAGTAGATGCTTTGGCCAAGTAGATGCTTGTAACTCCAAGAGTTAGTATTTATGATAGATAGTGGGTTCATGCCTCCGGTAATCTGGGAGAGTGACAACAACTTCTAAGATTGTGGATGTGCTGTTGCCACTAGGGATAAAATAACCGATGCTTAGATTAAGGGTGCGTCGTTAGGTCTAATGCATTTGTTTACATTACGCACATTACTTAATGCGATTATCCGTTGCTTGCAACTTAATACCAACGGGGAACTCGGATGACAACCTGGAGGTGGATTATTAGTCATAGACGCTGTTGGATAACGGTCTATGTATTTCATCGTAATGCCC
This sequence comes from Poa pratensis, assembly GCA_947311845.1. Taxonomy (NCBI): domain Eukaryota; kingdom Viridiplantae; phylum Streptophyta; class Magnoliopsida; order Poales; family Poaceae; genus Poa; species Poa pratensis. Next base: position 2,711,375 of record CAMZMU010000050.1, on the reverse strand, counting down.
ACATGAATATCATAGTAGTCATCATGTCATATATATGCATTGTCATGCGCTCAATATTTTGTCAATTGCCCAGCTGTAATTTGTTCACCCAGCATGTTAGTTATCTTTTATGGAGAGACACCACTAGTGAACTGTGGACCCCGGTCCATTCTTTTACACTGATAATACAACCAACTGCAATCATTGTTCCTTGTTCATTCTCCGCAATTTACTACTGTTTTCCACACCATACGTTTAATCCTTTGGTTTCAGCAAGCCGGTGAGATTGACAACCTCACTGTTTCGTTGGGGCAAAATAGTTTGATTGTGTTGTGTGCAGGTTCCACGTCAGCGCGCCACTGACAACCTTCAGAAGTGATTTCTTGCTCTTACTGGTTCGATTAAACCTTGGTTTCATACTGAGGGAAACTGCTGCTACACTGCTTCATACCTTCCTCCTGGGGTCTCCCAACGAACGTGTGATCCACGTCATCACCAGCGACTGCGGATGGCTTCGCGAGCGTTCTGGGCCCAGGGACTTCGACTATGGCGAGCTTCGCTCGCACCCTCACGGTACGCGGCTCGGAGTCCACCCTCAAGCTCATTTTAGATCGTGGGATAGAGGGTGACTTCGAGGTGGCCATGTCCGACTTCCCTCGGAGGCCCGGCGGGAAGCTGGTGTCTCTGAACCATTTTAATGAGCCAGCCACGCGACTGCCTACATGTTTATGGCCACGATGGAGCGTCGGGCAGCAGAGATCGCCACTCGCGAGAGTAGGGCTAGGTCGGAGTCCGTGTCCTAGATATAGGGCAGCCGAACCTTTATTTATACCTGGTAATTATACCTTATGATCACGCTAGTATGCGTGTGCTTTTGCTACCCTTGTATGGATATCACCTGTTTAGATCCTTTTGTGTTTTCGCCTGAAAGGCTATGTGCTGTTTACGCTTGCCTGAGCTATGTGATGGATTTCTCATTTCTGACATGAGATTTTTGTGATGCTTTGAACAGCCACGAGAACCTGATACTTCAGTTGGTTCCTCGCAACCTCGTGCTCCCACCCGATCTCAAGCTCAAGTGGCAAATGATGCCAAAGTAATAGATTACATGAGAACTCGAATTGGGAAACTGGAGCATGAGTTAAAGAGCGCCCAGAGTGAGCTGGATGTGCTGAGAAGGAGACCAGCTCCAGCCACTCAACGAGAGGATTATGTGCTTGGCGAGATAGATCTTGTAAACATGCAACTCGATTGTGAGTATGATTTTTGTCCTGTTTACAAATTGTTGCCTACTCCTTTTGCTAAATTGACTGCAATTTTGCAGGTTTTGTTTCTGACTTCAAAGCAGAGCAAGCTCGCATTGAGGAGCGCTTGGATAATGCAACTGACACCCCATCAACGGGTCGTCAACATTTTTGGCTTGATAGGTTTCGAGCGCGTACATTCGCCACTTTGAAGGATCGCGCGTGGCGAAGCACTCTGCTACTCGAGTTATGCAGGTCGGCCTTTATTCGCATCAATCAAACTCTTTTCCCAACGGGGCCACAACCACAAGGGATCCATGCTTTGCTACACCTGTTTCGTCACGCGGGTCCTATCCGGGAGGTGCTCACCCAGAAGCTTGTGGTTGGAGCTAACGCGGTGATGGCGTACGTGCAGAGTCATCATCCCAACTTGGTGTTGCCGCCACCCGCCGTTGGGTCAACTTTGTCTCAAGAAGACCTTGATGGCACCATTCTGTCTGCGAGGGTGCTGGTCGAGCGAACCCACGACCAACTCTTTGGTCCTGTGCTGCCCGTCAAGGACGAGCCTGAAGACTAGTAGTTTTTGATGTAGAAACTTGTATAGGGGGCAGCCCCCGAGTGTAAATTTGCCACTTGTATGTAATATGAATTGTTTACTTTGTATTTCCGCAGCCCCCGAGTCTATCGAGTGGGGTTTATGAAAATGTTTCGAGTGTGAACTAATGATTGTGCAACCCCCGAGTGATCGAGTGAGGCTATGAATTTTTTGTGATGTCTGAAGTTTCAACTTTTGCTTTGAGACTCAGCCCCCGAGCGTGCGAGTGGGGTTGAGGAGTTTTTTGCGTTTACTTTTGAACTTTGGTGACCCAGCCCCCGAGTATTCGAGGGCGGCTGAGATATTGTTTTCGAGGGAGCGAAAGCTCGTGTTTTTTATAGCGAAGCCCCCGAGTGTTCGGGTGCGGCTAATGTTTGTGCTAGTAAAGTATGCGAGTAGTAACCAGAGAGAAATAGGAGGAACATTGATTATATTCCACTTTTGAATGTTAAGCTGCAGGCCGCCTCATTAAAAACCTTCCAGCCCCCGTAGGTACCCTGGTAAGGAAAAGAGCGCGTCTGAAACCTGCAGCCATCCGACATATCGCCTATTTACATTGTATGACTGAGCAATCTAAGCATAGAAACGGCGCAGCTGCGCAACGTTCCAAGGATTGTGCGAAAGTTCGCCTGTCTTCGCATGCTTCAGTCTGTACGCGCCACCACCAATGACTTCGGTGACGATGAAGGGTCCTTCCCATGGGGAAGTGAGTTTGTGCACCTTCTTTTGCTTCAGTCGAAGTACCAGGTCGCCAACCTCGAAGGACCTGGTGCGCAGTCGACGGCTGTGGTAGTTGCGGAGATCCTGCTGATAGACAGCTGTGCGAGCCAGGGCAGTGTCGCGTGCTTCTTCGAGCAAGTCGACTGCTTCTTCGAGTGCTTCATCTGACGTCTTCGTTGTATGCTTCGACCCTCGGTGCATTGAACTTTACGTCGGATGGCAGGATTGCCTCTGCGCCGTAGACCATAAAAAATGGGGTGAATTGCGTTGAAGCGTTAGGAGTTGTGCGCAGGCTCCATAGCACCGACGGAAGTTCTTCAACCCAAGTACCCGCGGCTCTTTTGAGTGGCACCAGAAGGCGTTTCTTGATTCCGCTGCACACGAGTCCATTGGCTTTCTCGACTTGGCCATTGGACTGCGGGTGTGCCACGGATGCATAGTTGAGCGTGATGTTTTGCTCTTTGCAGAAGGAATGGAACTCTTCAGCAGCGAAGTTTGTACCGTTGTCAGTTATGATGCTACCGGGCACGCCGAAGCGGTACATGATAGTCTTTATGAAATTGACCGCTGTAGAGGCAGTCGAACTTGTGATAGGGACTGCTTAGATCCACTTTGTGAACTTGTCGACTGCCACCAGAAGGTGAGTATGCCCTCCATGGGAGGATTTTTTGAGTGGCCCGACCATATCGAGCCCCCACTGGGCGAAAGGCCAGGCCAATGGTATTGTCTTCAACGCTGATGCGGGTGCGTGCGGCTTTGTGGCGAATTTTTGTCAGCCGATGCACCTTTTGACTATGTCCTCCGCGTCCTTGAGTGCTGTGGGCCAGTAAAAACCTGCTCGAAAGGCTTTGGCTACGAGTGATCGACTGCTGGCGTGATGCCCGCAGGTACCTGCATGAATATCTCGAAGGATGGCCTGACCATCTTCGAATGCGATGCATCGTTGTAACATACCTGATACGCTGCGCTTGTATAGTTCGCCATTGATGATAGTGTATGCTTTAGATCGTCGAGTGACGCGTCGTGACTCTGTTATGTCTTCAGGTATCTTGCCGCGGAGTATGCATGCGAGGAAAGGTTGAGTCCAAGTTGGCTCAATGAGGAGTACCTCTACTGGTGGGTCCTCTGTGCTGGGTGCTTTGCTCTTGCCTGGTGCGGTTGATGTAGGAGGTGGCCGTTTTTCCCTGATGGATCTGTGCTCAGTGCGCTCGAGGAAGACACCAGGTGGAACTTGTGCCTTGGTCGAGCCTAGGTTGGCTAGCATGTCTGCTTCTTCGTTGCTTTCTCTCCCTATGTGCCGCAACTCGCAGCCCTCGAAGCTGCCCTCCATTATGTTGTACAGGTCATGATAGGCGATCATGTTGTCGGCTATGGCGTCGCAGGCCTTCATTGTTTGTTGCACCACTAGATTCGAGTCGCCATAAATCATTAGTCGAGTGCACCCGAGGGCTTTGGCCATCCGCATGCCATGGATCAGGGCCTCGTACTCAGCTTCGTTGTTGGATGGTAACTCGAATCCCATCTGCAGGACATAGCGAAGCTTGTCGCCTTTTGGTGATACGAGGATGACGCCTGCGCCTGCGCCTTCATTTTTCTTGGACCCGTCGAAGTACATAGTCCATGAGTTGGACACATCTGGAGCTCCTGGCAACTGGGCTTCGATCCAATCGGTATGGAAGTCGGGTAAGACTTGTGCTTTGATGGTCTTCGGGTGATCATACCTGATGTCCCTTGGTCCTAGATCGATGAGCCGTTTTGCGACTCGCCCAGTTGCGTTGGGGTTTGTGAGGATGTCCCCGATCCCTGAGTTGCTGATTACAGTGATCGGGTGTTCTGCGAAGTAGTGCGTCAGCTTCCTTGAGGACATGAACACGGCGTAGGCCAGCTTTTGATAGTGCGGGTACCGCTGCTTTGATATGGAGAGGACCTCGCTCAAGTAGTAGACTGGGCGTTGTATGCTTTGGGCGTGTCCCTCTTCCATGCGTTCGACCACCAGTACAGTACTCACCACCCTGTTAGTTGCAGAGACATATAGGTATAGTGGCTCACGTTCCCTTGGTGCGACGAGGACTGGAGGGCTTGTGAGGACTCGCTTGAGATCCGTGAAAGCTGCTTCGGCTTCTGTCGTCCACTCGAATTTGTCTGCTTTCTTCATCAGTTGATAGAACGGGAGTGCTTTTTCACCTAGTTTGCTGATGAAGCGACTGAGCGCCGCCACTCGACCCGCTAGTTTTTGGATGTCATGAAGCTTTGAAGGCCTTTGCATTGTCAAGATGGCCTGTATTTTCTTCGGGTCTGCTTCGATTCCACGAGCTGAGACTAGGTATCCCAAGAGCTGCCCGGCTGGCACGCCGAACGTGCACTTCTTCGGGTTGAGCTTGATGTGGAAGCGCTTCAGGTTGGCGAACGTCTCTCGCAGGTCATCGAGTAGTGTGTTTTCTTCTCTTGTTGTGATGACGATGTCGTCCACATATACCTGGACGTTTCGCCCAATCTGCTTTTTGAGGCAGTCTTGCATCATGCGCTGATATGTTGCACCTGCGTTTTTTAGCCCAAAGGGCATGGTTGTGTAGCTGTAGACCCCGAGTGGGGTTATGAACGCCGTTTTCTCTTCATCTTCTTCCTTCATCCTTATCTGGTGGTAACCTGAGTAAGCATCCAAGAAGGATAAGCGAGCGCACCCGGCGGTGGAGTCGACGATCTGGTCGATTCGAGGTAGTGGAAAGTGATCTTTGGACAACATTTATTGAGTGCTGTGAAATCCACGCACATTCGAAGGATATCTGTATGCTTCTTCTATACAAGTACGGGGTTGGCTACCCATTTTGATTTCTTGATCTCTCTGATGAACCCTGCCGCGAGTAGTCAGTCGACTTCAGCTTCGACTGCGGTTATTTTCGGGCCAGAGACACGGCGCATTGTTTGTTTGACTGGCTTAGCATCTGGAAACAATTGGAGAGAGTGCTCGGCGAATTCCCTGGGAATACCTGGCATGTCGGCTGGACACCACGCAAATATATCCCAGTTCTCACGGAGGAATTCGACGAGCACGCTTTCCTATGCGATAGGCAGACTTGAAGAGACGTTGACTGTCTTGGTCGGATCGGTCGGGTGCACCTGATGCGACCTTGTGTCATTTGTGGCATTGAACGCTCTGTCGACTGCCACCTTTTTGTGCTCCTGCATGAGTGTGCGATCGTTGGAGACCGCTAGATCGGCGAGTGTTGCTTCCATACCGAACATCTCAGAGATTTTGCTAAACTCGCGGTCACAAGAATCGGATTTTTGGAAGTTTCCCTTGATAGTGATTACTCCTTTTGGTCCTGGCATCTTCAACTGAAGATATGCGTAGTGTGGGACGGCCATGAACCGAGCGAACGTCGGGCGTCCAAGTATGTCGTGGTATTGTGACTTCCAGTCGACGACTTCGAACTCAATCGACTCTGTCCTGAAGTGGTTTTTGTCCCCGAACGTAACGTCGAGTTGTATTGTTCCTTCTGGGCTTATTGCTTTGCCTGGGACGATACCGTGGAAGGTATTTGTGGACTTCGGCAGGTTTTCGACTGACATGTTCATTTTGCGGAGTGTATCCGCAAAGATAATGTTTATGCCGCTGCCTCCATCCATGAAGACCTTGGACATGGCGTAGCCTCCAATTTGAGCGTCGAGTACTAGAGCGGCATGTCCTGGTCGAACTACAGATGGGGGATGGTCCTCCCTGCTGAAGTTTATTGCAGTTTCGGATCCCTTCAAAAATTCAGAAACAGCAGGAGGTGCCATGACAGCCATATTCACTTGTCGAGTGCGCAGTTTTTTTTCCCTGTTTGAAGGGCGACCTTTCTGTATCATGTACATCTGCCCTTGGGGCGGAGGGTACTGAGCTTCTTCCACCCGAGGTACGGGGTGTATGGCACCCGCAATATTTCCGCCTGTAGCAGGCTGTGGCGGTGGAGGTGGTGCCATTATAGCAGGTGCAGTGCTTGGCTGAGGCGCGGATGCGGGTGCGGGTGTGGCTGCTGCCTTTCTGAGTTGCATGTAGTCAGATGCTAATACCGCAAATTCCCTGCAGTTCCTCAACGATTGATTGGAGCGCAGTTTTCCGTCGTCCCCCTTGTACAGGTGGAACCTGCAATGGTCATCCATCTTGTCATCGAACGATCGCTCGTTTTGTGCATCAGAACGCGACTTCCACCACTCTTTCTTCTTGTAGTTGTCACAGCGTTGGTCGCGGTCTCGACTGTCTCGGCGATCATCTGACCTCCGGTCGCTTCTGTCTTGGTCGTCGCGTGTCGTTGAGAATCCAGCCGCCATGAACTCGGGTCTATCATCGTCGTAATGATGTTTTGAACGCTTGCGCCTCCGGTCATCTCTGTATGAGTCCCTGCGGTTTTGACTGCCGCTGTCGTGGTTGTCGCCTGGCGAGGAGGCACGGGTTGTTCGCACCAAGTCTTCTCCATCTGCCCATTCGGTCGCGATCTTTATGAGGTTAGCCACAGAGGTTGGCTTTTCTCGGTCAAGTGCTTCTTTGAAATCTCGCCTGGCGAGGCCCATGATGAAAGCATCCATGGCCATGTCTTCTGATATTACTCCGACAGAGTTACGTATGGTAGTCCATCGCCGTATGTATGATCTCAGCGTTTCGTCTGATCGTTGAGTGCAAGCTCTTAGTTCTTCGAATGTTTTTGGTCGCTCACACAGAGGTTCGAAGTTCTTGATAAAGTCTCTGCGGAAGTGATCCCACGAGTCGTACGATGATGGAGGTAACGCCTTGAGCCAGTCGCGGGCTGTACCTTCGAGCATGAGTCGTATGTATTGCATTGCTGTAGTGTTTGTGCCTCGTTGGCACGAGACAGCGAGTCTGTAATCTTCCAGCCATCCTGAAGGTTCTTGTTGACCTGTAAACTTGGGTTGTTCAGATGTCAGCTTAAACCCTTTGGGCATCCGTGTCTCGCGGACCCGCCGAGTGAAACACAAGGCTCCGCATGGCTCGGGTTCCTGATCGGAGTATGAGTCGCTACTGTAAGATCTGCGTGATCTGCTTCTGCTGGACCTGCGTCGGCGTGAGCCACCCCTTGTTTCCTCCGAGTGGTGGCTACGGCCACTATGATGATGTGCTACATGACGCGAACTGACTATGTCGCGATCTCGACTCCCTCCTGGAGTTTTTGGATCTGGGTGTAGGGCCTGCGCCGCTAGGGCCAGTGATTTGATCTGTTGGCGATGTAGTTTTGCATTGGGGTCATCCGCTGGAGGCTTGATTGATTGTAGGTAAGCACCCACAGAGATAAGAGCACCCTTAGCTGTCTTGGGTACGGGTACTCCTTCCTCGTCGTGTGTCATGAACGACAAGCCCAGGTTACGAGTAAGCGCTTGCCTCTCATCTTCTCGGAGGCGTGCCAGCCTCGATGTGGGTCTTGTGTCTGCCCGTTCGGTGGAGCTCATGGATAGTTGTCTCCTGCGTGCACTCGAGATGCTGGCTTGCTTTTTGCGCTCCTCGAGTGTGGCTCTGATCTGCTGCAGTCGAAGTGATTCCTGCCAGTTAAAGTACTGGAAGGTCAACATCTCCTCTCGAGTTGCGTCTGCTGGCATCATTGTGCACTCCTTAATGACTTTGTCTGCTTTTGCGGCCATCTCAGCAGTAATTGCGAGAGTTGTGACTCCATCCGGCATAGTTACTGTGCACGGGAATTCTGTAGGCCTGCGGCTGGCTGCCGCTTCGGATGATTCTGCAGTGAGGGCAACGTAGACCTGCTGGGGAATCACCCGTGGGTACGTGTATGTGTTGTCGATTCCTGTCATGGACTCGACGTCTTAATCGAGACTCATGTCGGAGTCGGTATGCCAGTCGAACGGTCCATCTGGACGGGGCTCGTCATCGACGTGTTCATCGCCTATGCTCATCTCGGTGTCAGCAAAACCGGTATGGATCTCGGAGTCGAGGTTGTTGTTGGTGCAGATCTCAGAGTCGACGTTGCTGTCGGTATGAATTTTGGGTTCGTCGAAATCGCTGAGGGAGATCCCGTAGTCGAGGGCATCGTCGAGTGGAAAATCGATCTCAGGATCGTTTTTGCGGTATGCTGATTCAGCTTCCTCACCTTGGAATTCTTTTGCCATCCACTCGTCGAACTCTCGAGTTGACATGGTTGTTGCGGGTGAGCAGGCTTCGAGAATCGATGATGGTACGGACGCGGTTGATGGAGCCGCAGTCGATGGAGCCGCAGTCGATGGAGCCTCGGGTGCGGCGGTCGCGAGTTGGCGTGGATCTATCAAGTCCTGCGTACCAAGCTTGTTTACGAAAAAATTGAACGATCCAACAGTTAAATCCAAACCTGACTCGAGACCAGCGAACGTCTCTTGGAATTCTGGCGAGTGTGGTTCGATGTGCATCAGAGGAGCCGATGCGCTCTTTGCTGGTGAAGTTGGCAGGCTGCCGTTTGTCGAGTGGATCGGCGAGTCGCCGTGCGTTGACTGAGTTGGCAAGTTGTGGTTTGTCGATGCAGCCAGCGAGTTGCCGTTTGTAGATGCGATCGGCGAGTTGCCGTCTTCCGATAGAACCGGCGAAACCGTGACTCCAGCACTATTCTTTCCCACAGACGACGCCAATTGACGAGGGGTTAACTCATCAAATCCCATGGTTAAGGATCTAGGGTTGAGATTATGGGGGAGAGAACGTGGTAGAGCTGGTAGTTTCGTCGGCTGACAAGCAAAAGCAGGGATTTACCCAGGTTCAGGCCTCCGGAGAGTAACACCCTACTTCCTGCTTGTCTGGTATTAATCTGGTGTGAATATAAGAGCTACAATGGAGTCCCGGCGAGATGTCGATCTCGCTAGGGTTCTGGTGGTTCGAGTATTGCGTGTCCTGGATCGGCGGCGCTCCCAGCCTTTATATAATAGGCTGGGTCTCGGGAGTTCGCAATTGACTCAGATTACATGTAAGGAAAGTCTAAACCGACTATGTCTATGCCTAATCTTGGAGGATACTCCATCTTTTTGGGCCTTCTGTCATGAGCTTTGAGTAGGCTCTTGATAGTTGGGACTTAGTCGACACGTGCACCAGGTACCCTCACGGTAGGGTACCCGAGAGGTATATCCCTGTCACCCATGCTGACGTGCAAGTTTTCAACCAAATCAGCCTGTGAAGAACGAGACTGAGGGAAGTTGACTGTGTGGTTGGTTCTCAGCTAACTAACTCACCCCTTGAGTGCATAGGAGCTTCATAATTTGGGATTATTAGCTAGCTAATAACTACTCCTAACTAACTAATGACAGACCGTGCTCACAAAGGCAAACGATACTTTAGACGTGCAAGTTTCAACCAAACCAGGAGTGAAGAAATCGACCAGACTAAAACGTGCACATGCCCGATAGTTTTCTATATTTCAACCAATGACTGGACAATAAGTACTGACTGCAAACTGCTGAACATTTATGTATAAATATTAGGGCAATACATTCAGCGGACTAGCTAGGCTGCATGAGCACTGCAGGGACACTAGCAAGTTACAAAAGTTCACGAAATCAAGTAAATAACGCCCACTCATGAGACCCTGCTCTGCGATAAATATTAGCTTATGACCGCAAAAAAAATGACTCCTTCAGGTAAGGTTGATCTTGTTCTCCAACCTGGTGTTGTGATCTGCATCCATGTTCTCTTACAAGGCTTGGCTCGCCGTACAGCATATGAATGCAAGCTACTCAGATACAAGATAAGATTTCGAAATACAATGTCTAGCTTGCATACTTGAAGGAGCCGTTCTGTCTAGCATGTATACTTCTTAAGAGGTATAGCAAAGTTTTCTCATTGCTGAAAGAATATGAAGAAGCTGACAAATATACATGCTCATCGCACAGACCGACAAGTCATCATACTCAGCCTTACGCTTCCTCATTGATAATGTCACAATCGATAATGTCCAATCCTTGAAGCATGCTGATAACCTTCGTTATTGGAGGCCTTTTCTTGCGGTCAGGGTTCACACAAATTAGGCCTATCTGAATACATCTCTTTATTTGTTCACATTCTGTTTCTAGAGACTCGTACCCTGGTGGCCTTTGCAACACATCTCTCCATTTTTTAAGTACCTGAACAAACATCAACAATGTTAGTATCAAATGTAAAATGCACCACAGTCTTTGTGAAAAAGGACTACCATTCTGGAATGTGATTTAATTTTCCCTTACAAGCTCAATATAGTCATCTGAAGATGCTCTAGTAACGTCTGGGTAGTCCCTGTGTCCAGTTATCACCTCCACGATTATTACACCTAAAGTGAATATGTCTGACTTGGGTGTAATTGTACCTAAATTCACGAATTCAGGTGCCATGTAACCACTGAATCATAGCATAGAATTTTGAAGTGTTAAAGTCACTACAAAGAATCATATCTTGCTTATGAATAAAATTAAGGGAACACAAAATGGTGCTAACTTACAATGTTCCATCACGAGATGAAGTACAAATAGTTTGTTGTTGATCAAGCAGTCTTGACAGACCGAAGTCTGTGATTTTTGGTACCATATCGTCATCGAGCAAAATGTTCGCTGGTTTAAGGTCCAAGTGAATAATAGGCTTATCATGCTCGTGAAGGTGGCATAAACCATAGCAAATCCCCTCAATTATTTTATAGCGTGTGCTCCAGTTGAGTCCAGATGATTCATCTGCAATTTCCATCCAAAAGGAGAAAACTCGACATATGTCACCAGAAAATCTAATATCCGTGTGCTCTTGATAATGTATGAAAAGGCTACAAAATGTTATTTTACTATTGTATGCTCTCGTTTGATATTTATAGACACCTATCATTATCACATACTGATCAGTTGTAACTCTTAGTATATGTGCTATGCTCAAAGCTCACATTTTGCAATCTAAATTAATAAAGCTGAAATCTAAAAAAAAAGACAATCCCTATTGAATGCCGCACCTGACAAATACTTATCAAGGCTTCCGTTGGGCAGATATTCCAAGCAAAGTAATCTTTCTGTCGCCTCTGCAAAAATGTGTTTCCCATTGTATTCTAAACATTCTTTCTGTATTTCATGGCAGTAGCCTTTAAATTGCACTATATTGGGGTGCTCAAGCCTAATAAGGTGGATAACCTCATCCTCAAATTGGTTCTTCCTGTCAGGCACGAATGATGGCATAATCCTCTTCACAGCAATCATTTCCCCGTTTTGCAGCACACCCTATTTGAATTCTCTTATTAGTATGGATAAGCCTATTTGGATGCACATATTTGTATTTTCATAGTCATAGAAAGTTTAAAAGAAAAGAAATATAGACAATCCTATACTGAAATCTTACCTTATATACCACACCGAAACCACCATGTCCAAGTATTCGCTTGTCAGAGAAGTTATTTGTGATTTCTTTCAAATATTGTAATGGTAGGGGCTGTGTTGAACTTTGGATACTTTCCAAGTTACTCGAAACATGAAGCTGTCGAGAGTGGTCTGGAGCTCTAATGGAGGTCTCATTAGTGATGTATGCCCTCAAGCGTAACCCCCCTGTAACACCACGCGAGAACATTCCACTCTTCTTCAGCTGATGATATGATGCTGCGGCGCCATCGGAGTTACTCAAGAATGAGGAGCAATCCAGTCTGACCTCGCCAAGGAGATACCTGTAACCTTTGATGAATTTGTTAGCGCTGTATACACATGCCTCGAGAACAAGTGTGGGAAGACAAGAAGGATCCCACACATCAAAATAAACGAGCTCGTTCCACACTGGGTTCAGATTTTCCTCCTTGACGGCCGTGCTGAGGCGGTGATAATCAAAGGAAAGCTCAACAAAAGTGCCTGTTGAATCAGCTCGCTCTTTGTTGGGCTTGAGATCCTGAGCACTTACGACCTCCACGCACAACCTCGTTGCCGTTGAACCTCGCAAGCTGGCAACATTAGGTCCAAGAAAATTCTGGTTTAGTTTCAGACCCTCTTTGTTGGGCTCGTGGATGACGTTTAGTTTCAGACCCAAGAAAATTCTGGTGGTTTCATGGGAGAACACCCCACCCCTTTCCAGCGGTAAATACATGACAGGGATATCAGTGTGAGACGGGGAGGCGTTCACTCTGAACCCCCCGAGTAACAACCTGGAGCTTTGAACGGATTTATTGACGCCATATACAGAAGCATCAAGAACAAGATCGCCTTGGAAAGGCATGTCGAAGTAGAAGATCTCGTTCCATGTCGGGCTCACATCCTTAAACTTGGTACTTGTGCGGCACTGCTGAGAACCAGCGGAGAGCACGACAAAGGCACTTGCGGTATCTTGCTGATCCTCTGGCATGAGGCCATGAGCACTTAGGACCTTCACGCACAACTTAGCCATGCCGCAGATTACTACAGAGGAGAAAACAGCAACAAACGGGATGGAGTGGCGACAAGGAAACTAGACTACTTGGACCAGAGCAACATAGACACAAAAAGAAAAAAACTGGAATGTCCCAACAATTGATGAAGCAAGTAAGGTAAGCTCACCGACAAAAGGGATGGATCGAGTGCTTGGTGGCCGGATGGAAGCGGACCCAACCTGTCAAAGCGGAGGGGAAGGAAGAGGAACAAGGAAGCAATGTAGGACTCGTCAACGTACAGCACCTAGCTGACCCTTCCCTTGATCAATACAGATCTACACGGTATCATCCAACGTGATTACATACAGATATGACTAGATATATACGAGTCAACTCTTTTTCTTTTTCGAGGGAATATATATAAGTCAACTCAGTAGCCAGTAGGTAGTAGTACGCGCAAAGCCCAACAAACACAGTACACATGCCTGTTGGAAGGTGTAGCAGCATAGGCCTGTGTATATATATTTTTTTTTTAGAAAAACAGGGGTAGTACCCCCGGTTTCACTGAAACCATACTGTCACCAACAATATTCATTGTACCGCCAGAGTTATGAGCTAAACCAGAAACTAGACTAAAGAATCAAATACCAGCAAGCAACCGCTGCTACCGGTATCAATCAATATTATTGTCACGAGGGATTTACACAATGAGCAACTCTCTTAGCTGCCACTAAAACTAACTAAGCACCAGTGCACTCTGATGGTTGTGTAGAACAGTGATGCGCACATGCACCAACGCCGATGAAGCACGGCCTTCATTTCCCTTCATTCAGATTGCGCAATTTACACAGCGGCGACGCCCCCGTCTCAGTCACCACTCGACCAGCCCAGCGTAACCAAACTAGGAGCAACATTGCATTGCGTTCCAGAGCTCCCATACTCGAACTGTGATTTCCATGCATATGCAACGGCTCACCACACTGCACGTATATAAAATAAATGTCCTTCTGCTACCATTATCTCGTCGGCGTTGCATTTCATGCTCTTGAAAACCGAACCGCGGTGTACACGAACCGACAGTGTAACCCTCTGAATAATATACAGATTCGGCAGGCAGTGCCAAAAAACTGATATGCATCAAAGACTTCACAAAAGAGAAGAAGGGTCAGAAATTCACTTTGACCCCCAGGTGCATATGCTATTGTTATTGTTTTCGAAAATAAAAAAATATGAAAACATTTCAAAAAATCTGAAAAGATTTGGGCACAAACATATGCATGTTTCAATATTCGTGCAAAATGTCGGAAGGAAATGACACTTTCCGTGGTCTGTGCAAAAAAAACAAATCTATGGCCAAAATGAGATTTAAAAATACATTTTTCAAAACACAAATTGTCTTTTTTGCATAGACCATAGAAAGTGTTATTTCCTTCCAAAATTTTGCACGAATGTTGAAAACTTGTATATGTTTGTGCTCAAATTTTTTCAGATTTTTTCATAGTTTTTTCATATTTTTTAATTTTCAAAAAATATCAGAAGCATATGCACCCGGGAGCCAAAACGCCTCTCTCACTACACTGCTCATACCTTCTAACGCCGGCCCAAGTCTGCTGAAGATTGGGTGCTTCGCTTCAACTGACTGTGATTTCGTGGACTTTGCTCTGTACGTAGTCATGTTCATGCTGTAATTATCTGTTGTACATAGTCTTTACTTTTGAAAAATCAATAAAATTAAAAATGCAGCGGGGAAACCCACTGTTTCACCTCAAAAAATATGTCTGAATACCAATGACTCTGATCAGTATCATCAATATTAGTGGGAGAATTTACAACGGGATGGAAGATAGGAGCATCATGCAGTTACAACGACAGGGCAAGATCCATCTGCGGACAAGTCGATGCAGGTGTAAAGAGCTCCTGCGACTCGATGCCCACGCTGAGTCAAATAGCTTCGCAATCTCCCCCAGGCTCCTGCTGCTGGAGATACTTCACAGATAGCATGCAAACAAAGACGTGGAGATTCAGGATGAGCAGTGCAAAGGTTCGCTGCATTTATATATCTTCTTCAGTTGATGAAGAAACAGAGGACCTCCACACATTCCTTTTTATTTTGCGAAAAACATTGCCTTTCTTTTTGCATAACTTTGCTGAAAATCTACAATGTTAGAATGCGCTGAGAATCACGCCGCGTGGTTGGCTCTCAGCTCTAATCCACGAGGTTCCATCGGATTGCGCAATTCACCTTCCGTTCCATCCAGTATCCGACGGATCACATTGCGTACAGCAGTACCCATTCTCAGGTTCAACAGATTCAGGTCCGTCAGGCTTACAAGTTCGCCAGCCAAAACAGCCAATGAAGAAACCGACCAGGGAAATGCCTCCTCGTTTGCTGATTCTGTTCTCCATGCCCTGATCTGCATCCACGGCCTCTTACAATGTCGGCTCACCACCATACTGCATATGAAAGCAAGTTCCTTAGATATATCTAAGATACTCCCTCCGTTCACAAAAGGAGAAAAAATTGCAAAAAACTACCACAATTGGTGGTTAAGGTTCAAAAAACCACCGGCTTTCACATAATTTGCAAATCACCACCACTATTCGTTGACACCGTAACAGAAAACATTGATTATTTCTGTTAGCTCGTTTAACCATGATTCTGACAGATGAGGCCCACTTGCAGGCGTGACGTGGCGTTGTCAGGCTGACATGGCATGTTTATTTTGTGAAAAGCTCCTTCATAATTTTTTTATTTCCTTTTTCTCATCACAGCTCACGTTGACCCAATCCTTTACCGATGACTCCAGTCAAAATCAAACCACTCCAGCATCTTCCCCGCGGCCGGCGCCCAATTTCTCGGCGAAGGGGCGACCGACGCGGCGCCGTGAGCCGGCGCGAGCACGTCGCCGGCGAGCAGGCGTGCACGCGCGGCCAGCAAGGTCGGCGCCGCGACGCGGATGAGGCAGGGGCGCGAGCGCGCCATGGCGGGGCAGAGTACGGCTCGAGGTGTAGCAGAGTACGGCGGTGCGGCGCGCGCTGCCGCAGCTGCACGACAGCGCACCACTGGACGCGGCGGAGGAGCAGTTGTAGAAGCTCTGGAGTCTCAGGGGCGGCCCGGGTCCAACGACGCGGGGGCTCGAGGTAGGAGGAGCACGATGGGCAGTACACCACGGCGGCGTGGCGCGGCGCGTCCTCCGTGACGTCGATGCGCGCGCACGTGTTGGCCGCGTTGGGCGGCATCGGGACGCCGCACGCGTAGCAGAGCGTCGTGCACGCGGCTCCGGCGGCAGGCTGCGACGGGGGAGTGAGGAACAGCATGTCGCCGGCGAGCCACGCCGCGCCGTTTCCTCCCTTTGACCGCGCCGCCGTCCGCGTGCCAGACGTGCGAGCCGCGCCGTCGTATGCACCGCGCGCCTCGGCCCACCGGGCTGCGCTGCCCTCCGCCTGCGCCATGGCGCATCTGGCTGCCGGTGAGCCATGCCCGATGGGTATTTTTACTTTTTTTTAAGGGAACGAGCTGACAATGGGTCCCATGTAAATTTACAGAAACCTCCAAAATTTATAAGAGGTATCACTTACCGTTTCCTCATGCCAACTAACACTTGCCACATCAGCCTGACAGCGGGCCCCATCCGGCAGTTTCGTACTTAACTGAGCGTCGCGGACGATTAGCGTAGAAGTGGTGGTTTTTTGTTACGGTGTCAACGAATAGTGGTGGTGATTTGCGAATTTGGTAAAAACCGGTGGTTTTTTGAAGCTTAACCACCACTTGTGGTGGTTTTTTGCAATTTTCTCACAAAAGGATGTCTCAATCTTTTCTAGATTTGTATGTATCAGATTGAGACATCCTTTTGTGAACGAAGGGAGTACATATGTCGAAATATTGCATCTAGATTCTATTCACCACCATGTGACAATGTTGTCTCATTGCTGAAAGAGAATGAAAGAACTGGAGGATAGACACGATCAATGCGCATGCGTGTTGAGTGATCCACTGATCATACCTAGCATGGCCTGCCGATTTACGCTGTCTCGATGCTAGTGCCACAATTGATACTTTCTGATCCTTGAAGCATATTGATAATCTTTGCTATTAGAGGCCTTTTGGTGCGGTCAGGATTCACGCAGATTAGACCTACTTGGATGCATCTTTCTATTTGTTGGCAATCTCTTTCTAGGGATCCAAACCATGATGATTTCTCTAACACATTTCTCCATTTATTAAGTACCTGCGAGATCAGTACAAAAATTAAAAATGTTAGTATGCAAATGCAAAAGGCTGTATCATCTCTGTAAAAGGGATCACCATCTTGAGTGAAACAAAATTTCCTTACAAGATTGATAAAGCCATCTGAAGATGTTCGAGTAACATCTGGGTAGTCCCTGTGTCCTGTTACTACCTCAATGATTATTACTCCCAGACTGAATATGTCTGACTTCGGTGTAATTGTGCCTCCATGAATAAATTCTGGTGCCATGTAACCACTGAAACATAACACGAGTATATTTAAATTTTAAAGAGATAGTAAAGAAAACACATCTTGCTCATGATTAAAACACATGGGATTAAAAAGTGCATTAACTCACAGTGTCCCATCACGAGATTTAGTGTAAATTGTTTTTTGTTGATCAAGCAGCCTTGACAAACCGAAGTCTGTGATTTTAGATACCATTCCATCATCGAGCAATATGTTCGCCGGTTTAAGGTCCAGGTGAATTATAGGTTTGCCATTTTCCACGTGAAGGTGACACAAACCATAGCAAATCCCCTCGATTATTTTGTATCGTGTGCTCCAAGTAAGTCCAGAAGATTCATCTGCATTTGCAACAAAAATGATAACATCCTACAGATGCTAGCTGAAAATCTGTTGCTGCCGGGCTCTAGATAATACATGAAAGGGCTACTAAATTGTACTGTATGTTCTCATTTCCCGTTTATAGACCCATATCACCAGTATAAAATATATTGATCAGTTGTAAGAATTAGTATATGTGAACGAAACACAAATTTTAAGAGCTATGTTCCCGACTGCAAAAACTAGAACTCACATAAAGGTGAAACTTAGAAACAACATCCCATACGGCGATCTGGCGGCGGCTCGAAGCCGATGCTCCTTCAGCGTTCAGATTCTAGCGCCTGCGTCAGATGGATCCTGCGGCATCTCAACAAGGTTGGTCGAGCTGGCTGCTTCGGTGCGAGGTGAGCTCGCTTCCTTCTTCCCCGCGGCGTGCTGCTGGTGTTCGAAGGTCGTGTGCTGCTCGGTGGCTCCGTCTCCGCTGTGTGTGGGTTGGATCTTGCCTCTGTTCGTGCGTGTGTGTGCGTTTGCTTGTTGATCTTGTACACGAACTCCCTTTCAAAAAAAAAAAAACATCCCATACTGGATGTCATACCTGTTATATACTTATCAAGACTTCTGTTGGGAATATACTCCAAGCATAGTAACCGTTCAGCTTTCTCTGCAAAAACAAGTTTCCCATTGTATTCTAAACACTCATGTCGTATTTCGTAGCAGTAGCCTACACATCGCACTATATTGGGGTGCTTAAGCATCATAAGATGGTAAACCTCATTCTCAAATTTCTTCTGCAGGCCTGGCATGAACAATGACACGACCTCTCGATGGCCTCCGGGGACATCGCGGCGGACGGGGAGAGAGGCAGCTCCGGCGGATCCTCGTCCATCTGGCAGGCCTGGGTCGTAGGAAGGGAGCGCGCCAGAGCCAGAGAGAGGTTGGACTGAGAAATGTCAGAGCGGACTACACCGCGTAGGAGGAGAAGACTAAAAATGGAAGGAAGCAAACACTACACCGCGTCGCGTCACCCAGGCCGTCAGATCCCAACTAACGGCCAGCCACTTGGTTCCGCATGCCGAGCGACGACCGCGATCAAATATATACGTGTGGGTTTGGTAGGTCGCAGCTCGAGAGCCAAACTCGCATGGATACTGAATGCAAGGGAATATTTGTAGATGTGACAAAATAGACTCGCCTTCATTGATCAATACACAGCGCTCCACCCACCACACGGTCTCATCCACGATGCTACAATATACAATGCAGATGTGACAAAATAGATACGCCAAGCCCAACTAGTGCGCCTTCCTCTTTATGTCGACCGGAATCAAAACATGTGTCACCAACCACGGATTTACGTACACTACCGCAACTCTCTTAACTGCCAGTAGAATCAACTGAGCATGTACTGCCACGGATTTACGTACATGCTGCCTACGTATCCAAGGTGGATATGAAGAAAATGATCCCTCGAGCTCTTCGGACAACGTCATGTGCAAATGCACTATGCCAATGCATCACATTCACCACACGGCTAGCCCAGAATAATCAGACGCAGAATGAGAGTCAGTGTCATCATATCAGAACAGGAGTAGCATTGCGTTACAGAGCCTTCAGTCTGGAACTGTGATTAAACCACACAAAATTTAGAAGCTAAATCAGTCATTGTTATGCTGCTGCATTTTATATGTTGAGCTGAGCTCCCCAGCTCAATTTTTGAAGTTCCAGTTAATAAGAACTCGCTTATAATTCAACAGAATAGTAAACAAATTTTCTAAAATAGTACATAAATTAAAATTATTTGCTCCCAGTTAAAATGTTTCTGGGTCCGCCCCTGATACTTAGCATGCTGACTATGCTGCCTCGTTGCTATTGTCGCAGTCGATACTTGCTGATCCTCGCAGCATACTGATAACCTCCGTTATTGGAGGCCTCTTGGTTCGGTCAGGATTCACGCAAGTTAGACCTACCTGGACGCATCTTTTTATCTGTTTGCAATTTGTTTCTAAGGATCCATAACCTGGTGATCTCTGTAACGCATTTCTCCATTTCTCAACCGTCTGTCGAATCAAAACAAACATATGGAGAAGGTTAGTGTTGCATCAAGTAAAATGCAATATCGTGTCTTTGAATAAATGCATCCATTTTGAAATGTGAGACAAAATATCCTTACGGGCTTGATAAAGTCATCTGACGATGCTCCAGTGCCATTCGGATAATCCCTATGCCCTATCACTATCTCCATTATTATTACACCCAAACTGAATATGTCCGACTTGGGAGTAATTGTACCTCCATGCAAGAACTCTGGTGCCATGTAACCACTGATTCACAACATTAATAGTAATTTGAAGTGTTAAAGAGACAACAAATCTTGTTTGTGAATAAAAAGTAATGGATGAAGAAGGGGGCATTTACTCACAATGTTCCATCACAAGTTGAAGTGCAGATAGTTTTTTGTTGATCAAGTTGCCTTGATAGGCCGAAGTCCGTAATTTTTGGTGTGAAACTATCATCGAGCAATATGTTCGCGGGTTTTAAGTCCAAGTGAATAATAGGCTGATCAATTTGCTCGTGAAGGTACAATAGACCATAGCAAATACCCTCGATTATTTTGTACCGTGTGCTCCAATCAAGCCCAGAAGATTCATCTGTAGGTAACCAGAAGAATAGCATTACATGAGCGGCGTTTTGGCACCCGGGAGCATATGCTCCCGGTATTTTCGGAAAAATAAAAAAATAGAAAAACTTTTCAAAAAATTCCGAAAAAAATCACAGGCGTACCTGAGTATGGTACGCACGAGCGTGTGAATTTTCATAATGAACTGACATTGTGGCTTACCTGTGCAAAAAAGACAAGTCACAGATCTGAAAATTCAAATTTTTGGATCTCATTTTCTATCAGAAATTTGTCTTTTTTGCACAGGTCGGCCACGATGTCATTTCGTTGCGAAATTTCACACGGGTGTGCGAACCATACTCAGGTATGCCTGTGATTTTTTTCGGAATTTTCTAAAAAGTTTTTCTATTTTTTTTATTTGCCCGAAAATAACGGCAGCATATGAGCTCGGGTGCCATTATGAATTTCCACATTACCTAAGAATCTATTATTGTTGTTCTAGATCATGGCTGCTGGATGCAACCGTCAGCCGACGGTCGCTCATGATATTTATAACCAGCCTAACTGGCGGCATACTAGTAGACTACAAAATTTATAGCTGCTACATGCTTGATCTTTTCTGATGATTGACGACTCACACATCGAACTTATGTGATCCTTGATTTTGTAACAACTTTAATGATAAAATTCTTAATAAGAATGAATATTTGTATTGATTGATGCAGATGTCGGAGTTCTAATATTCTTTTCGAAAAAGAAGATAATACATGAAAGAGCTAAAAATATTACTGCTCACATTTCTCATTTATAGACTTGTATTAGCACCACATGTTGGTCGAATGTAACACTTAGTATGTGTGAACTGAATAAAGATTCTAGGATCTATGCTCAAAGTTTCACGAGACAAGAAGCTATGCTTAACCTCAGAAACTACAATCCCTAATAAAGTAATAAAGGTCAAACGGAGAACCAACACCACAGATTGAATCATGTACCTGATAAATACTTATCTAGGCTTCCTTTGGGCAGATACTCCAAGCAAAGTAGCTTTTCCGCCATCTCTGCAAAAACGTATTTCCCATTGTACTCTAAACATGCATTCTTTATTTCATAGCAGTAGCCTACACAGCGTACTATATTGAGGTGCTTAAGCGTCATAAGATGATAGACCTCATTCTCAAATTGCTTTTGTAGGCCTGGCATCAACGTTGACATGATCCTTTTTACAACAATCATATCGCCATTTCGGAAGAGTCCCTGTTTAAAGTCTCATCTTAAACAGGAAACATGCATGGGTTTTTGGATCAAACGTAGTACAAGAAACAGAGGCAGTCTCTCTCAGGAGAAGGAGTGATTAATGATTACCTTATATACCACACCAAAGCCACCTTTGCCCAGTATTCGCTCCTCGGAGAAGTTATCCGTGATTTGTTTCAGATGTCGTAACGATATGGCGTGTGGCCTTGAACTATCCTGCAATATGGATTCCAGGCTATTGGGAACATAATGATTGGTAGATCTTTCGGTCCACGCAAAATTGTTTGAAGTTGTGATTGAGTTGTCATGATCTACGAACATAGGTATGCGGGGTGACCACCTCTTGGGATCCCATAATAAGGGTTCTGACGGTAGTTGAGGTGGACGGGAGGAGAGCATTTGCAGCCTCAAGTCCTGTTCATCACAAATTCCCTGCTCCTCAGGATGCGAGGAGAGCCCTGAATCGTGGCCTTTCTGCTCGGCGACGGACGCTTCATATTTCTCCGAATCAAGCGTGAGTGGTTCCATGAAACAGCGGCCTGGATCAGTTAGAAAACAAACTATCTGTCTGTCTGAATTATCAATTGATACAGCAGGTGACGTAGTAGAATTCTCTAAGTCAGCAAACATAGCGGATGCTTCGAGTGGTAATCTTGGAACAATGAAGCGAGAGTTAGTTAGGTTTTTTTTAAGATAAAAAGGGTTCCCCCCCGGTTCCATTTAAAATGCAACCGCAACACAAACATCCAGGTTCATTACAAGCTGTTAACACCAGCAAAGGCCACCAGGCCCAGAACTAGGAAAAGAAAGTATCAGACACCAGAACGACACTAGCGAAAACCTTGACCAAAGAGACACAGGACGATTACATATGACAGAGGCGCGCACTCTCCACCAGGGCGTCGCAGGCCAGTCCCTGACGCCATTTCTGCAGCAGAGTCGAAAAGAGCTTGCATTTTCTCGAGATCAGGCATAAGACCCACAATCAGAGCCTCGGCCACCATGCGATCCTCATCAGCTCGCCGCGCCAATGATTCAATTTCAGCAGAGCTGCATCCATCAACGCTGAATGTCTGTCCAAGCACAACACTTTCCACCCTTGCACCATTTTTGAGATTCTTCGTAGTAGGTCTTTGACACCTGGCCATCTTAGATCCTGAAAACACATCTCATTACGCACTGTCCACAAGCACCAAAGTGTAGCAGAAGAGAAAACATTAATCATAGAATTATTGTTCTCACTCAGCCACCACCTGGCTACAGACTCAAAACTATTACCCAGGGCAACACCTAGGACATCTGAGATGATTTCCCAGATTGCACCAGCAACCACACAATCAAAGAAAAGGTGATTAACTGTCTCCTCCTCTCCACAAAATAAGCATGTTTTATCGTCTAGCTCCCGTCTCTTACCCAGATTGTTCCTAGTTAAGAGTTTATTATTTGACAAAAGCCAAAGAAAGACATGTATTCTGGGAGGAATATGGATCTTCCACACCGCCGGAGAGTGCACAGGGACAACCCCCTGAAAGTTAACAATCGCATAAAACGACTTAACAGAGTACTGTCCAGATGGGTGAAACATCCAGATGGGGCTATCGTCCTCTGTTGTCAAATGCACACCCTCCATCAAGGCCAGTAGCTCAAGCCAACTGTTATACAACCGGGGAGAGTTAGTTATGTTTGCTTACCAACAAAGTACAAATGCGCTAGGTCCAGCTCCAGTAGAGATGGATGATGGAGGCCGGATGACGACTGCGATCGGATCGAGGCAAAGAAGAGGAGGGCTGCTGTTCAATGCAAGGTGGCCTAGAGGAATGATAGCGGAGGAGAGGGTTCGACCGTTGACCGTAGTTTCGTCGGTGCACGCAAAAACCCAACTAACGGCCGTTGGTACCTCCGCCTCTGCATTTTAGATCAATCCCTCGCATGCTTCAGCGTGGTGGCAGATCTGGTAACTGGAAGCAACTTAATCTGCTGGCGAAGAACATTATATGCTGGCCTCGATATGCCGAGCGACAACTGGAATCATATTTGGCCTGCTGACTAGGTTGCCTCCTCGTTGCTAATGTGACAATCGATACCTTCCAATCCTTGAAGCATATTGAGAACTCTCGCTATCCGAGGCCTTTTGGTGCGGTCAGGGTTCACACATATTAGACCGACCTCGATGCATCTTTTTATTTGCTCGCAATCAGTGTCCAGGGATCCATACCGTGGTGATCTCTTCAACACACTTTTCCATTTCTCAAGTACCTGTGTAATTAAAAGATTTAATATGTAACAATGCAAATGTAAGTGTTGCCTTGTCTGTAAAAGGGCCCTCCATCTTGAAACGTGAAACGAAATTTTCTTACAAGCATGATAAAATTATCTGAAGATGTTCTAGTAACATCTGGGTAGTCCCTGTGTCCTGTTATTATCTCCAACACAATTACACCCAAACTAAATATGTCTGAGAAGGGTGTAACTGTTCCTCCATGCAGAAATTCCGGTGCCATGTAACCACTAAATAGCAACATGATCAGTGTTATATAGAGATTAACGAAAAGGCATCTTTCTTATGAAAAAAATGTACGCAAATAAAATGTGCATTGACTCACAATGTTCCATCACGAGATGTAGTGCAAATAGTTTGTTGTTGATCGAGCAGTCTCGATAGACCGAAGTCTGTGATTTTTGCTGCCATATCATCATCGAGCAATATGTTCGGAGGTTTTAGGTCCATGTGAATTATAGGTTTATCATTGTTGTCGTGAAGGTGACATAAACCATAACAAATCCCCTCGATTATGTTATAGCGTGTGCTCCAATCAAATCCAGAAGATTCATCTGCATTTGAAACCAAAACCACAACATTTGACAGTTGTTAGCTAGAAATCTATTATTAATGTAATGTAAATAATGAATGAAAGGGCTACAAAATGGTAATGCATCTTCTCATTTTCCATTTATAGACTCATATCATCAATATCAAATATTGAACAGTTGTAAGGAATTAGTATATGTGAACAAAATAAAAAATTAGGACCTGTCTTCCATCTGAAAAATTACAACTCACAGAATATGAGCCGATAAAACATCCCATGTTGAATGGTGTACCTGATATATACTTATCAAGGCTTCCTTTGGGAAGATACTCCAAGCAAAGTAGCCTTTCTGCCACCTCAGCAAAAACGTACTTCCCATCGTGCTCTAAACACGCATTCCGTGTTTTATAACAGTAGCCCACAAATCGCACTATATTGGGGTGCTTAAGCATCATAAGATGATAGACCTCATTCTCAAATTGTTTTTGCATGCCTGGCATGAATGACGACGCAATCTTCTTTACAGCAATCATATACCCATTTTGTAGCACACCCTGTTCAAATTCTCTCATTATTATGTATAAGATTTTTGGATAAGCTCTTGTTGAGCGCATTTCAAAGGTACACATACTTGTATTAGACAAGTGGATAAATTTTCAAACAAACGAAACAGAAACCCTATGCTAAAATCTTACCTTATATACCACGCCAAAACCACCATGTCCAAGAATTCGATCATCAGAGAAGTTATTTGTGATTTCTTTCAAATGTTGTAATGATACCTCTTGTGGTCTTGAACTCTGGTTCTGCAATAGGATTTCCAAGTTATTCAAAGCATGACAATCTGGAGAGTATATTGCACTCTTGAGTTGCGGAGAAGTGTTTGAACTTTTGCTGACGGAGTCATCATTGGTGTATACTACACTATCAATCTGTAGAGAAGGGTTTGAAGTTGTGATAGAGGGGTCATCAATGGTGTAAACTTTCAGACGCAAATCACCTTGTACGCGCGAGAACATCCCAAACTTCTCAAGTGGATACTGCATGACAAATGCATCAGGGAAGGCCCCCCATGATGCCCCTGCAATTCTCACAGTACCAAGTAACGTCTTGGAATGTTCAAATGAACCGTCAATGTGGTAAACATATGCTTTAACATCAAGGTCATGAACACTAGTTGGATCCCATACATTGAAATAAAAGCGTTCATTCCACACCGGGTTCAGATCTTTCTCCTTGATAGTTGTGCGAAACTGGTAGTAATCAAAGGTCAGCTCGACACAAGTAGTTGCAGAACCTTGCTCATTCTTCGGCATGAGGCCGTGTGCACTTACAACCTCTACACACAGCCTCGTTGCTGCTGAATGCAAGCTGACAATCCTGGGTTCTTGAGCTCTGATGTTGCACTCATAAATCATGTATACTTTCAGCAGCAATTCCCCTGTAACCCCAAGGCAGAACATACTATGCCTCTGCAGTCTATAATAGTTGGCAAAGGTATCAACGTGGTTCGATGAGAACCCAGACACTTTGATAGTGCCGATGGGTGACCTGGAACCTTGGACGAATTTATTGACGCAATATACAGAGGCATCAAGAATATAAGGCTCATATTGACCGAGCCAGTCAAGTTGGTTTGAGACGTTGAAGTAGAAACTCTCGTCCCACACTGGGTTCACGTCCTTAAACTTGGTACTTGTGCGGAACTGCTGGGAGTGAAAGTTAAGCACGACAAAGGAACTTGCTGAACCTTGCCCGTCCATGGGCAACAGGTTGTGACCACTAAGGACATTCACACATAACTTAATTGTCTCCATTGCCCGGCGATGCTACAAGTTACTAAACCGTACGTGTTCTGCACAAAAGATTCGCGTGAAAAACAATTCCAAACTACAAAGAACAAGAAGAAGCTGTTCATATCATATTTTCTTTAACGACAGCGCGCAATTTTTTTGGGATTTCATTGATTAAAAAGAAAGGGTTTAATATATAGGAAAAAACGGCTGAAGCCACACAAAATGGCCGTTGCATCTCGGTTTGGATTTATAGGTTGTCCATAGAATCACACACTGTGTATGTGTTTTTTTCTAGATTTTGGCTGTTATTTTCGCTACTTTTCGAGACTGCTGCTATTAAGTCCCAGAAGCAGGGAACATATCGGCAACAAACTGGATGGAGCCGAGAGAAGGAATTACTACAGTACAATTGAATTAGAGCAGCACGGTAATGATCATGGAAAACATGGAACCTCACAACAATTAGTGAATCAAGATCGGGTTGCTTACCAACAAAGGTACCAACAAAGGATGGATCGATCGAGGACGGGTGAAGGCTTGGGTGGTCGGCGAGGGTTGGATCGCTGACCAAATGCTGCAGCCACAAGTAATGGGAAGGAAGAGGAACAAGGGAGGAAGCGGTGTCGTACGGATTTTGTCAACGGCCCCTAGCTGACCCCTTAATCAATACGTTCAATGCATTTTCCAATTTATTTTTCCAAAAATGCAAGAAAACTGTACATGCACATATAGAGATGTACAGAAAAAAATATTTTTCCAATTTATTGACATTTTAAAATGCGTTCAATGCATTTTCAGTACATCCGCTCCTATGAGCCAAAACCGTATGTCCCTAAAATATGTGTTATGTCTCTTACAAATCATTATGATTTTGTATATTGGAGCTAAACTAGTCAACTCTTGCTCTTGAGGTGCAATGAATTAAATTCCGTAACTAATTCAATCTATTAGGACACGGCACTTTACTCCTACATTTTTTAAATCCTACAAATAAGACCTTACGACTATAGATGTGTCATGATTGATCGCTGCATCGAGTGACTGCGTAACATGGTTCATGAAAAACATTGATCCCTTCAAGGAGCATATGCTCCTGGCATCTGCAATAAAAACGAAAATGCATGTGTAAAAGGTTTTCTTTTACATTGTATACGGTTCGTGCTTTTGCGTGTGTGTGCAAAGTCTCACAAAGAAAAGATAATATTGTGCTCTACACACCCAAAAAGGCAGTAAGAAAGCAATTTTGGAGCAGCAACTTTAAATACTTTTTCACACCGAGCGATCAGTTTCTGTTGCCAGTCCAATCAGATCCACTTGTATACGGTTCGTGCTTTTGCGTGTGTGTGTGCAAAGTCTCACAAAGAAAAGATAATATTGTGCTCTACACACCCAAAAAGGCATTAAGAAAGCAATTTTGGAGCAGCAACTTTAAATACTTTTTCACACCGAGCGCTCAGTTTCTGTTGCCAGTCCAATC
The DNA here is from genome assembly GCA_947311845.1 of Poa pratensis. NCBI lineage: Eukaryota > Viridiplantae > Streptophyta > Magnoliopsida > Poales > Poaceae > Poa > Poa pratensis. The sequence goes on along the minus strand of CAMZMU010000050.1, from coordinate 2,683,792 downwards.
AGATCCACTTGTATACGGTTCGTGCTTTTGCGTGTGTGTGCAAAGTCTCACAAAGAAAAGATAATATTGTGCTTTACACACCCAAAAAGGCAGTAAGAAAGCAATTTTGGAGCAGCAACTTTAAATACTTTTTCACACCGAGCGCTCAGTTTCTGTTGCCAGTCCAATCAGATCCACTTGTCGAAAGTGAAAATATGGTCAAAAGAGAACAAAAATAAAACAAAATAGGGTTACATTCCGCAGAAAGAAGATGCAAAAACAGCCTCTGTGATTACATAAACACGTAGATACGGTAGTACTACTATGTACTATCAGTCATTGCATTGCAGCAACAAGTACGTAAGCAACGCAGTCCAAGAACATGCAGTACCCAATTAGTTCCTGCTAGGTGGACATAGTCCACGCATCCGCTTGGACTCTTCCCGGCTCAGATCTGCCAAATGGCTGAGGCCCAGCCTATATAGCCTGACCCTGTGCACGATCTTGGCCGTGCACTTGAACGACCTGAACCGTGCACTACAGGAATGGCCGGCTGTGCCGACGGCCAGACGATGTGCCGACGGCATTTTGTCGGGGCCGTCGGCACAGAAATAGACGAGGCCGGCCCATCAGCCTGGCCGTCGGCACAGATTTGCCCGTCGGCACAGCCACCCTATGCCGACGGTGACCGTCGGCACACATCCAGCCGTCGGCACAGACTACCGGAAGCGATAAGGTGACGTCGACGCCGAGCTGTGCCGACGGCTTTGCCGTCGGCATAGGTTCCGAGTTTTTTTCCAGAAATCAGTGACGTCGACGCCTTCCTGTGTCCCACCTGTGCCGACGGCTTTGCCGTCGGCATAGATGCCCTGTTTTATTTTTCCATGTCATATTTTGCTTCCATGCGTGTATCTGTGCCGATGTTTTATTTCAAATTTTCATTTTTTATGTTTTTATAACTCTCAATTAAGTTTAATATGTTTAAAATATTTTAATTTATTTTTATGTATATAGTCATCATGTTTTTTCACCCTAATATTCATTTTTATGTATCTATTTATTACTCTCAATTAAGTTTATTATGTTTTATTCATTTTCTATGTATATAGCTACGCCGAATAGCGGTCTCCATCCACATAAAGTGACGTCACGAATCTTGTATCTCGGAATTATTATATGCGAATATTGGTTTGTGTTATTGCATGTGTGTAAATATTATTGCAAGTGTTGGGGTGGATGTTGGTTTCCCATGTTACTATGTCCTAACCTAACACAACCAAGGAAAAAAGTCCACTGGGCTACCACCTTTCGTTGCCGTTCAAGGTGGTAGACGAAAACGTTAGGGTTTTTCCAGCGGATCTAGGGTTTCGTCGGAGCGGGGCCCCGGAGCGTCGGAAACCCACCCAAAACTAGGTTGTTCCATACCATGTGTATACAAGTGTGTTGGGTGTTGTAAATGTCCAAGATTTTACTCTGGGGTATGACCGTCTACACCGACCGCACTCTTTGTCTACTGATTTTCAGCACTTAGAGGTGAAAACTCCCGTTTCGGGCGAACCGGGGGCAATCTTGTGTTGACTTGTGATAAAAGATGGTATCCCATGTTCCCATGTCCTAACCTAACACAACCAAGGAAAAAAGTCCACTGGGCTACCCCCTTTCGTCGCCGTTCAAGGTGGTAGACGAAAACGTTAGGGTTTTTCCAGCGGATCTAGTGTTTCGCCGGAGCGGGGCCCCGGAGCGTCGGAAACCCACCCAAACCTAGGTTGTTCCATACCATGGGTCCCTAATATATGTATAAGAGTGTGTTGGTAGGTTGTGGGAACCAAGATACAGCTCCGAGGTGCGACCCCCTTCATCGACCCCACTTACTCCGTAGTAAGTTCCGACACTTAGAGGTGAAAACTCCCGTTTCGGGTGCCGGGCACGGAATCATGCGACGGACCACATGAAATGTTGGTTCCCCATGGTCCCATGTACCAACCTAACACAACCAAGCAAAAAAGTTCATGCGTCTACCCCCTCTCGACGCCGGTCAAAGGGGTAGATCGACAGGTTGGACTTTTTTCCAGCGGGCGTAGGGTTTCGCCGTAGCGGGGTCCGGAGCGTCGGAATCCCACCAAAATTTGCATGGGTCCCGAATATATGTATAAGAGTGTGTTGGTAGGTTGTGGGAACCAAGATACAGCTCCGAGGTGCGACCCCCTTCATCGACCCCTCTTACTCCGTAGTAAGTTCCGACACTTAGAGGTGAAAACTCCCGTTTTGGGTGCCGGGCACGGAATCATGCGACAAACCACATGAAATGTTGGTTTACCATGGTCCTATGTAACAACCTAACACAACCAAGCAAAAAAGTTCATGCGTCTACCCCCTCTCGACACCGGTCAAAGGGGTAGATCGACAGGTTGGACTTTTTTCCAGCGGGCATAGGGTTTCGCCGTAGCAGGGTCCAGAGCATCGGAATCCCACCAAAACTTGCATGGTTCCCTAATATATGTATAAGAGTGTGTTGGTAGGTTATGGGAACCAAGATACAGCTCCGAGGTGCGACCCCTTCATCGACCCCACTTACTCCGTAGTAAGTTCTGACACTTAGAGGTGAAAACTCCCGTTTCGGGTGCCGGGCACGGAATCATGCGACGGACCACATGAAATTTTGGTTCCCCATGGTCCCATGTACCAACCTAACACAACCAAGCAAAAAATTTCATGCGTCTACCTCCTCTCGGCACCGGTCAAAGGGGTAGATCGACAGGTTGGACTTTTTTCCAGCGGACGTGGGGTTTCGCCGTAGCGGGGTCCGGAGCATCGGAATCCCACCAAAACTTGCATGGTTCCCTAATATATGTATAAGAGTGTGTTGGTAGGATGTGGGAACCAAGATATAGCTCCGAGGTGCGACCCCTTCATCGACCCCACTTACTCCGTAGTAAGTTCCGACACTTAGAGGTGAAAACTGCCGTTTCGGGTGCCGGGCACGAAATCATGCGACGGACCACATGAAATGTTGGTTACCCATGGTCCCATGTACCAACCTAACACAACCAAGCAAAAAAGTTCATGCGTCTACCCCCTCTCGGCGCCGGTCAAAGGGGTAGATCGACAGGTTGGACTTTTTTCCAGCAGGCGTAGGGTTTCGCCGTAGCGGGTCCGGAGCGTCGGAATCCCACCAAAACTTGCATGGGTCCCGAATATATGTATAAGAGTATGTTGGTAGGTTGTGGGAACCAAGATACAGCTCCGAGGTGCGACCCCCTTCATCGACCCCTCTTACTCCGTAGTAAGTTCCGACACTTAGAGGTGAAAACTCCCGTTTTGGGTGCCGGGCACGGAATCATGCGACAAACCACATGAAATGTTGGTTTCCCATGGTCCTATGTACCAACCTAACACAACCAAGCAAAAAAGTTCATGCGTCTACCCCCTCTCGACACCGGTCAAAGGGGTAGATCGACAGGTTGGACTTTTTTCCAGCGGGCGTAGGGTTTCGCCGTAGCAGGTTCCAGAGCATCGGAATCCCACCAAAACTTGCATGGTTCCCTAATATATGTATAAGAGTGTGTTGGTAGGTTATGGGAACCAAGATACAGCTCCGAGGTGCGACCCCTTCATCGACCCCACTTACTCCGTAGTAAGTTCCGACACTTAGAGGTGAAAACTCCCGTTTCGGGTGCCGGGCACGGAATCATGCGACGGACCACATGAAATGTTGGTTCCCCATGGTCCCATGTACAAACCTAACACAACCAAGCAAAAAATTTCATGCGTCTACCTCCTCTCGGCACCGGTCAAAGGGGTAGATCGACAGGTTGGACTTTTTTCCAGCGGACGTGGGGTTTCGCCGTAGCGGGGTCCGGAGCATCGGAATCCCACCAAAACTTGCATGGTTCCCTAATATATGTATAAGAGTGTGTTGGTAGGATGTGGGAACCAAGATATAGCTCCGAGGTGCGACCCCTTCATCGACCCCACTTACTCCGTAGTAAGTTCCGACACTTAGAGGTGAAAACTGCCGTTTCGGGTGCCGGGCACGAAATCATGCGACGGACCACATGAAATGTTGGTTACCCATGGTCCCATGTACCAACCTAACACAACCAAGCAAAAAAGTTCATGCGTCTACCCCCTCTCGGCGCCGGTCAAAGGGGTAGATCGACAGGTTGGACTTTTTTCCAGCAGGCGTAGGGTTTCGCCGTAGCGGGGTCCGGAGCGTCGGAATCCCACCAAAACTTGCATGGGTCCCGAATATATGTATAAGAGTATGTTGGTAGGTTGTGGGAACCAAGATACAGCTCCGAGGTGCGACCCCCTTCATCGACCCCTCTTACTCCGTAGTAAGTTCCGACACTTAGAGGTGAAAACTCCCGTTTTGGGTGCCGGGCACGGAATCATGCGACAAACCACATGAAATGTTGGTTTCCCATGGTCCTATGTACCAACCTAACACAACCAAGCAAAAAAGTTCATGCGTCTACCCCCTCTCGACACCGGTCAAAGGGGTAGATCGACAGGTTGGACTTTTTTCCAGCGGGCGTAGGGTTTCGCCGTAGCAGGTTCCAGAGCATCGGAATCCCACCAAAACTTGCATGGTTCCCTAATATATGTATAAGAGTGTGTTGGTAGGTTATGGGAACCAAGATACAGCTCCGAGGTGCGACCCCTTCATCGACCCCACTTACTCCGTAGTAAGTTCCGACACTTAGAGGTGAAAACTCCCGTTTCGGGTGCCGGGCACGGAATCATGCGACGGACCACATGAAATGTTGGTTCCCCATGGTCCCATGTACAAACCTAACACAACCAAGCAAAAAATTTCATGCGTCTACCTCCTCTCGGCACCGGTCAAAGGGGTAGATCGACAGGTTGGACTTTTTTCCAGCTGACGTGGGGTTTCGCCGTAGCGGGGTCCGGAGCATCGGAATCCCACCAAAACTTGCATGGTTCCCTAATATATGTATAAGAGTGTGTTGGTAGGATGTGGGAACCAAGATATAGCTCCGAGGTGCGACCCCTTCATCGACCCCACTTACTCCGTCTTAAGTTCCGACACTTAGAGGTGAAAACTGCCGTTTCGGGTGCCGGGCACGGAATCATGCGACGGATGTGAGGTCCCCGGATTAAGTACCCGAGATACTCGTTATGTTTCCTGCAACAATCCCGTGATCAGTCTGTTGCTGCACATAACTCGAATTGGTATCACAGAACATCCATAAATACCGAATAGAAATACTTACGTGATTGAAGTCATAAGCTTCAACAGGTACTTGCAGCGGAAAATCACCAAACAACGTGGAGCCCAAGTCATTCGCCTTAACCCTACAGGCAGCTGACTGGGAAGCGCCCTAGTTCGCAAAGACGCCAGTGAACTCCTCTTCTTCGAACTGCTTCTTCTTCCAAAATCTGGCTAAGACAATAGCCAGGGACGAAACCAATATGAGTACATTTGATTGTACTCGCAAACTACCCCAACTTGAGCATGCACTAGTTTTGATAATCTTTCAATAATACCTTTATTTTTAGAACAAAACATCTCTATATCGTTATTGAAAAGGGAAGAGTAGATCTTTTAATCTTGTTGAAGACAAAACATTTTGGAAAGTAATTTCTCAATACCGGGGTTGGAAACAACCCTTTTTGGAAAGTAGTTTTCTCACTATTTTTGGTTGAAAAAGGTAAGAAGTCTTTTTAAACCTTTTTCTCGAAAATATACCCTTTTTTTTTTTTAAGATAAGAGTTCTCTTTTAAAACTTTTCCTCGAAAATCACCGTCTTGTCCACAGCCCCATCCTGGTTACTTATTTTCCAGCAACATCATACCACCCCTCGGTATAGTTGCCTAAAACAATCTTCACTTCAATTTCCTTTCAAACTCAAAACTTTGTAAAACTTGCACATGGCCTTAGTAGTTCTTCCCAACTGTCCATATCCGAGGACTCGGCTATTCGAATAGTTTTACCCTCTGCAGAGGTAGCACGCTTTTCCCACACCCATCCGGTCACTCATCGTGTCAGCCACGTCCCGCCATACCAGAGGTATGCGAAGTTGAGTTCCCGGCCATAGTCTGTCCTTTGCTCATGCTAGTATAGGACCCTGCCTTTACGACACTTTCCATCGACACTCAAATCCTCAGAAACTAAGTGTGAGGACTCGTAGTTCTGTCTGGCGGACCCAAGGGAGCCCTTCAATCCTCTTCCTCCGACATGTTCATACCGGCTTCCGGTAGACTTCAATGAAGAGGACCCAGGTCAGGGGGTAGGTCCTCAGACCATCCCCTCATGGAACGAGGTCATCCTCGTTATTGAGGTATCCAGTACTAACACGAGCAAATTATATGACTACGCCCTTGCCCGTATGTGGGTAAATGTGGTCGCACAGGTTATTGGTTGTTCGGTAAGTACCAGGACACAATGTGCATTTTTCAGAAACATCACCATTCACCACTTCTCAATTTCATCACCGACATCTCGGCATACCATAATTCATCCAAGGATTTTCAAAGGAGTTTTGAATAAACAATGCTTTTCCCATCCTATAGTTTTATTTAAACAAACTGATATTTCTACATAGAGTGGCAAAATAGTTTTTCATAAACTTTTGAAAAGGTTTTCACAATCATTTCCAATCCTCATAGCCAAAATACTTTTAGTATACTTGGGTGGTTCGTGATCCCACCAAAAGATTTTCATAGAAGGCTTTGGAGTAAAACAGATTCATTTCGAAATCGTTGTAGACCATTGACACCTCTATATCGGGTGTCTCAAGAATCTACTTGTATTTTGGAAAAGGGTTTTCAAAGTCATAGCTTTCGTGGTAAACACCACATAAATCATTTATGCTAGTTATAGTAAAACAGGTAAATCAAAATAGATGTATATAGGTGCAAGCTCAGTGAAGTAGCTTGCCTTGCTCCACAAAGTGGTACTGATCCTGATCTTCGGGTTCAGCGAAACCTCCTTCCTTGATGAATCCGTCAACGGTATCGTCTAAACGTTAAACAAGCAGGACAAACAATCACTACACTAGCTCAAGCATCATCACATCATTACAATCACAAATGCTACAAGTAGCTACTGCACACATCAAGCAACACAAGGTGGTTTTAATTTAATTAAATTAATCTTTAATTAATTATTTTCAAACTAAGGCAGAATCTAGTTGGACACCAATTAATTCACCATTTAATCTATGTTTGTCACAAAAATTCAAACTAAAATTCTATGGGTAGCTACTGATGTGTAGAAGATCACCCAATTGGATTGGGGTCATTTGGAGTTACCAAACTCCCTACACAAGGGCCTTAGTCCAGAAACTTATTTTTCAAGTTTTAGCCACCATTTAATTTATGTTGCCTTAGAAATTAAATCCTTTTAGGGGTGGCTACCCTTGGCTAGGGGTGACCTAACAAAATTGGTTTCAGCTCCAATGGAGCTACCAATAATGTTCTAAAAAGATTTTGGTCCAGAAAGGCTTTCTCTTAACTAACCTGATGCTAATTAATTAGTAAAGACTAATTAATTCCACCAAAATTAGGAGAGCTAAAGGATGATAGTACCAAGCTAACAAAGTTGGTTTCAAGTTATTTTGACTAACAGAGCTCCAGGAACAAATCATTTAGTGGAGAAAACCTTCTGTGGCATTGTTATTCATACTCTTTTATTACTTATCCAAAAGAGGTGAGACCACTTTGGTAAGTTGAGGAAATTCCTAAGCTTTCCAGAACATTTGAGTTTGTTTTATTTGGACTCCTAAAACTCGAGATATTGAATTTATAAGCTAGGTCCAGTACTGAAGTTTTCAGAGAGAAATAGATTCGAAAACCAATTTCCTCTGGATAATGTGGAAGAGCATGACAGGTGGGTCCCATACGTCAGTGACTCAGCGGGAAACTGTTCCCGCGCTGGAAAAGTTTAAAGTGCTGACATATGGGTCCCGCTTGTCGGTGACTCAACACGATGAAGCGGTACGCTACCGTTGGATTTAGATCCAACGGCGCAGGATCTATTCTTCCTCGACCGTCGGAGCGCGACGGAGCTGTGGCTCCGGCGACGGCGAGGGTGGCCAGTGGGGATACCTGGATGGCCTGGGGACGGTGGAGAGAGCGGCGTTCGACGGCGGAGGTTGAGGGAAAGCGAGGGAGGTGAACGGAGCTTGGAGGGGAAGCTCCTGGCGTTGGCGGCGACCTCCTCCTTTGCCTCGGCCGTGCTCCAACTCCGGCGGCGACTCCTCGATGCGTCAGTGCATGAAACAGAGGAGAAAAAGGTGCATGAGGGTGCGGTGGTAATGGAGAGCAAGATGCGGGCCAGAGCGGAGAGAAAGGGGGAGCATCATGAGCGGTCCGTGATCGACCTCTACCTTCTGTTCCGGCGAGGCTCGAGGAACCTCAGAGGCAAAAGGGAGCTTGGAGGGAGGGGCTCCTCCTTCCCGGAGGTGCACGGGGTGTGTGGGGAGTGAGGGAGAGGGAAATGGCGGGGTGTGGAGGCACGGGTGCGGGGTGGTGTTTTATAGCCGAACGTCGGCGTGCCGTGGACAGGGTGCACGAGAGGTTTGGGAGAGTGGGAGAGCACGGCAGTGGGGGCGGTGTGGTGTGGCGCCGGCGTTGCGATGCTCTGCTGGGGTTCGGAGGGAGAGAAGGGTCGCGTGTGGCTCAGGAGCGAGCGTGTGACGCACGGCGTCCACGACGTCGCAGTGGAGGGCGATGTGTCGCAGGTGTCGCGGCAGGGCTCCAGAGGCGGCGTGGGCGTGTCCGCGAAGTTGAGGGGTGACAGGAGAGCGTCTGAGGCGAGCGGAGCGAGCTGGGGTGCCGTGGTGGAGAAAAGCGGGGGCGGCGTCCACGCGCGGCCAGAACACGGCGAGCTTCGACACGGCAACAGGGGAGTACGGCGTTGCTGCGCTGCTCGCTCGGTCTCCTCCTGCCTGACGGGTGCGGTGAGAGATGAGGTGACGGAAGATGCAGAGAGGGGCCAGTGGCTGCTCTCCTCGACACGCTTCCCTCGCCGGCGCGGGCAGTGCGGTGGCGTGCGCACTTCTTCGACGGTCACGGCCTCAGAGCCAAATTGCACGCTCCCTCCTTGCTCTGATGGTTCAGTGAAGTGAGAGGGAAGGTGAGGCAGCAAGCAATCGACAAGGGGAACATCAAATCAGGTGATGTGATTTTCGGTTCCAAGAATTTGGAGATGAACTCGAGCAGTGCTCACCATGTGTTCGAGGAAATGTCTCAAAGAAAAATAAATTCAAATTTCTTGAAATTATTTCCATACTGGATTCATATGCATAAAGCATGGATTTTTGGTATGGTGGTAGAATTTATTGGATATGTGCAACATGGCACATTTGGTGATTTGAGAAAGATAAAGAAAGAAATGAAATTTCCAATTTTAAGGATGTTGGAATTATTTTTGGAGAGGGAAAAGAATATAGGATTAACATGTGAGAGTGATCATGTCACTTCTCTGAACTGGTTGGAAAAAAGAATACCAATTTTCTTTTGGAGAATTTTGGGACACCTGTCTCACATGATTTTATGTGGGAATCTTTTATTGTGTTTCTTTTCTTTTCTTCCTAATTTCCTTTAGCAAACAACCAACACAAACAAACCATTTGGCAGGAGAACAAACAATACTAGACAACCACTTATAAATTTTCAACCAAGTTTTTATCACTCAGACAAGTGGGGAGGAGGTGATCCAGTATTTTCCTGACAAGAATAAGGTGGGAAAAGTTTACTTCATAATTTGATATCTTTCAAAAAGGTTGCTAAAATATGTGGGTGGTATAATTCCCACTTTTATTATTTTCCAAGCAATAGAAATATGAGTTTAAGATAAAGGGGGTACCCATACAAGGGAAAGGTTGGAGATAGGATATAGACCTCCATATTTTGGAAACAAGTAGTTTTGAAAATACTTTTATTTCAAAGAGTAAGTATTTTGGTTGTTGCTAAACCAAGTATCCTTTGAAAATAAGATGGTCCAAATAAGAGTAGAGAAGTTGTATGGAATATTTTGTTCTTGTCATAACAAGATCACCAAGTGTAACATATAGTGGTACTAGTTGGGTTCTAGATTTACTAGTCAAACAACTCAAGCAACTGGTCACGCTTGTTCAAACATAGCAAACACAATCATCAGCAAAACATTCCAAAAAGTTTTTGTTGGTTCTGAAATTTGGGGTCTGGTAAAACTAAGTTTTTCTTGGTTTATAAATTTGGGATGTTACAGATCCTTCCCCCCTTAAAATAAATCTCGTCCTCGAGATTTGCCCGGGGGTATAGGAGAGTATGAGAGTACAGATTTTTGGGGAAAAACAGGGGTTCTTTTATACCAAAATACTCGTGCCACCAATAATTGGTTTAAGGGCACGGTGGAGATTGGACTACCCAGAGGGGTTTCTTTTGCAGAGGAAACTGGGAAAGCGAGGGGCACGCTTTAGAATTAAAGGATAGAAGAACACGGGGATTTTCTGCTTACTCACTGGCATGTGGGACCAGGGTCCACCTGTCCGTCTCTCTTTCTCTTCCTTCTCTTCTTCTTCCTTTCTCCTCCTGGCTTCGCACCTGCCCGGCTCTCAGTGCGCGAAGCACTTGCCTGCGGCACTGCTGAGCGTGCGGTCCGGCGGTGCAGCGGCAGACACGGCTTTGGGACGCGACGTCTGGGTGGTTTCGCGCCATTAAGGCGAGTACTGCTCGGGATTCCTTCCTTTTTCCCGCGCAAAGCGGTGTCGAGGAGCGGCATCCGAGCTCGGGTTATAAATCAGTAACCTGCGAAAACTTTTCCCTATTGCATCGTCACTATGGGCTTCATTAGTGATTTCTTCAGAGCCTACGTTGATGCGATGGAGGATGCGGGCATCATCGAGGGCTTCTTCATCTTCGTGCTCTTCGTGTTCTTGATTTCGATGGTGTACAGCCTGCTGTTCGTAGCAGTGGTCCTCTTAGCCGTGGCCTTGTGCAATTTGTGGTCTGGCGCTGGGGCTGGTGCTGCGACGGTGGGGCAGGCTGCGGCGGGGGAGCAAGCTGTGGTGGAGGAACCAGCTGCAGTGCCGGCGGATGAGGTGGCGGATCTTCCCGCTGGAGGTGCGCAGGCTGCTCGAGCCGTCTGTCGCCGTCGCGCGGCTCGTGACGTGGCTTCCGGTGAGCCAGGCTCATCCTCCGGGGGCGTTCTGGAGCTCGAGAGGGAGTAGGGATCTCTGGGGTGCCGTTGCATCTGTGCTGAGTACTGGCAGTGTTCTTTGTAGGAGTAGAATTTGTATCCTCTGTTTCTCGCTTCTGTACTGAACTCCGTAGTTGTATTGATCTTGTCTTTGTTGATGACCTGGGACAAGATTTGCATTGTCGAAATCTTCTGGGTTGTCATGACTCTGGTCTTGCAGCACAGATAGGATGCAGAGGTACTAGAGTAACCTTGCTTTGGTGAGAAATATATATATATTTAAGGGAAAATAACACTGCATTACATGGTCTCAACCACTGGCAGTGGTAGCATAGCATTTCAACCATATAGGTTGAACACAACAACTAAAAACACCCTACAAGAAGTCCTTCTGTGTTCCAGCGAGCATTGACTCCCAGCAAGCATTCTACGGCTTGCGAGGGTTACATCTCGTGGAGGGCTCGGGCCCCTTTCTTTAACATGCAAAATGCACAAGGTTCATATTGGGTGAGGAACCTTGTGGGAGAAGCATGTAGGAAACCACACACAAAATAATTTGCATATTACAAAATAGTACCATTTAAAGTTTGCATTAATTCCCAGGGGTATGCGTCTGGGGTCACATACGATTCCTGGTTTAAGTGATCTGTTGTTTCTTTTTAAAACTTTTAACTGAAGAAAAAGCATGACCTTCCATCAGGTGTCAACCAAGTGGTTAACAGGATGATAAGAACACCAAGTTTTTATTCCGGCTGACTTGATATCAGCCGGGGAACAGACAACAACTCTGCATTACAAGAAACACGAGAAAAACAAACAACCACCAAACAACAGACTAACAACTTTGTTGCTCCACACGCACAAACATACAAACGCTGGTCAGGCTAACTAAACCTGGGTTCTACTCTGCCTGAGAGGTTCTAGGAGTCGGTGAAGCGTGACCGAGACAAAGAGTGGTGTCCACCTCTCTGTCTTCCAAGGGGTGGGGAACTACAGGCACGCCTTCGTGGGTGGCACCTCGCTCCTGGGGTTGCTGCTGAACTCGGGCTAGGGCTTGCGTCACAGATGCACCAATGCTGCGGTCCAGCATGTCATCTAGGATCGACTGTCCTGCCTCCTGAGCTTGCCCACGGTGGGAGGTGGGTAGGTTCCTTGCTCGACTTAGTTCCAGGTGGGCTCGACCAAGGTGGCGCCTTGTAATTATGAGTTCCGCCATCAGGGAGTGGAAAAATCTTGTCATTGAGGCTCCGTAAGTAACCAGGGTGATTACGGCAGGGTCGACTTCCCTACCGATGGGAATTTGAGCAGGCTCCACTCCAAGCGGGGGAGTGACGGGAAGAAGTTGGAAAGCTCGACTCTGCGCCATCGCCGGTTCTGCATACCGGAGACGGACAAGGCCTTCCCAGGCTGCTACCTGGAGGGCTTGATCTAGAGTAGGCATGCTCCTACCATGGATCAAGTAGGCCTGACTTGTGCCCAACGGACACGAGTTGATGTGCACGTCGACTTGGAATTCACGCCCAGCAGGCGGGAGGGAGTTCTCTAACACCACATATCGGGGGCGAGCAGGGTTAGCAAGAATATGGCAGACGGCCTTCCAAAGCATCAGTGGAAACCCGCCATGATCTTCGGCAGTGGTTTCCAGAATGACCCTGGGGTTTGCCATTGGGTGGCTTTGGCTCGGGAGAAAGGATAAGAACACGGGATTCCTGCCTCAGGGGAGTTGGGTTGCTATGGACGGTGAGTGAGGGTGGATATAGATGGCGGATGGAACGGGACCTTATATAGGCTAGGTTGTGTCGGCTCCTTTCTATTGGAAGAACCCGGGGAGCGTCTCTCAGGTAGTGGGGGACAAGTCTTACTGTACTCTACTGTGAACCGACGCCTGGCCATGCCGGTTAGGCAGGGATAGGTCAAATCCGTCGGGCTCACTGTAGGGGAACACCTCAAACAAGCAATAAACACACAAGGTACGTTTAGTACCAATGGACGCCTAATACTCGTAGTAGCCGGGTAGTATGACTAAAGTTCCTATCATAAGTTGTCCCTATGGGTCTTGGTTATACAGGGATGCTGAAATCTTCATTTCGTCGCCTTAGTCTTCAACTGGAGACACTGAGATTGTCGAAGTAGCCACTCGAGTAGAATTGCTGAGGTTGAGCTGAGGTCTTCAGAGATCTCTTGATTTGGTTGATGTCGATGATCTTGACATTTGTAGACCAATGAACTTGATGTTGAATGTTGAGTATTTGAGATGGTTGCTTCTTCTTTGTAGGTGCTAGCTAATTAGGTCTCTTTTGGGTTCATCGTCAAATAAGTTTTGAACAGGTAAGAAGGAGTAGAGAAAACCTTGGAAAAATTTAAAATAGAAAGGTAAGACTCAGAAATAATTTGAGAAGACGAGAAGAGCGGGAGTCATTTTTGGACTTCCCTAGATAAGGATATATTTTTGGTGTTAACATATTTTTAACAAAATATTCTCTTCCTAACTAACGTCCATGCTAACTAAGGTCTGTTACAGTCAGGATGGCTCTGATACCAAGTCTGTGAGGTCCCCGGATTAAGTACCCGAGATACTCGTTATGTTTCCTGCAACAATCCCGTGATCAGTCTGTTGCTGCACATAACTCGAATTGGTATCACAGAACATCCATAAATACCGAATAGAAATACTTACGTGATTGAAGTCATAAGCTTCAACAGGTACTTGCAGCGGAAAATCACCAAACAACGTGGAGCCCAAGTCATTCGCCTTAACCCTACAGGCAGCTGACTGGGAAGCGCCCTAGTTCGCAAAGACGCCAGTGAACTCCTCTTCTTCGAACTGCTTCTTCTTCCAAAATCTGGCTAAGACAATAGCCAGGGACGAAACCAATATGAGTACATTTGATTGTACTCGCAAACTACCCCAACTTGAGCATGCACTAGTTTTGATAATCTTTCAATAATACCTTTATTTTTAGAACAAAACATCTCTATATCGTTATTGAAAAGGGAAGAGTAGATCTTTTAATCTTGTTGAAGACAAAACATTTTGGAAAGTAATTTCTCAATACCGGGGTTGGAAACAACCCTTTTTGGAAAGTAGTTTTCTCACTATTTTTGGTTGAAAAAGGTAAGAAGTCTTTTTAAACCTTTTTCTCGAAAATATACCCTTTTTTTTTTTTAAAGATAAGAGTTCTCTTTTAAAACTTTTCCTCGAAAATCACCGTCTTGTCCACAGCCCCATCCTGGTTACTTATTTTCCAGCAACATCATACCACCCCTCGGTATAGTTGCCTAAAACAATCTTCACTTCAATTTCCTTTCAAACTCAAAACTTTGTAAAACTTGCACATGGCCTTAGTAGTTCTTCCCAACTGTCCATATCCGAGGACTCGGCTATTCGAATAGTTTTACCCTCTGCAGAGGTAGCACGCTTTTCCCACACCCATCCGGTCACTCATCGTGTCAGCCACGTCCCGCCATACCAGAGGTATGCGAAGTTGAGTTCCCGGCCATAGTCTGTCCTTTGCTCATGCTAGTATAGGACCCTGCCTTTACGACACTTTCCATCGACACTCAAATCCTCAGAAACTAAGTGTGAGGACTCGTAGTTCTGTCTGGCGGACCCAAGGGAGCCCTTCAATCCTCTTCCTCCGACATGTTCATACCGGCTTCCGGTAGACTTCAATGAAGAGGACCCAGGTCAGGGGGTAGGTCCTCAGACCATCCCCTCATGGAACGAGGTCATCCTCGTTATTGAGGTATCCAGTACTAACACGAGCAAATTATATGACTACGCCCTTGCCCGTATGTGGGTAAATGTGGTCGCACAGGTTATTGGTTGTTCGGTAAGTACCAGGACACAATGTGCATTTTTCAGAAACATCACCATTCACCACTTCTCAATTTCATCACCGACATCTCGGCATACCATAATTCATCCAAGGATTTTCAAAGGAGTTTTGAATAAACAATGCTTTTCCCATCCTATAGTTTTATTTAAACAAACTGATATTTCTACATAGAGTGGCAAAATAGTTTTTCATAAACTTTTGAAAAGGTTTTCACAATCATTTCCAATCCTCATAGCAAAATACTTTTAGTATACTTGGGTGGTTCGTGATCCCACCAAAAGATTTTCATAGAAGGCTTTGGAGTAAAACAGATTCATTTCGAAATCGTTGTAGACCATTGACACCTCTATATCGGGTGTCTCAAGAATCTACTTGTATTTTGGAAAAGGGTTTTCAAAGTCATAGCTTTCGTGGTAAACACCACATAAATCATTTATGCTAGTTATAGTAAAACAGGTAAATCAAAATAGATGTATATAGGTGCAAGCTCAGTGAAGTAGCTTGCCTTGCTCCACAAAGTGGTACTGATCCTGATCTTCGGGTTCAGCGAAACCTCCTTCCTTGATGAATCCGTCAACGGTATCGTCTAAACGTTAAACAAGCAGGACAAACAATCACTACACTAGCTCAAGCATCATCACATCATTACAATCACAAATGCTACAAGTAGCTACTGCACACATCAAGCAACACAAGGTGGTTTTAATTTAATTAAATTAATCTTTAATTAATTATTTTCAAACTAAGGCAGAATCTAGTTGGACACCAATTAATTCACCATTTAATCTATGTTTGTCACAAAAATTCAAACTAAAATTCTATGGGTAGCTACTGATGTGTAGAAGATCACCCAATTGGATTGGGGTCATTTGGAGTTACCAAACTCCCTACACAAGGGCCTTAGTCCAGAAACTTATTTTTCAAGTTTTAGCCACCATTTAATTTATGTTGCCTTAGAAATTAAATCCTTTTAGGGGTGGCTACCCTTGGCTAGGGGTGACCTAACAAAATTGGTTTCAGCTCCAATGGAGCTACCAATAATGTTCTAAAAAGATTTTGGTCCAGAAAGGCTTTCTCTTAACTAACCTGATGCTAATTAATTAGTAAAGACTAATTAATTCCACCAAAATTAGGAGAGCTAAAGGATGATAGTACCAAGCTAACAAAGTTGGTTTCAAGTTATTTTGACTAACAGAGCTCCAGGAACAAATCATTTAGTGGAGAAAACCTTCTGTGGCATTGTTATTCATACTCTTTTATTACTTATCCAAAAGAGGTGAGACCACTTTGGTAAGTTGAGGAAATTCCTAAGCTTTCCAGAACATTTGAGTTTGTTTTATTTGGACTCCTAAAACTCGAGATATTGAATTTATAAGCTAGGTCCAGTACTGAAGTTTTCAGAGAGAAATAGATTCGAAAACCAATTTCCTCTGGATAATGTGGAAGAGCATGACAGGTGGGTCCCATACGTCAGTGACTCAGCGGGAAACTGTTCCCGCGCTGGAAAAGTTTAAAGTGCTGACATATGGGTCCCGCTTGTCGGTGACTCAACACGATGAAGCGGTACGCTACCGTTGGATTTAGATCCAACGGCGCAGGATCTATTCTTCCTCGACCGTCGGAGCGCGACGGAGCTGTGGCTCCGGCGACGGCGAGGGTGGCCAGTGGGGATACCTGGATGGCCTGGGGACGGTGGAGAGAGCGGCGTTCGACGGCGGAGGTTGAGGGAAAGCGAGGGAGGTGAACGGAGCTTGGAGGGGAAGCTCCTGGCGTTGGCGGCGACCTCCTCCTTTGCCTCGGCCGTGCTCCAACTCCGGCGGCGACTCCTCGATGCGTCAGTGCATGAAACAGAGGAGAAAAAGGTGCATGAGGGTGCGGTGGTAATGGAGAGCAAGATGCGGGCCAGAGCGGAGAGAAAGGGGGAGCATCATGAGCGGTCCGTGATCGACCTCTACCTTCTGTTCCGGCGAGGCTCGAGGAACCTCAGAGGCAAAAGGGAGCTTGGAGGGAGGGGCTCCTCCTTCCCGGAGGTGCACGGGGTGTGTGGGGAGTGAGGGAGAGGGAAATGGCGGGGTGTGGAGGCACGGGTGCGGGGTGGTGTTTTATAGCCGAACGTCGGCGTGCCGTGGACAGGGTGCACGAGAGGTTTGGGAGAGTGGGAGAGCACGGCAGTGGGGGCGGTGTGGTGTGGCGCCGGCGTTGCGATGCTCTGCTGGGGTTCGGAGGGAGAGAAGGGTCGCGTGTGGCTCAGGAGCGAGCGTGTGACGCACGGCGTCCACGACGTCGCAGTGGAGGGCGATGTGTCGCAGGTGTCGCGGCAGGGCTCCAGAGGCGGCGTGGGCGTGTCCGCGAAGTTGAGGGGTGACAGGAGAGCGTCTGAGGCGAGCGGAGCGAGCTGGGGTGCCGTGGTGGAGAAAAGCGGGGGCGGCGTCCACGCGCGGCCAGAACACGGCGAGCTTCGACACGGCAACAGGGGAGTACGGCGTTGCTGCGCTGCTCGCTCGGTCTCCTCCTGCCTGACGGGTGCGGTGAGAGATGAGGTGACGGAAGATGCAGAGAGGGGCCAGTGGCTGCTCTCCTCGACACGCTTCCCTCGCCGGCGCGGGCAGTGCGGTGGCGTGCGCACTTCTTCGACGGTCACGGCCTCAGAGCCAAATTGCACGCTCCCTCCTTGCTCTGATGGTTCAGTGAAGTGAGAGGGAAGGTGAGGCAGCAAGCAATCGACAAGGGGAACATCAAATCAGGTGATGTGATTTTCGGTTCCAAGAATTTGGAGATGAACTCGAGCAGTGCTCACCATGTGTTCGAGGAAATGTCTCAAAGAAAAATAAATTCAAATTTCTTGAAATTATTTCCATACTGGATTCATATGCATAAAGCATGGATTTTTGGTATGGTGGTAGAATTTATTGGATATGTGCAACATGGCACATTTGGTGATTTGAGAAAGATAAAGAAAGAAATGAAATTTCCAATTTTAAGGATGTTGGAATTATTTTTGGAGAGGGAAAAGAATATAGGATTAACATGTGAGAGTGATCATGTCACTTCTCTGAACTGGTTGGAAAAAAGAATACCAATTTTCTTTTGGAGAATTTTGGGACACCTGTCTCACATGATTTTATGTGGGAATCTTTTATTGTGTTTCTTTTCTTTTCTTCCTAATTTCCTTTAGCAAACAACCAACACAAACAAACCATTTGGCAGGAGAACAAACAATACTAGACAACCACTTATAAATTTTCAACCAAGTTTTTATCACTCAGACAAGTGGGGAGGAGGTGATCCAGTATTTTCCTGACAAGAATAAGGTGGGAAAAGTTTACTTCATAATTTGATATCTTTCAAAAAGGTTGCTAAAATATGTGGGTGGTATAATTCCCACTTTTATTATTTTCCAAGCAATAGAAATATGAGTTTAAGATAAAGGGGGTACCCATACAAGGGAAAGGTTGGAGATAGGATATAGACCTCCATATTTTGGAAACAAGTAGTTTTGAAAATACTTTTATTTCAAAGAGTAAGTATTTTGGTTGTTGCTAAACCAAGTATCCTTTGAAAATAAGATGGTCCAAATAAGAGTAGAGAAGTTGTATGGAATATTTTGTTCTTGTCATAACAAGATCACCAAGTGTAACATATAGTGGTACTAGTTGGGTTCTAGATTTACTAGTCAAACAACTCAAGCAACTGGTCACGCTTGTTCAAACATAGCAAACACAATCATCAGCAAAACATTCCAAAAAGTTTTTGTTGGTTCTGAAATTTGGGGTCTGGTAAAACTAAGTTTTTCTTGGTTTATAAATTTGGGATGTTACAACGGACCACATGAAATGTTGGTTCCCCATGGTCCCATGTACCAACCTAACACAACCAAGCAAAAAATTTCATGCGTCTACCCCCTCTCGGCGCCGGTCAAAGGGGTAGATCGACAGGTTGGACTTTTTTCCAGCAGGCGTAGGGTTTCGCCGTAGCGGGGTCCGGAGCGTCGGAATCCCACCAAAACTTGCATGGGTCCCGAATATATGTATAAGAGTGTGTTGGTAGGTTGTGGGAACCAAGATACAGCTCCGAGGTGCGACCCCCTTCATCGACCCTCTTACTCCGTAGTAAGTTCCGACACTTAGAGGTGAAAACTCCCGTTTTGGGTGCCGGGCACGGAATCATGCGACGGATCACATGAAATGTTGGTTCCCCATGGTCCCATGTACCAACCTAACACAACCAAGCAAAAAAGTTCATGCGTCTACCCCCTCTCGGCACCGGTCAAAAGGGTAGATCGACAGGTTGGACTTTTTTCCAGCGGGCGTAGGGTTTCGCCGTAGCGGGGTCCGGAGCAGCGGAATCCCACCAAAACTTGCATGGGTCCCTAATATGTATAAGAGTGTGTTGGTAGGTTGTGGGAACCAAGATACAGCTCCGAGGTGCGACCCCTTCATCGACCCCACTTACTCCGTAGTAAGTTCTAGGTATCATGAGAGAACATACCCCGATGGTCGGAAGAAGCAAGTCCCCATTAAGGTTCTTCGGTATCTCCCTTTCATAAAAAGAATCCAGCGGCCTTACTTGTCCGAGGAGATTGCCACACAAATGACGTGGCACAAGAATGGTAAGAGATACACAGACGATGCCGGACGGCCAAAGATGGGACATCCATCTGATGGTGAGTCATGGAAGAACTTCGATAAAAAATACACCGAGGAGGCAGCAGAGGCTCAGAATGTCAGAATTGTGATAGCAACAGATGGATTCAATCCATTTGGCATGTCGGCTGCCGCATACAGCTGCTGGCCCGTGTTTGTTATTCCGCTCAATCTCCCTCCCGGGGTCCTAATGCAAAGGAAGTTCATATTGCTGTCGTTGATCATTCCAGGGCCCGAATACCCGGGGAAGAATTTGAGCGTCTACATGCAGCCGCTTGTGGATGATTTGCACCACTCTTGGCACAATGGGTCATTGACATACGACCGAGCATCAAAGAGGAACTTCTTGCTGAAAATTTGGTTCCACTATTCCATGCACGACCTACCCGGGTACACCCTATTCTGCGGATGGTGTACAGCCAGTAAGTGGCCATGCCCAGTGTGCAGGAACCAACTTGAGTTCCTTTGGCTAAAGTCAGGCCGCAAGTATGTCGCGTTTGACAAGCATCGACAGTTCCTCAAAAGAAGGCATCCTTACCGAGAAAACAAAAAAAACTTCACGATGGATAAAGTTGTGCGTGAAGTAAAAGAGATACCCAAGTTCGATGGTGCAGCTGTTGATGCTGAGCTAAGTGCTCTCGTGCCTGCTGAGGGAAATGGCCCACGATATCAGGGATATGGTGTAACGCACAACTGGACTCACGTGGCAGGCTTAACGCAGCTAGAGTATTACAAGGACCTCGAACTTCCCCATAACATCGATGTGATGCACACCGAAAAGAATGTCGGAGAGATGCTCTTTCACACAGTCCTGAACATTCCTGGTAAGTCAAAGGATAATGTCAAGGCTAGAGTCGATGTTCAGAATCTCTGTGATAGGGAGAAATTACACATGAAGCCTCCTAACGCACGTCAAAAAAATTGGTTCAAGCCGAATGCCCCCTTTTGCCTTGATAGACTCCAAAAGAAGGAGTCATTCTTGTGGCTCAAACACATCGTGATGTTCCCCGATGGTTATTGTTCCAATATAAGTAAAGGAGTCAATCTTGAAACGGGAAGCGTCACTGGCTCAAGAGTCACGACTATCATATATGGATTGAGCGGTTGATGCCGGTGATGGTTCGAGGGTATCTCCCCGATCCTATCTGGCGAGTGCTTGCGGAGTTGAGCCATTTCTTCCGCACGCTCTGTGCAAAGCAGATATGTCCCTTGGTTATTGGGAAGCTGCAGGATCTTGTGTCGGAGTTGCTATGCAAGTTAGAGATGATCTTTCCGCCAGGCTTCTTTGTTCCGATGGCACATCTCGTTATGCATCTCGCGAACGAGGCACTCTTGGGTGGACCGGTGCAGTTTCGCTGGCAGTTTTGTATTGAGAGAGAGTTTAAGTATATTCGAAACATAACTGGAAACAAAGCTAGGATTGAAGCATGCATAGCTGAGGCAACAATAATTCGGGAGATGGCAGACGCCGTGACAACGTACTATCCCGATGAGGTTCCCACTCAGCATAACCCGCTCTCTCGGTACAATGTCGACCAGCCCAAGCTTGACCCCAAGCTCCTCCTCTTCCAATGTCCCGGTGGCAAGGCCGGTGCCGGTGCAAAATATACCTTGACCAAGGAAGAGAAGGATTGCATAATGCTCTATGTGCTTACGAACATGAAGGAAATGGCCGGTTTCATCAGGTAAAATGGTGAACAAATTACTTTGCAACTAATAACTCGGTTTTGGGTCTAATACGTATTTTCTCCTTTAGCCAATTCAAGCATGAACAGTGGTCGGGAATGGAGGATCCCTCTCCCGCGGAGCTGGACACTCTTTTGAAACAGGGTGCTCACGGAGGAAAATTTTTTTTGTCGTGGTTCATGGATAAAGTAATTTCTAACCTGTCCCTCTTACCTTGCAATCTGTGACTTGTCCCTTTTATTACACGTAACTAATGCAGAAAACAATTTAAACCGTACTTGTAGGGAGCTGATCCCAACGTTGAGATGACGGATGAGTTGAGATGTGTTTCCCAAGGTTTTAACCGTAACGTCATGAAGTATGAGAAGTATGATGTGAATGGGTTCCGCTTCCATACAGAGTATCACCAGAAAAGTCGGTCGAATGCAAAAACTGTAAATACTGGGGTCTTCACCAAAGGATCCAGAGGAGCCGATGGAGCCAATTACGTAGATTATTACGGAAGGTTAGAAAAGGTATACGAGCTGACATTCAATCGTACGAACATAGAACTCAAGCTCGTTGTGTTCCAGTGCCACTGGTTCGACCCATGCACTGGACCACACGGTGGAACGAGAAGTGACCCTTCCATTGGGTTAGTTGAAATTAAGCCTTCAACCACCTATAGCGGAGCCGATAACTTTGTTGTGGCTCACCAAGCCAAGCAAGTTTATTATTTGCCCTACCCATGCCAGAAAGAGAACCTCAAGGGCTGGGAAGTCGTGTTCCGAGTATCGCCACATGGTAAGCTACCCATGCTCTATGCCGACGATTACAACAACATTGACCCTAAAACATACGAGGGGATTTTCTATCAAGAGCAAGAGGACTTCTGGGACTTTGCCCTACAACCGGGTGGTCTTGAGGACCTCGAGAACTATGCACACACTCGTGGTGAGTCAGTGGTGGATCTGAAGGAAATAGATATGCTCTCCAAGATAAATGAGGCCAATGAAAACGATGACGAGCCTCCACCGTGCGAGGAGCCTCCAAACTACATCTCACGTGATAGTGATAGTGATTGTGAGAACCAACCTAATTATGAGAGTGATGAATCGAGGTGACGGTCTTTTATTTTTTTTTTGAATTTTCCACGTATATTATACCAACAAAGAGTACACGATTACATCGATTACAAAAAAAAACTAAAATAGACTAGCAAATCTATGAGATCTTCAAGCCCTTTCTTCATCCATGACATAATCTTGTACTTTTCTGAAGGCAGCCATAGAACAACGCCAAAACCACCAAACCACACACCTGTGAATACCACCGAAGGTTCTCCCTTTTTAATTTTGAGCCGCAATGCCAAGGCTTTGTGCACGCACGCAGCCATTAAATTAATCAAGCTACATCGGCAAGAGCACCACCACTGATATTCCAGGGACAAATAACCGAACCACGTTGTCGACGTCGTTGGGAGCCGAGAGAACGAATCACCATTGCCGAAGACGTAGTAGCCGGGATAGATATTGCGAGGACAAACCTCCTCGTGGCAACCATGAGAAACAATCCAAGATTGATCTGACGAAGCAAGATCTGAAAAACCATACCTAGACAGACTTAATCTTCCAAAGCCTTATTATTCAACATGAGGTGACGGTCTTTTATGTCTTTATGCTTTATTATTTATTATTCAACATGCTTCTTCATTGCATTACATCTTTATGCTTAGTATCTACATTTTATTAAGTCTTTATGCTTACTTGTTTTCTCTTTCTCAATGCAATTGATCTTTATGCTTACTTCTTTTTTCTTTCTCAATGCAGTTGATTGAACAATATGAGCCAAGACGAGGGTGCGCGACGAGGTGGAGGACGAGGTGGAGGGCGACGAGGCGGAGGACGACGTGGAGTTGACGTGAACCACCCACCCTCCGCTTCTGGCGAGTTGCCCTCCGCTTCTGGCGACGTGGCTTCCCGCCTGAAGACATTTAGCTATGTATAATGATGGTCCTATGTGTGTACCTACTTGATGATATTGATCTTGTTTGTGGCCTATGCCGGATGATATATGCAGCCTATATGAGATCTTGTTTGTGATAATATTGTCCTATTTTTTGATTTTATTTTCTGCTATTTTTGCTGGAAAAGCGAGCTGCTGCAAAAAAATTGGGTAAAAAATTCTGG
Organism: Poa pratensis; assembly: GCA_947311845.1. NCBI lineage: Eukaryota > Viridiplantae > Streptophyta > Magnoliopsida > Poales > Poaceae > Poa > Poa pratensis. The sequence goes on along the minus strand of CAMZMU010000050.1, from coordinate 2,660,328 downwards.
GGAGCTGTGCCGACGGCATTGCCGTCGGCACAGCTACCACGCTCGACCAGGTGAACGCACCAGAACGCTCCACGTGTCCATGCTGTGCCGACGGCATTGCCGTCGGCATAGCTACTGCCCGTGTGCTCGGCCGCAGTGGGACCCACCGATCCTGTGCCGACGGCCCATTTTCGGCTGTCGGTATAGCCTGTGCCGACGGCCGTAGAGGCTGTGCCTACGGCGGGGTATGCCGACGACCCTGTGCCGACGGCCACCGTCGGCATAGCCCTGTGCCGACGGCAATGAGGCCTATTTTTTTAGATAAAGGGATTTTATTACTTAAGAGTTTTAAGTATTACACCCGGCCTCTGCATAGCTAAGATGCACACAGCCACCAGTTCACCAGTAACCAATTCAGAACAAAAAGTAAAAACGGCGAATTACATATCATAATGATAAAATGTAGATCCGCCTAAGATGCTGGTAGGTCTATCCGGAGTCTATGTTGCCATCCATGTCGAGAGAATAACTCCCTGGCTGCAGCCTCCAGCCTGAACGCCACCTCCAAAAATAAGTCACGGTGCTCCACACGCTGCAGGGCCGACCATGCTCGTAGCATAGCTGTACACCGATAAATAACCTGCATAACAGAAGCATTTTATCGTTAAAAACCTTGTCATTTCTACATAGCCACAGCGACCAAATAACGGCAATCGCACCCATCCTACAGAAGAGTTTAAACCTAGAATCCACGCCATTTAACCAGTTGCCAAAAAGGTTTGCAACAGTACGCGGTGGATGTAAGGTAGAACCTATCTGGACGGCTGACCATATAGAGCTGGCGAATTTGCACTGGAAGAATAAGTGTGTAATGGTTTCGTCATGTTGACAGAAAACACACTTTTTACTTCCGTGCCAATTACGCTTGGCAAGGTTGTCTTTAGTAAGAATTACACCCCGACGAAGATACCATGCAAACACTTTAGTTTTAATTGGTATCCTCATCTTCCAAATTTTGTTATTATCCTTAATATCGACTGGCACTTCAGGTAGAATTAGTGCTCTATACATAGAATCAACCGAGAATTTACCATTCTTCGTAAGATTCCATTGAAATTTATCTGGACCTTCCGACAATTGGACAGAATCCAATCGGATGAGCAAAGCATTCCAGGATGCTTGTCTTGTTCCAAGTAAACTTCTTCTGAACGAAACATCTGGTGGGGAGGTACCCAACACCTTCGCGATCGTGTCGCTTCTGTTTCGTACAATAGTGTACAGAGCCGGATATTGTTCTCTAAGGGTAGATTGGCCTAGCCATTTATCCTCCCAGAAACGAATTTCCGATCCATCCCTAATTGAGAAAAATCCATGTTGGAAAAAAAACTTCTTTGTAGCCATGAGGCCAGCCCAGAAGTGTGAATCGCCAGGTTTCCAAAGAACCTGAGAAACAGCTTGATCTCCCACATACTTTCTCCTAAGGAGGGTTTGCCAAACTCAATCTTCCGATAGAAGTTTGAAGAGCCATTTACCTAGCAAGGCCCTATTCTTGACCTCAAGGTCATGAACTCCGAGCTCTCCTTGGTCTTTAGGGCAGCAAACGACACTCCATTTAGTCAGTCGGTATTTTTTCTTCTCGCAATCCCCTTGCCAAAAGAATCTTGATCGGAAATAATCCAATCGTTTTAAGACTCCTTTAGGCAATTGGAAGAATGAAATCATGTACAGTACCATGTTTGTTAGTACCGAGTTTATGAGAACCAATCTTCCACCCAGGGATAAGAGTTTGCCTTTCCAGCTATTTAAGCGTAATTGAAGTCTTTCCTCCACCTTTTTTCCATTCAGCATTTGTAAGTTTCCGATAATGAATCGGAATACCCAAATAGTTGATAGGAAATTGACCTTGCTCACAGCCAAAAAGTTCAGCATACAAGGCGGCGTTTTCTTGAGCCTCGCCAAAACAAACAATTCACTTTTATGGAAATTTATCTTAAGACCCGAAAGTTGCTCGAATGCTGACAAGATCAGCTTAAGGTTACGAGCTTTTTCGATGTCATGTTCCATAAAAAGGATTGTATCGTCAGCATATTGAAGAATCGATAAACCACCATCAACAAGATGTGGAATCACTCCTTCAATTTGACCATCAGCTTTAGCGCGTTCGATCAAGATAGCCAACATATCAGCCACTATATTAAATAGTATTGGCGATAACGGGTCACCCTGTCTGAGGCCTTTTTTCGTTTGAAAATATTTGCCAGTGTCATCATTGACCTTAATGGCTACACTTCCTCCCGAAACAAAGCTATTAATTAACGCGCACCACTCAGGAGAAAAACCTTTCATTCTGAGGGTCTGCTGAAGGAAAGACCATTTGACTTTATCATAAGCTTTCTCAAAGTCAACTTTAAGAATTACCCCATTCAGCTTTTTCCTATGTAGCTCGTGAACTGTTTCATGTAGGATCGCAACTCCATCAAGGATGTTGCGGCCTTGCATAAAAGCCGTCTAAGACGGACGAACTACATGATCTGCCACACTGTTCAGTCGAATCGTAGCCACTTTGGTGAATATTTTAAAACTAACGTTAAGAAGACATATAGGTCTAAATTGTTGAATCTTTTCTGCCTCGTTAACCTTAGGTAATAAAATTATCTCACCAAAATTGAGACGAAACAACTCAAACTGTCCATTGTGAAGACAAGCAAACAGTTGAATTAAATCAGACTTGATAACATCCCAAAAATTCTGGTAGAACTCAGCCGGGAAACCATCAGGTCCAGGTGCTGTATTATGTTTCATTTGGAAAACCGCCATCCTCACTTCCTCCTCTGAGTAAAGTTTAGTAAGGAGACTATTTTCCGCATCTGAAACCTGGGGGATATCATCTATTCGAGACTCATCCAAAGTGAAATTACCTTCCTCTGGAGCACCGAACAGGCCTTTATAGTAATTAGTAATGTACGACTTTAGTTGTTCATGGCCCTCAATCGTTCCCTCATCCTGGACTAGAGAATGAATGCGCTTTTTCCTGTGTCTGCCATTGGCAATACTATGGAAATAACGTGTATTCGAATCCCCTTCTAGGATGAATTGGGCTTTAGAACGTTGATACCATTTTAACTCCTCCTCTCGCAGTAGTTTCGCTATCTGTGCATTGGATTGGCTCTTTAGCTCAATCTCTTGCTCGGATAGTAACCGAACTTCTGCTAATGCTTCTAGAGCATCAATAATCGAGGAAAATCGATCCTTTTCTTTTTTAAGTAAACCAGAAGTATGACGAGCCCAACCAACGAGGTGTGTGCGTAAAGCACGTATCTTGTTGTTCCACCGCTGAATAGGCGTATCACCCGCAACTGGTCTTTCCCAAATTCTTTTAACCATCTCATGGAAACCCTCGCGGTACAGCCACCCAAGCTCAAACTTGAACCGTGGCTTACACTGTGGTCTAGGTATTCCAGTTGTCAAAAGAATGGGAGCATGGTCTGACAAACCCTCAATACGTTCTAGCGCCCGTACCGACACCAGTGGGAACCTAGATTCCCAATCAGTATCCATCAGTACACGGTCTAGTTTCTCGTATGTGGGTTCAGGGAGAGAATTAGCCCAAGTGAACTGTCTCCCCACCATTGTAATCTCTCGTAAGTTCAAGCTGTCGATGACTGCATTGAACAAAAGAGGCCAACGGTTGTCAAACCGACCCTTACTTTTCTCAAACGGAAAACGTAGCATGTTGAAATCCCCACCAATGATAAGAGGGTGTGGGTTATCTTTTGCCAAGTTTACCATTTCACAGAGAAAAGAAGTCTTAGCCGCTTCCTGGGCCGGCCCATACACGGCAACAAGATTCCAAATGAAATTATCGGATTTATTACGGATGTGCATTTTAATATAAAAATCACCATCCGTAACATCCAACACTTCCATGGTATCAGTCCTGATGCCTAGTAGAATGCCTCCAGAACGGCCATGAGGGGGACGCGAGTACCAATCAAATTCTATACCGCCCGAAATACGGTTCAGTAGAGATTGCGAAAACTCACGTCTACCCGTCTCAGAAATAGCTAAAAAATCCAAATTATGGTCCCGAATGCAACCAGCAAAGTGCAAATGTTTAGCCAGGTCACCAAAACCTCTGCTATTTGCGAACATGCCATTCATTTGGAAACTATGGAGGATTTGGAAAACTTAGCCCGTTTCCGAGACAAATTGTTAGCGGCAGATTTAGATTTCCGGCAAGATGCTTTTAACTCATACAATGAGCACAATCCGTCCTTATCCAAACCAATCTCCAACACTTCACCAATAAAATGAGAAAGAAGCTGACCATCTGATGTGGCATTCGCTTCTTTTTCATTAAAAAATGTGGCAGTCAACCCAGTCGAAACTTTAGAAATAACCGTAAGACGGTCGAATTTCATAAGCCTCAAGACCTTAGTTAACACACTATTAAACTTAGAAATAAACGACGGAAATGAAAAAGAAAGAAAAGGCCGCTGGATAGCGCCGCTCTCGTCGTCGTCGCCGAGGCTGTCGTTAGAGGTGTCGTCGCCGTCGTCCCGGCCGTTGCCGTTGAGCATCAGCCGGTCACCCCGCCTCCGCTCGGACCGTCGCGAGTCCCTAGGCCCGTCGACACTGCCGGACAGCGAAGAAGAACGAGCTCGTCCCTCCAGTGTCCGATCCAGCGGCGTCTCCGGTGACCTGCACACAATAGCGCCCGACGTACCTCGCTGCTCGATGCCGTCTTCCGTGGTTCCACGTTCCCAGAGCCGCAACTCGTTCGTCGGAAAACCGACGTATTCCCAGAACACCTTAGCCAGCGTCTCGTCGGACTTGGGCGGCCGGCACACGGCGAGCTCCTCCGCAGCCCAAACTTCCCCTCCCTCAACTTCTTCGAGGGCATAAAACCGGGATCCCGAGGACGCCGGCGAGCTCGCCGCCGCAGATGCCCCTGGCGCCGCTGGCGAGAGTGCGGCTGGCACTAGCGTCAGCCGCCGGCAAGGTTCCTGCCGCGGCATCGCTCCGTCGGGAGCCCGTGGAGCACGCAACTGGTTCCTGGGGAACACAGCTCGATGGCGAGCTCCTCGACGCCGGCCGGGGCCGCGCTGCCGCGCGGGCAGTGGCCTGGCCGCCGACGGCCTCTTGGTTCGCCATCCCGTCATCAGCCGCCGCCGACGCCAAGTTGCTGCATCTGAGGCGGTTGGACGCCGTGGATTCGGGAGAGCTGGAGGAGAAGCAACAAGGGTGGTGGTGCGCGTCGCGGAGAGCCGCCGGAGGTGGCCGGAATCGACCAGCGGCGAGAGGCGGAAAAAGGGGATCGGGAGCGGCCAGGTCGCCAGGTCGTGTGTCCCGTATAGATGAGAGCGAGCTAGCTAGGAGACATCAGCAATGAGGCCTATGCCGACGGCAGAAGGCCGTCGGCACAGAGGGACATTCCTGTAGTGGTGGTACTTCCACCACTGCTCGTACAACGCCCACATGGCTTCGTCCGACTCGAGGGTCTGGCGGCTTGGTGCTAATGTCTTTCTCCAGCTAGCTTGTTATTGCCTGAAGAGATTACAACAAACGAAAAAAAAAAGATTAGAAAGAACTAATCTGAACGTACGAATCCACCTGGGATTACCTGCGGCGCCACACATGCGCCGTCCAGTCAGATAGAGGCGGGGCCAGCTTGGTACTGTCTTTCTCCATCTTGTTATCGCCTGAAGAGATTACGCAACCGATAGTCATGTTGGATGCGTGCTGATTAGAAAGAAACAAATCTGAACGAATCCCCTGGGATTACCTGCGGGGGCCACTGCCAATTCAGATAGAGGCGGAGGCGACTGCCAATTCCGACGGCCGTGGGATAGGCGCGGGATGCGACGGCCCGCGCGAGCTTGGACACCATGGAAGCCATCGGCGAGGTCGGAGCTTCTTTCGGAGGGAACGGATCTGGTTCGGAGGCTATGTTGAAATCAGACTTGTGCTGTACGCCTGTATGTGTGCCGATGGATAGATGGGCTCCCTAGGGCTTTTGGGAGATATGTTTTTTCCTTGTGGGGTTTTATACATTTTAAAATCTCGGTTTAGGATACCTGATCCAACTGACTGCATAATATACTTCATGAAAAGCATCGATCCCTTCAAGGAGCATATGCTCCCGGAATGTGCAATGAATCCAGAAAATGCATGTTTATAAAAGGATAAAAATAGAGTAATGATTAAGGGCACCCGAGCTCCAACGATCCCTTTATTTTTAAAAATCTAAAACATATTTACAAGTTTTGGAAGAATATTTACAAAAAATATAGATGTACTCAATGATTTATGTACAAATATGTTAAACAAACATTTAAAATGGACTCCAAAATTCATCATATTGTTTTTGTTTTTATTTATCCCAATAGAGTTCAGATAAAAGAGGGTTTCTTTTACAGCATACACACTCGTATCTTTTATGCGTGTGCAACGTCTCACAAAGAAAAGATATATGTTGCGCTCTAGACCAAAAACAAAAGCACTAAGCAAGCAATTTTGAATCACCGACTTTATAAAAAAATCACACAGGCCACAAGACTTTCTCCAGGACATGTGTGAGTGTGATTGTGACTTTTTTAATTACAAACACAACTAATTTTATCAGGAACCTCATTGGGTGCCATGCCGATTTGTTACTGAATAGCAGGCCGCATTTCACGATCTTGAGATTACGCAAATACAGCCCTGTCCATCACAATCGCTACACGACCAGCCCAGCATAATCAAACGCACAACAAGATTCTGTGCCATCATATCAGACTAGGAGCAGCATTGCATTGCAAATCCCTTACACTCACACTGTAACTAACCCACTTAGAATTACGAACCGGTCAAGACAAATCTTTAATGCTGTAAACCATGGTCCTGCAGCGGACATTTGGATCCCGGTCTCCAGCGCAATGATCTGCATTGACGGCCGCTTCGACGGGTTCGCACCGGCTCACCACGCTACAAATCACCGCCAGGTCCTCCGTGCGGATGTTGGTCAGCTCTGGGTCGACCAGCTTCCCGATCTCCTCAGGCTGCGTACTTGGTAGCCTGCCAACCAAAATGCAGAGAACCAGATTGATCAATGCCAACATTTCGTTTTGTTCTACACCATACATTTGTTATGTTACAAAATGAGGCTGAGAGACGGATCGTTGGCTCACCAGTCAACCAAAGTAGGTAGTAGCATTTTTCTTGCAATAAGGAAGCTGCTTGTTGTCAGGATTGAGATCACGTCGACATGTATGATGTAACAGTCCGAAGCTGAAGATCAAGCGGTCAGCAAAGCAAGTGCCCTGGGTCTGAGTCGCTGTCAGTAATCAGCGCTCGCTGCACCCTCGGTACAACCATAACGCAATGCACTTGACATGTTATGCACCACTGCAGTTTCTCATTTTGATTTTATAGCTTGACACACACCAGACAGTGACTTCCTTTCAAATCTGACTGCCAGTGGTTGGTTTTCGTTCAACTTGTATTCAAGAGATCGCTTCGATGCCGCACTCAGCATCCTCCGAGCTCCCCGACTGAATCACACCCACCGTAGCCTCATCGGTCGACCCGAGGCCGGCCTGAACCCTGCACCCCGCCGCCAAAGCCATGGATGGATGTCAGATGGCATGAGCCCTTGCCGCCTGCCACCGGCCGCCACGTCCAGCCTAGATGCCACTACCGCCATGCATTTTTATACTGTTCCTGGCTCATCATTATCACTTTAGTTTCTCCATTTGATCCCATATGGCACCACAGGTTAACACCAGATCACATAGCTTGACACCAGCCAGTAACTCCGTGGAAATATGTGACTGTCAGTGATTGGTTTTCAACTTATCGTAAAGAGACCGCTTCGACGCCACACTCATCACCATCCTTGGACTAAATCACACTCGCTGTCGCCTCCTCGGCCGACCCGAGGCCAGCCTGAACCCTGCACCCGCCGAGCAGCACCCTCCAGACTTCCGAATCTGGCCGGCAGGGCATCCCCCACACCACGCACACCGCTCCTTCGATGTTCTCGCTACGGCAGAGAAGATCAATCAGGCAGCAGTAGCGCTCGAGCGAGGGCTGGATGCTGTGGTCCTTTTGCATTGCGTCGAATGCCCTGAGTCCTTCGTCGACGAGGCCTCCCTGGCTGCACGCTAGCAGTACGCCCATGAAGGTGTAGTGGTCAGGCTGGAAGCCCTGCCGCTTCATCAAGTTGAACAGCCTGAGGGCGTCACCTGCTCGCCCGTGCACCGCCAGGCCTCTGATCATCGCGTTCCAGGAGGAGACGTCCTTGCTGCCCATCTTGGTGAAGACAAGGAGCGCGCTGGCGATATCGCCGCACATGGCATACATCTCCACAAGCGCGGTGCCGACTGCAGCGTTCGCCCGGAGCGCTGGCGTCACCAGGTTGGCGTGCACCCATCTGCCCATCCTCAGCTTCCCGAAGTGCTCGCAGGCTGAGAGGACCAAGACGACTGTGTAGCCGTTTGGAGTTAGGCCCTCTAGCAGCATCCGCGGGAACAAGCGGAGGGCCTGCGAGAACCTGCCCTGTCGGGTGTAGCTCGAAAGGACGCAGTTCCAGGACACCACGTTCCTCTCGGGCATCTGGCTGAACAGGCTCCTCACGCCGGTGAAATCCCCCGCAATGGACAGTGCCCTGAGCACCGTAGTCCATGACAGGACGTTCTTCAGCGGCATCGCAGCGAACAGCTCCTTTGCTGCCACGATGTCGCCCGACTTGACGTGCATGGCGAGCATCCAGTTCCACGACGCGACGTCCCTGTCCGTCATCGCGTCGAAGACCTCCCGCGCGGAACCGGCATCCCCGGCCTTGGCATACTCCGACATCATGTGATTGGAGAGCCCCACGGCCTTGACGCGCATTCCGTCAAACAGTCTCCGTGCTTCGCCCAGCGAGCCGCCGCCGCCAGGCAGGTAGAACGCGAGCAGCGAGCTCCCGACGGCCTGCACGTGGTCGAGCCCCTCCTTCAAGACCCGGCAGTGGACCTGCTCGCCGTACCGCCGCCGTGTCGGGAGCCGCGCGCACGCATCGAGGACGTATGGGTAGGTGAACCCGTCGGTGGCGAGGCACCTGCGCAGCATTTCCTCGAACAGATCCAGCGCGCGCTCGTGGGGGCCGTGGTAGGAGCAGCCGCGGATCATGGCGTTGTAGAGCGCGGCGTCGTCGGGCAGATCCCGGAGGAAGGAGGAGAAGAGCAGGTCCGCGTGCGCCATGTCGCCGATGTCGGTGGCGCGGCGGACGAGGAGGGCGGGCAGGCCCGGGAGGCGGTGGAGGGAGGAAGTGAGGAGGAGGCCTTGGAGCTGGCTGAGCTGCCGGCGGGTGCAGGTCTTGAGGAGGGCCCGGAGACGGGCATCCAGAAGGCTCATTGCCGGTGCGCCGCCGCCTCCTTTCTGCGAAGCAAGATTCGTGGTTTCTGAATTTCTCCATCTGTCAGTATCGTGTGTCTGAATATGTCTACGATTATGCTCTTCATGGGTTTTAGCTTTGGTATAAACGTCTCCAATTAAAATCACTAATATTTTTCTCCGCTCAATAGAATGATTATTATTTTTGGACATTGACATGAGCGATAAAATGACTTTTAACTTTGATCATAGGCGCGTAATGCACTACAATTATAAAACCTCATAAATCGTTGCACTATGAAAGTGTTTTTTGAGACCAACCTAAGCTATATGATTTTCATGCATCCAATTAAAATGAATTCGAAAATTACTAACTCTAACTCCTATAAATTAGTATAATATGTATTGTGGTCTGTCGAGGTATTGGTAACGCGGAACTACTAGAAGTATTCATACGTACCGTAGAGGAGGTGGGGAAGAACGTGGAGGGTTCCAGTGACGGGATTGCACACACGATTTTACCCAGCTTCGGATCTCACGACGGTGGCGAGATCCTACGTGCTGCTATAATTCACTCAAGGCAAATATGTGTACAGGTTACAATGAGGTTGTATGCGTTGCCCTAAGGCTGCTGGAAGGCTGGCTTATAAAGGCGCCAAGCCTTCCCCTACAAGGAAAGCCTTAACCGACCTAGATCATGAGTCCTAGACTAACACGGTAACAAACCCTAACTTGCTCCCTAAGGCGAACGCAGCCAGGCCTTCGTCTTGGACTTCACTAAGCCGGCCCAGAGCTTATCCTTGCGCCTAAGCCCATGAGGCCTTCTCCATTAAGCCCTCCGGCTTTATCTGATGGGCCTCCTTGGTGGGCCAGGTTTTATCCACCGTGGCAGGTATACCTGTTCGGCATAACCTCCACAGTAGTCCCCGGAAAGGTTTAAGTTCTTCGTTTGCCGTCTTTGTGAAACACGGGCTTCCGCCTTTGCGCAAGGCGGACAGAAGAGCTTGGAGCATTCCAAAATGAGACATTCAGTCTGCCTTAAGGATTAAGCCGAACTCTCCTGCACTTTGAACAATCTGGCAGAAAGATTCTGTCAGCGTCGAGTCTTGTCATGACGTCACCGCAGTCAAAGCCAGTCCACGACAGTCTGGACAGGCAGAGAGACGTTGTGCCGTCATTACTGCTATTTTTCCGCACACGATCTCCGAGGCGTGCGGGAGAAGATGCCCACTAACTGACCGTTGCGGGACGCGTGGCGAAAATCGCGCGAGCGTTATCTCACCGCACTAATCACGGCGCGCAGCCCCCATAAAAGGGGAACCATTTTCTCCATCGGGCTCATTTCCTGTTCATCGTCCTCCTCGCACCCATCCCCTCCGAACTCCGGCGAGCTCCACCACCACCACCTGCACACCCACCCATGGAGAGCTCCGATGCAACCACGGGAGCTACAACGGCAACGGCGTCGGCGGCGGGGAGGGACAAGATCTGGCCATGAGGGGATCGAGCACCGCGGATGCATCTGCATCTCGCGCGGCGGCGGCGACAAGTTCTGCGGCCACCTCCATCGAATCAGAGAAGAATGCCCAGCCCTCCGATGAGGGCGATGCGGCGGAGGCAGAGGAGGAGGGAGAGGAAGCATCTTCCCGCAACTGGGCAGCTTCCACCATCACCGACGCGGACCTCACGCAGCTGGAGAAGGAGGGCATCCTCCCACCAAAGGAGAACTGCCACTGGCGGTCAGCGTACGGCCACCCTGCTCCAGATCCCGCCGGCGATGAACGAGTGCTCCTCGTCTCACATCTCCTCGCGGTTTGTCTTTGCCTCCGCATCCTTTTTTCCAATCAGTCTTAGACTACTATGGCCTTCAGCCTCATAGCGTAGGCCCCAATAGTATCTTGTACATAGCTGGCTTTATGGCTTTATTCGAAGGATACCTAGGCATAGAGCCCAGCTTAGAATTCTTCAAGTACTGCTTTACCTGCAAGCGCCAAACAGAGAAGGAAGAACTGCTTTCCTTAGGAACAGTTAGCATCAACCTTCGTAGAGGCAGAGACTGGTATCCTAAGGCGCCAAAAATAGATTCCATTAAAGGCTGGAATAGCTCCTTCTTCTACTGCAAAGACATGGCGCCAGTAGGCAAAGACATAGGACTTCCTCGCTTTTCTCCTTTGCCTGCGGAGCCCCGCCTTCTTGGGGCGAGAAACCACTGAAGGTCCTTCCTGACAACCTCCGTCGCATGCAAAGGCGGATTGAGTACTAACAAAGACTGCTGTGCCCAAACTCACGGGCGCAGACACCATCCTATGTTGGTTGTCAAGGCGAATCCAGCCTTTGAAAGATCGCAAAGGCCTCATGTGCCACTACACGGACCAGAAGAAAGATCCCCTCCGTGTTAGTGAGAGTGACCTTACGCAAGACGCCCTTGTGTATCGCTTTAAGAGGATTGCCAAGGAAAGGATCCAGCTGACAGAGCAGCGTCCTATGTACACAGCCGCCAACCCAGCCCAAAGGTAAGGCATTTACCACTACTGTTTTTATACTTCCACAATGTTTGCCTTACTAACACACTTTTGATTTCAGCTCGCCCTTTTGCCGGATAATCTGCTGGCTCCTTGTTTTACGTGCCTGAAGCGGCACCCGAGCCCCAAAGACTCGGAAACGAAAGGCTTCAGGAGCCACTGCAGCAACTTCAGCAGCAGAAAGGCGGAAGCGTGAGAAAGCCATCCCTGCTAACGCCGAAGTGCTCGACATTGAGGACGATGAAGATGCGGCCTTTAATGCTCCAGTACAGAAGTAAGCCGAACCTTAATTTCTTTAGTAAGGCGAACAATGTGTATGAATGTTATCTTATTTTGTATGTGATTTGCAGGATCAAACCAACTGCGCCTTAAGAGGAAGAAAGTAATTTCTTCCAGGCAAAAGAAGACTGAGCCCTCTCCAGCCATCGCTCCCCCCACTCCCTCCGTTCAACAAGAGACAGCCCCAGGCCCATCTGAAGATCATCATATAGATCTGGACTCAGCCGTCTTACCTGATAAGACGGAAACTGAAAAGTTGGCCAGGGCTGCCGCTGCTGGGAAGGCGGCGGTACTTCAGTCAGAGGAGCCGAACGAGCCCATCACTCGTGAGCTATCCGCAACATGGTGAAGCAAGAGCTCTTTGACGACGAGGGGTACATCTTACCCAACATCGCCGCCATGCTTGCCGATGAGAAGGAGCGCAACGAGCCGCCTCCGAAGCTAAGGCCAGTTGGTCAAACATTGACCATATTGAATCTGGAAGACAATTGTGACGAGCTGTACGTCACAATGAAGCAGAGCTACAAAGCCTTGAAGGCCATGATGCAGGTAAACATTCCGTCTTTATGTACATACTAGTCCCCGGGCATTACGTTGTGCTTTGACTAAGCCGACGTAATGGCCTTTCTTTAATGTTGATAAAGACTCAGTCCCCAAGCCCTTGTAGCTATACCTTACTGTCTTTACCTTCTTGTTACTTACTACTGCCCTTGCCTAGCAGAGCAGCGAGCAACTTACATGCGATCTATGGTACTCACTGAGTAACCAAAGGCAAGTGCTCAAGCAAGCCGTCGCCGAAAATAAGGCGAACAAAGGTAAATGTTGTTCTTTCACATGCAATGTGACTTTAGTTCATTTTAAGACATAAGATGCTCAACACATGCAATGTGTGTTTGCGCAGCTGTTGTGGCGAAGGCAAAACAGATCGTCAGCGAGACTGGCGATATAGAAGTGGTAAGGCGGGAAAATGCCGCCTTGTTTAAGCAACTGGAGGAGAACCGAAAGACGGCCGAGGCCAATCTTAAAGCCGTCCAAGACAGCGCCGCTGAAGGACAGAACGCACTGAAGGCAGAACTTTGAAACTGCAGCGACAGGCTGAAAAGGATGGGCTCCTAATCCAGAGCTTACAAGGTCGTCTTGAACGCCAAGCTGATGAGAGCACCGCCATTGACGAGAAACTGCTAAGTGAGTCTTTCTTCTTTACTTCTCGCACTTTCTGTCACTTTTCGCCTTTATTCAAACAGTTCAATGCGCCTTAATTTTTTCATTCCTCCCTTCCTCAGTTCCAGCTGGATTTGGGGAAAGGCTTACCTCTGAGACGCGCCTGGAGCTTATCTTGGAGTGTGGCGAGATTGTGTCAGGGCTGTATGCTGCGGGAAGAGACGTTGTTGCCAACATCTTCCCAAAACAGCTGCCCCAAGTGACAAACACCAGCAACTTGCTGCCACTTCTTCAGAACTGCGTCCCAGAGGTGGTGGAGCGTCTTCGCTCAGCAGCTAGAGGCGGAGCAAAACTTGCTCTAGGACTTGTTCGCGGCCACTACCCCGAGTCAACATGTGGCGCATTATCAAGTGTTTCCCAGCCAAGGACAGAGACGGCAACGAGCTCGTCAAAGAAAAGGTCTATGCCTCTGTCTCTGGCTTTGCCTCAGCTGTTGCGGAGATGGTAGACTTGTCCATCTTCTTCTCCAAGAAGCCTGTGCCTCCCCGTCCTGACGACGTGTCTGATGACGAAGCCGAAGCCCCCACCACTGGCAATGGCGATGAGTCAGAAGACGGAAATGAAGAAGAAGAAGAAGGCGAGTCTGAAGCTACGCTGGATCCATCCAAGTCCCCTGTGCTTCGCCTCCTCAGTCCCCTGCATAAGATGCAGGAAAAAACTTTGCATTAAGCGTGTCATGAAAGATGGCACAAAAGACTTGTTAAGTTATGTTTTGTAATGGCAGGAGCCTTTTATCTGTTGAACATGTTTGTTTTGCAACGCATGCACTTATTTTTAAAAGGCTTGCAAACTATGCTCCTTATCCGTCTTTAAGTTTTCTGGCTTATATGCTTTAGCCTTTTCGTATGCTGGCAGAACCTAAAGCACGGAACACTTCGCTGGCAACAGGGTTAGTAACCAAACTGTTTAAACACAGAAACGGCGCCGGCTTTTGGTGCGTAAAGCATCTACTAAGACAAGCCAGCATATACGATCAGATAAATACTCTTAGACGGATGCAATTTTAATTTTTGTAAGGCCTTAAGGCAAAAGCATCATGTGAGTAACCACAAGCACGAGCCAATTCGGGTTAACATTGATATTTTTATCGAAATATATGATCAAATGGAAATAAAAGACGGCGAGAACTCATGCATAAAAATAATTGAGGGAACCAAAGACTTTTATTTCATAATCATATATGGTGTGATTACAATAGAATTGCTAAGTGTAAAAAGGACGTAGCTGCTCAATGTTCCAAGGACGTTTCGTCTCCTTGAGACTGCTTCTTCGTTCCTTTTCCTTTTGCGGCCTCTTTTTCTTCTTCTTGATATCACGGAGGTCCACAAGATAATATGCCCCGTTCTTAAGCGCTTTGCTGATAACGAAGGGTCCTTCCCATATGGGAGATAGTTTGTGCTCCTTTTGCTGAACAAGGCGAAGCACCAAATCGCCTTCTCGAAACGATCTCCGTCTTACCTTGCGACTGTGGTAACGCCGCATGTTCTGCTGATAAATGGCGGAGCGCTGAAGCGCTATCTCACGCTCTTCTTCGAGAAGGTCTAAGCCGTCCTGTCGGCTTCTTCTGCGTCTGCTTCGACGTAGGCTGTTACACGAGGCGTGTCGTGCAGGACATCGGTTGGGAGTACCGCTTCAGCGCCATATATGAGAAAGAAAGGGGTGTAGCCTGTTGCACTGCTTGGAGTTGTGCGTATGCTCCATAAGACAGCAGGTAATTCTTCTACCCATGCTCCAGCTGCTCTATGCAAAGGCACCTCTAATCTTGGCTTTATTCCCTGTAGAATTATACTGTTGGTTCGCTCAACTTGGCCATTCGATTGTGGATGAGCCACAGATGCTAAGTCCAAACGAATACCAACTTCACCACAGTACTTTGCCAGTTCTCCTACGGCGAAGTTTGTCCCATTGTCCGTAATGATACTGTGGGGGACGCCAAATCTCGTTATAACTCAATGACGAACTTCTTGGCTGTTGCCCCATCAAGCTTTTTTATGGGCTTAGCTTCAACCCACTTGGTGTATTTATCCACCGCAACTAAGAGATGTTTGACGCCGCCTCGCGCAGTCCTGAATGGACCTACCATGTCCAGTCCCCAGACCGCAAATGGCCACGTGATTGGATGGTGCGCAGTTCCTGGGCTGGCATCTTTGGCTGTCTTGCATACTTTTGGCATCCAACGCATTTCTTGACGAGTTCTTCTGCATCTTGCTTTGCTGTGAGCCAGTAGAATCCATGTCTAAAAGCTTTGGCGACAATTGCTCGGCAGAGGCATGATGACCACAACATCCACCATGGATCTCTTCTAGTATCTCCTGTCCTTCTTCCGGCGAAACGCATCGTTGATATACACCTGTGGTACTCCGCTTGTATAGCTCTCCATTTATTATTGTGTATGCCTTAGCTCTGCGCACAACTTGCCGCCTTAAGACTTCATCCTCTGGCTCTTCCTTGTTAAGGAGGAAATTTATGTAGGGCTGTGTCCAATCTGGCTTCACCAGCATGACGGAAACAGACTGCGAAGCCATGGGGTCATCCTCATCTCCGCCTTTAATAGACGGCACGTACAGGTGCTCCAAAAATATATCGGAGGGCACCTTCGATCTTTTCGAGCCCATTCTGGCTAAGGCGTCCGCTGCTTCATTTTCCTCCCTTTTGATATGCTTGACTTCTAAGCCGATAAAACACCGACCAAACTCGTCTACCGTGCGTCGGTATTCAGCCATTGTAGGGCTCTTCGCGTCCCATGCCCCTTCTAATGTTGAACAACGAGGTCTGAATCGCCATAGCACAAAAGACGGCTAATGCCCAAATCCTTTGCGACGTGCAATCCATGCAACAGAGCCTCGTATTCTGCAACATTATTAGTGGCATTGAAGTGTATCTGCAAGACATAGCACATCTTGTCTCCTTTAGGGTTCTTCAGTACCACGCCAGCTCCCGATCCCTGCAACATTTTGGAGCCATCAAAGTGCATAACCCAATATTCTTCGTCAGGGAGGGGAAGTTCATCCATTGCTTCCGTCCAGTCTGCGATGAAATCAGCTAAGGACTGGGATTTGATGGCTGTACGTGGCTTGTACTGGATATCGAAGGCTGCCAATTCAATTCCCCACTTAGCCACACGTCCAGTGGCATCGTGTTGTTTATAATGTCACCCAATGGCGCCTTACTGACTACCGTGATTGGGTGCTCTTGGAAATAATGGCGTAATTTTCTGGCTGCGAAGAAAACTCCATAAGCCAGCTTCTGATAGTGAGGGTATCGTTGTTTGGATTCGGAGAAGACTTCGCTGATATAATATACCGGCCTTTGTTCCGGTAGCTCCTTGCCCTCTCCTTTCGTTCAACAACAACCACTGCACTAATAACTAGGTTGGTAGCCGCCATGTAAAGTAGCATCGGCTCTTGTGGTAGAGGAGACGCTAATATTGGTGCTGAAACTAAGGCGTCTTTTAACTGTGCTAAGGCTGCATCTGCCTCTTCAGTCCAGACGAACGTCTTAGTTTTCTTCAACAACCTGTATAGGGGTAAAGCTTTATCCCCAAGCCTACTAATAAATCGGCTTACAGCTGCTGCAGATCCTGCGAGCCTTTGGACATCTTTAAGACAAGTAGGCTTTTTGATGTCCATGATAGCTCGAATCTTTTCTGGGTTAACCTCAAGACCTCTTTCTGAAACAATGAAGCCTAAAAGTTTTCCTGCTGGGACGCCAAAAAAGCATTTTCCCGGATTTAGCTTCATGTTATATTTTCTCAAGTTATCAAAGGTTTCTTGAAGGTCAACGATGAGATCGCCGCGCTTTCGCGACATAACGGCAATGTCATCGACATAAGCGTGAACATTGCGGCCTATTTGATCGTGTAGGCAACGTTGTATGCACCGTTGGTACGTTGAGCCAGCGTTTTTAAGCCCAAAAGGCATAGTTATGTAGCAAAACGTTCCGAAAGGTGTGATGAAGGAAGTCTTAATTTGGTCAGACTCCTTCATCTTAATTTGGTGGTAGCCAGAGTAAGCGTCCAAAAAGCATAGTAATTCAGAACCTGATACAGCATCTACGACCTGATCAATTCGCGGCAATGCGAAGGGGTCTTTAGGACAGGCTTTGTTTAAGCCGGTGAAATCTATGCACATGCGCAAGTCTTTCACGTCCTTCTTAGGTACTAATACAGGATTTGCTAGCCAATCTGTGTGGATAACCTCTCTAATGAAATTAGCGGCACTAAGCCGAGCTACCTCTTTTCCTATTGCTTTCTTCTTCTCTGGACCAAAGCGACGAAGACCTTGTTTTACTGGCTTGGCACCTTTGGCGACATTAAGGCTGTGCTCGGCAAGTTCCCGGGGTACTCCTGGCATGTCTGATGGTGACCATGCAAAAATATCCCGTTGCTCACGGAGGAACTTGACGAGCGCGCCTTCCTATGCGTCACTGAGGTCCGCACCTATGTTGGTCGTCTTGCTTGCATCGGCTCATCCAGCACGATCTTCTTCGAGTTTGAGCTGGCCTTGAAAGTGACATCCGAGGCGCAAGGAGGCTTCTTACCATCCGGCATTTCATTGGTGTTAACTTCTTTCTTGTACTGCTCAGCTCTTCTTTGCTGATGACTGCTTCTGCTAAGATGGCGTTTCCTGCTCGCATTCCTTCGCCTTCTTGAAGTCGCCATTGACCGTGATGACGCCGTTTGGTCCAGGTATTTGAGCTTGCTGTAGATGTAACACGGGCGTGCCATGAATTTGGCAAAGGCTGGGCGGCCAAAGATTGCGTGATACGCACTTTTGAATTCCACCACCTCAAAGGCAACTTCCTCAGTCCTATAGTTTGTTTCGTCACCGAAGGTACGTCTAAGACAATTGTTCCCATAGAACTGGCCTGCCTGCCTGGCACTATGCCGTGAAACTTGACTGTGCTATGTTTAGCTGTGTCTCAGAAAGGCGCATGCGCTTTAAGGTTTCAAGATAGAGGATGTTGATGCTACTCCCTCCATCCATAAGCACCTTAGAAAGCCTGCATTGCTGCACAATTGGGTTTACAACGAGCGCGTAATTCCCTGGGTTCTGTGGAATATGATCAGGATGATCGTTGCGGTCCCATGTAATGGGGTGCTCGGACCAGTTGAGATACTGGGGAACCGCTGGCATAGTGGCATTGAGTTCCCTCCAGGCTGCCTTTTCCTTTTTGGCCGAAGGAGTGGCAAGGAAAGTAACAAGGCTTGTTTCGACCCTTGGAAACTTGTTGCTCCTCTTGTGCTTTGGCTCCTGATCTTCTGGCTCCGAAGCACTTTCCTCGTTGTCCTTCTGTTCTTTCTTGTCTTTACGGTTCTTGCGCTTGAACTGTTTGCCTTGAAGCCAGCGTCGGATCCTTCTTGATATCATCGTTAAGGCGGCACTGCCTGTTGGTATGGGTGCATTTGCCAAGCTTGCTATGATGGGCACAAGGTTCATCTTTGATGTCGTCATAGGTGATTTTAATGGGTCTTGACCCTTGACTGTCATCGCCTTCTTCTGCCATCTGCTAGCCCCGCTCTGGCCACCCTTCTTATTGGCAAAGGCTACCTCCTTTGATGGTCCTGGCGCATCGTTGGCTTCTTCTTTTTCCGGCTTTGATTGTTGTTTCGCTTTTCCGGGTTAACAGCTATGTCCATGCGCAGATCGCCGTCGTCAGCTCGAGCGTCGTCTTCTGCTGCAGCGTAATTGTTCGCGCTGTCTAAGAGCTCGCCGAGGTGTTTGATGTTTTGGCTGGCTAACATATATCTCATCATGTTGCCTTTCTTCAGGCTGTTCATAAAAGCATGTATGGCCTGGATCTCAGAAACGTCTTCGCATGCATTCTTTGTCTCTGTCCATCGAGCTATGAAAGCTCTGCTTGACTCCCCCTCCACTTGAGCACACTTTAGTAGATCTGAGTAAGCCTTTGGACGTTTGTATGTGCATGAGAAGTGTTGCATGAATGTTTTCTGCATGTCTTGCCAATTGTGGATACTCTTTTCTGGCAAAGTGTCGATCCACAACCGGGCCGTTCCCTCCAACATGAGTGGAAGAAAACGTACAGCTGCATTGTAATCACCGTCATTAATACCAACGGCGTGGATGTAATCAGGCAGCCATATGTCCGGTTTGTCAATGCCATTGTACTTGTCCACAATTTTCTTGACATTGCCTAGCGAGGATGGGAGTTGCACCTTGCGAATCGCCGGTCCAAAGCACCAGGGCCCAGGTAAGACTCCTCTTTGGCCGCTTTAATCTCATCGAGACGGATGCGGGCGTCTGAGATATGAGTGTTTTCCCTGGCTGGCCCTTTGTTGGATTGGCTACGCCTTGGCTCCTCCTGACGGCTTTGGCGATGAGGGGAGCGGGAGCGAGATCGCCTTTGAGGCGGATCTCTGTTGCCCCTTTTCCTTCGTCTCTTGCCCGTGCTGCGGGCGGAGGTGGCATGTTAAGCCGGTCACTCCCACGCCGTGCGTCCTTGTCTTGATCTCTTTCACGGCGAGGCGGATCATTCTTCTTATGGCGTGTGTTATCCTTTTGCCGGTGGTCGTCCTTGCCTTTGTCACTATGGCGGTTGGACCCAGTCTTTGACTCATCCCTGTGTTTGTCAGGAACTTTGTCCTTCCTAGGTTCCTTACCCTTATTGCCATGGCTACTGGAACCAGCTGGTTCCTCTGGATCCCCACCGCCGGCAACGGCTGTCTTGCAAAGACGCGTGTCGTCCGCCAGTTTTGAGTTTGAGTCCGCCTTAGCCTGCTGCTCTACCGCCTTTTCGATGAGCATTTTAGAATAATGGTGGCGCTCTTCAATTGGAACTGCTTCGTCTCCCATGATTTCCCTGGCCGCCTCTAGGTTTTTGGCCGGGGTGGAGAAGAATATGACTCCATCAGGGTTAACTCTGAAAGAGTATTTCTGCCAAGGCTTTAAAGGCTTTTGGGCAGAAGTTTCTCGAAGTTTCCCTGCAGATCCCGATGCAGAAGAGGGTCACGTATACTTCGTATTTTGCGGAATTTCTCAACATCGCGCTCACGCTGGTACTCTTCCTCTTCTAGAGCCTTTCCAACTAGGATTAACTCTTTTTCCTTGTTCAGGAGGGACAACTTATACTTGATGTTGACTTCAGTCTCAGCCAGGAGCGCTTTCCGTCTTTCCTCAAGTTCAACCGCGGTTGGATTTGGTCCCAAAGGTGTTTTGAGAAGCTCCAATGCGCGCATGTGTTCCTCCTTTGACCGCTCCAGGTCTTCTTCAATAGGCGCAGCCGGGGGAGGCCTTTTAGGGTCCAGCACATCCTCTGGCTTTTCCGCCTTGTCACCAATGTGTTTGATGCTAGAGGAAACTTCAGCCTCGTCTGGCTTAGCCGCGGCCGCACCATCCTCCATAGCTATCTGTGCCGGGAAAGTCATTAAGACTTCGTTTGGATCGGATGAGCCATAGCCTCGCGCGGCAACCTGTGCTGCGAAGTCTTCCTCCTTATGCTCATCGAGATCTGAATCTTCCGCCATTGGAGCGGTGCCATCAGATCCGGCTTCTGAGTCTGCTCCTGTCTGTAAGGCAGGTAATATTGACTCAGGGTCAGATTCGGCCGGCTTAGGGCCAGATGCGTCAATGACACCAACAAACGAGAGGCGGGCTCCATAAGCTCATAAGAGCTGGAGTCAGAATCGCTTTGGGTATCAGAGTCACTCAGATCGCGATAGACAAAGGCCTGATCCGATCTGTGTTGTTGCTCGATTGCATAATCGATGGGGTGGTGGGTGGGCCAAAAGGCGGCGGATCCCCTGGGGAATCCATACGCCTCAGCCGTAAAACCCATGAAGATGTTGATGGTGCCGAAGGGGACGACGAAGCTTGACACCAGTGCGTCGTTTGCTGAGACGTAGGACCCGTCGTCTTCGATGCACCCAAAGTTGTTGATGATGCGGGCGCGACCAACCGCCATAGTCTTGCCGATCTCGCCCAATGCTCCCGCCTGAAACAAAACTCCCGACGCCTTGGGCCCCACGGTGGGCGCCAACTGTCGAGGTATTGGTAACGCGGAACTACTAGAAGTATTCATACGTACCGTAGAGGAGGTGGGGAAGAACGTGGAGGGTTCCAGTGACGGGATTGCACACACGATTTTACCCAGCTTCGGATCTCACGACGGTGGCGAGATCCTACGTGCTGCTATAATTCACTCAAGGCAAATATGTGTACAGGTTACAATGAGGTTGTATGCGTGCCCTAAGGCTGCTGGAAGGCTGGCTTATAAAGGCGCCAAGCCTTCCCCTACAAGGAAAGCCTTAACCGACCTAGATCATGAGTCCTAGACTAACACGGTAACAAACCCTAACTTGCTCCCTAAGGCGAACGCAGCCAGGCCTTCGTCTTGGACTTCACTAAGCCAGCCCAGAGCTTATCCTTGCGCCTAAGCCCATGAGGCCTTCTCCATTAAGCCCTCCGGCTTTATCTGATGGGCCTCCTTGGTGGGCCAGGTTTTATCCACCGTGGCAGGTATACCTGTTCGGCATAACCTCCACATGGTCATTAGTGTCTAATGGAATAAACTGCATTATCCAATTAAAATTATTGCACTATGATTTTTTTTTTTTTTGGAATAGACAAAGCATATAATTTTCTCACATCCAATAAAAATGTTTTGAAAAATATTATTGGTCGGAGAATTAAAAGTTTAACTAAAACTAGTTCAAAAAATATATCATTTTAAAGACTCGAAATACTATAATATCGTTTCCGACATATCAAAATATCGACACACTATTTAAGGGTGAAATCTTGACCAACTATTTCAACGAAAAAATGATGCATCAAATCAAATATTGATATCATTTTAACCATTATTTTTTGGAGATATAGAACATGAAAAATATCTTAGTAGCACTTTTGTTGAAATTGAACAATGGGAGATTTGGGATGTCTGGAGTGACGTGTTCAAATAACGTTTAGCAGAAATGTGCGCGTCGGCCTTATGACGAAGTTCGCTGTACACTATGCGAGAATTAACACAAGAATGGTTTTTAGTATGTTGGGCCGTCTCGTTAGAGCGCGGCTTAATACTACACATTAGGAGGGCGTCAGAGGATTGAGCATGGACCTTGGGCCGAACTAGGCTTCCCGGTGGTGAAGTCGGGTTCCCACACAATGTAGGTCTGAGTCAAAAAAGATTCCTCGGATCCGAAAGTAGAGCTCTCCGAACAAGGCTTGAAGGTCTAGCCCTCTCCCCTTTTTGTGTTGCATGAGGAGTGAATTAGCCCTCCACTTGGGGTTGTTATAGGAAGTGGTCTTTGAGAAATGAGCAGGTCCGCGTGCACCATGTCGCCGATGTCGGTGGCGCAGCAGACGAGGAGTACGGGCAGGCCCAGGAGACTGTGGAGGGAGGAGGTGAGGAGGAGGCCATGGACCTAGCTGAGCTGCCGGGCGGGTAGGGGTGTAAACGGATCGGATCGGATTTTACCTCTATCATATCCTTTACCATATTTTTTTCTCGGATTCGGATCGGATCGGATAATGAACGGTTGCGGATTCGGGGGCGGATAGATATAATCACGGATTCGGGGCGGAAAGAAAATTAGTCGGATCGGTATGCGCAATGTATATCATCAAGCCACATAACCAAAAATAATAGCTCAACAACATAATAATCTAACAAAGTTATACTCCATAGTATGTAGAATGACCATGCAAGGGAGTCGTTGTTCAACAAATGAGCTCCACAACTCACTAAATACAAATTGTGATCTATTAGTTTAGACATTTCGGTAGAAAATCGGATTATTCGGATTATAACCATCGGATAATCCTAACTAATATTCGGATAATTCATATTCGGATGCTATTTTTCATACCATATCCTATACCGTATCCGGGTGTTCAGTTCGGAATCGGATATCCTTATCCGGCAAATTCTTCGGAACCGGATATGGATTCTTTAAAACGGATTCGGTGTCGGATTCGGTGCGAAAATTATCCTATCCGTTTACACCCCTACGGGCGGGTAAAGGTCTTGACGAGGGCCCAGAGGAGGGCTTCCAGTTCCAGGAGGCCCATCGTGGGTACCTCCTTACGGAGGAGGAATATTTGTCAATGTATGATGTGTCTGAGTATGTGTCAACCAATTACACTCACACACAATATTGGTGCCGTCTTTCAATAATTAATGCTTTATTATCCGGTCTGTAAAAGGATACGTATATTTGGATGAGACATGGTCAAAAAAAGTGTAACCTTGATCATTAGTGCAAATGCAATAAATTATAGAAACCATTAAAAATTGTAGTGGATGTTCAAAATATCACTCTTATAAAGACCAGAGAGAGAGAGAGAGAGAGAGTTTTACATGTTTTCGTCCAAATACGCTCCAGTTAACAGTGACATTTTGGCAAACGATTTCAATGCTAGCAATATTAACTTAATGCTACTAATGTTGGTCTCTTTACAAACCATTATTTTCCGAAAAACAAAACATGAAAATAGCACGTATTCTTTATGGCTCCTTCTATTTGCAAGATCCTAGACAAGTAAGGACAAAAAAGGTGTCTTTATATATATTATTTTCCAGCCACTAAAAAGAGTCATTTGTTTTTTCTTAACAAGTAGGCAAGAAAATAAAGAAAAACAGATGCTCAAATAAAGCAATTTTGCAGCACCAAATGTGTATTATTTTTTCATACAGGACACAAGACTTTTCTCCATAAACATGTGTATTTTTTCCATTAAGAACAATCTATTTTTATTATTTCTGAAAAGTAGAGGTTTCCTAGTTCCATTATTTGTCTAGGAAGATTGCTTCCTCAATTTCTTTCTCCGTGAATTTTTTTCAGAGGAAGAAACTATGTCAGTAGGGGACACAAAAAGTTTCTCTACAAAAAACATTATTTCATCTAGAAGCCGTTCTTGGGTGCCGATTTAACACTGATTCATCGGAAATTCAATTTGGTGCCCGAGCACATATGCTCCTGAAATCATGTTCCTCCATTCACCTCGAGATTTGCAACCACGCTGCATAGAAGGATAGTGTTACCGTGGTAAATTTGCACCCCTGCCCCACCGCTGTCCAGCTATTTAATGCGCAAGATGCCGATGCATCCTTGCGGTGCGCCGGCACCCGCAACCGCGGCCTCCCGGCGTGGTGCTTCTCCCTGCGGCGCGCTTGGTCTTCACGACCGGCGGCTGGGCGACGCTCGCCTCTCCCGGCGCGGCTGCCAGCCCAAGGCGGCGGCCCAACTCCGGCGCAGACACGCTCCGGCGCAGACACGTAGTGCTGCTACCCGCGGTGACCGGCTCCAGGCGACCACGACCACCAGCGCGGAGTGCGGCGTTGCACGGCTCGCAAGCCGAGGCGAGACCATCCACTGGCGCGCTGCTCCGGCGACGCCCCGACCGCGGCTTCCCGGCATGGGCACCTCGTCGTCCGCCCGGGCGTCGCGTGCCGCGCGCCGTCGCCCTCGCCTCGGCCGCACGGGCACCTCGTCGTCCGCCCGGGCGTCGCGTGCCGCGCGCCGTCGCCCTCGCCTCAGCCGCACGGGCACCTCGTCGTCCGCCCGGGGCGTCGCGTGCTGCGCGGCCCGATGAGGAGGTGTCTCGCGCCGTCGCCCTCGTCTCGGCCGCACGGGCGTCGCGTGCCGCGCCGCCACGTCCTTCCAGAAGGGCGACCTGCTGCCCCTCCGGCGCAGCAGGTCCCGAGGAGACCGAGTTTGGAGTAGGAGATGAGCAGGTGGTTCGTGGTGAAGGTGTCGCCGGACATGCCGAGCTTGAGGACCTGCGCGTGGAGGTGCGACGGTGGCCTGGAGGCCGCGGAGAGCGCATGGGCGAGGGCGAGGGGGTCCGGCGACCTGGGGCTTGTGAGGGTAGAGAAGAAGCCGGCGGACCAGGACCCCCTCCGCCTGCGACGCGTGAAACCACCGTCCCAACGTGGCCCCACTGCGGCGAAGGGGTGGTTGTTATTCACCGGTAGAAGATAAAATGAAAAGAGGAGAATAGAATAGCACGTACCTGGTTCAGCTCTAGCTGTGGCGCTCCGTCGCCGGCGACGCGCATGCGTCGGCAGGTAGCACGCTAGCTCGGGCGGCCTTGGTAGCGCCGGCGCCGGCGCTGGTGCAGTCCATGGTCGCCGAGCCGTGCATGCCTCCGACCATGGCTGCATGCCTCTCTGTAGAAAGAGAGAGGGCGTGGCGGCGCCGTTTGGAACGACGGTGAGCTCCTGACCCAAGGGGAGCGACACTAAGGTTCGGTGGCGAGGTCGATTCTGGCGGCGGCGACATGAGAAAACTAGAGAAATCGGTAGAGAGTAGCGAGAGGACTTCGTTGCTCCGGCGGCAGCGTCGGAGGTGATTGGACGAGGTAGATCGAGCCGGCGGCGGTGATGCTCTGTTTTGGTTTTGGGGAGAGAACAGAGAGGGCAGCACGAGGGAGAGAGAGACTCGAGGGAGACTGAATGCTTGATGCTTGTTCAGATGTGCGTGTTCAGAGTTTTTACTTTTTACCATGACCTCTCACATGCCGACAACGCACATGAAACAAATCTCAACGTCGCATGCGTGGCCCAGATTTCGGGAGCATATGTGCTCGGGCACCAAAACGCCCCTCTTCCTGATTCATTTCCTTTCCTTCAGAATAAGCAAAACACACAAGCAGTCCAGCACAATCAAAGCATGAGAAGGTTACTAGAAAAAAAAGGAAGACGGTTGAATATCATCATATCAGACTAGGGGCAGCGTTGCATTACAAAGCCCCTACACTCACATCCTGTAATTAACTCACTTAGAATTACGTGTCAGTCAAACCGGCCAAGCGTAACCCGGGACTCTTTGGTCCTGTAAACCGTGGTGGAGCCATGACGGTGGCGTACAAAGAGATCAGTGTTAGCGTGCGAAAATCTACAGTGGACGAAAGAGGCGAAGTGAGGCGAGGCGTGCTGCTACAACGACAGGGCTAGCTCTGCCCACGCCAGAGAAGACTCCTTGAGGATGCCGGCAGCGGACATGTCGATCCCGGTCTCCAGCGCCCCCGCGATGATCTGCATCGACGGCCGCTTCGACGGATCAGGGTCGATGCAGCGGCTCACCACGCTGCAGATCACCGCCAGGTCCTCCGTTCTCACGTTGCTCAGCTCCGGGTCCACTAGCTTCCCGATCTCCTCAGGCTGCTGGAGGTACTTGATGGCCTGGGGAAAAATGCCAAGCGTGAGAATGAGCAAAATGCCTTTGCACTGTCAGAAGGAGGTTTGAGAGAAAGATTGTTGGCTCACCCAGTCAACCAAGTAGCCTTTGTCCTTGCAGTAAGGTAGACGTCCACTGATGATCTCCAGCAAAATCACTCCAAAAGCAAACGTGTTTCCCTGGACGTCCGCGTGTTTGTCCTCCGAAGAGTCCCGGCCGCGGAAAGAGGCCTTGTTGTTGAAGTGCCCGAGCGCCTTCTCGTGTTTCGAGAACAACATTTTCCAGCACTCAAAGTCCACCAGCTGTTGTTTTGTTTCACCAATTTAATGAGAGGGTGTATTCTTCTGAAACAATAAGGTTCAGAGAAGTACAGGTAAAGAAAAAGCATGCGGTACCTTGGGGGTGAAATCTTCTGTGACATAAACTGAATTAGAGTTCAGCTCTGATATAGCAAACGGAGGCTGTAACTCCGTGTGCAAGTACCTTAAACCTTGGACGATACCAATGGCAATCTTCATTCGTCGGAACCAAGAAAATTGGGCTGCTTCCCCATCTAAAAGGAAAAAAATAATGAGATCAAATCTACGACACATGCAGAATTGTTAATATTTAATCCGTCGTACAAAAATAAAGGGATTGGCTTACAGTGTAGGTGCTCGTATAAGGTCCCATTTGATGCGTATTCAAAGACTAACATCCTGGAGAATGGATCACTTTCTCTGCAATAGCCCAGAAACTTTGCTGTGTTCTCATGATTCAACCTTGCCAGATCAATAACCTAAAAGATTCACCTATTTAATTTCTTCAGAAGTTGAGATAAATAGAGTTTTTCCTCTGTGACTATAGAGCGCTACCTTGTTTTGGTAAAAGAGTTCATGCTGGCTTGTCCAATGACCCTCAAAGGCGCATAATGATATAACAGAGACCTCGGGTCCATCCTTCATGGTTCCTTTGTAGACTACTGTCTCAGGAGTCGAGCCAATAATGTTGCTGAAATCCTCACAGGCTACTTCAAGTTCCTGGCGACTTAACTTTGGCAAACTTTTCAGCATATCAGAATCTGAAAAAAGCATGAATTCATTAGCAACAACATATGGAGAGCAAAATAATCAAGTATAAGGTATCCAATATTATGATAAACTTAATACTAACCAATCAATACTGTTATCTCGTCGCTCCAACTTTTTGATCTATTCCATGAGGATATTCTTATAGATGGCTTCATCTTGCAGCTTCTGGAAGCAGTAATTGCACCAGTGATCACAAAAACAAGCAGAAGAACACCAGTTGCAATTTCCAAAACAAGTAGCCAAGTTGGTTGCTGCACTTTATCATGCTTGTGCCCAGAAGGGGGACGATTGAATCCCTTTAAATGACCAGCTGTAGAAGCACCTAAAACAAATGTTAAATTTCTGTCAATGGAAGTGGAAGATGATCTTAGGCTACTACAAAATGCTACTCATACAGTAAAACACCACAATCCACATTGGCAGTACACGAATTTGATAGATTTTTCTTATGTACTCCCCTTGATTTGGTTCCCAAATTTCAACACAAATTGAGGGCATAGGTAAAAACTACCCTATGTAGCTTATACAGGTAACTTGGTCAATATTTAAGATCGATTAAATTCTGTAAGCCTGGGCAACATGCCAATGGGCCTGAACTCTTTTCAATTCCTAGCACACTGACCCAATGCCTGAAGAACACACCTTAATAAAATGGATATGCCATGCCGCAAAAGTAGGGGTGGGCATAAAAACCGAAGACCGAAAACCGAAACCGAAAAGACCGAGACCGAAACCGAGATGACCGAGACCGAAAAGATCGATACAAATTTGGGTAGCAAATTAGAAAAGACCGAAATTAGATCAGAAATTCGGGTATCACTTATACATAACCCGAATAGACCGAAAGACCGATTTTATTTTATTTTGAGTGAATAACGTACGCCAGCCCAGCTGATGTGCACATCTAGTTTATAGGCCCAACTACTAAACCAACCATACCATTTAGTCTCTAGGCTCAACAACCGGGTATCTCAGCCCAGCGTACTGTAGATTCTCCCGTGCATGAGAGACCAATCGATCGCTTCCCACTTTCCCAGTCCCGGGCGCCGATTCCCCTTCTTGCCTCCTATATTTTGGTCTATTTGGTCATGACCGAAGACCGGACCGAATAGACCGAAGAACAGAAAACCGAAAAGACCGAATTTATTACGGGTATCATTTCTGGATGACCGAAATTGTTAAAGACCGGAAAGACCGAACCGAACTAACCAAAAAGACCGAACGCCCACCCCTACGCAAAAGCAGCGTAATTTAAAGGGGCGCTACATTCTCTTTCCTTTCTATAAAAGCAAGGCCATGAGGTATTTCCTTTTAAAAAAAGGACGTGTGGGCCTGCTCTGGTAATAGGCCCGGCCCGCAAATGGTTTACACCACAAAGATCGATCGATCGATGATCCCCGCCCTAACCGACCGAGATCGATGGCCGACGCACGCGCAGGAAAACGCTCAGGCCACGGCGGTGGCACCACCGACATCGCGGACGACGTCCTTCACGCGCCTGCCGGACCTGCAGGACCTCCTCCGCTGCGCGGCCACGTGCAGGCGGTGGCGCCGCCTCATCACCGACCGGGCCTTCCTTCGGCGCCTCGGCCACTGGCCGGACACAGCGCACCGTCTGCCTTTCCTCGGGATCTTCTCCCAGAGCACGTACCCTGGCGGCAAGGGATGGCGCCCGAGCAAGAAGGGTGAATACTGCTATAGGCCTCCGCGGTTCTTGAGCCTTCAGGCAGGCCACGCCACAGCTCTGACCTTCGACTCTTTCGCCGCCTACGACGACGACGATGCACTCTTCGATCTCGCAAGGCCGCTGGCGTCGCGCCAATGTGTCCTTCTCGTACACGTCTTGCTGCACGGTGATCAATATAAGCTTCATCTTGCGGTGTGCCGCCCTCTGGTCGGCAAGAGGAGCATTCGTCTCCTTCCGCCGCCTCCCTTCACCGACCACTGGGACGGCTGCGCGATTCTCGCTGACGACGATTGTAATCTGGACTACAAGCAGCAGCAGCAGCCAATGCCGGTGTTCCAAGTGCTATTCATCTACACTAAAAGAGGGATCGTGTGGGCCTGCTCCTACTCTTCCAACACTGATAGTTGGAATGCGCCGGTCATGTGTTCTGAGGCTTCCGGGTTCACCATGTGTGGGCCGCGGGCCGGCATTGTCACTCGCGGCGGCACCGTGCACTGGTTGTTCTTTTACAAGACAAAACTCATGTACTACACCCTTAACATAAATGTGGCCACGTCTCATGTCTCTAAGACCAAGATCCCTATCAAAGTCGACGCACGACGACCGCCGATCCCATGCATCGCTGACGAAGGAAGGCTTTCGTTTGTTACTATACAAGACCATGGAGTGGCAGAGCTTTGGACGAAACAAGATCAATATGAAGGTGGCAAACGTGGTGAGCAGTGTAACTGGGCCTGGCGATGCTCCAAGCTACCAGATCTTGGAAGCGACAGAAGAGACCTTGTGTTCTTTGCAGAGAGCAGAGGTGCTTTACTCGTCGGGCAGCAGGGTGTCGACTTCTCTATTGTGGACCTCAAAACTAAGGAGAAGACACCAATGCACCTCAAGAAGGAAGGAACAGGGTATAGGGCCACTCTCGGATTTTCAGGGTGGTGCACTAGTACTTACTGCAGCGGGCACCCCGGTATAACATGTGGAGATAGCCCCCTGGTGCTCTACGAGATGGATTGGGTCTTTAGCCATCGTATGTCCTCCCTCGCCTCCTTAGATTGATTAAAACCATCTAAAAAACAAAGTCGGTGCAGCTCAAAGGCCCTGTTGCGTTATAATTATATTTTTCTTTACTACTGAAAGTCTGTTTTGATTTTCTTAGATAATCTTGATGTTTGAGATTCTCTTATTCTATATATGCCTTGAAAGACACATGATTTGTCTATGCACTCTGCTGCTCGTGTCGGATTAAGAGGATGCAACTAGGAGGAGTAACATAGTCATGTATTTGAGTAACATAGACAGTATTCCTAGCTAAAAGAAGGGAAAACACGTTGTCTATATCCTGAACATAGTGAAATAGTGATGTTAAAATCTAGACAGAAAGTTTAGAAGTGAAATATGCATATAATCATAAAGCATGATGTTTGGTATTTAGCTAGTTAAATGAGTTGAATTCAAAGTACACCATTCAGCTTGGTAGTTAATACTGCAGTAGTTGTGTTAGCTCATATAGGATAAGTCACATACTTGTACAAATTTGAAGAGACCTTTGTCGGATAGAGTACTCATCCTGGAAGCAGTTCCCTTGGAAACTTGACCTGCAAACTAGTCACGTGAATGGGTGGACATCTAACTGATATTAACAATGGGAAGTGCCTTGTGTAATAGTACCTTGGAAGATACTTCAAGCAAGGTGGGATTTTTCCAGCAAGGAAGTTGAAGGAGAAATCTCCAACATTTAATCGAGGAGACAGGCATAGTCCACTATGAGTTGTGGATCTGACAGGGCAAACAGACAGTATTCAGATAAAGTAATAATATACTGGAACATGGGCAAACATTGGTTTGAATGGTATTCGTATTGAAAATGCCATCAACAGAAAACGGTAACAGAAGTTGCATGGGCAAATTTAGCAAGTATTACAACTGATAATTGTCCTTTGGGTCCTAGTTTAGCAAATTCTTGCTGTAAAGTTCAGTTCAACCTTTTATTGTTTTGCATGAACCATGAATCTTTTGATGACAAAAATGAAATTTTGATGATCCTCACATCATATCCGATTTTCAGTCAGTGCTGCGTTCATATGATTGAAATGCATCTACTATATCAAGCAACATACAGAAAAGAAAGGAGTTAGGAAAAGTCACCAACCCAGTATCTGCCATAGGAGAAAAACCAGTAGCATTGCTACCTGGAATTGATCCTTTCAGCCTGTTCCTGTCCAACCTAAGCTCGACTAGATTCTGTAGCTTCCCCAGCTCCGTGGTATATTCCCGGTTAGTCCATTGGAATGCAAGTTTCTACACGAGATGAATGGAGCAGTCTTTAGTTTGAGCATCACAGAATCAGCGAAACCTGGAAATCTCAAATATACTGACAGAGCAGTCTCTATCTTACATAACGCTCACGCTGCTCAGTCCGCTGAGCTCAGGGGGTATAGGGCCAGCGAGCCGATTAGCACCCAAATCCAAGACCCTGAGGTTCCTCAGCGAGCCTAGTTGCTTTGGGATTGTGCCGAAAAGAAGATTGTGATCCAAATACCTGGCCAAAAGAGAGACATTCAGGGAAACCAAGTCCTGCAGAGAAGAGCTGAAAGCACAATGAAACAGCACATACAGCTCTTGCAGGAAGCCCAGCTGCCCGAGCTCCGGCGCGATGAATCCCTTGAGTGACGCGTTCGACAGCCTCCTGCAAGGTGCAGAGTCAGATCATCGAGTCGTCAAAATCATCAGTTTCATCTCAGCATGATTTTGACAGATTAGTCAAGTTCGAAATTCAGTTGGCCTTTTCCCGTGTAGACCAAACCTACTAATAAGTAGTGATGAAATCGAACTGGCACATCAGAGTTGTTCATACAAGCTACTTGCAGTTTGCACATCGCACATCAGAAGCATCTACATCAGAGGTGACTCAGTCCTTCTTGTTCCGTTTTGAGAGAAAGAGTTTAACTACCAAATCATAGTCACCAAACCACTTCACTCCTAACCCAAGTGGGCAGCTAAATAGAGCAGGTAGTGACAGATAGGGGGCAGTGAAGCAAAGGGTGGAGTGAGATCTAGGCGAGTGAGTGAGGGCGGTTTCTTACAGGGAGACGACGGAGCCCTGCGGCGAGGAGCAGATGACGCCGCGCCAGTCGCAGGCGTTGCCGTCGGCGTCGGTCCAGTCGGCGAGCGCCGACCGCGGGTCCTCGATGACCGCGCGCTTGAAGGCCAGCAGCGCCGACACTGCCACGAATCGAGCCGAAACATGTCAGAAGAAGATAAAAATGCATTTCTGGTTCGCGGATAGGAACAGAGGGTAGCACGAATTCGGAAGCTCGTAGATCAGAAAACGCGGGCGCGGAAGTGAGGGGGAAACAAAAAAAAACCCGAATTTTGAGCACTGATATCATGGAATAAACTTGCAATCTGTCACCTCCGTCTAGTCCGCAGCAGGCAGAAAATCGAAACAGAAAGGAAGAGATCACGGCCGAGATTAGGACAGGGATTTCAAACAGGAAAGGGACAGAGGCATGATCCCAGAGACAAACATCCACAGACAAGGCCGTGAAATCTCGCGAGAAGAGAAAATGAAATGAAGCAAGACAGAGAACATAAAAGAGCACTGACCGTCGCCGCGGCCGTGGTGCGCCGGTGCCGCCGCAGAGCACCGCAGCCCGCAGTGCAGGGCGAGGAGGAGCACGACCCCGGCCCAATGCCGCCCCATGTGACTCCGAAGCTGCGGACCTGCGGTAGCTCCAGCCCACTCTCGCTCGAGCAGCAAGAAATCACAGAGCCATGCTCCGCCGCCGCTGCTTACTGCCCCTCACCACCGCTTCTAGAGGAGGAGGTGGTTGGCTGGGGAGTGGGCGGAGCAGTTGAGTAAAGAGAGGGAGCGGTGCGGGAGCAGGTGGAGGCGAGTCGAGAGAGAGAGAATGTCGCGGTGATCTAGCGAGAGGTGGAGGTCGGAGGAAATAAATGGCGTGGCAGGGAGCAAGGAGAGAGAGGGTGGTGGTGGTGGATTAGTAGTTATTGCGCCCACTAACTCCGCCGTTAATTATTTATTAATTTCAACTAAAATTAAATTAGATACTCAATAGTAACGAGCGAGTGAGTAGTATTTTAGACTATCCATAGTGGGACTACATAGATAGTAATTTCAATGCCACGTAGTCAAAAAAAGTGATGTGACAAGTAATTAATTAGGAGAGAACGTTGAAGTAACATAGCTAGTTACCGAAACATCACATATACCAATACAATGTGAGTCCACAACCTAATTAATGAAGACTTACATGACACCACACTTAGAGCAAGTACAATAAGCTTATGTAAGCAGACTATAAAGATTAAAATAATATTTGTTGGATGACATGGAGGAGAGAGAAGAAGTGAGAGAAGGGGAGTGGGCTCTCATGCAAGAGCCAGCTCTAGCACGTGCTTCTAGGCACTTTGTGAGAGTGGGAGGTGGACCACATCTTAATAAAGTAACGCATTTTTATATCTAACTATTGTACATGTTAGCTATATGGCTGGCTATAGATGACATGGCAATCTCTTATAGCCAGCTGTTGGCTGTACTATTGTACTTGCTCTTATGTTACTACCACTATAGAGGTAGTAACATAAACTAGTAATTTACTAGTTTATGTTACTCTCCACTATGAGTAGTCTTATACTCTAGCAATTTCTCAAGGACTGCTGACCAAGAGTAGTGTAGTGTTCTTAATTTTGCACAGTTGGGCTAGTTTAAAGTTTAAACGTGTGTGCAGACTCCTGTCCCTTTGAATCTTCTCCGGGGAGGTCTGACCGTTCGTTTCTGATCATGTGGTCCAGTAATTTCTTCACTTTTTGTCTGCTTGCTTGGGGTTTTTAGATTTTCTACGGGGTGTGGTAAATCCAAGCTTAGAGATAGGGAGGCATATTTGGGTTAGACGTGTTGGCTCAAAACTTCATTGTTTTTAAATCTCGATTACACTAATTGGATCCAAAACCAAGGGCATGGGTACATGCTTTGGAGGGCGAAAACCATTATTGGCGGCGTTGTTTTCGCAAGTTGGCAATCTGGCCTTCACTGATTGGACATGGCTACGATGTTTCATCAAACTGGCCACATTTCGTTTCATCTTCGTAAACCGTTTTTTTTAGCGCTTTTAGCATCACTTTGAATAAGATCGATTGTTCTGTGTGGATAGAAGAGATTCGGAGACTTGGGGCTTTTCGAATTTGGATGCGTGGAAACAAATGAACTTTTTGGACTAAGATCGTGTGTCGCAGTCGTAGAAGGGAAACAAACAGCTTCTTCGACTTGTACCAAGTACTACGCTGGTAGTACCCCAGTATCTTTGTCTGGTAGTCTACGCCACGGTCACCTCCAAGTGAAGCTGGGCCCATCTGCAGCCACCTGGTCCTGCAAGACTTGACCGGATCGAACGCATGCATGGTCCCTTAACTTGCTCAAGCTCTATGGAGTGTTTAATTTACTTACTCTATTAGCCCGTAGATGCAGCTAGTCTTTACTATTAAAGCAGAGTCCGTGGTATGGTATCACACGTCTAACTAATTATAAGAAAATGCCACCGCCAGCTTATCTCCGTTGCATGCGGAAAAAAACTCATGTGCCGATCCAAATCCTATTTTATTGCTCACAAACAAACTAATCCGATCAGCTTGTCTTATCTTAACAAACAAAATTCCAAAACGCAGCAACTACCTCCTTGAGTCTCACATCGTCACCTCCTTCAGTTATCGCCGCCAATCTGCGCACCTTCTTCCACAGATATTCTGGCCGCTGTGAGCCATAAACCGTCGTCCGCACTCATTTGACACTGCCCTCCGTCGTGGCCTGGATCACAAGGGATTCAACTGGCAGGAGGACTGCCGTTCGTGTCACTGCGCAGCAGCGCCGGACCGAGTATTGACCTGGCCGGACAGTCGAGGAAGGAGGATATCCACGGGTTGGGCATCATGTTCAGAAGCGGTGGTCGTGGTAACCAAGAGCGATTTGGTCCATATAGGCATGGATGGATGCATGCATACTAGAGATGTAAGGCGCTTCCGTGCCGCAAATTTTCTACTATTCCCAATCTTCTTGCTATGTCGGCCTTATCCTATTCAGATGCATGATTACAGCGAATGACTAAGTTCCAATTTTTTTGAGTCCGAGGGGGTGAGGCGGAAGGCGATGACATTCCGTGTGAACCTTCTTAACATTCCGTGTGGCGAACACCGAGCATGCAGTCATGGCGGCGGCGACGGCGCGCGCATGCGGAGATGCGATACGCGCCAAGGGAAGGCCTCGCCAAGCAGCTGCAGCGAAGCGCTCGACATCAGTGCGTCTGCAGCGGCAACAATTCACACGCCTTTGCAAGCCAAGGCGGTGGCGACGCGTATATGCCGCTGCCGGCCACCAAGGCGACCTGGCCGGAGCAGTGCCTAGCTCGCTTTCGCCTTGACGGTGGCGACGCTGAAGACCACGACTCCATGACTAAGTATCCGCCAGGAGTAGAACCCTCGTGCACTCTGGATGCAAATCAAGAATATGACGTTTGTTTTCTCTTCCTAGCTTCATGCATGGTACATTGATACAATGTTTGCTTTCTCTTTGTTCTACTGTATCAGGTACAATGGAACCAAGAGAAAGAGTACGCGCACAGGTGCAGTAACATTGTAACACGCGTAGGCGAAGCCAGACCAAGTCAGAGGACAAGCACTCACGCAGACCCAGTCAGAGGAGAGGGGACGCATCCCGAGCCTTGTGCCGGTGGTGCGCCGCATCGCCCGGCAGAGCAGTGCCAGCCCGTGGCGCACCCGTCCAGGAGAAGGAGGCAGCGACTCCACGCGGCTCTGGCGTGCAAGCCGAGCGCAGCGCTGAGCGCTCCACACGCCGAAGTTGGCCGAGAGCCGATCGTGCTTCTAGCGGCAACGGCAACGACCGGAGCCTGCTGGTGCTTACTGTGGACGTTCTCGATTACACACGCCTAGCCGCCCAAGAGAGGCAGGCATCCGACCGGGCAGGGCTTTTCATGGGCGACGTAAGGACATGCATGGGGCTGGAGGTGCAACCGCGCCAGAGCTTTCTGGAGTCCCGAGGGGGTCATGGATGCCACGCCTCCGTTGACCACTGACATCCTCCTCGCTGACAGGCGCGTGCTCATCCTCAGATGTCGGGGGCAGTTCAACTTCGAGCTCTTTCCGCAAGACATCGATGCCTCGCCGCCGTTGACCTTCTTCCCGTTATCGGACGGACCACGGAGGTGGACGCCGAGAACAACTTCTATTCGTTCCTCCACGTCCTCCCCAACGTCCAGTCTTCGCCTTTCCCAATGACCGCGCGTCCGCGGCTCCGCGCCGTCGTCTTCGACCCCTACAATCCTCACGATCCCTGGCGACATGCCGAGGAATTACCCTTCCTCTGGCTCCTCCGTCTTTCTCCATTGATTGTTGGGATGAACTAGCCGGGGGAGATTCATACTTACTGGAATTGATTGTGTTGATCTTGAACTCGGAATTTATTCCTGCCTTCGTACGAACCCTGTCATTTGTTTCTTGGATTTAATTGTTCTGGCCCCGTATTACTTTTTAGTGGCTGTGAGCGGTCTAATTCAATTATCTCTTTTTCACGATTCAGTTTGCCTGCATGTATGGCAATAATATACTATCGATTTGTCCGCAGATTCTTCTGGAGATATCTTCTCATCTGTATGATGCCTTCACTACCTCTTTTCTCCTAAAAAGCAGGCTAGCTCTGCCCAGCGCTTGTTATTTCTTCAGGCAGATCTTTCTTGACACCCACCTTAATTTACAAGTTCGTTATTGTTCCTCCAAGGTAGAGTAAGATTAAAGATCCTAGATACATAAACTTTATTCTAGGCAGACAGTAATGGACCGCAGTCCAAATTGGAGGAGCTTCTGCAGCCCTCTAATACATACAGGAATTAACCATCATGTATAGATATTTTAGATGACAATAGTATGCTAAGTTTAAGTTTCAGCCGTTTTTGATCATGTCTTATGCTTCAGTAAAAAGCCTTGCACGTAACCGAACAAAGTATAAGTGTGATCGTCTTCCCCAGATACAAATGAGGAAACGAGGACGGCTAGAGGTTGCAACGACAGTGATGAACTGACTATCGTGTTTGGACTAGCGGAGGCGTGACCGAACTGCTCGCGAGATGCTGATGTCATCATTATCTTTACACAAGGCTTTTGCTATGCCGGGTAGTAACAAGAATGGAAATTATTGTTCAGATTTCCTGGATTTATGTATAACATCAGATTTTCTATAATCGTAGGTACCACAAGGTCGCTTGTTGCAGGGTGATGGTTTTTATGCATCTAGAGTTTCAAGGCAATTTGGACATATGTCTGATGGTACCACGGTACAGAAAGAAACTCTATCAAACTAAGCTATTTTCTACTTTTGCTTCCTAATAATTGGTTTGATGAAATTATGATGGATACTTTATTGACGTTCCTTGTCGTAAGAAGGGGTGTGAAAGCTTTGATACCGTATATATCATACATTGTCTGAACTGGCATCTAATTAATAGAGCTGAACCTTTGTATCTGGTTTTTAGTACAAATGTGACTTCACTTCTAATTGAATGCACACAAAGGCCAAAGCATGGTTTGTGTGTCCCTCTACTCCTTTACTAATCTACTATTCGTTGGTTTGTCATTGTGTTGTCTCTTATGTTCATCCGAAGTACCATTTGTCCTTAGTAATCTCTGCTGATTGTATGCTCTTGGTTATTTTTCTTTCGTGACCTTGTGTGCTTGTTTCAACAGTCATTTCAGATTGGATGCATGCAAAAAAAAATTGAAACGAAGACAAAATCTTTGCATCATCCATTAATTAAGAAGAAGGTGTCCGGTTTATTTGCGGAAGAAACCGGGCGAAAACCATACAACAAACATATTTGGTCTCTATATTTCTACTCTGCAAAAAATTTCATATAGAAGGAAGTGGTTTTCCTCGGTTTTAGCAAGTCATAAATAGTAATGTCTATGGCTGTATGGCAATTTCGGAAATGGCTCACTTAAATCTAAACACTATTTCAGGTGAAGAGTTAATGTTGGTACATGTCAATGCTGAAGTGCTAAGGATTCGGCAAACTGAGACAACTTTATCAGGTACTCCGTCCGTTCATAAAAGGATGTCTCAATCTAGCTCAAATTTGCATATATGTAGACATGATTTAGTGTGTAGATACCTGCAAATTTTAGATAGGTTGAGACATCCTTTTGTGAACGGAGGGAGTATAAGTTTACTACGAAGCTTTGTTCAGAATATTGCGAAAAGATAGGCCATCTTATGAAGTGCTAAACTAAGTTATCTTCTTCAAACACAACAAAAAGAAT
Source organism: Poa pratensis (assembly GCA_947311845.1). NCBI lineage: Eukaryota > Viridiplantae > Streptophyta > Magnoliopsida > Poales > Poaceae > Poa > Poa pratensis. Next base: position 2,621,736 of record CAMZMU010000050.1, on the reverse strand, counting down.
TGTTTTGTTTGTTCTGCTATTTCTACGTGTATGAGGTGCATATACCAAGTATTCAGATCAAGTATGAGCTGAGGATGAGAGGGAAGGAATAAATTGGCTTAGATGATTTACACGTCTTAAATGGTATACTTTTATTCTTCCAGTTAACACAACAACCTTGTAAACCTGCAAGAAAGCCCTAAAGATTTTCAGGTTTGGAAAATAATGCAGTCTTAATACACGTTGGACTTGTGTGTACCAATCCAAAAGTATGAAGAGAATATTTACCCGTTGCTTTTTTGGTAGTGCCGACTTGCAAGGAGAAGATGCGACCCACTCTGAAAAATTAAGTTTGATAAATTTCATTGAACTACGTCCGGACATCATCAAATAGAATATAACGCCAATAATATGCTTTGGGTTTTCAGGCTATACACTTTTGCCAAGCAATGCACAAAGTCCGGTGTTTCTGACTCTAATTTGTGAGAATTTCTTCCACTTGTTTTATCGAATTTGTTTTGAACCTAGGGTGACTACATAGATGAGGATGAAGTATATGTATAACATAATATATAATCTGAAATTCTTGCATTAGAAAGTATGTCTTTGTCATGCGTGTAGATGGTAGGAAATCAACCTTCCAGATCCGAATAGTGTGGACTCGGTGAGTACATTACCACTTATTATTAATTTTGAATAAGTTGTGCACGAATTCATCCATGTACTTCAAAACCGCAAAACTCATCATCTGCAAAAATCATGGTTCGTTCTCTAATCCAGTTTCATCTTTGAAAGTAGGATCCATTAACATCAACTTTTGGATCATCTTGGACATGGGATAATGAGATTAAACTTTTCGATGAATTGTTAATATTTTTCCTTAGATGAAAATGATGATGCTTTTTGTGATGCTGACAAAAATTAAGAGCAAGCCTTCGCTCAAAAAGTACATTGTGAAATAATATTATGCATTTACTCAAAGATAGTTGATGTGCACGAGAATCCTAAAATTACACACAATTAGTGTGGAAATATTAGAATATTTATACCCGTTGCAACGCACGGGCAATTAACTACTCCTCCGATCCGTAAAAACTGACGTGAGCTAGAGTAGTATTTTGTACTTCCGCAGTACTCCGTCCGCGAATCTTTATTCGGACCGGAGGTAGTAGTATAATTAGTGTACCGAAAAATCATATTGACAAAAAAACTTCAAACAATCAAAAAACTTCAAACAATCCAGCTAGGTCTCTTTGCGAAGGATGTCATTGCTACGGACAGCCATAATAACCACATGAATTGATGAGAGAAAAAAGTGTTCATGCGACGGTACCAACCGGGGCTCGGATCACCGTGCAGGCAGTCCACCGAAAGAGACAAGAGATCAAAAGCAGCATTCAAGGCCACCCATCCAAACAGGTGCCTATTTTCATGCTTTGATTTCCCTACAGTAAGTGCAAAAGATTCTAACTAATCCTTAATTTCAGTTTGGATAATACTAGTCTTATATCCATCCTCTGCCTCTGGTATACTCCGTTTTCAAATATAACATGTTTTAGGCTTTATCCACATTCATATGTACAGAAATATATCTAGACACTTTTTTAGTGCGTACATTCACTCATTTTAGCATGCATCTAGACAACATGTGGAACATCTAAAACATCTTATATTTAAAAACAGAGGGAATAGCTCGCAAGCTGCAAGCGTCACCCCCCATTGCCGGCATTCATTTAACGTGGCGTACAAGGGCAAACCGTATTTGTAATAAGTTTGTCTGAATTTCCGACGGAAGGAAGCTAGGTAGAAATGCCATCCACTCTACTCATGCTTATGCAATTGGCTACCCAGCAAAGAAATGGCCCCGGTCAGTCATATCTGTAAGCAAAACCACTCCAAGATTGCTGCCTCCTTGATTTCTCACACTAGATTAGACCGGTGCTGTGGGGCTGCGTAGCTCAAGACACACGAGAAGAAAAAACACATTTCCTTCGGATGATGGGCACTGGCCAAGCATGTGAAAATGTAGGTAACAATATCATTGCAGTGAGCGCCAAGATGGATGTTTCCGTCCATCCGCCCACCATCTTCCTGAACCCACAATCCAAGCAAAGCCCAAAATATGCATCTCCCTTTCGGCAAAAGGGTAGTAATGTTTTTTCCTTGAGAGGACCGATTTTCATTTTTTTTTTTCAGCTGTAAAACAATGTCAGATTTTCCTTGAGGTGGGGTCCTTGTCCCAGCCTAGAGGATGATGGCACACCTACTAAAGATCCCAGTGGCTGAAAACAGGGCAGTCCACTGGTACTAGTCTTGTTCAAAAATAAACACTGGTACTAAGGACCAAGTTTTTAAGTGATGATCAAGGGTGGCACTATGCTCATCATACCATAAGCAAAGCATGTCTTGTGGTGTTCAAGGCAGTGCATGTGCTCACTTGGGGGCCAGGCCTTTCTGGTCTCCCTTCTGCCTCCATCTTTCCCTCTCTGATGTTGCCACCTCTTAATCCCAGCAAATCATCATCAGATGGTCCTGTCTTCTCTCTTCTATTCCAATCCCAACACATGTTGCCTCTGCTAAGCATGATTAGATATGCACTTAGCAAAAGTGGTTTAGAGGACAAGTGTGTTGTGCTTAGCAATGATCCTGGAAGCTAGCAATGCTTTTGAAAAGTGGCTGGTAGTTAGTTAATGGGAAAGGGAGATGATGAGGTGAGGCGATGGAATAAACAAAGAGAGGAGAAGGCCTTTTGAAGCTTTGTCATTTGTGTTGGATAATTGCAGCCATCTGCACTGCATCCATGCACCAGGTTCCAAGCATAAACAGACAGCACGCATAGATTCTGGAGAATTGGACTGTTAAACTGTTTCCTGAAACCATGCATAATTATTAGTTTTGTCTGGTTTGTTTATAGGCAAATCTAACAAACTCCACAAGCCATACATGGTTGCCATTTTTTTTCTTTTCAAACTGGCACTCTCTCATGCATCAACATAAAGAAAAGATTTTGACAAATCCACATCTTTTCTACTTTAAAGTATCTCGTGACAGTATGGTGGGTGAAGTGGTAGTGTAGAACAGAACAGTAGAACAGTGGTGTGAGGCTCAAGCAAGTACATCTTTCTTTTGAGAAGATCCTAAGCAATACAAAAGTCCTCTCTACTCAATGCTCACTGCACCATACCACAAATCCCACAATGGGAGGCTCCAACTGGCACTGAACGATTCCCTTGACTTGCAAGTGAAGCCAAACAAAGAAATAAAGAAGAAATCTCAAGATCTGTTACAAACTTTTTCCTCCTTGCAGTTTGTTTGTTCAGCTCCAGCTCCAGGAAGGAAGGGAAAAAAATGCTGGAAGAAGCAGAACAGTGGAGTACTGGTGCCAAATCAGATATACTGTTGGCCTGATGTGTTGTCAATTGCTCAAGGACTGGAACGAGGACTGGAGTGGACAGTTTGGTGTGTTGTTATGTTGAGAGAGGGCCATCAGCTACTGAATTATATTGATAGCTGCTTATTAGATCATTGATCATAGAACAGATGGAGAAGTGCCAATGCCACATATCTTTGTCGATTATAAGTCTGCACATTATTGTTTTATTTCAGAAATCTGTTGTTCACTTCATCACTGCATAGGCAAGTCTGCATATGTCTTTTGGGGCCAACCAGAAGTTCTACACCAAGCAAACCACACAAACAATCGGTAGGTTGCATTTGATCCTGCTCAACAGTTAACTCTCGCTATCTATCACTCTCGTCGAAGTCGTAGTAGTTAGCAATAGCATACGCGTTTTCCTTTCCTAACTATGAATATCAAGCATGTTATGTACTCACGCACGATGTTAGTCATCGCTTTTAGTGATCCATAATAAGTCTTGTTTATTAGCAGCTAGTACCGTTCCTTTGCTATGTTGAGAGCAGTTAACCCGTACTGAGCAAGCACTGCACTCAACGGTCGATCTCGACCCCAAACTAAACTTATGCTAGCAATGGCATACTGGATACTGAACTACTTTCACCAAAATTTATGGCGACCAAAATATGCTGACACTGTTGACCACGGGTGCGGTGGCAGTGCACCATGTGTATGGACTCCTGGATGTAGTAGTAGCACAGTGCGTGCAGCAAGTTTGGACCAGCACAAAGAAACTACAGCCATCTTGAAAAGTTAGACCTGATTTTGCACTCCTCTTTTAGCCAAGATCTTCATGATGGCAATAAAGTCATGGCCGGCTACGCACCGCAAGCTGCCAGAATGAAGCACCCCGAATGGCAAAACGCCCAGAAGCCTATCAGTTCTGATTGCCGAAGTTACTGCACTGTCAGTTCTGTGAATCTACCTCTAATAGGATTGGGGAAGAGACGAGCTGACAACTGTTATATTCAGTATCTTAACAAGGCAGAGTCCTGGAGAGTGTCAATGAGAGCATATCTCAGACTAATTTCGATCAGACATGAAGGATGTTGTATTATAAGTGGATACTGATTCGTGTAACTTCAGAACTTCAGACACCTGTTACAAGGTGGCTGTGGAAGAACTTTTATGATTTCGCATAATTAGGACAGAAGGTATGATCTAATGAAGTTTAATAACAGATCAAAACAACTTCAACTTAAGGTTCTAAGAGCCCATAAAACAAAGTAGAAAGCCTAAACTGAACCTAGAAATTCTCTTTACTAACGTACAAGTTATACCATGCAGACATATCATACTTCAATTCAACCATTAACTTCGTAAGAGATGCTTACAACCAAAGCACCAGCATTAGTACTAACATAAAGGAAAACCCCCACAAAAAATAAAAGTAAAAGAGAACTGCTCCAACGCAAAAGACGTATGCCAAAACTAAATATGCACGCTTTCAGTATTTCTTGGCGATGTCTTGTGTTTTTTCTGTATTAACAAAGTACCAAAATGACCGGCCCTCTACAGGGTATCCAGATTAACACGCTTCAACACATGCCCAGTTGTGATGTATTGGTAAGCGGCTAGCTAGTAGCCAGCAATGAAGAGCAAACATCCAGCGGTAGCCTAAATCAGATCATGCACATTTTGACAAATTTGAGATGGATAAACACAGCGATTGAGACCCGAAGGAGCTACACAGCCAGAGTTCACATATGTAATTCTCTCACTAAGAACTAAAAGAACAAAAGTTACACAGCTAACAATCCCTAAAAACAACTCATAGTGCCTAACATCACACATTTGCTACAGGCTACAGTTGTAAAGGACTTCGGAGTTGTGCAGAAGTATACATGCTGCAAATAAGTTGAAAGAGCTAATATACCAAACTGCTCTACTAAGTGAAATCAGGGGAACTTCACACACCAACCTCTGGCACACGGCATAGAACATGTACGGTTATCACCGTGGAACTTTAAAAGAATCAAGAGATGCTGGCTTAGCACGCCACCGCCCGAAAAATGAGGCTTGTCGAAGAAGCCCAACCATCTGCTGGTACTCGCAAGCCATATCCTGCAACAGAGATCAGACACCTTGAGCTTAATCATTGCTCGAAACAAACAGGAACATTTAACGTGCTCTTAACTCATTATGCATTTGAGTAAATAGGTCCTACAGTATAAGATGAAATACCTTGATTGCACGATAGGGCTGTTCTTCATGCTTGAATTTTGTGACTAATGGATGTTCAAGTGACATAAAGGCCTCTGCCAATCTTATCCTGCCATCGAAACACAGATTATCATGACATGTTTACATCAGGATGTTAGAAAACTGCGAAAGGAAACTACCCCTTACTTGCACAGCAATGACTCGGTGGAGGGTAAACATGCTGCCTTTGAAGATGTACCTTGTTTTCTCCCTGTTGTTCCTAAAACAACTTCATGCAAACCGGATTTATTCCAGCATATTGAGTACCTAACAAAGATAAACGGCAAACTAAGCTTTTATTTATACATAGAGATACAATAAGAACAAAATGAAAAAGAGTTCAAAATGGCAACAAACCATATAACTAACTACCCGCATGTCAAAGGGGGTATATCTCCCGGAGTCTGCTGAAACTCTTCTGGCGGAATAGGTGCCTCGAAAAATAGTGGCTGCAGGCATAGAAAAGGTCCACTAACATGACTCGTGAAGAATTTTTTGTCTTACTGCCAAACTAGAAGAAATGAAAACCAACCATGTTCGGCTCAAAAGAGCGAAGGAATTTTCTGGATAGAGATGACAAACGAGTAGAGAGAACTTTCTCAACGTTACTTTCAATACAAAACCCTTCAGGTGCACCATCAGGCGGCTGTCCAATGATAATGGTGGACAAATACAAGGGTTGCAGAATGTGTGACAGCAATGCACCTGTAGAATAACACAATGCACAAAGTCATCACAGCTAATCTAGTAAAATTCATGATCAGTAAAGGGGGAAAATATAACTGAAATAAAACCATGGCTACACATGGCATCATTCATTCAGATATGACGTGATATTAATATGAAGGCCAAGTAGCAGTTTGCAAAGGTTACAAACTTCAAACATCTAAGATCTCCAGGTGTTTGTTAGGCACTGTGGAAGATAAGGTATCTACTCTAGAGTCTAAGGCATTTCTCAGTGCAATGCACTTGCACAGTCTCCATATTATCACAAGGTATGGCTACGGGCAAATTCTTCTTTTCAGCCATCACTTGAAAGCCAACTGGAAGTGGCAAATATGTACCCAAAGCAAGTTTTCAGTGGTATATTTGGAACCTGAAAATTTTGAGTGGCATTTGGGCATACGGACAAATGGTATGTATGGAATTTTCTTATATTGCTATGCACATCACATGATTAATACCACTAAATATCAAAATAAGTGATTTTACATAGTCACGATATGGATCTACAAATGATTCTGGAACACAAACCTTGAATTCCGACAATGCACCAGCGAGTAATTTTGTCAAAACAGCTCATCGATAATGTTGTGTCGCCACGCCCCGGTTTCCTTTGTAAAAAACCACCATCTGATAAGCAAAGCAGTGCGTCAATTAGGAAATGTGTAATGAACTAAAAACAATGCAAACACAGATGGAGGTCAAACACCTACAGGGTCTAAAGTTCAAACCCCCAGTTAAGCATTGAACAAAAATATCTAGATGCTCCAGTTCCAAGTCTAGCAAGCATCTTGCCTGTTTGTCATCACTAGTGTGAAGTTGTCAAATAGGTGTACCTACAACACATCCATGGACCGATTGACAAACTAAATGATCTTGAAAACCTCTGTACCAGCCATGGGCTGATTCAGAAGGTTTTTCTCCAAATCTACAGGTTATACACTTAGGGCCTGTTTGTTTCCACTTCCGCTTCCGCTTTTGGAGTGGAAAAGCTGAAGCGCAAACAAACGGCACGAAATAGAAAAGTGCTTCTCAGAAGCGCGGTAGAGAAATGCACTATAGAATCGAACCGAAGCGGAAGCAGCGCGAGAGCAGCTTCCCGCAACTTCCAACTCATGTCCCGAAGCGTTATTCTCCATTGCCCACTTTGTTGCTCGAAATTACGTGCAGGCTGCCATCGCGTGAGCAGGAATGCTTTACTTCTCTTCGCACGGCCGTGTACTGCGTGTACTTTGGCTTCGCATGGTATTAGCGTGTACTTTGGCTTCGCATGGCCTCTCTACGTGTACGTAACACATACTCCATATCAGAAAAATATATTTCTTTTCGAAATAATTTGTACACGAAATATGCACGCGTTGAGGAGTAGGTTCCATTCTCATGATCGGTTTCTAATTTCGACGAATGTATCTTCTTAATTTTGTATCGAAGTTTGCAGCATTTCTTGACGAATTTTGTCAAATTCGCCACACTCAGTCTACCATTTGAAAATACCTTTCACGGATACATGAATCTCGCCGTTTTCCGCAACTTTCGTGTTGTAATTTTTTCGTTTTAGCGGACATATATGAATAGATCAAGATCATGTATCTATGTATCTCGTTCCCGTCGATCATGAGAGGAGGACTTCTAGCCGCCGACTCGCTGTTTCTCATACGTCGCCGTCCCCCTAAGCTTCTCCGATGTTCGGTGAATATAAATAGATAAACTAAGATGATTTAGTTATCTAAACATCATAATAATGAATTAAATAAGTCAAAAGCAATTGTTTCGCTTCAAATCGGCACTTATATAACATCTTCAGCACTCAGGGGCATTCCAGATATTTCACCCAGAAAACCAACAGCTACAGCTGCCAACAGCACTCCTACCAAACATCAAATCTCTGCTTCCTGCAGCTGCTTCTCAACACTGCTTTTCCACAGCTCAACAGCTACAGCTGCTTCTCAAAAGCTGCAGCCCAAACAAACAGACCCTAGAAACAGCTCAAGGCATGAACTTAGAACTCTGCTGAACACCAAGAAACGAGAAAGAAGCATACCAGTGCATCCATTCACCACATTCGCCAGCTGTTCCCTTGGAACCTCAGAGGGTGACGGCGGCACCGGCATGACCCCACCTGCACCAATTCACAGTAGCAACGAGCTAAATGAATTGTTCATACTCCCAAGAGATAATTCAGCTCTGAAAGAACAGAGTGGAAAAGCCATGGTACATACAGGGGAGCTGGGTGATGTAGAGATGCAGCTGGTGTCCCTCCCTCATCCTCCATCGCCCGTCTGCACCGGACGGCACCAGCCACCTCGGTGGGCTGTCGGCGCCGATCTCGGCGTAGACGAGGCGGAGGAGCGCGCGGCGGGCGACGACCTCGGCATGAGCATCGTGAACGAGGTCGCCGCGGGGCCCTAGACGGGACGCGCCGAGGCACTTTGTGCCCGTGGCGAGGGAGAGGACGGCGGGGCCGAGCGGGTCCTCCGGGGAGGAGAGCAGGAACGCGGCCAGCACCGTGGACTCGCGCCCCTGCGGCTTTCCCTTCTTGGGAAGGGAGGAGTATTGGCGGAGGGCGGCCGTCGAGGCGGCGGCGGCCCACCGGACGCCGTCGTCTCGCGGCGGCGGTGAGGTGGAGCGGCGCATTGCGGCGGCGAGCAGGACTCCGGTGGGTTTTTTTTTTTAGATGGAGTCCTGAGCGTACGGAGGTCAACGGAGAAGTGAATAATTATAGCGGAGAGAAGACGTATTAGAAAGCAGAAGACGGCTACTATGATTACGCTTTCATGGCACGTTTGGACTAAACAGAAATCGTACGTGATGTTTTTAGTTTCCAAGTGTGGGTCGGCTTGCATGCCATACTGTGTACGTGTCCTACTAGTAACAGTTTTGGTTTAGAGGGTCGATCGGTTTGGTATCCTAATCGTACGTGAGTTAAGCTTGTTTATCCGTGTACGAGTCAGAGTTCAGGTCGTGGCTGCACCCATTTTAAGAAGTCGTGGTTGATTCTAAGGCAGCAGAAAAAACGAAAAGCAATACAAAATATTACGAGGCACGACACGTGTCTCTGACAATCTTTGTGTTCCTGCGTTCGTGTGACATTTGGGTTCTTGCGTCTTCGTTGTGAACAATCGAATTGTCGCGAGATCCTGTGTTCGAGCCTTGGGCAAAGCTAGCATTCGGCCGAAATGGACGTGCTATGCACGGACGCGCTCGTTTCCGTCCTCCGCCGCCTCTCTCCGCGCAACCTTGCCGTCGCCCGTCGTGTTTGCACCTCCTGGCGCGCCACCATAGACGGCCACCGCCTCCTGCGAGGTGACCTGATCCCGCTCACGCTGGACGCTGTCTTCTTCGATACGAGATGTCCGAGCGGCCCGAACCTCTTCTCCCATCGATCTATTAGGCGCATTATCACCGCTAGGCTCGACTACGTCAGATCGTCGTCGTGCCTCTGTCTCCTGGATTGTTGCAATGGCCTACTACTGCTCGACGGCCACGTGGTGAATCCCGCCACGCGACAGTGGGCGCGGCTGCCGCCGTACCCGCCACCGTGCACCGTGTTGGACTGTACGGCATGTGTCAACAAGCTCCAAGAGTACCTTGTCTACAACCCCATCGCGTCGCCGCAGTACGAGGTGCTGAGGATCCCACGTATTGCCTACAACCTTCCAGAGGGGCACATCGCTAAACATGAGTGTTGTGTTGGACCCGTCTCGGACATGGAGTGGCCGCCGTCGCCATACATCATCGATGTCTTCTCGTAAAAAACAAAGTGTTGGAAGTCGAGGTCGTTCGTGCGACAAGGAGGTGTCGCGGGAACGGTTGCCGATTTGAAAACTCCCTATCACTATCTGACTCACTCCGCATATTGGAACGGGTCACTCTACGTTCGATTCCAAGAAGGTTTTGCTTTGAGGTATTTCTACTCATATATAGCGTTTACTTTTACTATTATTTATTTATTTAATTTAAGGGGTGGTTTTGTTTTCTTTTTTTGCAGAATCAACTTATCGAATGATGATACCTACCGAGTACTTAAATTGCCGAGAGGAAACAAGGGAACACCTCGTCTAGGAAAATCCAAGAAAGGAGTGTATTGCACGTTGATTCATGAACGATGCATAGCCGAAGTTTGGTTCCTCGATGAATCACATGATCAGGTAAATTGGGTACTAAGGAACGAAATCAACCTTGAGCCCACCGTGATAAAATATCCTCGGAATCATTTTCCATATGAACCATGGAGCGTACAGCAAGATTTTCAGGCCGAGTGGTTGTTGAAGAACGAAGGCAACATTAACAATGTAGATAACAATAAAGTGTCGGCGAAAGATGGTTTCAAATGGGACTGGCACCATAGAAACACAATCGAAACAACGGGCTGGCCTTTCGAGTGTTTTGGATATCATCCATACGAAGAAATTGTCTTGTTTTATGATTGGCGTAGTACTGTAATCGCATACCACATGAATAGCTCCAAGGTTCGTCGTTTGGGGACGTTGGATATCTGCCATAGCGACCGCGAAAGAGAGTCTTTTGCATATGCCCCTTGTTGGAAGAGGGACCTACCTGGAAGTTTATGCTGATCTCTCCGCCATAGGTGTAATTTTGTATGCAACTAATCAATCCCAGTTTGTTATCAGTCTTATTTTCAATGTGTCTCCAATCCGTAGTATAATTTCTCTATGCAGTGTGTCTCCAGTTTTAATTATTTTCCTTAATGCTGCTTCTTCTGCGCCCTTTCCGTATTGGTGTTCCTAGATATACTGGAATTATGTTCTCAAAAAAAAAAGATATACTGGAATTATATGCTGCCCTGGAGTCTAGAGAACACAGCAATGGTACGGCTTCTGATTTGATTTTGGGGCACGGATATTCGCTCGAAAGTTAAGCATAACACGAACGCGCTTGCGCGTGAGGGATTGTGGTAATTCAAATGCAGAGAAAATTTCAAGTTTTATGGTGTGAACTGTGGTGCCAAGCCGCCAGCTGGCATGGTTGATCTGTTCCATTTACGCGGACTATCAATGTCGCCGTCGGTACAATCCAATGCGTATTTGTTTTGTACTAACTAACTACACGTGTGTTGCAACAGGATATAAATATTCTAATGGTTCAACACTAAGCATCTCAAACATGTAATTTTAAAATTCTTGTGCACATCAAACGTCCGTTGTATATCCAGTCAGCTAGAGAGTCAGCTGTATTTAACATGAAAGTGCAGTTTCAGAAGAAAAAAACGGAGCCCGAGCTACATGGCTCTTGGTATTTTTCAAAATTCTTCGACATTTTGAAGTTTCAAAATTCTGAAAAAATTCTAGATATGGCCAATGATGCTTTCTACCAACGGGGAAAATCACAAGGTGAAATACCTTATATTTTGGCTACATAAAAATGATTTATTTTTTTGACAAATGTTAGAGGTTTCAAAATCTGCACTGTCTAATTTCTTAGACCCACAATTTTGTCAATTTTGCACAGCCCAAAATACAGAGCTTTCGATTTAAATTTTTGTACACTCTTAGAATACATCATCATCTACATTTACGATTTTTTCAGAATTTTCTGAAACTTTAAAATGCCTTTTTTCGAATTTTGTAAAATCTGGGCTCCATGTAACCCAAGCTCTAAAAATCCACTCCCAATTACTTCCACATATATGTTAAACAATGTCGCCAAAATTTACATGTCAACTTCGTAACTTACTGGATATAATAGGCACACAAACCTGCCCTCTGAGAACTAATAGTGTGCAACTACCACTTCAAATTAAGCACACAACCAATTTTGAGAACTAATAGTGAGCAACCCTATATCACACAAATGTGCCATCCTAACTATAATAGGTATGCACAATACTCAGCGGTAAATTGTAGTAACTGTAATAGGCAGGCCGCGCTTGAACACAACGCACGGGAAATATCATATCAGGCTTGGGGTGCTCATCCATGGGTTTTTGCTCCATCTCATGTTTCTCAACAGCTGCTCATCAAGAATCCGCTTTAAGCATTGATGCCTGGCAATTTACCTTGATTTCACTGATACGTCTCAAACGTATCTATAATTTTTGATGTTCCATGCTGTTATTATATCAATTGCTACATGTTTTGTTTACACTTCATAGCATTTTTATGCATTTTCTGGGACTAACCTATTAACAAGATGCCAGAGTGTCAGTTCCTGTTTTCTGCTGTTTTTCTCTTTCAGAAAAGCTAGTCGCAAAATATTCTCGGAATTGGACGAAACGAAAAGCACCGTCAATATTTCACCGACATGATCACGAAGACCAAAGGGGAGTCGGAGAGGAGCCAGGGGCCACCACGCCAGGGCTGGGCGTGGATGAATCGCCTTTACCTTCGGGCACCACGCCAGGGCTGGGCGTGGCCCCCATGCCAGCCGCGCTGGGGGTGGCGTGGGCCCCCGGAACCTTCCAGACGCCGCCCTTTCGCCTATATATTCCCGATGCTCCGTAAACCCTAAAGGACCCGATCATATTCCACGAAAAGTTCCGCTGCCGCCGTCGTCGTCAAACCTAGATCGGGGGGTTCTGAAGCTCTTCATGGCACCCTGCCGGAGGGGAGATCATCACCGGAGGGCTCTACATCGCCATGCCTGCCTCCGGAGTGATGCGTGAGTAGTTCATCCTTGGACTACGGGTCCATAACAGTAGCTAGATGGTTGTCTCTCCACCTTGTGCCTCCATGTTTAGATCTTGTGAGCTGCCTAACATGATCAAGATCATCTTTATGTAATGCTACATGTTGTGTTTGCTGGGATCCGATGAATATTGATACTATGAGCAAGTTGTTTATCTATCTCCATGTTTATGTTGTTTATGATCTTGCATGCTCTCCGTTGCTAGTAGATGCTTTGGCCAAGTAGATACTTGTAACTCCAAGAGTGAGTATTTATGCTAGAGAGTGGGTTCATGTCTCCAGAAACCTGGGCTAGTGACAGCAAGGTCTAAGGTTGTGGATGTGCTGTTGCCACTAGGGATAAAACAATGATGCAGTATCTACGTGTCATTTGCATTGTTTACATTACACACTTTGCTTCATGCAATAATCTGTTGTTTGCAACTTAATACTGGAAGTGATGCGGATGCTGATGGATTATTTAGGCATAGATGTGTTGGATAGCAAGTCTATGTACTTTGTTGCAATGCCCAATTGAATCTCATAATGAACATCTTGTCATATATTGCATTGTCATGCACTCTCTATTTGTCAATTGCCCAACTGTAATTTGTTCACCCAGCATGTTAGTTATCTTTTATTGGAGAGACACCACTAGTGAACTGTGGACACCTACTGCAATCATCTGTTCCTTGTTACTTCCTGCAATCTCTACTGTTTCCACACAATACGTTTAACCCTTTGTTTCAGCAAGACCGGAGAGATTGACAACCTCTCTATTTTCGTTGGGCAAAATAGTTTGGTTGTGTTGTGTGCAGGTTCCACGTCATCCGCCGGAGTCCCTAGTGTTGCGCCGCGCTACACTCTGCTGCTGCTGTCACCTTCTGAAGCACCTTCGCTTGGTTCGATAAACCTTGGTCATATTTCAAGGGAAAACTACTACTGCACTACATCATACCTTCCTCTTGGGGTTCCCAACGAACGTGTGTTGTACATGCCATCAAGCACTTTTCTAGCGCCGTTACCGGGGACATTGGAGAGCTTCGGGAGTCTCACACTTCCAATCTCATTACTTTGTTTTTGTCTTATTTAAATATTATGTCTAGTTCTTTACTTGCTATCAATGTGACTTTTCTTGAAACTAGTCCTATGGCTGAAAACAACATGAGAAAGTTTTATGAAATTTATCTTGAGCTAGGACATGATGTGTTTGAAAAGAAAATTAAAAAAACCTATGGAACTTTATTTGCATGATAGTACCAATGTGATTTGGTATGCACTCTTTGAACATGGTTGTTGCTAATGCTATGGAAAATCTTAAGCTTGGGGAAGTTGGTAATGATTATATTGAAATAACTCCTTTTGGTAAAATTAAAGAAACAAGCTCCTTGACTCAAAAACCAAAAATAACAGAAGTACCAAATATATTCCCCAATGCTGTTTATGAAAATCCATGCTATTTTGATAAGTCTTATGATAATCCTCTAGTTATGCCTAATTTCGAAATGCATGGTAATGAGGAAGTTTGCTTAGAAAATGTTTATGATAAAGCTCTAGATGATGGTCCTATGTTGCTTGATAATATTATGCATTCTACTGTTGAGAGTGGTCAATCATCTTGTTTGAATATGTCTAAAAATGGGTTTGAAATTTTTGATCCCACTATCTTGGATCAGCTTGATAAAAATTATGTGTTTGTAGAATATGAAAAGCATGCTTTATGTGATAGTTATATTGTTGAATTTGTTCATGATTCTACTGAAAGTTATTATGAGAGAGGAAAATATGATTGTAAAAGTTTTCAAGTCACTAAAACACCTCTCTTTGTGTTGAAAGTTTTAAAGTTGCATTTGTTGTATCTTCCTATGCTAGTTGTTTTATGCTTCAATGATTTGTTTTACTACAAGATTCCTTTGCATAGGAAGTGGGTTAGACTTAAATGTGTTTTGATATTTGCCTCTTGATGCTCCTTTTGTTTTTCAACACTTATTCTTATGAGAGCATCATTAAAATCTTAAAGCCTAGCAAAAAGGCATTAAAGAAAGCGCTTTTGGGAGGCAACCCATTAGTCAAGGAGTCTTATTTACTTCTGTAACAACTCCTTTGTATCTTTTATTTTCTTTTTGTTGTACCAAGAAAAGTCACTTATGACAAGATGGTACCTATTTTCGGATTACTGCACAGGAACAGATCTCTGGACGTCACCGTTTATTACGGTATAAATCAGAAAACAATCGTATTGATCTGACATTTTTTGTGTGTGTTCCTGACGTAGTTACGTAACTTTCGTACGACTAGAGTTTTTCGATTTACGCGATGGAAATGCCTCGGCAAAAATCATCTTTACGGACTGTTTTGGTTTTGACAGATTCTGTCTTTGTTTTGCATTCTCTCTTTTACAAGTTTTGAGTGAGTTTCTTTTATGGTGGAAGAGCCTCACTTGAGCCTAATATCAGTAGCTAATGTTTGAAAATATTTGCTTATGAATTGTGTAATATTTGCTTATGAATTGTGTCCTTACAAAAACTTTGTAGGATTATTTGTTTTGATGCACTAACCTGCTAATGAGAAAAATGTTGAGTTTTGGTGTGAAGGAAGTTTTCATGTGTTAAGAGAGGAGGATGATATTACAAGATCAAGAAGAGTGAAGAGATTAAGCTTGGGGAGGCTCCCATGGATCTCCCCAGCATATTTCAAGAAGACTCAAGCATCTAAGCTTGGGGATGCCAACAAATTATCAGGTCATCTCTAGTGAGACTATATTTTTATTTCTTCACATCAAATGTACTTTTCTTGGAGCGTCAGTGTGTTTTGTTTTCAGTTTGTTTTGTTTTGTTTGCTGCTCTATACTTGTTAGATCCTAGCACTCTTGTTTGGGAGAGAGACACGCTCCACTTTTTCATTAGAATACTCTTGTGCTTCACTTATACTTGTTGAGTATTCCTGTCTAGCTACTGCTATTGCTTCTAGCTCTCAGTTTTCATGTATCTCTTGTTAGAGCTATTAGTTTCTTTTGAAGAAAGTACTCTCTTGCTTCACTTATATTTGTTTGGAGAGTTGTTAAATAATTTGATTGGTGTTTGGTTGGACCAGAAAATGCTATGCATGTGGTAGTGGTATAAAATGCTTACATGAATCTTGTAGATCATTGTCTTGAGTAATTTGATACTCGTCAATTGTTTTGAGTTACCAAGTAAGGAATGATTAAACTTGTGCATCATGTAAGTAATGGCTATTAGTGAAGAACTACT
The DNA here is from genome assembly GCA_947311845.1 of Poa pratensis. NCBI lineage: Eukaryota > Viridiplantae > Streptophyta > Magnoliopsida > Poales > Poaceae > Poa > Poa pratensis. The sequence goes on along the minus strand of CAMZMU010000050.1, from coordinate 2,605,543 downwards.
GTAAAGCTTATTGTTGTATTGATCTTTGTATCATTGGTAGTTCGAAGAAGTCTAGATAATTTCTAAGTGAAAGTTTTGGTTAACAAGGAAGACATTGTAGAGTTTTATGGTTTTTCAGCCATGTTTTTTATATACATTCTTGGTGTACCGGTTGACAGTTAGTGTTTGCTTAAAAATAACCTTGCTAGCCTAAAACTCTGTACTAAGCGGGAATGCTGCTTGTGCATCCAAAACCCTTGAGCCAAAATCCATGCCATCTGTGTCCACCATAACTACCTATTATATGGTATTTTCCTGCCACTCCAAGTAAATTTTCATGTGCTACCTTTAAACTATTCAAAACTGTTACAAATCCTTTTGTGTCACTGTATGTAAGCTCATGAGGATGTGGGTAGTCAGTCTTTATTTCGCTTGTTGATCAGACTTTACACACCTGGATTAGTGGCATATACATCCGCTTATCCAATAATTTTGCAAAAAGAGCTGGCAACGGGGTGCCCAGTCCCAATTAGTTACAACTTTAACTAATAATTCTCTTCACATCTTTTGCCCCTGAGAAATCAGTCAAGCAATGTTCATAAGTGTGTAAACAAAAGAGAACGAGGGATGATCTACCCGCTGGTAGAAATAACGTCCTTCATGGGAGCCGCTCTTGTAAAGTCTGGTTAGCTTGTGACTTAGAGTATTGCCTATTTACGGATTCGTTGACTACTAACACACACATCTCAAAATAATATTTATGCTCTCTATATGCTTTCAAAAACTTAAAAAACTCTGCGAAGGGCCTTTCTTTTACTTTATTGTTGAGTCAGTTTTCCTACTTCTTTCTGTCTATTTAAGCAAACACGAGTGTCAACCCCAGTACAACAGTTTTTGTATGAAAGATGTGTTTGATTGATTATATTCTTTGCCTTGACAATATCCCTGTGATAAACATGCATGTTGAAGTTGAAGCAAATGCTGAAACTAAAATCTTTCGCTGTGTTAAGTCAAACACCTTCATTTAGAACTTATTGCTTTATGAGCTCACTCTTATGCAAGATCTTATGGCTCCAATGTCTCCAAGGTACTATCCATGAAAGTTTGCACTTGTGTGACACTACCAAAAATCCGGCGATCCGGGACGATCCGATAGCGTGGTGATTGCGGCCCAAAACGTCGCGATTTGCAATCCTCGACGTTTCACACGACGTTATGAGAAAGTCAGGGATCGCGTGTCATAGGCGATTCTACGACGGTTTGCCGCACCGCTGAACGTCGAGACGGATCCTCGGCGTTTGGACAATCGTTGCGAGTAACTGGACCGGCCCATTATCAGGCCCATTTAAGGGGCTACGTTTTTTTTCGTCGCGGCATATGACACGTGGCATACGGCCGTTAACGTCGCTTGCTGACGTCATCTTCTGCTCGACGATTACCAGACGGCACGGCGTATGATGACGTCATAACCCTGCAATGTTTTTGTTGTTTCGTCGTGCACCAGCACTAATTAGGTGCCGGCTGATGCATGTAAAATGCATACATGAACTTTACATTTTATTACATGTTATTCCATGTTATTTGCATCATATAAGGGTTATATTCATGATTTATATTAAGTTTTGGGGATAATTAACAACTCCCCCATTTTTCTGGAATTAACCCTGCGCTGTCAGAAAACCCATTTTTCTATATTTTGATGTTTCAGGGACCCAAACGACGTCCAAATGACCTGAAACTTTACGGGATCATTTTTTTGGAAGGAACGAAACGTAGGCGCAAAGGAATCGAAGAAACGGAGACCAGAAGGCCAAAAGGGGTGGGCCACGCGGCCAGATTCCTTGGCCGCGTGGGGTCCCCCATCCTGGCCCTCGGGCCTCCGCTGCCGTCGATCTTTCTTCCCGAAGCTTCGTCTTGACCTAAAAACGACTATATAGACCCCCCAGGGCTTTCGCGAAAGGGAGCGCCGCAGAAACACAGAAACCACGAAACAGAGATCTGGAGCTGAAGATTAGAGGGGGAAAACTCCGGCGGGGCGCTGCCGTGTGGTCTCCTTCCCCTCCAACAACATCTCCACCGACACCATGATGAAGAGGGAGTAGTCCACCCCTGGACTATGGGTTTGTGGAAGTAACTTATGTATCTCTCCTCTCTATGAGCTTCACTAATTAGTACCGTATGAGCTGCTGAACATGATTACGGTCATCTATGTAATTCCTTTGTGGTGGATCTTTATTATGAGTTAATACATGTTTGAGATTGCAATGGTTTTGTTTCAGTTATGAAAGTAGATGCATATTATGTACCTGATACGTCTCAAACGTATCTATAATTTTTATGTTCCATGCTGTTATTATATCAATTGCTACATGTTTTGGCTACACTTCATATCATTTTTATGCATTTTCTGGGACTAACCTATTAACAAGATGCCACAGTGCCAGTTCCCTGTTTTCTGCTGTTTTTGGTTTCAGAAAATCTATTAAGGAAATATTCTCGGAATTGGACGAAACAAAAGACATCGTCAATAATATCACGAGGAGATCACGGAGTCCAAAGGGAGTCGGAGCAGACCCACCAGGGGGCCACGCCACACTAGGGCGCGGCCCAGGGTGGGCCCGCGCCCCCTATGGCGTGGTGGCCCCCCTCGGCCACCGACGCCGCCTCTTCGCCTATATATTCTCCGCGACGCGAAAACCCTATTACGGTCGATCATATTCCACGAAAAGTTCCGTCGCGGCCGTCATCGTCAATCTCAGATCGGAGGAGTTCTGAAGCTCTTCCCGGCACCCTGCCGGAGGGGAGATCATCACCGGAGGGCTCTACATCACCATGCCTGCCTCCGGAGTGATGCGTGAGTAGTCCACCCCTGGACTACGGGTCCATAGCAGTAGCTAGATGGTTGTCTCTCTACCTTGTGCCTCCATGTTTAGATCTTGTGAGCTGCCTAACATGATCAAGATCATCTTATTGTAATGCTAGATGTTGTGTTTGCTGGGATCCGATGAATATTGATACCATGTTTATTCAAGTTGTTTATCTATGTGCTCTTGATCTTGCATGCTCTCCGTTGCTAGTAGATGCTTTGGCCAAGTAGATGCTTGTGACTCCAAGAGGGGGTATTTATGCTCGATAGTGGGTTCAGTCTCTAGATATCTGGATCAGTGACAGAAAGGTCTAAGATGGTAGATGTGCTGTTGCTACTAGGGATAAAACATTGGTGCAGTGTCCAAGGGCACTTGTATTGATTACATTACACACTTTACTTCATGCAATAATCTGTTGTTAGCAACTTAATACTGAACAGGATGCGGATGCTGCCTTGAAGGTGGATTATTTAGGCATAGATGCGGTTGGAATAACGGTCTATGTACTTTGTTGTAATGCCCAACTAGATTTCATAGTAGACATCTTGGCATGTATTGCATTGTTATGCCCTCTCTATTTGTCAATTGCCCAGCTGTAATTTGTTTACCCAACATGCTAGTTATCTGTTCTGAGAGAGACACCACTAGTGAACTGTGGACCCTGGTCCAATTTCCTCATACTGTTTACACAACCTGCTGCAATCATCTGTTTCCTGTTACTTGCTGTTTTTCCTGCTGTTTTCCACACCATACGTTTAACTCTTTGTTTCTGCAAGACCGGAGAGATTGACAACCTCTCTGTTTCGTGTTGGGCAAAGTTCTGGTTTGTGTCTGTGCAGATTCCACGTTGGTGCAAGCTCCCTAGCGCCAGGGGGAGTCAACATCAACAACCTTCCGATAGATCGTCAAGTCCTACTGGATTGATAACCTTGGGTAGATTATTCAAGGGAAAACTTCTGCTGTCTACATCATAACCTTCCTCTTGGGGTTCACCAACACGTAGCCATCAAGCTGTTTTCTGGCGCCGTTGCCGGGGAAGTACTCATCATCACCATCATCATCATCCTCAAATACTCTCCCAACCAGGCACCAGCTGTTTTCTGGCGCCGTTGCCGGGGACTTGGAGGCTATTGGAAAGGGGAGTCTCTCAGTTCCAATCTCTTTACTTTGTTTTTGTCTTGTTTTAGTTTTGTTTTGCTTGCTGTTAAAAATCAAAAACCCAAAAAAATTAAATTCCTGCATCTAGTTTTTAATTTCGAGTTGCCCTGTTGCTTGTTTTAGTCTTGCTAAAATGAGTAATCCTGATAATACTGAGTGGTCTGACTTTAACAAATTCGAGTTCACAGCTTTACCTATCTTGAAACCTGAATTTTCTATGATAAACATACAAGTAGGTAGTGGCTCTGTCATAGGGGAAAACAACATTGAGCAATTTCTGAACTTTGTGAGAAAGTCTGATGACTTTAAAAAGAAATCTATAGCTGAACTTGCTCCTAATTATGAAACTGCCATAGCTTCCCTTGTTCAAATGCTAGAAGCTAGGTTTGTTAATATGCATCCTATAATGCAACACATGTTTTTAGCACTTCATGATATGAAAAATGGTGAAAAGAAAGACTTTGTGTTAGAAACTTTGCATGAAGAATTGGGAGATGTTGCTAAGGAAGCTAGAATGATCTTTGCTAAATATAAAATGTTTGATTGCTACACTGATGTTATGAAAATTCTTAGAACAAGAAGGGAAAATAGAGCTAAATATTCTAATCAACCTTTTGCTAAGAATGGTCTGAAAATTCCAATCCCCTATAAAATGATGGCATTGCATGACACTTTAGAAAATAATTTTGGATGGATTGTGCCTGAAAATCTTTTTGATGAAGAGAGTGTACCTAAGAGAAAAGAAAAAGAGAACTCTGAAACTAGCATAAGTAGCATACAATGCATTGTTGATAAGACTTTTAAGCTTTCATTGTATGATCTGGATCTTGACAATACTTGATGCATCTCTTCATGCCTAGCTCAAAGGCATTAAAGAAAAGCACTTCTGGGAGATAACCCATGTTTTTATTTGCTGTTTTATTTTTGTTTTCTTGAGTCAAGGATGCTTGTTTACCTCTGTAGCAACTCCTTTGTATCTTTTATTTGCTGTTTTGTTGTGCCAAGGAGAGTTACTAATGCAAAGTTGGTTTTTATTTTCGGGACTGCATTGGGACAGATTGCTGTTCGTCACCGTTTAATTCAGTAGAAAATCAAAAAATCGAAAAATGCTGAAACTTTTTGTGCATGTTCCTGATGATGTTACGCAACTTTCATTATTTCAAAAGTTTTCATCTGAGCATCGTAAGTGCCTCGAAAAAATTCGTCATTACAGACTGTTCTGGTTTGACAGATTCTGTCTTTTATTTTGCATTCTCTCTTTTACAAGTTTTTAAGTGGTTTCTTTTCGTGTAAAAGTGCCCACTTGAGCCTAGTAACAGTGGCTAATGTTTAAAATAGTTGGCTTGTGAGTTTTGTCTTTGCTAGAACTTTGAAGTATTATCTTTTAGTGCACTAACCTGCTAATGAGAAAAGCTGTTAAGTTTTGGTGTGAAGGAAGTTTTCAAGTGTTGATAGAGGAGAATGATATTACATGATCAAGAAGAGTGAAGAGCTTAAGCTTGGGGAGGCTTACCTCCCCAGCATATTTCAAGAAGACTCAAGCATCTAAGCTTGGGGATGCCCTTCTTCATCTACAAATTATCAGGTCATCTCTAATGGTGCTATATTTTTATTGCTTCATGCTAGTGTACTCTTCCTTGGAGCGTCAGTGTGTTTTTGTTTTCAGTTTGTTTTGTTTTGTTTGCTGTGCTATACTTGTTGGATCCTAGTATTCATGTTTGGGAGAGAGACACGCTCCACTTTTTCATTAGAATACTCTTGTGCTTCACTTATACTTGTTGAGTATTCCTGTCTAGTTGCTGTTATTGCTTTAGCTCTCAGTTTTTCATGTATCTCTTGTTAGAGCTTTCAGTTTCTTTTGAAGAAAGTACTCTCTTGCTTCACTTATATCTGTTTGGAGAGTTGTCAAATAAGTTGATTGGTGTTTGGTTGGACCAGAAAAATGCTATGCATGTGGTAGTGGTATAAAATGCTTACATGAATCTTTTTAGATCGTTGTCTTGAGTAATTTGATGCTTGCCAATTGTTTTGAGCTGTCAAGTAATTAATGTTTAAGCTTGTGCATCATGTAAGTAATGGCTATTAATGAAGAACTACTATAAGGATTTTCTGCTATAATAATCTGTTGCATAATTGGAAGTCCATAGTAGTCTAGATAATTTTTGGATGAAGGCTATGTGTTAACAAGGAAGACAGTGGGAGTCTATGGTTCGTCAAACCTTGTGTTTTATGTACACTCTTGCTATTCCAGTTGATAATGATGTTTGCTTATAATAACCTTGCTAGCCTAAACTCTGTACTAAGAGGGAATGCTTCTTGTACATCCAAAACCTTGAGCCAAATCCATGCCACCTGTGTCCACCATACCTACCTATTATGTGGTGTTTTCACCATTCCAAGTAAATTTCTTCATGTGCTATCTACTAACTACTCAAAACTGTTACATTTCCTTTTTGTGTCACTACTTGAAAAGCTCATAAGGACGTAGATAGGTGGTCTTTATTTCCTGGTTGATCAAATTTTACACACCTGGACTAGTGGCATATACATCCGCTTATCCAATAATTTTGCAAAAAGAGCTGGCAACGGGGTGCCCAGTCCCAATTAATTACAACTTTAACCAAACAATTCTCTTCACATCTTTTTGCCCCTGATTCGTCAGTCAAGCAATGTTCACAAGTGTGTAAACAAAAGAGAAGAGGGATGATCTGCCCGCTGGTAGAAATAACGTCCTTCATGGGAGCCGCTCTTGTAAAGTTTGATCAACTAGTGAAGTAGAGTATTGCCTATTTGCTGATTTGTTGACACCTGTATACACCATTACCTTACAAAACAATATTTTATGCTCTCTATATGCCTTCGGGAACTACAGCTCTAGCACATGATGTTAATCCCTGCTTCCCTCTGCGAAGGGCCATTCTTTTACTTTTATGTTGAGTCAGTTTTCCCACTTCTTTCTGTCTACTTAAGCAAACATCATTGTCAACTCCAGTATAACAGTTTTTACATAACTTTGTGTTTGGTTGATCATATTCTTTGCATTGACATTATCTATATGATATACATGTTGAAAGTTGAAGCAAAAGCTGAAGCTATTATCTTCCTTTGTGTTGATACAAACACTTTCATGTTGAGAATTATTGCTGCTGTGAGCTAACTATTATGTTAGACTATTATATCTCTAAATGTTTTATAGTATTATTCATGAAAGTTTGCACTTGTGTGATCACTTATGTTTACTCTTTATTTACTTGCTTGCAAACTATAGACCATTGGCTTGGATCACTTCATTCAGATCATGTGCATTACATTGTTATTTGATCAAAGATTGTGTTGGTAGCATGTCACTTCAAAAATTATCTGTTTTTATCGTTTACCTACTCGAGGACGAGCAGGAACTAAGCTTGGGGATGCTTGATACGTCTCAAACGTATCTATAATTTTTGATGTTCCATGCTGTTATTATATCAATTGCTACATGTTTTGGTTACACTTTATATCATTTTTATGCATTTTCTGGGACTAACCTATTAACAAGATGCCACAGTGCCAGTTCCCTGTTTTCTGCTGTTTTTGGTTTCAGAAAATCTATTAAGGAAATATTCTCGGAATTGGACGAAACAAAAGACATCGTCAATAATATCACGAGGAGATCACGGAGTCCAAAGGGGAGTCGGAGCAGACCCACCAGGGGGCCACGCCACACCGGCGCGCGCCCCCTATGGCGTGGTGGCCCCCCTCGGCCACCGACGCCGCCTCTTCGCCTATATATTCTCCGCGACGCGAAAACCCTATTACGGTCGATCATATTCCACGAAAAGTTCCGTCGCGGCCGTCATCGTCAATCTCAGATCGGAGGAGTTCTGAAGCTCTTCCCGGCACCCTGCCGGAGGGGAGATCATCACCGGAGGGCTCTACATCACCATGCCTGCCTCCGGAGTGATGCGTGAGTAGTCCACCCCTGGACTACGGGTCCATAGCAGTAGCTAGATGGTTGTCTCTCTACCTTGTGCCTCCATGTTTAGATCTTGTGAGCTGCCTAACATGATCAAGATCATCTTATTGTAATGCTAGATGTTGTGTTTGCTGGGATCCGATGAATATTGATACCATGTTTATTCAAGTTGTTTATCTATGTGCTCTTGATCTTGCATGCTCTCCGTTGCTAGTAGATGCTTTGGCCAAGTAGATGCTTGTGACTCCAAGAGGGGGTATTTATGCTCGATAGTGGGTTCAGTCTCTAGATATCTGGATCAGTGACAGAAAGGTCTAAGATGGTAGATGTGCTGTTGCTACTAGGGATAAAACATTGGTGCAGTGTCCAAGGGCACTTGTATTGATTACATTACACACTTTACTTCATGCAATAATCTGTTGTTAGCAACTTAATACTGAACAGGATGCGGATGCTGCCTTGAAGGTGGATTATTTAGGCATAGATGCGGTTGGAATAACGGTCTATGTACTTTGTTGTAATGCCCAACTAGATTTCATAGTAGACATCTTGGCATGTATTGCATTGTTATGCCCTCTCTATTTGTCAATTGCCCAGCTGTAATTTGTTTACCCAACATGCTAGTTATCTGTTCTGAGAGAGACACCACTAGTGAACTGTGGACCCTGGTCCAATTTCCTCATACTGTTTACACAACCTGCTGCAATCATCTGTTTCCTGTTACTTGCTGTTTCCTGCTGTTTTCCACACCATACGTTTAACTCTTTGTTTCTGCAAGACCGGAGAGATTGACAACCTCTCTGTTTCGTGTTGGGCAAAGTTCTGGTTTGTGTCTGTGCAGATTCCACGTTGGTGCAAGCTCCCTAGCGCCAGGGGGAGTCAACATCAACAACCTTCCGATAGATCGTCAAGTCCTACTGGATTGATAACCTTGGGTAGATTATTCAAGGGAAAACTTCTGCTGTCTACATCATAACCTTCCTCTTGGGGTTCACCAACACGTAGCCATCAAGCTGTTTTCTGGCGCCGTTGCCGGGGAAGTACTCATCATCACCATCATCATCATCCTCAAATACTCTCCCGTCAACCAGGCGCCAGTACCCCGTTCTTATTTACTTGTCATGATCAAGCATGTTTATGAGAGCGTGTGAGGGGAACGTGTGCAGTAGTTGGAGTAACGGGGGGTGGCTAGTGCAGTGAACGTGACAGATAGTTCTGCGATCCACTTGTGTTTTCTACCTTACTTTGTTGCCTCACTAGGGATAAACAAAAATACCATGCTACCGGAGAGTGGATGTGACCTTGGCCACTATCTCCATGACTAGATCTAGCATGTTCTTATTTTAACTTCATGTCATTGAACTTATTGCTATGCTCTGATTTATCTTAATTACTAAGGTGTTATGATTTAGTTCGTATCTTGGTGGAGCATAAGAGAGAGAACAACTTATACTTGAGATCTCTATGTTAGGACGTGATGCCCATATTATTAATAACTTGTCAAACCATGTCTTGCCATCTTACATGTTAATTTTAGTGTTCCATTGTCTACCACGTTATCAAGAGAGAGTGCATTTGTGAAACCATGAACCCTGGTCCATTTTTAATCATAAGAAACACCTTTCCAACACTTTATCACCACTTTTGTTAGCTGCCATTATTAAATCCGAAAATACAAAAACACTTTTACATCTTGCATTCATCATAAAAAACCCAAAAATATCATTTATCATTACTACCATCATCCTTGCATATTTATTTTACCATCATTGCATATTTACTTATTGTTTACATTGAATATTATTTATTATCATTCTCACACCTTGTGCTTGACAACCACTTGGTGAGGTTGAGGGCACAAAACAATTTATTTTGTTGCAGGTTCTCAAGAGAAGGATAAGGAGATAACACCTGAAATACTGGTTCCCCGAGAGTTCGATATTAAACCCTCGAGTCACCCCTCGTGGGGAAAACTGTCTTCCACTACTACATACACTCTGCACTTGGAGTCTCAACCTAACCCATTTACTTTTCACGCAGGTACCACGCGAAGGGGCTAGCAACTGTTTTCTGGCGCCATTGTGGGGGAACTACGTGAAGGGCCATCACCGGCACGTGTGCTATCGTCAAAACACCACGTGTGCTATCCACGATAGCGCCACGTGGAGGAACTTTCGCGACAATTTGTTTTCGTCGCTGACGAGGGGTACACTCATCAAATCCCATGGTTAAGGACCTAGGGTTGAGATTATGGGAGAGAATGTGGTAGTACTGGTAGTTTCGTCGGCTGACAAGCAGAGGCAAAGATTTACCCAGGTTCAGGCCCCTCGGGTGGAGGCAAAGACCCTACTTCCTGCTTGTCTGTTATTGATCGCGGGAGATTATGAGGTTACAAGGTGGCTCCGGCGAGATGACGATCTCGCTAGAGCTTTGGTGGTTTGAGTATGGCTTGTTCCCAGATCGGTGTCCCTCCCAGCCTTTAAATAGGCTGGGTCTCGGGAGTACGTAACCGACCTGGTTTACATATAAGGAAAGTATAAACCGACTATGCCTATGTCTAATCTTGGAGGGTACTCCATCTTGTTGGGCCTCTTATCTTGGGCTTCGAGTTGGCTCTTCGCTTATTGGGCCTTTACCCTTGTCAGTAGCCCCCGAGTACTTGTCTGACTCGAAGAATCGGGCATGGACTCTTTCGTAAGTGCACATCATAGGCTTTGTTTTATAACTTGAATTCCTGCATGAATAGCACATGTTGGCTATGTCGAGTATCTCATCGACTGTGGTTTTTGCTTATGATGTTCAAGGGATAATAGCTTAGCAGGCCCAGTACACTCGACGGATCGGGACTGGTTAACTACACATTCGGGTAAAACCTTACTAGATTTCAATCAAACTCGAGTCCCCGGACTCGAATCTGGAACAAACTGGTCAGATTCGACTAGGCCGCTTGAGGTCTTACTGAGTCGATCTGTAGTATAACTTTGAATTTTACCCAACGCGTCTGTCGGGATTTTTCATCATGTCTGCTGACACGGAAAATATAAGGATTGACGTTGCTGGAACGGTCCTTAGTCCAGCTCGAAAGTTCGGCAGGTCTTACCTTTGCACTATGCGTGCAGCATCCGAGGAATTTGCGACGGACGCAACTCGGGAATGTTTCGAGTATGATTGTGTATATGAACGGAGTCGATATATTTGTCGACTGACCCTTTGACATTATTTATCGGGTGCGCGACAGCGCTCCCGGTGGGAGTAGCCCCCGAGATTGTGCTTTATTGTTTGCAATGGAGGATAATCTCAAAAATCTCCTTACCTTGCATATGTTAATCGAAGAAAAATTTGCCGTAATTTTATCGGTGCGCGACAGTGCTCTCGATGGGAGTAGCCCCCGAGATTGTGCTTTATTACTTGTAATGGAGGATAATCTGAAAATCACTTGGTCTTGAGCATCTTTAGTTGAAGAAATTTTTGTTTCGCTCCCAATGGGAGTAACATGTCTTTGCTCGAAGAGAATGTCGAGTGACCTTACACCCAAAAACGATCGACTGATTGATATGCATTGGGCGAACCCGAAATCTTTTCTGAACAAATTTGCTGCAATGACGTCAGGGATGACGTTTTATGGCGACTGCGCCACCTGACACGTGGTGGCAAGCGCTATGCTGCGATGGATTGGACGTGACACGTATGTGGGCCCAATGTGCAGCCGTTTGGACTGGATTTGACCGTTCAAGCACGATTTCTCCGGGGCCATGATGGCAGTTCCTAGATTCTCGTGCGTAGTGGGCGAAGTGGCCGGCGACGGTTGCTCTCCATGGCTGCACGTGTACGGCTGGATTTGCTTCTTTGCCCACGATCTCGCATCCACGGTGCGGATTCTTTTGCGTTGAGGTTAAAAGGTGCGGCGGAGTAAATAGTACTTTTTACTTGCCATTTGCTCTCCGCCGCCGCTGTTTCTTCTTCCTCCTTACGCATCGCCATAGCCACATAGCGAAGCTTTCGCAACCACCACCGCGATGACGAAACCTGCCACCCGGAAGGGCAGGAGTGCTGCGACCGCATCGGCGGACAGCGCCGCTGGAGCCGCTACCAGCGGTTTGAAGAGGGACAAGGGCGCCTGGACCAAGTCCTCCTGCAGCAAGAGGATGCTCACCGGCCAGCGGAACGATGGGCTGATCCCTGAGGACACCTCGCAAGTTCGCATCCCTGGCGCCGAGGTAATCCCGCGCCCAGGCCCCAATGAGCGGGTCTGCTTTGTGGATTTTGTGAACAGGGGATTTTCCTTCCCTGTTCACAACTTTCTTCGTGCACTGATGCACGTTTATGGGGTGGAATTGCACGATTTTACGCCCAATGGGATTTTGCACATTGCGTGTTTCTTCGTTCTTTGCGAGTGCTTTCTGGGCGTTGCGCCCCACTTCGGTCTTTTTCGCCGTATCTTCAACGTCAAGTGCCAGCACAGCGCCAAAGGACCTGGTAGTTTTGGAGTACAAACTCGATCTGACGTCGAGTACTTCAAGATCAGCTTCCTCGAGTCTGTGCAAGGATGGCGCCAGAAGTGGTTCTACATCAAGGATGTGACCATAGGCACCCCAAGCGTTCGGGTTGCCTCCTTTTGACGCCGACGCTCTGGTGAAGAAGAGGCCATCCTGGATCGCCCAGCCGACCGGAGTCAAAGCCGAAGAGGCTGACATTCTGATGGAGAAGGTGCTTAAGCTCCAAACCACTGTTGGTCGGGAGGTTACGGGCATCCACTTGCTAGCCATTATGGCCAAGAGGCGAGTGCAGCTCTCCGAGCCCGAGCACATGCTTTGTGGGCATACAGTGGGGCTTATGATTCAACCCGCTCACGCGCAGTGGAGCTGTCTGATGCGGAAGCGGAGAAGTTGGTAAGGAGCCTTACCAAGCTTACTGATGAAGAGCCTTGCGAGATGAACTCGCATGTGGCTCCTTATGAAACCAGCAACCCTCTACCAGAGGTAACAGTCGATACTATATGTCAGTTTATATGTTATGCATGTGCGATATTGATTCTTTGCTGTTTCTGTGTGCAGGGACACAAAATGTATGAGTCGATGCCCCCTCTGCCTCAGGACGGCCCAGTACCGGACAACGAGCCACTCGATGCGGGCTCTGATGATGAAATGGCCTCACTCGCCACCGCACACATGCCAGAAGCCGATGAGGGCGATGCTGAGGTGCAGGGCAAGCAGAAGCGGGCACGCGAGGAGGAAGACACCGCTGATTCAGAGGAAAAGGAGGGGAACGAGACGGAGTCGACAATGGCGCCACTCGACATCCCTCCCATTCGCTCGCTTCCTCCACGACCCCTGAAGAAATCGCGCCCCAGCATGGGTATGCTTGCACCTGATCGATTGTGCGACCTCACTGAAGAATAAGTATTATGTGCATATGCTTTGTCACTTTTATGAACAATGCCATTTTGTATACTTATAATGTGTGATACAGTGTTTCCTCGGATGAGGATATGCCTCCGCCACCTACGGCGGAAAATAGCAGCGCAGCATCCACTGCACGGACGCTGCCACCAGAGCAGCCGCCAACCCCTGCGACTCCGGCCGCCACAGCCACACCACCTGAGCCGAGGCTGCGGCTGACAAGGATGAGGCAACAGCAACAGGCGTTCCTGCGTCGACTTCCTCCTTCTTGGATCATGTAAGTTTGTGCTTTTGTATCATAGACCTGATTGATCTGTTCTGAACTTTCGCGTATTGCATTGTAGCCATTTGTGAAGGAGCTACTGAATGCTGGCTCCAAGTACGTACACAAGGAGACGGAAGCCGCCACCCTGCAGCAGCAACTCGAAGCTGCGAAGAGTACGTGTCCCTTTATGCTAGTACCACTTGTTGAAGCTGATTCCTCTTGCAGTCTATTGACCATGCATGTTTGTTTTGCAGAGGCCGCCGCTGATGCGGCAGAAAATTTGAACAACGCCACCCGTCGAGTGGATGATCTAGAGAAGAGGCTGAAAGCAGCCGAGGTTAGAGAGGAGTCGGCAATTGGTCGACTTTCTGCCGCCAGCACCACTTTAACTGGTACGAATTTTTGCTGTGTTCCTTAGGTGTGTGAGGTTTCTGTGATATGGTACTGATTATGCTGTACACGTGCTATGCTAGGCGTGATGGATGGCCCTACTGCTCCTGGCAAGCAAAGCCTTGGCACCTCACTCGATGAAAGTGTGGCTGTCTCAGAGGTTACCAGTAGCAGAGCAGGGGAGAGCTGACATAGGCGGCGAGTGCCTTGGGCGCCCTCCATGGAAGCTTCTTCCCCGGTGAAGAGCTTCCATCTTCCTTTGCAGAGCTGGTGGAGCTGTTCAAGCCTGATGGAACTGCCGTCGCCGATTTCTGTCGCGAGCAAATGGTAAGTGGTTCTCAGACTACTTTTCTCATGTTGCTCGCGCACGGAGTCGAGGCAGATTTTGACAAGGCGACGACGAAGTTCCCGCGGGGTTCTGACGGCAGAACCGTCGGGCTCGGCACTTGGATGGAAGCCGCCAAAAAGTATGCCCAACAGCTTGTAACAACTGTTGAAGATAGGGCAGCCCGGGTCCCGGCGAAGAAAGCTTCCTCCAAGAAGTCGACGACTTAGCGAGTGATCCCTTTGTTGACTAGGTCTAGGGATTTCGTCATTTTGCTTTTGCTATGTAAATTATCAGACATCGTATCTGTCCTTTATGAAATATGAACTTCAGTGATCGGGAGGCGCAGCACCCGAGCCTTTTGCTTGATCTCTTAATGCTTCCTTATGCCCTTAATTATTCTGACTGTAGAACCGAGCCTCTAAAGCATCGACTGGCCCTGTTGTGGGTGGTTCCTCGAAGTCGCGGAGTGTGAATGACCAGAAAATTATGCACTACCTTCAGCAAAAGCTTTCCGAGGTTACTCGGGAGTTAAAGGAAACACAAGACGCGTATGCTGAGTTGCAGTCGAGGCCATCCCACTAGTACAGAACGACACATCGGAAACGGGCCAAAAAGCCCATCGGAAACTGAAAAAGGGTCCGTGTCCCCGACCCTGTCACTGATGTGAAGGCTCTCATCTGCAACGGACAAGAAAAACCATCACCGATGAGGCTTGATTTTGGCTACGGTTGCCATCCAGTCTCCGTTGCCGATGTATTGGACATCAGAAACGAAGATTCTGTTTCTGCTCGTTGCATTGAGGTTTCTTCATAAGCCTAGAGCAGGAATAGATTTGGCACTGGACATTTAAAATTTCATAGCAGAAGCACAAAAATGCTAACAAATTCATTCATAAGGTATAACAAATGTCACCGATACATTGCATCACAAGACAACGAATTACTTATCTTCATTGTCATGCCTCTCTAAATCTATCATTGACATGTCTAGCTAAATCTATCTATGTCATGCCTCTCTAAACTTATCATTGTCATTTCCAACTTAATTTATCTTCATGACTTGCTGTTAGAGTTCATGAATTGAATCTTCTTCTTGGACGGTGTCGCCAAAATATAATCAACTCGCCGCTTTGTCCCCGACCTTGTAGTTAGCTCATTTAAACGAGCTAAACAGATCAGCACCATGCTCACACATAGTGCAATAAGCGAGTGCTGATGTACTGAAGGTGCCTCTTTTGTAAAGTGGTCACTGAAATGCAAAGAGAGAATATATGACTCCATGTTAGCTCACTATACATCTAGCATAAAAGACATACAACACAAAAGGATGCATAAGACAGAATAACAAACTTACAAATCCATTGCATAGTTGTTGTGTACCAACAATTATGCCGGACGACAAGCGCACCTTGGCTAAGGACCCGACTTTTTATACAGTGTCACCGAAATGTATATCTGTTTTGCAAAGGAGATAAGTCAGCCATGAGTTTCATACACTACCGATTTGTGCTAGTTATGTTCTTTTCGAGCGACACTACGTAGTCGTCCTCATCGTCCTCGGATGTATTACAACCCTAGTTCTAGTTCTGTTCATGAGTGTCCTATGGAAGGAAACCTAAGCAGAACAATGACAACAACCCTAATTCGTCGGCACGACGCCGGTCACAAATAGATGTATTACATTTGGATCTGGCGGCGGGAGTACGTAGTCGTCCTCGGATCGACACGCCATGCGCCCTCCAGCTACAGATCAGGCGACGAGATCTGCCCGGGTGGAGCAAAGAACGGGTACGCGCTGCCACGGTCGGAGGAGAGGAAGATGCGCGCCGACACGGTCGGAGGGAAGGAGATGCGCGCCGCACGGTCGGAGGGAGGAGATGCGCGCCGCCACGGTCGGAGGGAGGAGATGCGCGCCGCCACGGTGGAGCTAAGATCTGGTGCTGCGTGGAGGTGCCGCCACACTTTGAGAGTGAGCGATAGAGTTTAGGGCTGTGTGAAGGGCGTATTTATAGCAAAGTAGAACATCGGAAACGGAGGGTATAAACAACCGTTTCCTTTGATTTTTTCACTGACACACTGGCTTATACTGATCTCTACTAGTATTGAAGTTGAAGAACATAAAATAAATAACTATAACTACTCCTCGCCTCCGCCTTCTCCTGCTCGTATGCGAGGAGAGCCGCGTAGTCGTCCGTGTCGCGCGGCCTCCTCGCCAACGATGTCATCGCCGCCCGTGCGCCCCTCCCCCATCTCGTCGTCGTCGTAGGCAGGATCGTCGCGCAGCTCCGGCGGGAGGAGGAGCCGGCTCTGAAGCAGCTCAACTCTTTCCGGCGGCATAGGCACCGACGAGCGGTTGAGGTGCCAGCCACCGGGTAGCCGAACCTTTGACCATGGCACCGGCCTCCTATATTGCCAGTGCCGCTCCGCGATGGCCTGCCCGACGATGACGCGGTTCCATCCAGCGACCGCGGACAAGCGTCTCTCCATCGCGGCGAGCGGCTGCGGTCGCGGGCGCCCGAGGATCCCGCGTCCTCTTCCGGCGGCATAGGCACCCTCCTGTCGTTGACGCGCCAGCCAGCGGGGAGGCTAACATTTGAGCAGGCACTGGCCTCCTATATTGCCAGTGCCTCTGCGCGACGGCCTCCGGCACGACGACGCGGTTCCAATTCAGCGAAAGCGGGAAACTGCTGCGGCGAACGCCCGAGGAGTTGCTAGGAGTATCCATGGCTGCGGCGAAGTGGCGTACTGAGATGGACGGTGCCGCGGCGCCACTACTACGCCATAGCAGTTACTCCACCTCGCTTCGAATTCCAAGAAGATGGAACGTGTCCACATTGGAAACGGACACCCAAAGTCTCCGTTGCTATAGAGGCACATATCGGAAACGGAGCCAGAATTAAGACCGTTGCCAATACTATGGGTAACGGAGTTAATAATTCTCCGTTACCTATGTTGACGGGCCAGCCACGGCCCAGGTCAGGTTTGTACGCACTGGTCGCGCGGAAAGCGCGATTCTCCGTCGCCTAACGCCTGCCGTTTAAATAGAGGGGTATCCGATGTGTCGTTCTGTACTAGTGTCCCCAACTACGGAACGCGAGGCCTTTTTGCTTGAAGAGTTGGAGAGAGTAAATCTGCAACTCGAATGTAAGCTATTTTTGGATCATCGAGATCTGTTCTTCGCGAGATGACTCGACTGGGCGATGATGAGCCCTTTGTTTTTGCGCAGGTGTTTGCTCTGACCCGATAAAAGAGGAGGCACGGATACAGGATCGACTCGACGGTCATGCGAGTAGTACTGAGTATTCCGCCCACCCCTTTTGGTCAGACAGGGCGAGGAGCGCCACTTTGGTAAGGCTTCTGGACCGGGCATGGCGAACTGCCATTCGACTGGAGACTTGCAGGTTGGCTTTATTTCGAGTCCACGAAGCTTTGTTTCCTTTGAATGAGCAACCACAGGCCTTGTTGCATTGCTGAAGAAATTTCGAAAAGGCAAGGCGATCAAGAAGTTTGTGCGCGAGCAACTGATTAGCGGGGCTAATGTTGCTCTTGCCTTTGTGCGATCGCACCTTCCGCATCTTGATTTTAAAAGGATTGCGATGGGACCCGCACCCATACCAGGTGGTGGTCCTGTGCCAATGGAGGAGCACTACCAAGAGACACGGGTGGACGCATTGGTCTTAATCCATCGTGTGCTGAAGGAGGAGGAAAAGTGGACCGAGCCCAAGGAAGAACCTGTTGAATAGGTTATGTGTGTGGGGGTGACCCCAGAGTGTAAAACGCAACACTTGTGAGTATCTATGAACTAAGGATTCGTATCTCCGCAGCCCCCGAGCCTGTTGAGTGGGTGTATGAAGTTACTTGTTGTAAAATTATGACTATCCAGCCCCCGTGCATTCGAGTGAGGTTGATAGAAATACTTTATAGTATAAAACATAAACTGCACAGCCCCCGAGTATTCATGTAAGGCTGTGAATTTTTGCAACACTTGAAGCTTCAACTTATGCTTTTAAGCTCAACTCCCGAATAATTGAGTGGGGTTGAGCAACTTGTTTGTTGATGTATGATTTTTATGACCCAGCCCCCGTATTCGAGTGCGGCTGGGGTATTATGTTGTGAAGGAGCGGAAGCTCATGCTTTTGAGATAGCGCAGCCCCCGAGTATTCGGGTGAGGCTAATTTTGTGAGAACAAGTTATGCGAGTAGTAAACAGGGAGGAATATGAGGAATCATCGATTATATTCCATATTTTGAATGTTAAGCTGCAGGCCGCCTCATTAAAAACCTTCCAGTCCCCTTAGGTACCCTGGTAAGGAAAAGAGCGCGTCTGAAACCTGCAGCCATCCGACATATGTGCCTATTACATTATGCGACTGAGCAACCTAAGCGTAGAAACGGCGCAGCTGCGCAACGTTCCAAGGATTATGTGAGAGTTCGCCTGTCTTCGCGTGCTTCAGTCTGTACGCTCCACCGCCAATGACCTCGGTGATGATAAAAGGTCCCTCCCATGGCGAAGAGAGTTTGTGCACCTTCTTTTGCTTCAGTCGAAGCACCAGGTCGCCAACCTCGAAGGACCTGGTACGCAGTCGACGGCTGTGATAGTTGCGTAGATCTTGCTGGTAGACAGCTGTGCGTGCTAGCGCCGTGTTGCGTGCTTCTTCGAGCAAGTCGACTGCATCTTCGAGTGCTTCATCTGCATCTTCTTCGTTGTATGCTTCGACTCTTGGTGCATTGAACCTTACGTCTGATGGCAGGATTGCCTCTGCGCCGTAGACCATGAAGAATGGGGTAAATTGTGTTGAAGCATTGGGAGTTGTGCGTAAGCTCCATAGCACAGATGGAAGTTCTTCGACCCAAGCACCCGCTGCTCTTTTGAGTGGGACCAGGAGGCGTTTCTTAATTCCACTCGTCACAAGCCCATTGGCTTTTTCGACTTGGCCATTTGACTGCGGGTGTGCCACAGATGCATAGTTGAGCGTGATATCTTGCTCTTTGCAGAAAGTTCGGAACTCTTCAGCCGTGAAGTTTGTACCGTTGTCAGTGATGATGCTACTTGGCACACCAAAGCGGTATATGATGGATCTTATGAAATTGACTGCTGTAGTGGCAGTCGAACTTGTGATAGGGACTGCTTCAATCCACTTGGTGAACTTGTCGACCGCCACCAGAAGGTGAGTATGCCCTCCATGGGAGGATTTTTTGAGTGGCCCAACCATATCGAGCCCCCACTGGGCGAAGGGCCAGGCCAATGGTATTGTCTTCAACGCCGATGCGGGTGCGTGCGGCTTTGTGGCGAATTTTTGACAGCCGATGCACCTTTTGACTATGTCCTCCGCGTCTTTGAGTGCTGTGGGCCAGTAGAAGCCTGCGCGAAAGGCTTTGGCTACGAGTGATCGACTGCTGGCGTGATGCCCGCAAGTACCTGCATGAATATCACGAAGGATGGCTTGGCCATCTTCAAATGCTATGCAACGTTGGAACATACCTGATATGCTGCGTTTGTAAAGTTCACCGTTGATGACAGTGTATGCTTTAGATCGTCGAGTGACGCGTCTTGACTCTGTGATGTCTTCGGGTACCTCGCCGCGGAGTATGTATGCGAGGAAAGGTTGAGTCCAAGTTGGCTCGATGAGGAGTACCTCGACTGGTGGGTCCTCTGTGCTAGGTGCTTTGCTCTTGGCTGGTGCGGCTGATGTAGGAGTTGCTCGCTTCTTTTTGATGGATCTGTGCTCGATGCGCTCGAAGAAGACACCAGGTGGCACTGGTGCTTTGGTCGCACCAATGTTGGCTAACTTATCTGCTTCTTCATTGCTCTCACGCCCTATGTGCCGCAACTCGCAGCCTTCGAAGCTGCCCTCCATGATGTTGTACAGGTCACGGTAGGCGATCATATTATCTGCGATTGCATCACAGGCCTTCATTGTTTGCTGTACCACAAGATTCGAGTCACCGTAGATCATCAGTCGAGTGCACCCGAGGGCTTTGGCCATCCTCATGCCATGGATCAGAGCCTCATATTCTGCTTCGTTATTGGACGGGAACTCGAACCCCATTTGTAGGATGTAGCGGAGCTTGTCGCCTTTTGGTGATATGAGGATAACACCTGCGCCTGCGCCTTCGTTTTTCTTTGAGCCGTCGAAGTACATAGTCCATGAGTTGGACACATCTGGCGCTCCTGGTAGCTGAGCTTCGATCCACTCGGTGTGGAAGTCAGGTAAAACTTGTGCTTTGATGGCCTTCGGGTAATCATACTTGATGTCTCTTGGTGCTAGCTCGATGAGCCATTTTGCTACTCGCCCAGTTGCGTTGGGGTTTGTGAGGATGTCCCCGATCCCTGAGGTGCTGATTACAGTGATCGGGTGCTCGGAGAAGTAATGCGTCAGCTTCCTTGAGGACATGAACACGGCGTAGGCCAGCTTTTGATAGTGCGGGTACCGCTGCTTTGATGTGGAGAGCACTTCACTCAAGTAATAGACTGGACGTTGTATGCTTTGGGCGTGTCCCTCCTCCCTTCGTTCGACTACCAGTACGGTGCTTACCACCCTGTTAGTTGCAGAGACATATAGGTACAATGGCTCGCGTTCCCTTGGTGCGACGAGGATTGGAGGGCTTGTGAGGACTCGCTTGAGATCCGTAAAGGCTGCTTCGGCTTCTGGCGTCCACTCGAATTTATCTGCTTTCTTCATCAGTCGATAGAACGGGAGTGTTTTTTCGCCTAGCTTGCTGATGAATCGACTGAGTGCTGCCACTCGACCCGCTAACTTTTGCACATCATGGAGCTTTGAAGGCCTTTGCATCGTCAAGATGGCCTGTATTTTCTCCGGGTCCGCCTCGATTCCTCGAGCCGAGACTAGATACCCGAGGAGTTGCCCGGCTGGCACGCCGAACGTGCACTTCTTCGGGTTGAGCTTGATGTGGAAGCGTTTGAGGTTTGCGAATGTCTCTCGCAAGTCATCGAGTAGTGTGTTTTCCTCTCTTGTGGTGATGACGATGTCATCTACATAGACCTGGACGTTTCGCCCAATTTGCTTCTTGAGGCAATCTTGCATCATGCGCTGGTAGGTTGCGCATGCGTTCTTGAGCCCGAAAGGCATTGTGGTGTAGCAGTTGTAACAGCCCAAAGTTAAGAACCTGAAAAACTTGTGTGATTTTTCCACTTTTGTGTTCATTGCATCATGGCATCATGAATCATGTTGTTGTTGCTAGGGAATTGTTGCTGTTGCTAGGGAATTGTGGTTGTTGCTAGGGAATTGTGGAGGTTTGGCAACATTTGAAAACCAAATTGCCAAATTTGCTTCAACCAATTTCAAAACAACGAAGGCACTCAATCCTGAAAAATAAAATTACTTTGACGTCTCCTATTTGTCAAGGAGGTTCCAAGAGCTCTAAAATGATATTTGGCACTTGCTCCAAATTGTTAAAGGAGCAACATTTTGAAAATTAGCAAAATGCCATTTTCCACCCTCTAAACAAATGTTGTCCAAAACATTTTATTTTGGGGCGCCACAAGTTGGTATCAGAGCAGGACTGCCTGTAGGAAACCCTTCTACTGGTCGACGTTGAGTCTAGTGTTTGTGAAAATATTTTTAACCTAAAAATGAGTTGTGAAAACCATCTTAGGATTCTTTTTACTCCTTATCTGGTTACCCTCTAATCTCGGAGCAATCTTACCTCGATTTGAGTTTAAAGTTTCACTCCACGTGATCCTAAGTTTTTGAAGTAAAAGATTAGAAACGTGGGTGGGGTTCTATCTTTAGGGTTATGTGTCACGTTGCTCCCGCTGCGTTGCAATCCGAAATCAACTCAGATGTTTCTACCGAGTCTAATCATTTGCTCCTCTGTTGGGTTTTAACCCAAGGTCTTGAACCGAAGGTCCCGGATTGTGCTGTGATTCTGGCATGTTGAATTGTGTGGGTTCTTAACCATGTGATAGATATGCTATTTATGATTCTCGGCGCATGAAGCTGACCTTTAACCCAAGTCCTTCATTTGGTCTGTGTGGTAAATGGCTGAACCTTAATTTCCCACACCTTGGATGGCTATGTAACTTTAACTCTGCCATAGCTGGAGATTCTGTCTTGGAATCATCTGGGTTATGACCAGAATTCGCTTAGCGAATCCCCCATCTATGTTCATGACTCTGCTGCATCTCTCCTTTTGGGCATGGTTATCACAATTGAGTAATAACCGGTGCATCTTCAACATCTTAGGATTTCTCCTGAGCATGTTTCTTACTCTGATCTGCTTTCCGACCTTTGTCTGTCTTTTGACAGTAAAGTTTTACCGTGCGTTGGTATGTTCCGATGCAAGTCACTCTCCTGATCCGTTAAGACTTTCCACTTCGACTTGTTAGGAGAAACAAACTCCAGTACCTTGTCCACTTCTCGGGCTAGGTCAAAGTTTTGTATTCCACCGAATAAGAGGTTTATTAGTCTCTGTTTCTGTTCCATCTTAGAGAAGCACGATATCTTGGTATAAAGAGTGTGCACTCGTGCTAAGACTCATGCTCTTCTTGATGAAGTGATGCTCTTACACTTTGTTACTCTCCGATCTCCGAGTGACTTATTACTCCAGAAGGATAAGTCGTGAGCAATGATGTGGCTATCGGATATTCTTAGCAGTTCTTACTGTGCGGAAATCCTGGGATATCCATTGCCCTCCTTAGCATGATTGGTTAGCCAATCAATAAGCTGAGTTTGACAGTGCTACCAAGTCAGTTGGCTCTGATGCACTCCCTCGGTCAAAGAGCTAGGTTCGTGCCGAAGCTCCCAGACCACCTCGTTGTGCCTTGAAAGGCATGATTCTCTCTTGAACTCAAGATCCACCGGTATATCGTGATATCCTATATGTGGATCGTGGTATTCTGGAGGTCTTTCCAGAAGTATCGCCAGGTTGTCACCTGACCGTGATGTTGAGCTTATGAGTAAGTTGGTTCTCTGAACAACTCCTTTCTCCAAGAAAATCGTGCTGGATGCCCTGAATTATTCGGTTGAGCTTAAACAACTTGGAAGAGTGAAAGACAAAAGCTCTATCTGATATAGTTCCTTCGCAATGGGATGTCTAGTCTGTCCGTGTGGAAGCGAGGTGGTATCTCCTCTTTGGATATGCTAACTCTAAATCTTTTGATTTGAATTTGGGCTATCGTCAAATCAAACTCGGACCTACCTACCTGAATGTGTTAGTCTGACCAGTACTTATGCCTCGTCCTGGTGAAATAGGAGTCTACCGTCTCGGAGTATCTGGATAAGTTGGTTGTTGAGCCCATCAACTACCTTCTTATTCTCTCCATGTTGAGGAGATTCATATTGGATATTGGGCGTGAGCATTGGAAATTTGTTGGAACTGACTTTGTGTCGTCACAAGGTATGTGTTCTGGAGTTAGAAGTGACTTTCCCTGGTTCACGTGCAATTGCTGAAAGATGTCGCCATGGATCTGAGTGAATTGTCTGGTTCCTCAAAATCATCTCAACTCGATCGTGCATGTGTAGAATATTCTCGGAATGGTATGTTGTTACCTCCATTCCTTGAGAATTTCATCTATGCATCCAAGCCACTGATTGAATTGTTCCAGAAAGAGAGGAAGCCTGAGAACTTCTTCGTCTCCTTTGGTGTTTCCCATCAAGGACTAAATCGTGTCTCGTTACAAGTAAATCAAGTAGGGCAGCTGTCTCCTGCCAAGTTGCTAATCCGCGAGTTCCGCAATCTCGTTCCTCCTTTGGAGTTTGACAGTGTAGTCTAGCTCTTGGGTTCCTAGCTATTGTAATCCGTTGGTATGCATTGCAAAGCTTCCTATTCCTACCGGTGCTGAGTCTGAAGTATCTCTACACTTCCCAGGTTTGACTCTCAATCAGAAACGATAGTTGGTGATCCTCAAGAAGTTTGTCCCGATGTCTGGAAAATCAAGAAGTGTTCCTGATTCTAACGTTCCCGGAGTTTTTAAAGTTCTCTCGATCTAGCTTCCCGATCCTTCTCCAGTGATCCGGAATGCTCCTCCGTGAGGAAAGTTCTACTCAAGCTGTGTGGTAGAAATTTGGCTCTTCATCTGTTGGAACCTGGTTCCAACACTCTCCCTCAGAGAGTTAAGGCCTCGTGCAAAGTTCATATTCTGAATCTTTTTGAGAAACCGTTATCTACCAACTGGAAACTCCTATCAATCTCCTGTCAAGCGACTGTGTCTCCTAACTGTCAAATCACGGGATGCTTGAAGTCTCATCCTAGGATTCTACTAGGAGGCACCTGATCGTGGTAGATTCACCAAGATCCATCTTTCCGGAGAGGTTTCCTTCTTTCCTATGGTGGAATTGGATGATGACCTCAGAGTGAAGACGAGGAAGAGCTCCATGATGGCCTCGGTCAACCTCTTCAAGAAAGAAGCCATCTGAAGCGAGAAGGTCGTGTAGTACCGTTGTAACCCTTTCCCTCTTTCCTGCTCTAAGAATCTCGGGACGAGATTCCTGTAAGGAGGTAGAATTGTAACAGCCCAAAGTTAAGAACCTGAAAAACCTGTGTGATTTTTCCACTTTTGTGTTCATTGCATCATGGCATCATGAATCATGTTGTTGTTGCTAGGGAATTGTGCTAGGGAATTGTTGTTGTTGCTAGGGAATTGTGGGTGTTGCTAGGGAATTGTGGAGGTTTGGCAACATTTGAAAACCAAATTGCCAAATTTGCTTCAACCAATTTCAAAACAACGAAGGCACTCAATCCTGAAAAATAAAATTACTTTGACGTCTCCTATTTGTCAAGGAGGTTCCAAGAGCTCTAAAATGATATTTGGCACTTGCTCCAAATTGTTAAAGGAGCAACATTTTGAAAATTAGCAAAATGCCATTTTCCACCCTCTCTAAACAAATGTTGTCCAAAACATTTTATTTTGGGGCGCCACAGCAGTAGACCCCGAGTGGGGTTATGAACGCGGTTTTCTCTTCATCCTCTTCCTTCATCCTTATCTGGTGGTAACCCGAGTAAGCATCCAGGAAGGACAAGCGAGCGCACCCGGCGGTGGAGTCGACGATCTGGTCGATTCGAGGTAGTGGAAAGTGATCCTTTGGACAGCACTTATTGAGTGCTGTAAAATCTACGCACATCCGAAAGATATCTGTGTGCTTCTTTTCTACGAGTACGGGGTTGGCCACCCATTGTGACTTCTTGATTTCTCTAATGAAACCTGCTGCGAGTAGCCGTCGACTTCGGCTTCGACTGCGGTTCTTTTTGGGCCGGATATGCGACGCATTGTTTGCTTGACTGGTTTAGCATCTGGAAATAATTGGAGAGAGTGCTCGGCGAATTCCCTGGGAATACCTGGCATGTCGGCTGGACACCATGCAAATATATCCCAGTTCTCACGGAGGAATTCGACGAGCGCGCTTTCCTATGCGATAGGCAGACTCGACGAGACATTGACTGTCTTGGTCCGGTCAGTCGGGTGCACCTGATGCGATCTTGTGTCATTGGTGGCATTGAATGCTCTGTCGACTGCCACCATTTTGTGTTCTGGCATAAGTGTTCGATCGTTGGAGACCGCTAGATCAGCGAGTGTTGCTTCCATGCCAAACATCTCAGAGATTTTGCTGAATTCTCGGTCGCAAGAGTCAGACTTTTGGAAGTTCCCTTTGACTGTGATTACTCCTTTTGGTCCAGGCATCTTCAGCTGGAGGTATGCGTAATGTGGCACCGCCATGAATCGAGCGAACGTCGGGCGTCCAAGTATAGCATGGTATTGTGACTTCCAGTCGACAACTTCGAACTCAATCGATTCTGTCCTGAAGTGGTTCTTGTCCCCAAACGTTACGTCGACTTGTATGGTGCCCTCTGGCTTATTGCTTTGCCTGGGACGATACCGTGAAAGGTATTTGAGGACCTTGGCAGGTTTTCGACTGACCTGTTCATTTTGCGGAGCGTATCTGCGAAGATGATGTTTATGCCGCTGCCTCCATCCATAAATACTTTGGACATAGCGTAGCCTCCAATTTGCGCGTCGAGTACCAGAGCTGAGTGCCCTGGACGAACAACCGACAGAGGATGGTCCTCTCTGCTGAAGCTAATTGCTGTTTCAGAACCCTTCAAGAATTCAGTTACAGCGGGAGGCGACATGACCGCCATGTTTACTTGTCGAGTGCGAAGTTTTTGCTCCCTGTTGGAAGGGCGACCTTTCTGTATCATGTACATCTGCCCTTGGGGCGGAGGGTACTGTGGTTCGTCCACCCGAGGTATGTGCTGTATGGCACCCGCGAGATTTCCGCCTGCGGCAGGCTGTGGAGGTGGAGGTGGTGCCATCAGAACAGGCACATTGTTTGGCTGAGGCACGGGTACAGGTGCTTGTGTGGCCTGCCTTTCTGAGATTTACGTAATCAGTCGCCATTTGATCGAACTCCCTGCAGTTTCTCATCGAATGATTGGAGCGCAGTTTTCCGTCATCCCCCTTGTACAGGTGGAATCTGCAATCAGCATCCATCTTTTCTTCGAATGATCGCTCAGATTGTGCTCCGTCGTGACTTGCGCCAGTCCTTCCTCTTGTAGCTATCACTGCGTTGGCCGCGGTCTCTACTGTCCCAACGATCATCTCGACTGTCCCGCCGATCTTCTGACCGTCGGTCGCTTCTGTCCTGGTCATTGCGGGGTGTGAGAACCCAGCCGCCATGAATTCGGGTCTGTCATCGTCGTAGTGACGTTTTGAACGTTTGCGCCTTCGGTCGTCTCTGTACGAGTCTCTGCGGCTTCGACTGCCGCTTTCATGATTGTCACGGGGTGAGGACCCGCGTGTGGTGCGCGCCATGTCTTCTCCGTCTGCCCACTCAGTCGCGGTCATCAAGAGGTTAGCCACAGAGGTTGGCTTTTTGCGACCAAGTGCTTCTTTGAGGTCCCGCCTGGCGAGTCCCATTATGAAAGCATCCATGGCCATATCTTCTGAAATTACTCCGACTGAGTTGCGTATCTCAGTCCATCGTCTGATGTATGACCTCAACGTTTCGTCTGAACGTTGAACGCAGGCTCGCAGCTCCTCGAATGTTTTTGGGCGCTCACATAGAGGCTCAAAGTTTTTGATGAAATCCGTGCGGAAGTGATCCCACGAGTCGTATGTGGATGGAGGTAAAGCTTTGAGCCAGTCGCGGGCTGTGCCTTCGAGCATGAGTCGTATGTATTGCATGGCTGTGGTGTTTGTGCCTCGCTGGCACGCGACAGCCAGCCTGTAATCTTCCAGCCACCCAGAAGGTTCCTGTCGACCCGTGAACTTGGGCTGTTCAGATGTGAGTTTGAACCCTTTGGGCATCCGTGTCTCGCGGACGCGTCGAGTGAAGCACAGAGCTCCATGTGGCTCAGGCTCTCGATCAGAGTATGAGTCGCTACTGTAAGATCTGCGTGATCTGCTCCTGGACCTGCGCCTACGCGAGCCGCTTCTTTCCTTCGAGTGGTGGCGGTGACCACTGTGATTATGCTCTTCCCGACGCGCGTCGACTAGGGCACGGTCTCGACTCCCACCTGGAGTTCTTGGAGTTTGGCGTATGGCCTTCGCCGCTAAGGCGAGTGATTTGATCTGCTGGCGATGCAGTTTTGCATTGGGGTCATCAGCTGGAGGCTTGATTGCCTCTAGGTATGCTGGCACTCCTCTTCGTCGTATGTCATGAAAGAGTTGCCTAAGTTGCGGGTGAGCGCCGCCCTTTCGTCTGGCGAGAGGTGTGACAACCTTGATCTGGGTCTTGTGTCTGCTCGCCCGGTGGAGCTCAGGGAGAGCTGTCTTCTTCGCGCACTCGACAAGCTAGCTTGCTTTTTGCGTTCTTCGAGTGTTGCTCTGACCTGCCGCAGTCGAAGTGATTCCTGCCAGTTGAAGTACTGGAAGGTCAACATCTCCTCTTGTGTTGCGTCTGCTGGCATCATTGTGCACTCCTTGATGACTTTATCTGCTTTTGCTGCCATCTCAGCAGTGATTGTGAGAGTTGTGACTCCGTCCGGCATAGTAACTGTGCACGGGAATTCTGTAGGCCTGCGGCTGGCCGCAGCATCTGATGATTCTGCGGCGATGGCGACGTAAACCTGCTGGGGTATCACCCGAGGTTATGTATGTGTGTCTTCGAGTCCCGTCATGGACTCGACATCGTCATCAAGGCTCATGTCGGAGTCGATATGCCCGTCGAGTGGTCCGTCTGGACGGATCTCGCTGTCGATGCCTTCATCGCCTATGCTCATCTCGGCGTCGACGAAGTTGTTATGAATCTCAGAGTCGAGGTTGTTGTTGTTGGTGCAGATCTCGGAGTCGACGTGGTTGTCGATATGAGTTTCGAGTTCGTCGAAGTCGCTGAAGGAGATCCCGCAGTCGAAACTATCCTCGAGTGAGAGATCGAGCTCGGGATCGTTTGTGCGGTATGCTGATTCGGCCTCCTCGCCCTGAAGTTCTTCGATGAGCTCGTGCATCTCTCGTGTGGACATGGTTGTTGCAGACGAGCAAGCTTGGAGGATCGACGATGGTATGGACGCAGTTGAGGGATCCGCAGTCGAAGGAACCGCAACCGATGGAGCCTCGGGTGCGGAAGTCGCGAGTTGGCGTGGATCCGTCAAGTCCTGCACACCAAGCTTGTTGACGAACGGTTAAACCCAAACCTGACTCGAGATCGGAGAAGGCCTCCTGGAATCCTGGCGAGTGTGGCTCGAAATCCATCAGAGGATCCGATGCGCTTTTTGCGGGTGAAGCTGGCGTGTTGCCGTTTGTCGAGTGAGCCGGCGAGTTGCCGTGTGCCGCCTGAGTCGGCGAGTTCTGGTTTGTTGATGCAGCCGGCGAGTTGCCGTTTGTAGATCCGATCGGCGAGTCGCCGTTTTCCGATGGAACCGAAGAAACCGTGAGTCCAGCACTATTCTTTCCCACAGACGGCGCCAATTGACGAGGGGTACACTCATCAAATCCCATGGTTAAGGACCTAGGGTTGAGATTATGGGAGAGAACGTGGTAGTACTGGTAGTTTCGTCGGCTGACAAGCAGAGGCAAAGATTTACCCAGGTTCAGGCCCCTCGGGTGGAGGTAAAGACCCTACTTCCTGCTTGTCTGTTATTGATCGCGGGAGATTATGAGGTTACAAGGTGGCTCCGGCGAGATGACGATCTCGCTAGAGCTTTGGTGGTTTGAGTATGGCTTGTCCCAGATCGGCCCTCCCAGCCTTTAAATAGGCTGGGTCTCGGGAGTACGTAACCGACCTGGTTTACATATAAGGAAAGTATAAACCGACTATGCCTATGTCTAATCTTGGAGGGTACTCCATCTTGTTGGGCCTCTTATCTTGGGCTTCGAGTTGGCTCTTCGCTTATTGGGCCTTTAGTCGTCACGTGCACCAGGTAGCCTCACGGTAGGGTACCCGAGATGTATACCCTTGTCAGTCGCGGTGACGGTGATGACGTCATTAATGAGCAGGACAGTTTCTATCCGTCGCGGTTGTCGTTGAATTTGATTGGGACATGGGGACCAACCATATTGGACCACGTGTCAATTGTGCATGACGAAATTTTTCGTCCCTCGCAATTTGAGACGTCACCGTAGCCACGACATTTTCGTTCGATCGTTGTTCGAATGACCATTTTGGCCATCGAGACGAATTTTAAATAGTTTTCACAGCAAAACAAACAACACATGCAACAAATACATACATTCTGAACAAGAGGTCACAGCCTTGCTCACCAAAAGCCACAAAGGCCATGTTCTACAGTTCACGAGACAACAAGTGGTTGTACAGCAGTGGCAACATACAGTGTTCGGCCTCTCAAAGGCCATAGCAACAAACAGTTTGAGACTCACGAAGGGCACCAAAAAGCCTCACGAAAACTTACCAAATAGCCACGAGTTTGCAGAGGTTTTCACTCAGCACGGAGTTCAGCCAACATCTGCTTGAGAAGGGCATTGCATGATGATTGACTCCTCCTTTGTTTTTCTTGATCCTTGATCAAACCGTTCACGAGTTGAACACACTTGTTTGCTTCTGCCTCATCATGTTCCTTCGCCTTCTTGTACTCATCAACCAGAGACTCCAGTTCCTGCCTCCTTTTTTTCTCAGAATCAAACTGAAGCTGAAGCTGAATCATTGGCGCACTCGTATGGCTTGGTATCACACCTATGTTTTTCAGGAAACTAGAATTTCGATTGCGCCGACACAGCACAGCAGAGACAGCTTCGGCAGCCGAAAGAGGCTCCCTGAGAGTGCCATCGGCTGAAGTAGATGGTTCCATCTCCCATTCCATTTGAGCCTGTAAAGCATGTAAAAGCATAAGATGAAATATCAGCTGAACTAGAGTATATGGTACATTGATATAAATACGAGATGACAAGCATGTAAGGAACATGGATGAAATATAGCAGACAAACAAGCTTGTACATAACATAGCTTGGAAAGCATGCTGAAATGACAAGGGATCTGCATGTACAAGCATAGATGCAGATAGCAGATCACAATGATATATGAAGAAGCAGATGGCAAGGAAGTAAGCGTGCATGTACATGAACTATCAGATGACAAGCATAAGTGAAGTAGTTGACCACGGGAGTTTGCAGCAGAATTCACAAAGGTATACCTCAGAAGGTACCTAGAAGAATCTATTGAGATAAATAGCAGATCACAATGATATATGAAGAAGCAGATGGCAAGGAAGTAAGCGTGCATGTACATGAACTATCAGATGACAAGCATAAGTGAAGTAGTTGACCACGGGAGTTTGCAGCAGAATTCACAAAGGTATACCTCAGAAGGTACCTAGAAGAATCTATTCAGATGAATAGCATATCACAATGATATATGAAGAAGCAGATGGCAAGGACTTACAATTGCTATTTTCACAGGTGAAGTGAATCCACGTGTCCTGCTGTAGTGCGTAGCTTTGAACAATTCAATGGGATCGGCTTCCCAATCATTGCAGACAACCTCATAGCTACGAGAACTTGTGGCACCAGGGAACCGGACGGCACGTCTGCTCATTCTGGCTTTCATACAAGTCTCCTACACAAACAAAGAGTATGAACAGATTACCCATAGTCCAGATAATAGAATTGAAACAGTGGCAAGCTTGAGTGAACAAAGACAAGACCTCATTCCGGGTTGTGGACCATTTATCGACACTAGTACAGAACGACACATCGGATACCCCTCTATGGCAATGGCAAGAGTTAGGCGACGGAAAAATGAGCTCCGCGCGCTTCCGCGAGTGCGCGCGCGCTAGTCGGTCGATGGGCCCGACACAATGGTAACGGAGGCTGAAAAGATCTCCGTTGCTCATATATAGGCAACGGAGGAAAGAATATCTCCGTTGCTGATATTGCCACATCAGAAACGGAGATCGGTCTATCTCCGTTTCCCATGTGAAGGCACATTAAGCAGTGCCGGTATTAATATCTCCCACTCCAGTACTGTATCTCACTCTCACTCTCAGTCTCACTCTCCCCAGTTCCTAACCCTAGCCGCACACGCTCTCCTCCTACTTCACCCATCGATGGCGAACCCCTCCGGCGCCGACGGAAGTCAGGATGGAGCATCTTCCTCCTCCCACCCTCCGAGGCGCAGCCCGGATCTCCCCTACAACTGGGGCGAGATCCCCGGCGACTGCGGTCGCGAGTTCATTCTGAGCCGTCAAATCCCATCCGGATCCATGGCGGCGGCGGCCACCGACGCCCGGATCTCGTCCTCATCGTCCTCCTCGGACGATGAGGACGAGGATCTGGAGGTCGGTCTCCTCCTCTCTCGCGCCTCCTTTGAGCGCGAGCGCGCCGAGGGTGTCATTCGGGCGTCTGCGATGCAGAGAGCTATCCGTATCTCCGCCGCCGAGCACGCGATAGAAGCCGCCGAGGAGGCGTTGTTCCAGACGCGGCTCCGGGCGGCCATAGACCGCTCTCTTCTCCCTGGCCAGGGCCCTGGGCCAGATGCGGCGGCGGCAGCGGTGGCGGCGGCGGAGGAGGAGGATGAGGAGGAGGAGGACGCTCCGGTGTTCGAGCAGGATGAGGTCTCCTCTGACGTCTCCTCTGGCAGTGGCTCCGGCGCCGACGCCTGGGACGCAATCCGCGACGGAAAGCGACCCCGCCTTGCCTAAGGTAAATGACCGCTCTGTTAGCTACTTATTTAGCTTGGTTTGCTCTGCTAGTTAGCTCTGTTCAGCTATATATTTGCTATGTTAGCTACTTATTTAGCTCGGTTTGCTTTGTTTAGCTATGTATTTGCTATGTTAGCTACTTATTTAGCTCGGTTTGCTCTGTTAGTTAGCTCTGTTCAGCTATGTATTTGATATGTTAGCTACTTATTTAGCTCGGTTTGCTTTGTTTAGCTATGTATTTGCTATGTTAGCTACTTATTTAGCTCGGTTTGTTCTGTTAGTTAGCTCTGTTTAGCTATGTATTTGCTATGTTAGCTACTTATTTAGCTCGGTTTGCTTTGTTAGCTATGTATTTGCTATGTTAGCTACTTATTTAGCTCGGTTTGCTCTGTTAGTTAGCTCTGTTCAGCTATGTATTTGCTATGTTAGCTACTTATTTAGCTCGGTTTGCTTTGTTTAGCTATGTATTTGCTATGTTAGCTACTTATTTAGCTCGGTTTGCTCTGTTAGTTAGCTCTGTTCAGCTATGTATTTGCTATGTTAGCTACTTATTTAGCTCAGTTTGCTTTGTTTAGCTATGTATTTGCTATGTTAGCTACTTATTTAGCTCGGTTTGCTCTGTTAGTTAGCTCTGTTCAGCTATGTATTTGCTATGTTAGCTACTTATTTAGCTCGATTTGCTTTGTTTACTGCTTATTGGCTCTGTTTATTAGCTTTGTTTGCTATTTTTAACAAAGAATATTCGTTGTTTCAAGGGCTTGGTGGATTCTTGGTGACGATGCGGCTGCCGTGAAGACCTAGGAGCGGGGCTCCATACACGGTGACGTCACCAGGAGCAGTACATTTTGCGCAGCAGGAAAGACAGTAGATGTTCATCTGGCGGCCGTGAAGACATAGGAGCAGAGCTCCAGCCACGCGCACCGATGAACTTTTGTAAAGCAGGGCGTACAGGAATACGGTGACGACCGGGCGGCCGTCTAGTCGCATGGAGCGAGGCTCCATCGACGGCACAGCCCGTCACCGTGTTTTTTTTTTGTTTTCCTGTAACCCTTATTAGAAACGGTTATTAGCAAAACTCCGTGTCTAATGTTAAATACATCAGAAACGGTTTATCTCCTCCGTTGCCATTGTGAGGCTTCACATCAGTGACAGAGGCGGGGACACGGACCCTTTCTCCGTTGCCGAAGGGGTTTTGGCCCGTTTCCGATGTGTCGTTCTGTACTAGTGCGACTAACTTGCACCAATATGCGTGAGTCATACAATTCACTCCAGGAGGAAGTGTTCGTGCAAGCATAGCCCTGTCCTGACAATGGTTAAAGTATGTTTTCTTCAGGAAATGGCGTCTTTGTCTTACACAGTTCTTTAGATTCATTAGAAGAGATCTATGAATCCAGGGGTCTTTGAGGTCCAAAATATATTTTGCCTGAAACGAAAGAAAGAGCATTCTTTAGATTTGTGAACAGCATTGGAATGAACTCGAAAGTTGGGTTCCAAAACTTACACACACAAATGCAGCATACTGACTAAATATGTCATCTCTTCCCTTGTACTCTTTCCAGTGGGGAAGATAGGGACAACTTGCTTCACAGCATATGAACAACATGTAGCATACATGGAAGCAATCTTTGGTGCACTGGCCTTGTCTTTCCGGGAGGAATAACAACTGTGATCCTCCCTTTCATCTTAACCAGGTGGCCACGGCCAACTGCCTGCTCGCCTTGGCAGCTTCCTGCTGGCGTTGGGGAGTTGCCTCCTCGGCTTGGACCACTGGTCGCTTGAGTTCGGCATCTACCTTCTTGGCTTGGTGGGCTGATAGCTTCCGTTGGGCTGCAGCCCTCGTTACTTGTGGCGATGCGGTTGCAGGTACTGCTGGCGGAGTCGATTTGATAATTTTCTTTAACACCGGAGTCTCAGGTTGTGTGCCGTCAACTATATCAGCACTGACGCGCTTGCGATTGGGAACTGCAGCAGGTTTTGTTTGGATCTACCATGAATAAAGATCTCAGAGTTAGCTATAAATATAACACTTGCTAAGAACCTATTACAGCTACTCCCTCCGTTCCAAAATAATTGATGTGGATGTATCTAGACATGTTTTAGTGTGTAGATACATCTGAATTTGGATAAATCCAAGTCAATTAATTTGGAACGGAGGGAGTACAAAGTAAAAGCTACTCACTTCCGGGTTTCTTCCATATAGTGTATTTCATGTTATTAGATATAGGACTGGTATTGGTTGTTCTGTAGTACTGATGAATTAACCGACAGATACGAGTAATCTAATATCTGGACCTAATAATGATAGGATCGCAAAACTGCTCCTAAGCCTAATACAAGCTGGAAAATAAGCAAACTTTTTTTTGCGAGGGGAAAATAAGCAAACTTTGACCATAGGAACTCATTGTGGTTCTAACATGAATAAAGAGCTCAAAGTTAGGTACAAACATAACACTTGCTAAGAACCTAATAGAGCTAGAAAGTAAGCTACTCACTTCATGGTTTCTTAAATGGGGAGCATTTGCTGTTCTAAATAACAGAAGATATGAGTAATCTATTATGTGGGCCTCAGACTGATAGGATCGCAAAACTGATCTTAAGCCTAACACAAGCTGGAAAAATAAGCAAACTTTGACCATGGTAACTACTCAAACAAAAGCACCAAACAGGCAATCAAACAAACATGTGAAGGAAACAAGCATCGAACAGACTAAAAAGTTTATCTCAAGATTACATTCGGGCTTTACGGCCTTTTTCTTACTGCTTTTCGTGGCGGAAACCTTCACTCGTGGCCTCAACACGGGAGACATTGATGGCGACCTGCGAGCTGGACGGCGAGGTGGCAGATCTGGACGGCGAGGTGGCAGATCTTGGCGGCGACCTGGTCGGCGACCTGGACGGCGAGGTGGCAGATCTTGGCGGCGAACTGGACGGCGAGGTGGCAGATCTTGGCGGCGAACTGGACGGCGAGGTGGCAGATCTTGGCGACGAACTGGAAGGCGAGGTGTGGAAGACCTAGACGGCGAGCTGGAAGGCCGGGAAGGCGAGGTACACAGCGAGGTGGAAGACCGGGACGGCGAGCTAGGGTTTGGGAGGAAAGGAGAGGGGAAATTTGGGACGAGAGAGGGAGGGGAAATGTCGATACGGAGAAGGTGGGATTTTGGCGAGGGCGGGTTATAGGCAGCCACAGGTTCGAAATTTGTGCGCGCGTGATACGTGCATTTTATATCATCATTATACAACTTTTAGTATCAATTAGAATGTTATTTGCATTGTTATATCATTGTTTTTACATGTTTTAGATGATTTATGAGACTTTCATACAAAGTCCCTATTTTTGGTATTTAATTTCTGGAGGCAGAAAACCTCCCTTTTCTTGTTTTTAATGTTTCAGGAGCTACAGAGACCCAAATAATAAAAGGAAAATTACACAGCTGGTTTTTCGTCGAGAGAAAGGCATAGGAAGAAGACCGAAGAGAGGAGAGCCACGAGGCCCAACAGGGGTGGGCCCACGCGGCCCAAGTACCTGGCCGCGTGGGACCCACTAAGTGGAGCCTCGGGCACGTCCTCGCCTGGGGCTTTTTATCGACGCCTTCGTCCTCCCCGAAAAGTTACGCCCTAATTTTCCTGAAACCATCCGAGGCCGCGGCGGCGGCGAAACTCCTGATTCCCTCCGAGGGGGATCAGATCCTGCTGCTCCGAGCTCCGGAGAAGGGGAAATCATCGTCATCGTCATCACCTCTCCTCCTTGGCGTGGGAGGAGGCCTCTACATCATCACCATCACCAAGACCAGCACCATCTCCATCATCATCTCCGTGATCCACTCCGTCCCCCTCATAGTTTGAGAGTTGCTATACCCTAGATACTTGTCTTGTGCTACTATTCATGTTTGTGATTGAATACTTGTCATTATTTGGTGGTGAAATTATATTTTCAGATTGTGTTGTACCACTTATGCCACTGAATATCATGTTTGCACGTTGTGAGTAGTTCCCACATGTTCCTGAGGCATAGGATGAATTGGCAATGATTTATATAACATGTGTTGGTATTTTGTCAAGAGTTTATCTTTTATGTGATTCTATGATGGTGTTGTGCGAACGTCGACTGCACAACACTTCACCTATATGGGCTCATAGGAGAACACCGTAGTATAATGAATTGAGGGGGACTTGGGAGGACATGTAAACCTGGAACCGAATCATGAAGTTATATTAATATAGATATAGATATAGATAGATAGATTTTTCGCAAAAAAAGAGATATAGATAGATAGATAAAGATATCTATATCTATACCTACTAATAAAGGGACTATGGCTTCCTTGGTTTGGTACGTTGTTAGAATTGCCCTCGAGTTGTAGACAATTACATGGTATGCCACCGATAAGTTAAAAAACGGTTCAAACAGAGTATTGTTTCATGCGATCCATTTACGTCGTGCGCTTTTGTTCCCACGATCGATCGTTGAGTGTGGGCCGGCCCAATCAACGATGAAGATAGAGCATCTCCCGCGCCCCGGCCACGGAAGAGATGACCATCATGGACACGTCAAATAACGGCGTTGTCGCAGCTCCCTCACAGCTGCGACTGAAAAATCACCGGCCCTTATTCCTCTCACTGTGTCGGTTTCTCTTCCTCTTCTCTATGTTTCGTGAGTCAGTAGACAAGGCAGGTAGGGGAATGTCAAGAAAAAAAGACAAGGCTGGCAGAGACCAAAGAAGATACAAATTATACGGGCTAGATAAGAAGGCAAGACCTGTTTGCCTACGTCGTGACCTGACTGCTAGGCAAAGCAGAAAGCACGCATGCATGTACGGTGTACCAAAGCTGCAGAGGCAAAACACGTATGACCAATCTCTTCTTCTCTTCTCTTCTCTTCTCTTCTATACCGTCGTCCGTCGTCAGTTTTACAACCCCCCCCCCCCCCCCCCCCCCCCCCCCCGCCCCACAAAACCGGAAATTACACCGCAGTCCCCAGCTCAAAGGAGGTGGCGCAATTTGTAGACAACCCCACAAAACAAGAAATTACGCCGCAGTCCCCTGTGCAAAGGAGGCTGCGCCGCTCGCTTACAGGAAACCCCCTGCCGAATAGGGAAATTAACCCGCAGTCCCGAACCGTTATATTTTCCAGTAATTACTAAAACCCTTACATGCGGGTCCCCCTGTCAGACTTTCAACAATTCCAGATATTTCGGAAAAATGTCTAAAATTGTATAATATATAACTTTTGATCTATAATTAAAAAAATATTTCTAATACATCAAAATGTTCAGAAAAATGTAATCTGTCTATCGGTATCAAAATCCTACATATTTATCAACTTTTAACCAAGCTTATTTACGAGAACAAAATAACCAATTTACAACGTGTACAAAAAAATTTACTAAAGTGTTTCATCGGCCCGTTGCAACGCACGGGCAGGCATTTTCCTAGTAGATATAGAAGATAGAAAATAGAGATAGAGATAGAAATAGAGCTAGAGATAGAGAACATATAGAGCTCGTACTACCAGTAACGAATATGCGGACTAGAATATGCCAGTGGAAAAGTACGTTTAGCACCAGCGCTCGCGTATTACCAAAAGGACGCCTTCCAAATACGGACTCCCGTTTTATGCGATCTCCACCTTAACCCTGGATACGGAAGCTCTCGCGCTGTCTGATCGATCGAGTGACAATTGCACTCACGCAAGGACGACGATGCAAGCAAGCAAGCGACGTCCGACGAGAGCTACGGCCCAATTATCTACTCGCCTTCGTACACCATCGCGATCTCAACCACCGTCTGCCTCGTTTTCCATCGGTTTGTTTACACGATCTTCGTGGTCGCTTTCAAGGCTGCCGGCCGCGGCCACCTCCATTGCCGGCCGTCCATGGTCAGCAGCTTGCAGCCAACACCACGCCACGCGCTCCACCTCCCTCGGCCGCGGAGTCAAACGGCGCCGCATGCGTGTATATAAGATCCATCCATGGCCGCCTGTACTACTCCACGCTTACGCACGCGGTTGATCCCAAACATATTGCACTGTTTGTTCGTCGGAGCTTAACTGAGCCAGCACCTACGGCGACCGACACAGGAGCGGCGGCGAGACGATGAGGCTGGCGCGGCCGTACTCGGGGGTGTTCAGGGGCGGGGCGACGGCGCGGACGGGCCCGCACGCGCTGCCGCTGGCGCGGATCAAGAAGATCATGAAGCGGTCGGCGGGGGACGGCAGCGGCGGCGACGGGACCGGGGCCAGGATGATCTCTGGCGAGGCGCCCGTGGTGTTCTCCAGGGCCTGCGAGCTCTTCGTCGCCGAGCTCACGCGCGCCGCGTGGGCCGCCACTCTCGTGGGCAAGCGCCGCACCGTGCACCGCGAGGACGTCGCACATGCCGTCCGCGACACCGACCTCTTCGACTTCCTCGTC
This sequence comes from Poa pratensis, assembly GCA_947311845.1. Lineage (NCBI taxonomy): Eukaryota > Viridiplantae > Streptophyta > Magnoliopsida > Poales > Poaceae > Poa > Poa pratensis. The sequence continues at coordinate 2,566,746 of CAMZMU010000050.1, read as the reverse complement.
GACGTCGTCAAGGATGATGATGCCGGCCACGACGACGGTGGTGTCGTCGCGCCGGTGCCCGGACGCCATGTCCATGACGCCGGCGCTCTCGACTAGAAACTTAATTGTCGATTTGTGCATGCATGACGGTCATTATGGGTGTGTGGAATCAAACTGTATCGTAAATGATTAATCGCACTAATTAGCTTAAGTTCTGTGCCAAATATATACAGACACGCACTACGTGCTTGATTGTATCGAGATGTACTCTCTGCCTGATTTCGTTTAATGACATTATACTCATGGCACTTGTTAATTAGACCTGCCTACAATCAGAGTGATGCATGCAGACAAGCAGTGTAAATTTTTGTGGTGCAACCTTTTGTACAATTAACTTGCACATGGAGTAGTACTCCGTATTTGTTTTTCAAAGCATGCTTAAATGATGCAGCTAGTAGCTCCCGCTCTATTGTACTCTCTTCGGGGCTACTTAAATCGCGGGTTTCCAAATCAAGGTCCGAAGATTCAAAGCTTAGGGATTAATGGATGTGAAATTCAGTTTGACACGTGGAAGTTTATACTCCTGCCATAAAAAACATATTTCAAAATCCCAAAAAAATCCAAAAAATTGACGTGTACAACTCGACATTCTATATATGGACGCCAAGTTTCGTCAAAACCCCACATTTTTGTGCCATGTCAAAAAATAAAAATCTCGTGAAAAGCTTTTTTATAGCACTGAAGTTTACATATTATAGAAAAATATGCTTTTTCGTGAAACTACTTCATAAACAAATTACTCCCTCTATATCAAAATATAAGATGTTTGTGCATTTGGACCCAAATGTATCTAGACATGTTTTAGTGCAAAATTCATGTATATAAGATGTTTGTGCATTTTTAGCCCCAAATGCACCTAGACATGATTTAGTGCAAATTTTATGTATATAAGATGTTTGTGCATTTTTTAGCCCAAATGCACCTAGACATGTTTTAGTGCAAGATTCAAATGAATTTTGCACTAAAACATGTCTAAATGTATTTGGGCTCAAACATGTACTCCCTCCGTTCCAAATTAATTGACTTGGTTTTGTCTAAATACGGATGTACCTATACTTGTATAGTGCCTAGATACATTCGTTACTAGACAAATGCATGCCAATTAATTTGGAACGGAGGGAGTACAAACATTTTATATTTTGATATCAAGGGAGTAGAATGTTGAGATCTACACGCGGATTTGTTTTTCATAATTTTTGATATGGTGATGAAATGTATATTAAAAACATTTAAAAGCGTCTGCATATATGCTCCCGGGGCCAAGACGCCTCTCTTTCTTTTAGATGCAAAACGTCACTCTTTTAATGGAGTTTGTAAAGATTTTTACACACCATACTTTTTGTATAGAATTTTTTTCATTCATTACAACCTGGTAGGTGAAGAAAGATTCATGTAATCGTTTTATGTTGTATTCAAAACGCTTTTTGTACTCTTAAAAAATAAAAATCATAAAGCCTTGGTATTCATGAAGCCATTACGGTTTACGGATGTCTCGCTATCCACGGAAAATGTCGAATCCCACCCAAAATAAGGGTTTGAGTTTTGGCAGGAATCAAAACATTTTCATGCTCAAACGGATGATAGAAATGCCGTCGTGGAATGGATCTGCACAAAAATCATGTTCAAAGTGTTACTGGTTTGCGACTTGGCGTTTACCAGCTAGCTAGGCCCTACTTGCAGCCGCGAGTCCAGCGTGGATTCTTTTCGCGGCGACGTCGGCGCCGGCGATGAGCCTCCTGGAAGCCCGTCTTCCGGCCCTCGTCAAGACCTGCACCCGCCGGCAGCTCAGCCAGCTCCACGCCCTCCTCCTCACCTCCTCCCTCCACCGCCTCCCGGGACTGCCCGCGCTCCTCATCCGCCGCGCCACCGACATCGCCGACATGGCGCACGCGGACATGCTCTTCTCCTCCTTCCTCCGGGATCTGCCCGAAGACGCCGCGCTCTACAACGCCATGATCCGCGGCTGCTCCTACCACGGCCCCCACGAACGCGCGCTGGACCTGTTCGAGGAAATGCTGCGCAGGTGCCTCGCCACCGACGGGTTCACCTACCCATACGTCCTCGACGCGTGCGCGCGGCTCCCGACACGGCGGCGGTACGGCGAGCAGGTCCACTGCCGGGTCCTGAAGGAGGGGGCTGGACCACGTGCAGGCCGTCCGGAGCTCGCTGCTCTCGTTCTACCTGCCTGGTGGCGGCGGCTCGCTGGGCGAGCACGGAAGCTATATGATGGAATGCGCGTGAAGGCCGTGGGGCTCTCCAATCACATGATGTCGGAGTATGCCAAGGCCGGGAACGCCTCTCTGGCGCGGGAGTTCTTCGACGCTGTGGAACTGGATGCTCGTCAAGTCGAGCGACATCGTGGCAGCAAAGGAGCTGTTCGCGGAGATGCCGCTGAAGAACGTCATGTCATGGACTACGATGCTCAGGGCACTGTCCATTGCGGGGGATTTCACAGGCGTGAGGAGCCTGTTCAGCCAGATGCCTGAGAGGAACGTGGTGTCCTGGAACTGCGTCCTCTCGAGCTACACCTGGCAGGGCAGGTTCTCGCAGGCCCTCCGCTTGTTCCCATGGATGCTACTCGAGGGCCTCACTCCAAACGGCTACACAGTCGTCTTGGTCCTCTCAGCCTGCGAGCACCTCGGGAAGGTGAGGATGGGCAGATGGGTGCACGCCAACCTGGTGACGCCGGCCCTCTGGGGGCATGCCGCGGTCGGCACCGCGCTGGTGGAGATGTATGCCATGTGCGGCGACATCGCCAGAGCGCTGGTTGTCTTCACGAAGATGCGCAGCAAGGACGTCTCCTCCTGGAACGTGATGATCAAAGGCCTGGCGGTGCACGGGCGAGCGGACGACGCCCTCAGGCTGTTCGACTTGATGAAACGGCAGTGCTTTTGGCCTGATCAGTACACCTTCATGGGCGTACTGCTGGCATGCAGCCAGGGAGGCCATGTCGACGAAGGGCTCAGGGCATTCGACGCAATGCAAAAGGAACACAGCATCGAGCCTTCGCTCGAGCACTACTGCTGCCTGATTGATCTGCTCTGCCGTGGCGGGAACATTGAAGCAGCAGTGTGCGTGGTGTGGGGATGCCCTGCCGGCCAGACTTGCAAGTCTGGAGGGTGCTGCTCGGCGGGTGCAGGGTTCAGGCAGGCCTTGGGTCAGCCGAGGAGGCGACGGTGATGTGATTCAGTTAAAGCTCGCAGGATGCTGAGTGCAACTTTGAAGCGATCTCTTGAATGAATACAAGTTGAAAATGAAAACCAACCAGTGACAGTCACATTTGCAACAGAGTCACTGTCTTGTGTCAAAAGGAGTAACTAAAGTGATCAGCATGATATGTGAAATGAGAACGAGCCTTGGCTCGGTGGCTTGGGACGGCGGTGTCCTCCCAGCTCGCCCAGGTTCGACTCCCAGTGGGAGCGAATTTCTGGGTGTCTCACCCGCGTGGCACTGTTCACGTGAACAGTGTTTGCGCTGAGCCGATTCCACCGCGGTTCGATACTGGTATTGTGGTGTGCCCACCACCGCAGGGGTTCCCAGAAGATCTAGGCTCGCGGATGGCTCAAAGTCTTAGTATAGTCTGGTTAGGTCTAGCTTGCGCACGGGTGGTACCGGCAGTCACTCAAACTCAGTCCGGTTGATTTGCTTTCGGTGAAGCAATGTCGATGGCGCAGCTGATCTTTTAGCTTGGGACTGTTACATGTCGAGGTGATTTCAGACCTGACAACAAGCAGCTACCTTGTTGCAAGGGCAAAGGCTACTTGGTTGACTGGGTGAGCTAAAAATCTGTCTCTCAACCTCTTTTTGTGAGTGCAGAGGCATTTGCTCTTTCTCAGGTTGGCATTTTTTCCCAGGCCATAGGGTGCAAGGACGAGCGGGCGACGCCCTTAGGCTGTTCGACTTGATGAAACGGCAGGGCTTCTGGCCTGACAACTACACCTTCGTGGGCGTACTGCGTGCAGCCAGGGAGGCCTCGTGGACGAAGGGCTCAGGGCATTCGACGCAATGCAAAAGGACCACCCCATCCAGCCCTCCCTGGAGCACTACGGCTGCCTGATTGATCTGCTGTGCCGTGGTGGGAACATCGAAGGAGCGGTGTGCGCGGGGTGGGGGATGCCCTGCCGGCCAGACTCAGAAGTCTGGAGGGTGCGGCTCGGCTGGTGCAGGGTTCAGGCTGACGTCGGGTCGGCCCAGGAGGCGACGGTGAGTGTGGCAACAAAATGATCTCTTGAAGATAAGTAGAAAGCCAACCACTGACTGTCAAATTCAGTGAATGAATCTTAAGCCAGAGATACTTGAATGCTGGAAAATGATGTCTGCGTTCGGAGTGATCGTCGGTGGACAAAGAGGTACTTGGTGGACTGGGTGAGCCAAACAGCCTTGTTTCTCAACCTTATTCTGACATAGTAAAAAGTGAAAATGAAATGTTTGTATCGCTCGTCCTGAAACTCCTTGTTTGCAGAGTATCAAGTATCTCGGGCAGCCGGAGGAGATGAGGAAGCTGGTTGACCCGGAGCTGACCAACGTGAGAATTGAGGACCTGGCATTGGTGTGGGTCGCTGCAGATCGTCGCGCTCGAGGCCGGCATCCTCAAGGGGAGTCCTCCCTGGCATGGGCCGATGGGCGGAGCTCTACCTGTGGTTGTAGCACACGTGACGGCGTGCGCCAATGCAGTGCTGCTCCAATTCTGATACGATGACACTGAACCGGCTCCTCCGTCTGCATTCTGTTGTGCTGGAGTACTGCTCGTGAGTTTCTGCGCGTAATCTGACGAAGAGTGCGGACCGCCCAGAGTGGACTGATCGTTCGGAGCGTCAATGATCGATCACACACAGATTCATTGGCCCGCTGCACTTGTTCCCTTTTCAAAAAAGTGTTCAGTGTGAGTGCAGGGTGTTTGCAAATTGCAATGCAATGCTGCTCCTAGTCTGATATGGCACTGAACCGTGCGCGGTGAGCCGGTGCGTGGTGAACAAATCTTGTGCTACATCTGTCGGTGAATCAGTGCCATCCGTCGAACCTTCCTGTGCGTTTGGTTATGCTGGGCTGGTCGTGCGGTGAATGCGACCTGGGCTGAATTTGCGTGATCTCAAGGAAGGGAGATGAGGCCCGTTAAGTATCTGCACGCAGCGACAGGCACACACGCCCCAAAGACGAAGAAAAAAAACGAAATAGCAAAACAGAGTTATCCGGCCTACCTGATTGGAACAGGTGACCTAGGGAGCTACAATCCCCCGCTCTACCGGCGAAACCTATTTTCCGCGTACCGCGGGACCGAATAGCTCCCGCGTACCCCCTGGGAGCGTATGGGCTTGGCCCAGTTTCTCGTGTTCCTTCTGCTTCTTTCCTACTTGTACGCTTTGTATTTTTTCCTTCCTTATTCTTACCATCATTACTGATTGCCGCCGCCCGCCAGGCATCCCCGCTCCTTTTTTCGCATTCATACTGGTTTTTTTTCCTTTTCTTCTTTTTTTGTTTTCTTTTTTCGTTTTCCCAGTTTTGTTTTTTTTCTTTCTTCCTTTTTTGTTTTATGTTTTCTCTCTGTTTCTTTTTTTCTCTTTTCCGTACTATTTTTATTTTCTGAGAGTAATAGAAATGGTCCAGATTTAAAAATACTTTTTGTTTCATCGACCTTTTTTTTATCATTTTTAAAAATCGTTCATAAAAGTTACTTTTCACTGACCTTTTTCAGTTTACTAAAATCTGTTCAAATGGGTTTTCAAAAATCGTTCAAGACCAAATTCTGTTCAACGGCGTTTTCAAAAATCATTCAAGACTGGATTATGTTTAAATGGGTTTTCCAAAATTGTTCGAACCATTGTTTTTAAAAATCGTTCAAGACCAGTTTTCTGTTCAAATGGGTTTTCAAAGATCGTTCAAGACCACAATCTGTTCAAACGGGTTTTCAAGAATCGTTCAAGACCACTTTCTGTTCATATGGGTTTTCAAATATCGTTCATGACCACAATCTGTTCAAATGGGTTTTCAAAAATCGTTCAAGACCAAATTCTATTCAACGACATTTTCAAAAATTGTTCAAGACTAGATTATGTTCAAATGGGTTTTCCAAAATTGTTCAAACCAATGTTTTTAAAAATTATTCAAGACCAGTTTCTGTTCAAACGGGGTTTCAAAGATCGTTCAAGACCACAATCCGTTCAAACGGGTTTTCGAGAATCGTTCAAGACCACTTTCTGTTCATATGGGTTTTCAAATATCGTTCATGACCACAATCTGTTCAAATGGGTTTTCAAAAATCCTTCAAGGTCAAATTCTGTTCAACGGCGTTTTCAAAAATCGTTCAAGACTGGATTATGTTCAAATGGGGTTTTTGAAAATTGTTCAAGACCAAATCACGTTCAACGGGTTACAAAATCATGTTCAATATGTTTTCAAAAATCGTTCCAAAATCCGTTTAAACCTTGTTTCTGTTCAATGGAGTTTTACAAATCGTTCAATACCAAATTTCGTTCAACGGGTCTTTCAAAAATCGTTCAAGACCAAATTACATTCAACATGTTTTTAAAAAATTGTTCAACATGTTTTTCAAAAATCGTTCCAAAATCCGTTTAAACCTAGTTTCCGTTCAATGGAGTTTTTAGAAAATCGTTCAATACCAAATTCTGTTCAACGAGTCTTTCAAAAATTGTTCAAGACCAAATTACGTTCAACGAGGTTTTTAAAAATTGTTCAAGACCAAATTACGTTCAACGGGTTACAAAATCCTGTTCAACATGTTTTCAAAAATCGTTCCAAAATCGTTCAAACTCAGATCCTGTTCAAACACACTTTCGTGCAACTGTTCTCCTATTTCCATTCAAAAACAATTTCTTTTCAATGATGCTTTTCAAAAATCGTTTAAACTCGGATCCTGTTCAAACACACAATCCGTGCAACCGTTCTCCCCTTTCCGTTGAAAACCAATTTCTGTTTAACGACATTTTCAAAAATCGTTCAAACTCAGAGCCTGTTCAAACACACAATCCGTGCAACCTTTCTCCCATTTCCGTTCAAAACCAAATTCCGTTCAACGATGTTTTCAAAACTCGTTCAAACTCAGATCCCGTTCAAACACACATTCCGTGTTCAAAAATAGTTTCGAACATCTCGTATATGATCGTCGAAACGAAAAAATTACAACATGAAAGTTGGACGAAATGTGGATGTTAACCTGCTCGTCAAATAATATTTCAAACGGTCAGCCGAGCGTGACGAATTCGATAAAATTTGGCTAAACAGGTTTCAAACATCTATTCAAAATTGAGAAAGTATAATCGACGAAACTCGAAACTGAGTATGGGAATGGAACCTACTCGTGGACCCGCATAATTTTCGTGTACACATTTCTATTTATGATTTTTTTAATCTGTGGCCATATCCCAGTATTAAAAATAAAAGTACATCCTACTTGTATGCTTAGCAGAGAATCAGGAAACAGTACAACCAACGCACACCAAAAATCTGTTCAAATAAAAGAACGAAACAGTCGAACCAAGCGCGTCCACGCCAGAAAATGGGCCGGGCCCTTTAGCACCAGGGAGGCGCGCGGAGCGGTGTTAACATCGCGTAACGCGATAAGTAGGTGCTCCCCGCTCTACCGCTGATCTAAGGCCGGTATTTAAATTACACTATTTAGATTTTAAATATTATTATCTTTGGTAATTGGTACCTTGACACCTGATTTTCTTTTGCAAAATTTATTCGGCTGCGGTGCGTCCGAGCGATCCGCTGCTCCTGGCCGTCCGATACATTAAGTGAAAGGGTCAATGACTGAAGAAGCCCTTGGAGTAGCTCAGGCTGCAAATTCGGTGCTGCCTTTTCTACGCACGAGCTATGTCCTACGAATTGACTCTTTTGTATAACCAGTGCAAGCTTATGCAGGTGTCAAGCAACAGTAGACTACATGAGAAAATTTCCTTGATAAGAAGTACATGTACATGCACAACTGAAGTAAATCCAAACACGTACACTGCCTAGCATTCAGGATTTCACACAGACAACCACATAATCATCTTCAGAACTCGTTACAGAAACAGAGTAGGCAATCATTTGGTACTGGAATTTAGACACCGCATAGCTGATCTATGTGATCCAACAGCAACAAAGTATAGCGGCGCCACTTCTTACATGTCACTTGGTACTCCTCCAACAGTGCAACCGACCACTACCTCTTACATGTCCAACTAGACATAATGCCGATCACCGCACGGAAAGCAAACAAACTATAAGTGCTCAACCATCATTCATGCACTTAATAATTATCACACATACTGCCAATCACCCCAACTCGCAGGAGTATCTTGCAAGTTGCATGACTTATTGGGGTGAATACGGACCACGGATACAGAGATGGATAGTATACAACTCGAGTAATACCGTCCGCCATGGTGTAACATAGATTCAGCAAGGAGCTCAGATTTTTCTCCCGAATTGGTTATGAACTCAATAAGAAGCTACACACAAAACAAAACATTTATCAGTAAAGTCAAAGGGTGCTTAAACTTTTGGAAATACAGGGCACATCAGTACATCGATCACAAGAGTGCAAGAAATATATTAGTGCAACTAGAAAGAAGTTTGTGTAAACACACGTACCATAAAGAAAGCTTGCTGGCTCCACTCTCAAGATTCTACGTAGCTGCCGCTTATCATGGGCTGCTTTATTTCTTCCAGTTTTGGACATTTGTCAATTGAGACATTCTTGATTTCTGAAATTGCGTTTTCTCCACCAATTGAGACAATGTTTTCACAACAGCAAATGTTTAAATCCTCAAGTGATGTGAGATTAGTGCTCCAAAGGTTGCCTGCAAAGTATTTTATACTCTGACATTCACGAATCTTTAATGTGACAAGGGATGAGAGCTTCTTTAGGCATCTGGGAAACCATGCAGAGATATCCCCACAGTAAGATAAGGAAAGAATCTGGAGGGAAGATGGCAGCACAAATCTTCTCCTCCAGCAGAGTCGATAGCAACAAGAGATCTCCAATTCCTTCAGAGAAGAAAAATTCACAAACCTTTCACAAGGTAGGGACACTAAGTTGTCACAGGAAAAAAACCTCCTGGGCCGCTGCGCGTGGCGGCTCTGGAGGCGGAAAACAAATCCCTAGAAACTACCGCCGCTGGCCGTCTTCTCCGGCCGCTGCCGCCGTGGCGTCGGCGGTGGCGGCCACGCTCCCGCTGCTGAACGCGGGGGGGCGTCCTCTACTCGTCCCCGTCGGGATCCTTGCGCGCGGGGAGGACGACACTTGGGCGGGTGGAGGCTGAGCGGCGTGGCGGCGGCTGCTCCGGTGTGGCGGCGACGCGCTACGACGCACGGCTGGGAGGCGCGTACGAGGATGGTGACGGCTGGTTGGTCCAGGGCGGCGGCGCAGCCTGCCTTCGTGGCGGCGGCTCGCGTTGGAAGACGACGTCTTCCTGGATCGTTGCCGGCCGGATCTGGGGCGTCCTCTGGTTCTTGGGCCGGAGGTTGACCTGCTCGCCTCGTTTCGCTGGAAGTCGGCCGGCGGTGTGGGGACTGTCGGATCGGCCCTTAATAAGGATGTGGTCCTAGGGTTCCTCTCGCGGCGCCAAGATGAAGATCTACCGGATGTTCGTCCCCATCGAACTTGCTGGACGGTCGTGTTCCGGAAGGCTCCGCCGGCGAACTCCATTGGGCGTTTCATGCCTGGAGATTGCTGGATCGGGTGGTATTCGGTTGGACGCACCATGTTTTATCTGACCGTTTGGTTTCAGAGGGAGCGCTTTGAAGCTCTGCTGGCTGTTATTTTCATGGAGCACGCTTTCTCGTTCCATGGTGCTGGCGGAGAATGACATGGAAGGCGAGTTCTGAGGACTGGCAATGGTGGTTTGATTCTTTGTGCTGATGAGGAATTGGCTCAGTGTTTCATGACTTGGAGCAGCGGCATGTAAGTGGGGGCGACAACATACGTGAAGCCCAACGTCCTACCTTTCAGGGTGAAAATCTAAGGTCTGGCCTTAATTGGTTGTGTCTGACAGTGGTCTTGCTGAAGACATTGTTTTGAGAGCGAGGATTATCTTCAGGGTGAAAACCCAAGGTCTGGCCTTAATTGGTTGTGCCTGGCACTGTTCTTTTTGAAGGCGTTGCTTTTGAAGATTTGGACATCAGGTGTTGTTTTGGTGGTGGTTGCGCGGCTGTTGCAAGGACTATAACTCTTTAGCGGGACTTTTCTTTTTATTTCTTCTTCTTATTGTCTTTTGGCTGTGTGCATTCGTAATGGCTTCGGTTATTGCGTTGTTGCAGAGGCTGGGTGCATGTTGTATCTTCTTGATATTAATAAACACTCTTTATCTAAAAAATAAATAAATATATATATTCTTTTACCAGGAATTCGTCAATGCTTGACAGCATGTGACACCCGTCAATGGTTAAGGAAGTAAGAGACGGAATGTTCTAACGCCTCCGATGACCCGTCCAGAATGTCCAATGATAGATCTAAGATTTCTACATTGTGAAATGCACAACTCCTCTAGTGCTGGAAGATTCCACTTCTGTAGTTGGATGGATATGAGGTAGTTGGAAGACAAAAAAAAGTAGGTGAGGGAGCAACAGTCGAAATTGTTTGCGAGATGTCCACAAGTTCTGTCCTGACTCTGATCAGATCATTATCCTTAGTACCCAGAACAAGCCTCTTGAGAGAGGGCACAGCCAAACTTTGGTAATTTATATTTGGACACCCATGCACCTTCAATTCTTCAAGGCTCCCAAATCTTTCAGTTGGTACTGATACTAACTTCTTGCAATTTTTCGTCTTCAATTTCTTAAGGTCCGATATGTAAGCTGTATGTATAACATCTTCGAGGCTTGATAAATTTTCGCACCCATCAACTATGAGATCTGTGATTCTGTGTACTGATGATTTCTCGAGTATATCACCACCGATAAGTGGAGTGACCCTAAACTTGCCAAATTCTGTGGCTGAAACCAGCTTTGAAATGACACACCTGGGTAACGTTGGAATTCCAAAGAGAATTCGTTTTTCTGAAATCTTCTAGACCTTGAATCGCAACGAAATCCATCTGATTCAAACCTCAGTAAGCATACCAACTTATTGAAGTCTGTAGGCAAGCTTTTAAGCTCGCAGTACGGGAGACATACAATCTGCAGATTATAGAGCCAATAGAATTCTGCGGGAAGACTCTTGAAACGGTAAATCCATGTATTCTAAGGTTTCTAAGGTACCGAAGATGCTTCAAGTTTCCAATGCTAGCTGGTAACTCATGGGTTGAGTCAAAAACAATCACACGCAGTCGCCGAAGTTCATTACACCAAACTGCCATCAAACTAGCTGGAATTTCCACATTCACTAAAGACTTGTTGCAAATAAGGGTACGGAGCTTTATGAAACGGCTTAGACCCAACAAATCGGAATAGCCAATGTCTTTCGAGAGAGTATTGACAAATGGCAAACATTGGGCGGAATAATTTCGAAGTCACTCCTTCTTTTTACGATGAAGCATTCAAACTCTGAAACTTTTTGTGCCATATCATGCGGCAAGTCATGGATTACGTATTCACTTCGAACTTTCTGAAAAAAGGACCGATATAAAAGGTCATCAAAGTATTCAAAAGCAATATCTTGAACTGGGATGTCACCTTGAGGTTCCACGAAGCCTAACGCTACCCAAATTTCAGCCAAATAACCTTTTTCAAATTTGTGATCCTTCTGGTACGCTGCACATAGTGTGAAGCATCTCTTCAAATGGAATGGTAAATATATATAGCTCAGCCGAAGGGCAGGCAAAATTTCAGTCTCCTCTTGCCTCAGCTTCCATAGTTCACTCTGTAGTATAGCATTCCAATATTCTGCTTGAAGGTTCATCCTTAATATTCGTCCAAGAGTTTTGGCGGCTAGAGGAGAACCCCTCAACTTAGGAACTATTCTTCTACCAATGTTCTCCAGCTCAGGATCATTATTATTGGAACTCCCAGATTCAAACACACACAGTTTGAAGAAATTCCAAAACGCATCATCCTTTAAACCTTCCAAGGTAATGGGTTCCATCGTGCCCACTCTATGAGCAACCTTCTGACATCTGGTAGTGACCAACATCACACTTCCGTGTATCACATTCTTTAGAGGTGCACAAAACCTCTTCCAGCACTGCCCATTTTCCTTTAAAGCATCATCCCACATATCATCAAGGACAATAAAGATTTTTTACTACTCACAATATCAGAAAAAATCTTTTGAAGAGAATTCAAATTTTCAGTTGTTGCTTGTTTTCCAGTACAGGACTCTATGGCCTCTTTAGTTAACCTCTTCACATCGAAGTCATCTGAGACGCAAACCCAAATTATCATGTCAAAATGAGATTTCACTTCTTCATTACTGCAAATATGTTGAGCCAGAGTGGTCTTTCCAACACCCCCAATTCCGACTATTGGTAAAACACTAAGATCTGTTATGCTCGACTCACTGCTAACTTGGTTATTTACTGATGTGCTTGTTGATACATCGACTGCACTATTTTTTGTTTGGGGTTTGGGATTACCCTACTACTATCTTTAGGTTTGCAAAGAATTTCAATTATCTTATTTAGCTCCATATTACGACCAAATATTCTTGTTTCATCTGGAAAGGAGCTAGTCTCTGGCCGAACTGATTTGTCAAACCGTGTTACTTCCTGTAATCCCATATTTTGAAGGTGAGTGGAAATATTGTGCAGCCTATCGCGCATACCATTCACTGACTTGGTAAAGATTCCTTGAATGACATTGTTGAAGAAGTCCACGGATGGAGATTGTCTTCCATTCTCCTCCACTTTCACCATTATCATATACCATCTGAACTCATCAATAAGGTCATCGGCATCATACACTGCATCCTTGAGGTTCAGAAGCAGCTCGGCCACACGATGTTTGTGGCTCCTCCATTCTGCTCGATCAATGAGGTCATACATGGCGGGAAGAGTTTCCATAAGGCATTGCAGGCCATTCTCGAGGGAAACTAATTCATCATGGAGCGCTTTCTCCTGTGTGCCACCGCTCCATTGAGACGGAATATTAGATCTAGCCCAGTGAAAAAGATTGCCAAAAGCATCCGCTGTGAAATGACTATGAATATTTCCTTCCGCCCTGTTGACAATGTTGAGAAATGAGTATAGCGTATTGTCTTGTCATATAGTATTAAAGGTATACATATGACAATTGGTTGTGTGTAATTATATTCTTCACCTCTTGTTACATATAAAAACAAGATACAACATTCGTGAAAACGTAAAGGCATTACGTTTCTATTCAAGATAGTTACAAGTCTAAGACTAGACCAATACAATCGTCCACTCAACACAGAACACGAACAACGACTGTGACACACGTTCCAACCGACCCCACAAAAAAAGAGATACATGGAAACTTGTTGTGCGTTGCGACCAGTTACCGAGAAATCCCGAGCGGTTACCGGACAAATTTAAATATCAAATTTTGAATTCAAAATTTCTTTAGAACTGGTTACAATGATTTAAACTCTATGCAGACAAATGAAAGACTGTATTATAGTGGTCAGACCTTAATTCCACGTACCAGTTCCCAAGGCACAGGTTCGAAATCCATCAACTCGTATTTTTTGCAGTATTATCCTAAAAAAACTGCTGCTGATGTGCTAATGCTACCAGTGAGCCACACCTTCTAACCATGAAAGCAAACGGGATACCAGAAAGTCACATTGTACCCTGGTTTTTGAAGTTTTTGAAAACACCATTTTAAAGTTTTAGAAAATTCTGGAAAATCGTATATGTTGACAATGACATGTTCTACGCTTCTGCAAATTTTTAACTCGAAGTAAGTTGTAAACTGGCCTAAACAAAAATGACAAATCCTGACAATTTTGGAGGATTATAAATTTGTCAGTGTTCACGGATTTAAAAACTTATCATTTTTACACAACACAAAATACATAATGTCTCACATTTCTTTTTTGCACACTGTAGAAATCATCATCATCTACGACCAGAAATATTTCACAATTTTTAGAAACTTAATACTTTTAGATTTTGGATTTTCAAATACCGGGCTACATGTAGCCCGGGAGACAAAACAGTACACTTCCTATTTATCAAGATTGAATCATTTAAATTCAAAAAATTAAAAAGATCGATATTTTTTTGCTCTGTATGTTAGTTTCCAGGGGTGCTTGGGTTATTCGGTTACCGATCAATAAATCCTAACCAAAACCTTGGCTGCGATTACGAAAAAAGACGGATGTGGTCAACGTAGAGCAGGCCGAGGTGCTCGTACCGGGCGGCAACAATGACCAAACGTGTCAGCGAAGGCAACCGGACGGGGTCCGACTTTGGAGGCAGTCTTGGGGGTCGGGAGGAGAGGAGGATGGGGGAGGTACAGGAGGGGCAGGCCGGTCTCAAATGAGACAATGGTTTAAAGAAAAATAAACCTTAGATATGTGTTTCTCCTACGATCATCAAGGATGTCTACATCTATTGTCTGGGTCACATCTCGAGGCTCTGAAATAGATGTAGATGACAAGTCCCTAAAAACATTCAAAAGACCATTCTAGAGTGAATAAAAAGTGCACAATATATACATTTGCTTGAAAAGGAATTTCTTATAATATAATACGCTAACCTCATAACAGAATCGCCTAAAGAATCCTTGGGGTCTTGCATCAAATTATTATTGTCTCTGCCCTCGTCTGACACTTTAGTTATATAGCCTATACCCTCCATTGAATCAGGCCGGGAGGCGTTGTCATGGAACCCCCTCAAAACTGAAAAATAGCAAGTATATCACATCTTCTCAGATACACCAAAATAATTTGTCTTTATGTTTTTGCAAAAAACTAGAGAAATTTCTAAAATAATCATTCTGGCACGTTGTCCCTCACAAGAGAGTACACTTAACCAAAAGTCACTATTACGAAGTACTTGTTTTATAAGGCATTTCAAAAACAGAAACCTGAAAATGTCGTGATTCACACTTTGATTCTGACTCATGAATTGGCATTAGTTGAAATGCAATTCAATAATAAGAAAACAAGTAATATCTTTCAAATTTATGATTATTTTTTAATTTTGTACCACAAATTTCTTATTTCTTATTCTATATCCAAAATTTTCGTGAATTTGGAGAAATGCATGCATGTCTGTATTTGAAAAAAAGAATTACGTATAAGCCTCTACGTTCCTTTCTTAGAGAGGCCACATATATGGACTGAATTCTATATTCACAAAAAAATCTTTTTGCACCAATCCCAATGCAAATTGGTTTCCTCATATTCAAGAGCAGGCGTCATTGGGAGCGAAACATTCTTCATAACTAATGAGAGTATGTGACTACTTCGAATCACTACCATTAATTCATATTGGATTTGCAAACTTGTTGAAACATAGAAATCTAGTTTTATTCAAGATTCTTACATGAATTGGCGTTGTAGTCCAAGGCCTCCCTTCTCTGTAAGTTGGTGTCCTTTAAACAACAAAATTGGATAGGTTAAGTCCATATTTGTAGAGGCCCTTCCTGTGGCAGTTATTCAAAAATTTGTAGCCTTGTACCCACAACAATATTTTACAAGATACATAAGCCATATATCAATAATCAGTTTTTTGTTGTGAAAAATCAATAATCAGTTATTGATTGGGCGTTAGTTCATGAAACAACTTCTAGCGAACCAATTTCAAAAAAATTGGCTTCAATACTATGTAAAATTAGGAATTACTAGTGGGTACATTTTTATGGGCAGCGGTAACAATTTTTTGATATGGTCTATCAGTACAAATTGACAATCTACTTAATTACTGTAATACCGTAATAATCATATCAATAACTGCAATATGCAAAAATGATTAAACATGACAATTCACCGGTATGTGGTGTCTTCAATAAAGTTTATCACAAATAGGGTGTAAAATATCGCTTATCTTTCATACCTCATATGTAAGCGACAATTTGGCAATGTAATCCTATTAAGATCTTGGACAATCTTGCTTATAGTAGGCCTTTCCCGTCGGTCAGAATCCACACATCTTAACGCTATTTCGATGCAGGTCATAACTTCTTGTGACGCATGTGATCACAGCGTTCCCTGTAGCATTTTTTTTTCCAGTTTTCACATACCTGCAAAGGGAAATAAAATGTTGAATTGTTGCGTACTTATAAATCATGGGTAAGCCGCAACATGACTTTATGAAGGACATGTATTCATGATTCAGAAACTTTTTACTCACAAGCTCACTGATTTTGGATGGATTATCCGCATGTTCATTGTAGTGATGGCGTCCTGCCATTATATGGATTATTACAACACCCAAACTGAATACATCATATTTCGGTGAGATTTCTTGCTTGTTGATATATTCTGGTGGTATGTATCCTCTGCATGGTATCAAGTTAATTAGTTCGTAACAAACTATATAAGAAGTTCATTACTTCACGTCAGCTATGAACTCACCTTGTTCCCAATATTGTTTCTGTGGTACGTGTTGTCGTTGTAGAAACGAGTCTTGATAAACCAAAATCTCCGATTTTTGGAATCATGTTGTTATCCAACAATATGTTTGCAGGTTTTAAGTCCAAATGGAATATAGAATCTTTGTATCCATTGTGCAGGTGATTTAAACCTTCAGATGCGCCCTTAATTATTTTATAACACGTGTCCCAATCAAGTGTGCATGGCTCATCTGCAGAAATAACCAAGATGAATATTCCAAACAAGAAAATTAAGTGATTAATTAAAACAGATCACAACTTTAGGATAGCATTTTTTTCATGCATAATAATATTTTTTACGAAATGAATGATCTTACTAGAGACATGTTTGTCAAGGCTTCCACCATGCAAATATTCAAAGCAGAAAGCTCTTTCATTCTTGTCAGCAAAACACAGTCTTCCTTCATGTTCAACACATTCACGATGTGTTTCGTCGCAATAGCCAACTAACCGCATAATATTTGGATGTTGGACCATCAAAAGGATAATACACTCATCGTGAAATTTTTTCTCGCTGTCATGGTCTAGTGGCATGTCTATAAGCTTTTTGACAGCAATCATTTGCCCATTGTCCATGACTCCCTGTTAAAGATCCATTGTCGGCACTTGTAATTAGTTGTCATCTTATTCAGTTTGAAGTAAGAGCACGGTAAATGATGCAAATAACAATGATACCTTGTAGACAAATCCATAAGCACCACGGCCAATTATACGGTCCTTGGAAAAATTATTAGTGATCTTTTGTAACAACTGAAAGTTGAACTGGCATGTCACCCCACTTGTGTGTTGTGACGTGTTCAGCATTGCTCCTTCTCCTAGTACCACGGAAACTTTTAATACACGGTAAGTGCATGTATACGGATATACATAACCTTGAAAAGAATATATAAATGCTTCTATTGTTGGAAGATATATAACAAATATTTGACATGTCGCTATATCTTAAAAAGAAGCGGTTCATCATGTATGTTGAAACTTACCCGCCGGTTGAAGCTTACCCAGTAAGGTAAGGACAGTGAAGCTGGTTATGACAAGGAAGCCGATGACCCAACTTCCGGTAGCGGAGGCCTAGTACAACCGTCCTAAGGTAGTGAAATTAAACATGGTATTGTTGATGAGTGGTCAGTTCTATGACATCAAGGTGACAAACGTAAAAACTAAAAATCAACCAAGAAAAAAATGTAAGCAGCAGCATGCAGGAAAAAAAAAAAAGATGGAAGGACGTAACAGGGCATGGTCGGAGCAAAGAGTACCTGGAGACTGGAGTGGCCTGCGCTGAAGGTGGAAGAAGAGTTCGACCAACGGAGAGGAATGGAACGGGAGACAGAGCACCAGAGAGCTTATCTTCTCTAGTACGTCCACACACCACACACAATAAGTTCAGTAGTTGGAAAATGGAAGCACGCTCAGGTCGAGACTAGTCTTTGCACTCCTCTTGCTGCTGAGCTTGACATGTAGGGTGACAATGAAGTGGAATTGGCAGTTTGCAATCAAGTCATGAATTCCCACTCGCAATGTCACATCCTTTGTTGAAAAACCTCCGAAGCATCCCGACGAGATTCCACAGCCAAAGTCCTGAATGCCAAATTTTCATGTCACATCCTTTGGAAAAAACTTCGTAAGCATCCCGACGGGTTCCCACGGCCATTCCTTCAGGCTTCAGCCAGGGTACGGCCGGCTCGTGGCGGATGGTTTTCTCTGTTTTAAATAGCCGGCTATCACCCGGCTATAGGGCTATAGCCTCGCGAGAAGGTCCACGCTATAGATAATGCCTTCGTAGGCTAAACAGGTAATAGCCGCTAATGGCCCGGCTAAATGAATTTAGCCCCTTAGCCGCTATAATCTCGCGAATCCAAAAAAAATTGGATCAAATTTGTCCCGCTTTGCCCAATTACGGGGCCCAAATGTCATCCCTAACCCTAAATTCTTCTCGTTCTTTCCTCTCTCTCCCGAAAATAGAACCAAGAGGGGCGCCAGCCATGGCATATGTGAATTATTGATATATATATATAAATATATGTTGTCCAAATATTGTTTTTCCCCATTATTTAGCAAAATGGCTATAAGGTCTTAGCCGCGCTATAACCCGGCTATAGCCTTTCATAGCTTCTGAAATTGCCAGCGCTAAACACAATAGCCCGCTATTTTAAACAGAGATGATTTTGCCATAGGCTGCGAGCTTCAAATTCGCAAATGAAAAGGCATCACAAATTTAACATATGGTCTCGAGTACCGGAGGTAATGTAATATGGTCTCATAAGTCATATCATACCATAATAATCCCCATGGAAGAGGTTCGGAATGCGCCAAAAGTCGAGGATCCAGAGGCCGCAGGCGCAGGCGCCGTTCTCCGGAGTAGGGTCGAAGACGCTGCCGTGGTTCCACGCCGCCGGTCGCTGCAGCCCGCCGCCATCACGACCACTGCCGCCGAGTTTGGTTTTGGTTCTGCCGTTCTGGGGTTTCAGGTTTGGGTGAGATGCGCCGCCGCCCGATGCCCTGCGCTCTTCAGTCTTTACTATTAAATGGGAGTCTGCGGTTGTGATGGTACGTTACTCGTACGTCGGTACGTCATTCGTGGTCTGCCCTCATGCACGTGTCGTCTGCCCCTCGTCAGAAAAATTAGCGCCGACAGGTGGGGCCAAAGTCTACCGCACCCTCTCCATCTCCGCTTCAATCTTGCGTGCATAGCGAACACCGCAACGCCGCTCCTGCCATCGCCTAGTGGCTAGGCCCGATCTGAGCCCGCCGCCGCCGCGGTCCTCGCCAACTCCCTTTCCCTGGCGCCTCCTATAACAGGTCATAGCGCACCGGTCGTCGCGTCGAGCACCGCCTGTAGTGTGCAGTCAGGCCGGCGGGCTTCTCCGCTCTGCGCGCTGGCCGTCGGTGCGCCGCCGCCTCCCGGGTTTAATGGTAGCGGATGCCCTTTTGTTCGGGGAGGAGGGCGCGATCCCGGCGGCGGCTGGAGGGGAGCGGGCGGCGTGGTGACGGAAATCGGTGGTGGGCATGGTGATGCGGCCATGGTTGGTCGTGCTGGTGCAGGGCGACAGCGGCTGGTGGCCTGGCGCGGAGAGGAGGCCGGGGGCGTGGTGGTGCAGACGGCGAGGAGTCGTCGATGGACTTCCTCAGCTAATTCCCGGAGATGCCGGCGCTCGAATTCCCCTCACATAGCTTCAGGTGCGCAGCTTCAGGATCTCTGTGCCGATTTGCCGCCGGTTATATTAATATGGATCAATATAAAACTTTTTCTCCGTAGCTAATTGTATGGGATTTTCAGTGATCTGCATGTTGTCGTCCATCAGCTAGCTTCGTGGATGGGCTTGCTTGGTGCACCTAATTTGATAATTCCTGTGCTCTAGCTACAATCAACTAACTTCCTGGATAGGCTAAGCCGCTGGACCCCCCTTGACAATCCCTGAATGGATACATTATATTCAATAATTCCTTAATTAATACAGATGATTTTTTATTTTATGTTATCTCACAGTTTCCCCTGTCCTAGCTATAACGTGAGCAAATTATTGATTGTAAATCTATTGTGAACTAAAATTGATAATGATTGGGCAATACATTAGTAGTTAGCATAATTTCATCAAGGAATTCATTTAAAGGTTGCAACATCTGCAACTGAGTTTCTTCATTTTGTTGCATTTTCATGATCCTGAGTTGGCCAAATGGTGACACCATCCTGTTGGGCACCTCTCTTGCCAGTCCACCCTCCTCCAATGGTGATGAGAGACTGAGAGTGTTCTCACCATAATCCTATCAGGGTAACTGCACTTAGAATCCTCTGAGGGAAGACATCAGTTGGGGAGGGCATCAGTCTGTGTTCTTAATTCTCCTAGGCGAGATTTTCCACATTTTCCTCTCCGGTCGATGTTTGCGAAGCAGAAAGCGTCATATACAACTTCCTATCTTTCTGTTCATGAACCAAGTTGATTTTACAAAGGTAAAAATGGCACTGATATTATTTTACAAAATTAGTTTGGTTATTATTAGACAAACCAGACCCAGGTTTACTCTTACTCTAACCTAGATCATTTTAAAAAGAGAAAATTTTCTTCCCCCACAGAAGAAAAGCAGGCTGTTTTTGGTCTGATATCAGGCTCAGTTCAGTGACTAACATGTAGGTCTGCATGATAAAAGTTTCACTGGTTTTTGACCCCTCGGTTCATAATTGAATTGGCTGCTAGCAGTTTGGTTTCAACCATCACTTACCTGACGTGGTGGAAAGTTCTGGTACAAGATATATGCACACTCTCTCCGCTTTAGTGTTGTGTTCACTTTTTTCTAAATTTAATTAGATGGAACTTCTAACAATCTAAGTGACAGTTCAAACAAATATGTGACCTATCTGTTCTTGTTCACTCAGGCAAATATGAGGAAGACGATACAGGTCAAGTCCATGTCAGTGAACGTTGAGGAGATAAGAAATTTGCCATAGGTAGAGAGAGGAAAGAAAATCACTGGAGAATGACGAGGGGAGCACCAAGGTCTAGGCACCGGTGTCGATTGACGGCGGCGGTGGCGGCTTGAATTTAAAAATGGAGTCGACGGTGATGGCAGTTTGAATTTAGAAACGGAGCCGGCCGTGGTCTTTGCGGAGTGCAAGGGAAAAAGGATCGAGAATCAGTGCCAGGATGAATCAATGGTGGTCAACGCTGGAGAAAGAGAATCTGGAAAACAGAGAGAGACTAAAGCGTACAGCTACGTATTGAGTATCACTGTATGGTTGTGTTGCGTATTGAGTATCACTGTATGGTTGTGTTGGTCTAATACGACACATCACATAATCACACATGTGTGTAAATACTGAAAATTGTATTTCTGGCAGGTTCTGTTCAGAGGTATTTGGAACTTTGACTATCCTCCTAAAGTTCACCACTTTATGTATCGGTTTGCCCATAATAGTCAACCTCTGCTGATGAACATTGCTTGGAGAAGTATTGACCTGGATACCCTATGTTCGGTATGCCACAAGTACTGTGAAGATGGATGTCATTTGTTTTTGCAAAGAGGCAAAATAGAGTTGGCATTCTCTCTGCTTCTTGATGAGGTCATAATTCAGTTGCTCCTTTGCACTCAGCCTTTGAATATTTAGCCGTGGTTTCCAGCTGCCTTGATGTGGTGCTCGTGGCATGAAGAAACAAGGATGAACATGTTCGAGTGATAACTATTCCATACACCAAGTCTAATTTATGTTAGATTGGACAGTGGAGGAAGGAGAATAGACATGGGTTTGTATCGACTCTACATGCTTCAAAATAAACAAGGACCACAAAACTAGATAAGATCTTTGGCCCTCGCATCGTGTTTCCGATGGCGACTCATGGCGATTATCCTTCCCATGCTACACCGAGTACTTTACACGCTGTGGCAGCAGACTCTCAAAGAGAGATGGAGTAGTCATTCTCGGGGCGCGTGAGCGGCAAGACGATGGTGAGCATCGGTACCGCTGTGACGTTTGGATAGAACGTGTGGGAAAATTGCCTATTGGGCTTCTTATTAGTTTGGGCCACAAGCATTTTTGAGAATTTAGCTTGGCCCACAACTGCGTATCGTTGGCGTTGGTGGGCCGGCCCGTTTTTCTTGTTTTTCGTTTTCCATTATTTCTTACTTTTTCTTTCTGTTTCTTTCACTTATTTTTTATTTTACGAAAATTGTTCAGATTTCGAAAAAGGTTTCTGATTTCCAAAAATGTTCGGATTTTTAAATTGTTCAAAATTCCAAAAAAATGGATTTGAAAAAATCCGAATGTGAACAATTTTTTATTTGAATTTTAACAATGTTGAAATATGAACAATTTTTTATTTGAACAATTTTAGATTAGAAAATTTCAAAAAGAAAAGCGATGAACAATTTTTAAATCTGAACAAATTTTTTATTTCTACAATTTTCGAATTTGAACAAAATTTAAAATATGAACAATTTTTACTCAAACAATTTTCAAATTTGAACTTTTTTATTTGAAATTTTTTCGTATTTATTTGAAATGTGTACAAATTTCGAATTCGAAAATTTCAATTTTGAATTTCCGAACATCTGAACAAAAATTGTATTTGAACAATTTTCAAATCTGTATTTTTAAATTTTAGCTTTTCCGAAATAAAAACGAAAGTAAATAAAATAAAAGGAAAGCAAAAAAAAAACGGAAACAGAAAACGAAAACGAAAAAAAGCAGAGAAGAAGAAGAAAGAAAAAAAAGATGCGGACGATATAGATTTTGCCGCTTCCGGCTGCG
This sequence comes from Poa pratensis, assembly GCA_947311845.1. Lineage (NCBI taxonomy): Eukaryota > Viridiplantae > Streptophyta > Magnoliopsida > Poales > Poaceae > Poa > Poa pratensis. Next base: position 2,544,005 of record CAMZMU010000050.1, on the reverse strand, counting down.
TAGGCGACGACAACGGCGGCAGCCATGGACGACGGCGACCCAGTAGGTGGAGATGGTGGAGCGCATCCTTCGGGCGACGGCGGCGAGCGTGCCAGGCAGCAACGAGAAGCCACGCTGCCCTCACATGGCGGCCGTAAGCGCCGGCGAGGCGGGACGACTACTTCCGTTGGGGGCTGCTCTGGCGATGCGGCAACTCCGTCTGCCGATGGCTCGTCCTCGGCGACACCAAGCAGGAAGATGCAGCTAGGTCGGTTTCTCTCGCGCTAATTTTCAACATTGCCGGACCAATACACGGCGAGTTGCTGAATTTTTATTTCAGTTTCGATCTGTGTCATCTTAGGACCCCGTATTTCTCAATTTAAGTTGAGTTGAATCTGTTCGTATGTCTCTAAAGTAGTTTACCTCACCTTTAAGTATCGAGTAAACATTATTGAACATAAATTGCTCAGATTTCAGTAATTTGGTTGACACAATAAGCAAATGAGGAGACTTGGACTGTTGGACATGCTGTACAAATATAATATAATGTATGTTTGGTTGACATAATGAATGTTTGTGCGCTTAAATTCAGAAAAAGAAGTTTACTCGGCTACTATGTTCATAGTATTCATTGCAACGCATGTCGTGTTGCAGATGGACCGATCGCTGCTTCTCCACCAGGTGAATGGGGAAAGGCCGCCTTGCCCTGGCAACAAGATGATACTTCTCAAACTCAGACCGGCCAAATGAAGGGGTATTCAGGGCCAGACCTTCCAGAGGTACGCCGTAAAATGTGTTCTGCACTTTCTGCATACATTGACTTTATTTGTAGCATGCTACTGTATATTGTGCACATCTTGGTTACCAGTTAACAATGGTGTCGTTTTCCTAGCAAAAACCACCACCAACACCTTTGGGAAATGTTATTTTTTCTCCAATTGACCTAACCATCTATCTTTACTGTGCTGATATTTAACTTCTCTCATGCTTGTGCATACAGGACATCTGGCGCCATATACATTCCTTAATGCCACTGAAGATGCCGCCCGAGCCGCCTGCGTGTCTCGTCCTTTCGGTGTTCCTGGAAATGCCATCCTAACCTCATTTTGAGTAGGAAAACGTTGGGCTTCGACGAAGATGCGCCTCATAAGGAAACAGCTAGAGATTTTAGAAGCAAAATTGACCATATTTTGAGAAACCACTCTGGCGCTGGACTGAGGAAACTCAACCTTTCCTTCGTTCCACATTACAATGTGGAGGATCGTTGTTATCTCGACAGATGGCTTCAGAATACAGTTACACCAGCGATTGAAGAACTCAGTTTTACCCTGTCTATATTGAGTAGGAAATACAAGTTCCCGTGCACGCTTTTATCGAATGGGCTGGAGACTCGCTTCGGCTTCTTCACCTTTCTGATTGTTCCTTCCATCCTATAGCTGGGCTTTGTTGCTTGAAAAACCTGACAAAACTAGAGCTATTTATGGTGCGTATTACGGGGGAAGAGTTATGGAGCCTCCTTTCCAGTTCTTCAGCTTTAGAGCAGCTTTCACTTCAGTATTGTAGTAAGGTAAACTGCTTGAAGATACCTTGCCATCTTCAGCGGTTAATCCACCTGAAGGTGCATGAATGCAGCAAGCTGCGAGTGATAGGAAGCGAAGCTCCAAATCTCTCCAGATTTCACTATGCAGGTAAGCTCAAGGTACAAGTCTCACTTGGAGAAGCATTGCAAGTGAAGAACTTACACATCAACTGTAGCAAATTTGGTTGTGACACTCGGGCAGAGTTAGCATCCAGCATGCTAAGCACAGAGGTATGCACTAAAACTGTAGGTGTGTTTAATGGTACTAGATAAGTTAACACTTAGGGGGAAATATAATTGATATGACATCATTGTGCAGATGATTAATTCACCTATGGTATATCGCAAATTTCCTGACCTGAACTCTGTGAATTTTTATCTTGAAGAATTGCCCTCTAGCCTCTAGTCTGGGCTTCGATTGTTCTTCTCTTGTTTCTTTATTCGATGCTTCGCTTTCCTTGGAAACCTTCATCTCATGTGTAAGTCCCACCCTTATTAGCCTGCAAATACTGAGTAGTTAGTCATGGATGGTGGAACCCTTAAGGCCTTAACTGAATGAAGATTTCCATTTTGTCTCTAGGTTTCCAATCAACTCACGCAGCATGCCTTGGTTTTGGGAGATCCATCGGGAGTGTGGATGTCGGGGACCGACGCTGCTTTGTCCCCAGCATATGAGGTTTGTTCAGCTAGCATGTCATATCCTCAGAGCCTGGTTGAGCTAGAATGTCCCATCCTTGGCCTGCACTGGACAGCAGACAGGTGTACATGGCTGGCTTGCAATGAATCATGTATTTTGTGTTTTTCAACAAGAAATGTCAAGTTGCGTGATGATTATATTTGGTTATGAAGCTGTCGCTGCATCTTGCTTTCTTAAATTACCGGTAGTAGCTGCCTGGAAACTTGATTTTTTTTGGGCAAATCAGGAGCTTTGTGTTGATCAAACAACATGGTTAGCTGAATACGAGGCTAGAAACACCGGGCGGAACTGGGATGACCAGGTACGTACAGTCTGGATGCATGTAGTATATGAGTTAGCCGTCCTTCTTCCAACAGTAATTTTAAAGGAAACAAAAGCCTCACTCTCGTCTCCTGAATGTGCTCTAGAACACTCTGCTCTGCCCTTATAGTTTCACAAGTTGATGTCAATCAGTCTCCACAACGCTTCGTTGCAGATTTAGTTGTATACGTGTAGGCCTTAGCAGGCAGTGCACTAGATACAGATTGGATCACTTGACTGCCCACATGATAAATTCTACTGACGATGCTCCAGCAGCGATCTATAAGTTGACCGGACAGAGTAAACACCGTTTTTTGCACCGTCATCTTCCCTAAAGGGATGCCACCCTTTAGGTAGAATGTTTTCCTTGAGAACGCACGCGAAAGTGGATGGCAGTGTGGTGCTTCTGACTTTTTCGTGGTTGACAAATGCTATTGCAGGCAGAAGCAGTGAAATGCTCGTGACTCTTTTGTGAAAATATGCTAACTACTCCCTCTGTTCCAAAATATAAGATTTTCTAGTTTTTTTTTATCTTTATCCTGATTTGTAAGTATGTAGACATGTTTTAGTATGTTGGATGCCCCGTCTCTAGTTTCCTAGCGATATCAGTTGCCTGCTGTAGTCTATGCAGTGCAAAGAAGTTTGGCTGAATTTGTGAAACCTGACCTGGTTTCATTTTAATGTACATCGAAAAAAATCACTCATTTAGAAACAAATCAAAGACAAATCAGAAAGGATAGAAAGTATTATATTTACGAACAGAGGGAGTATTTTCTAAACTTCCGTGGCTTGGTAGCACGATAATCCGCTGCAACACGGGGATCCTTTTAAAGATGTAGATGGGGCGAGTAAAATAAATCTAGCAATTTCTTCCGTATTTTTCAAGGCAATGATGACTGATGAATGTTGGACATCATGGGGGGCGGTTTCACGAGCATTTGTGTCGAGAAGGAACTAGGTCGCAGCGAGAGGATTTGTGGCCATGAAATCGTGGTGGTGCCGGCGGTGGAGAGCATACTTAGGAAGACGAACAACAGTGAATGCAAAAACAAATACGGGACTGAAGCATCTTGTCCAACCCATGTAGGGGCTTCGGAATCCTTCGCCTGCAGCAAGATCCTATGGAAAACTTGGGCGTCTGGCAAATGCAAGATTCATGTCTGGCTCTTCCTTCATCGCCGACTCTGGACAGCTGATCGCCGTGCCCGACATGGACTCGACAACCACGTCACTTGCCGCTGTGCGAGCGTGCCCCGGAGATGGCCGAGCATATCTTTCTTGGCTGCCCCTTCTCTATAAGAGTCTGGTTCGAGATCCTGAGCAAGTGCGGCCTTGCCGCCCTAATGCCAAACTCGTGCTCGCTCCCAGATTGGTGGACTGCGACTCGCAAGAAGCTGACCAAGACACGCCGGAAAGGCTTCGACAGCCTTGTCCTCTTGATCTTCTGGAAGCTTTGGCTGGAGAGAAACGCTCGCGTTTTTGAAGGAGCTCCTTCTACGCTGCCTTCACTCTGCTCGTCCATCGCCAACGAGGCGCACCTTTGGAAGCTGCGGGTGCGACCGGTCTCTCTGCCATTTGGGCGCCTTAGGCTCTGCTGCTTGTAGTTTTTGGCTCTGTGGCACTCGTCTTGCTGCAGGCTGTGCTGTTTCATCCCTGTAAGGGCCTCTTGGCCCCCCACACCTGTACTCGCTCTTTTCTATCTATCTATTTGGCACGCAAGTTCTTTGCGTGCCCGTAAAAAAAATGTACGGGCTTCTCGCCCGGCCCACAGAGCCACTTATACAATGAAGCGTTATTCTTAAAAAAAAACTTACGATGAAGTGATGCGAGTTACGGGAACGCGCAACACGTGGGACAGGCAACACCATAACGCTTTGACAATAAGAAGATGACCTTGAAGCACGAGAGGGCCAGAAAATAAGTTAGTGGGCTGCTCCTATTTAGATATATAAGATTGGCACAACGAAAGTCTCTAAAGAAGACGGAACCTATAGGGGTAGCGAGTCTGACCCTCTCCGATTACACGAAGATGACGACTCACACCATCCTGACCAGCGATACTCTACCGGCCACACCTAAAACAGCCAACAACTCACTCAAAAGCCAAAGACACACCTCTATAATGATGCTGGAAAGAAGTTACGTGACAAATAAGAAATGCATCACAATTTATAAAGTCATGTTGAGTAGGACAAACTGCAACAGTACATTTTTATAGTGTCTCGTTGGAATGCGAGATATTAAAAAAGTGCAATTGTACATCGGCATGATTAGACTTTGTATGTATGTCAGGCAAGAGATGTGGATCAATTGATCATATCTATCCCGGTCCTTAACGGTAGCTCTGTGTGGTAGCATGGATGTCACTGCTGCTCCTGGTATCAACAATATCGGTAAAACATTTTCTTCTTCCTCAGCTGAAGAAAAAATAATTTCCATCAGATCACAGAACAAATACGTACAACGCAACAAATAAAGACTCGTACTAATATTTGAAGAGATAAAATTACGTCAGTGTTGTGGCCGCACTTCTTCTTGCGGCATTTGGTAGATCTCGGAGGAAGGCGTGCATAGCACCTAGATATAAATCAATGGCGTAGGTATGATATGTCAGACCGAAATATATAGAAAAATTCTAGCATGTACTGTATATATATACTATGGATAGATAGTCGTGTGTGTTAGTGTGTATATGCAGACTGCAGTACGTACTTGCGGCAGATCATCTTGTCCTTGATGGAGCGGAGCGCAAGCGCTATGAGGCTGGGCTCGATCCATCGAATGTGGCAATAGTAGTGCCTGCCGCCGCGGAGACCGAGCGCGAGGTGCAGCGTCGACTCGTTGGAGATGCCGTAGTCGGCCAGCGTTTGGCCGTCCTCGTCGTCGAGCTGCTTCCCGGCGTAGACGAGAGACGGCAGCTGATCGTCGACGTCGGAGGTGCCTTGCTTGTCCTGGATCTGGGCCCTGACGCTCTCGACGGTGTCGCTGCTCTCGACCTGGAGCGTGAGGGTCTGCCCGGCGATGGTCTTCACGAAGATCTGCATCGTCGTCTCGTCGTACGTGTGGTGGCCAGGGTGAGCGCAGCGCCGGGGACGTACGTATATATGTAGGTATCGATCGGAGGAAACGGCCGGAAACGCGGCCGCTACGAAACCGACTAGGCCACGGTGACGGGATCGCCACGGATACTATTTTGGATGAAAACTGTTTCCAACCACGTCTGCGCCGCCTCCCGTGCCAACTCCTACGCCCTGCCCACAAGACTGCCTCGTCAAGAACCCCCTCTTCGATCAGGTGACCGTCCTGAAGATGTGTGGAATCTCACAGCAAGGCACAACTTTTTCAGTTAACGATTCCTATGCCATGATACAACTGTTTCAGGAATTCCTACTCACCAAGGACATACGGATTTGTGTTTAATTTTTTGTGAGATGTTCTTGTATCGCTAGTGTGAAATTAAGTCGTGCTTGTTGTGTAAGTTTTGCATCAGAGGGCGGTGGAGCCTGACTACATTGAGCCATTGAGGCTCTTGGTCTTGGGCCATGGTATTTAGGCTTTCAACTATAACTTCAATTGTACAACAAAAATATTCTCTCTATGTTTAATTTAGTGTGCATCCAAGATTCAGTAAAATAATCTCGACCCCTACAACAAGCAATATAGTCTCAATATAAAAAATATTCACCGTATAAGAACATATCCAGCATAGTCCCTCAAAACGTTTTGGAGAGATGGTTTTGGTATAGCAAGGGAGTAGAAAACCAACACAAAAACTTATGAGTGTGAATCAGGATCCATTCCATTTCGTTGTATGGGTGTTCTTATTCATTTCGCAAGCTTAGAAATAGTGAATAATAACCAGTGGAAAATTGATTGAAAAAAAGCTTGCCCGCTGATTGGGTAAATTGCTATCTTATGGGGATCACCTTGTCATTTTCAATCCAGTCCCCGCTAGCTTGCCGATGTTCATGTGTTATCATTTATTAAGATACTCAAAAGGGTATGAATAAGCTTATACTCCCTCTGTTCCTATATCTAAGGCGTATAGTTTTTTGGTAACTGTTTCAAAATATATGGTCTATGGCTGTTTTTCCTGGCTTGCTGCATGCATAATAGATGGAAGTCCCTAAAATTATGAAGATTTTCTGATTGTTCAAGATACCTGAGCTAACCGCCTCACGCGGATCTTTTTTTCCTCAAAAAAACAAGCGCTACTTCCATGCATGCCAGCAATCGCATGTAGCATGCCAGCCCATTGCGCTAATTTCCGTGCAAAATAACTATACGCCTAACATATAGGAACGGAGGGAGTACTTATTTAGATCGAGATTCTTAAGGAAAAGCGACGACCACAAACAAAAATATCGATTAAAAAGGTGCAACATCATATGTCTACCAAATGATCGGGTAGTTTAGGAGTGAAATTTTACACACGAAGAATAGTTATTTACTAAAAATGGCTTTCAAAACTTTTAAATAAGGAAAGAGTGTGGAAAGAATTGCCACAAATAAAAATGTTCAAAAAGTTTTAAATAAGGGAGTGTGGTTCTTTATTGTGCTCATCTAGAAGTTTTGAAGAAGGTGACCAGATCTTCCAGGCTATAGCTGGTGAGGAGGAAGTCCTAGCACTCATCGAGGCTACATAGGCTCGTCGGGTTGGCGTCCTGGATATGTCGTCGGGACAAAACATGAAACCAAAAGAAAGAGCTCCAACGGCTAAAATCTTTTAGCTCCTTATACCCATACTGTGATTGAATTGGATAAAAGCCTTTATGTACGAGTGAAAGGTGCTCCAACTTGCTTGCTTGGTCAAAACAGGCTTGCTCGACTGCTTTCTCTTTCGCTATCTTGCTTGGATAGTTTAGGCATGGGGCTCGTGAGAAAATTGATTTTTTATACTAAATGATTTTACCTTTTAAACGTGTTAAATCATGAGATCATGTATACTTGTTGCTATTAGTACATTCTTCAATTCACTATACGAATTTGTCTTGTCATTGTCATACTATGAGTAGCAATAGTAAGCATGTATAACGATGTCACGAAAGATTGACCTATGGAGTATGCTACACAATTCTACTACATATCATTACGGATTAAAAAACTCATGCTAGACCGATTGCTTAATTAATAATATTTTAATCATTTTGATTCGAGTACGTAGGGGCTTTAAGATATGTATTTGTTACACAAAGTGTCATGGAAATTATAATTAACAAACAAATTATGACGTAAATTAATAGTGGCACTTATCAAAGTGTATTACATTGTTTGTACTAATATAAATATAACGTACTAGAAGATTTTAGAGTATGCTAGTCATAACAAATATCATAAGACGGGTTTGCAGAGTACATATGTGTCAAACTATGAGTAAATTAAATAAGGAGCATGTGTCAACAAGGGTTGAATCACAATTTAAAACATGTTGTTTATTTGTCTTGTTTGTTAGGTTTGTGTGTTCCTGGCATTGGCTTTTGTGTCTTGGAGATGACCTTTTACAGTACCGATCCATCTCTCTCAAATTACATCGCAAATTAGTTTAGGTTAAAGTAAAATTACATAAAGTTTGACCAACTAAATAGAAAAATATATCAACATCCACAATACGGAATCAACATTGATGGAATTACCATGAAATATTGTCATATTATAACAAATAGATCGGTACAAAAGACCAAGTTTCCCTAAGAAAACTAAATTAAGATGAGAGAGTCAAAGCGAGGGGATGGATGGGAGCGAAACCAAATGTCGGTTGATAGAGTTTTTCTTCTCTAGCATCATTGATGTGTTCCTTTGGTTAAGAGAAAGGACCATCCTCACTTGACTTCACTCTTTTATGTATAGCCAGGTGGTAATGATGTGGAGGATGTGGGATCCGTTGTTGAGCAGCAATGACACCTCGACTCTTTTGACACGTCTCAGGACCTGGCTCGGTGGTAAAAGGCTCGAGAAGCCTGCAGCCCAACATTGTGTCATTGGTAAGGAACCCGTGCGCGAGATTCTGATATGAGAGCATGCTTGTTCTTGCCACGAGACAGGCACTTGGACAACAATTGGACTTTACTAAGATTCGGCCGCAACAGTTAATGCTTATCACTAACACTTGAGTACTTACTCTAGATTTTGCAATCTATAAAAATCTATAAGCCATTAACTGGCAACTATTATTTTTACAATTTTTCGTCATGGCAATCATGATACTATAACCTAGTACTAACGGCCATGGAAAAATCTTGTTGAAACATAACATCGTGGGGTCTTGTTTTGAACCTCACATCGAGATAAACTCAGAGTGAAGACATATCACATCACTTTATATTGAGAAATGTATTCGAATTAATACAAAAATTAGATTGTGCATGCGTGCACATGCCCGCTTTATAAGGAAATTTCCGTTGAAAAAACAGTAACACCGTCAAAAAAGCTTATTTTGATCGCGAAAAACATATGTGCCTTTTACACATGTTTTATTTCCTTCAGAGAATTTAAACTTCCTCCAACTTCCTCTCATGTCTCCGCCACTATACTTTCTCATGTCCGGTGTTTACAAGCCGAAGGTGGGTATGAAACGGAACAATATGTGGATTCGCACCCCGAAAGGTGGCGACACCACCGGACGCGGACCAGGCCGAGGCTCGGCTGTTGGTTCCATTTGTGATCTTCAACATATTCTTCATGAGCTTAGATCATCTTGTTGTTGTGTTCTGCACCTAGACACATATCTTTCTTTCTCTACCATAGAGAGACATGTAATGTACCTTGATGTTAATGTCAATATATCTAGCTTTGTTAAAAAAAATATCAGAAACTTTAGGATGTTTTGACATGTACTATCTCCATTCCTAAATTACGCATTTAGATTTTTCTTGATTCATGCACAACTAGATGTATTTAGACGCATTTTAGTGTGTTGGTTCACTCATTTCGTTCCATATCTAGCCCACTTTTAATGCATATAAAAAGATCTTATATTATGGAACGAAGAGAGTAATGTCTATGGGCACCAATGCATCTGGATAATGATCAAACTTGCGATTCCTCTCTTCAGTGGTATAGAGTTAGTCTTGGTAAACTATAACCAATAACATCGTTCAGTCCCAAACATGTCGTGTGAGCAATGATCAACGAGGTGATAGAACCTTCCCAAATTAATCACTAATCAGTGCTCGCCTTTCGATTAAGGGCACGCCAGTTCATATCTAGCGGAGTTGTTAATACCAAGTAAGATATTTGTTTTGTGGCTCCGGTATCTTTGCCCCTTATTAGGAAGAAGGCGAGGGAGACGACGGGCCGAACATGAGAGAATATCTAGTGATCTTAACCCTTTCCATGCTCCATTTTGGAAAAAACCAATGTTGGTTGTTTCAAAAAAAATCTAGAATAAAGTGTGAATGTTCATATGGAATGTGTCTACGACCTAAAAAAATTTCATATCCAAATTCCGGAAGCACATTGAGAAAAAAAAATATAACTCAATCAATCTCAATGTTCTCATAGGCTATCTCAACATCTCAATGTTTCTCATAAACTATCTCAATGGTGCTCCAACCAAACACTGTGCAGCCTTTCAGCGTGATTTTTGCATTATTACGTTTTCACACCATAAGAAAGTGTCATATTTTGTTGAGAAGAGAAATGTTTTTTGCGCACTCCATCAACGGCACCGATCACATGCTAGGTAGGCTCAACACGCATCGGACGGCCAGGACTAAGCGTCCCGCACCTCTATATATCCCGAACCGACCGAGCCCATTCGCGACTCCGATCTCCCTCCTCCAAACCGGCCCGACCCGAAAGCCCACCACCATCCTCTCTCGCCTCGCCGCCGCCGCCGCCACCTCCGGTCTCCTCCGGCGACCACCGGACCCCCGAAAAGGCGGAGCGCGCGCGAGCCCGGTGGAGCCGTTGGTCGAGATGGTGAGCGCCTCGTCGTCGTCGGTGGTGAACGTGTACCCGCTCGCCAACTACACCTTCGGCACCAAGGAGCCCAAGATGGAGAAGGACACCTCCGTCGCCGACCGCCTCGCCCGCATGAAGGTCAAGTAAGTGCCCGCCCCCGCCCCCGCCTCCCTGATCCGTCCCGCCTCTCGCCGGAAACCCTAAACCCTAGACCTCAGATCATTTCCGCGTATTGTTTTTATCTGAGATCTCGGCCGTTAGTTCCGAGCCCCTTGCATCGGAGCATCGTTGGGAGACGCCCAAAATTACTGCGTTTTTCTAGTCAAATTTTCAGCACCTCGTCGCTGGGAATACTCTGTTTTGGCTCGGACTTTAGGTGCTGCGGTAACTGCTCCATGAAAACCTAGTGTTGTTTTGAATCTGTATGCTGATATAGGAATTGGTTTGGTAGTTAGTTGGCTTCGCTGCAGTGTAGTTTATGCGTTCGACTAGCCCCTCTTGTTCCAGGGCTGTATTTACTTAGTGTAGTTCCTTTACTAGATGTGTGTAGCAGGGGAACTTCAATGGTGCTTGGCAGATCTAGTTAATTTTTTGTAATGAGGTAACTAGTAATTACGGTGCATTTTGTAACAAATAACTATACATGATAATTTGTTGGTTGACTGGTCTAGAATGTCTCATTAAGGAAATTCATATAGAAGCCTGTTTCTGATTGCAATGTGCAATGTGTATGTGCATTCTGTTTTGACTCTGAAGTATCCCGTGAACAGTTTTAGCTCCTTTGCTAAATATGCTTGTTAACATTATTCTGTCAAATGGATGAACTTACTAATTTACTTGGCAAATGGCAGCTACATGAAAGAAGGAATGAGGACAAGTGTTGAAGCAATCCTGTTGGTATGTTTGTATTCTTCCATCTCATAGTTATGTTTGCACACATTTTAGTGCTTGAAAATGCGCTATGGTTGGCAAAGTTGGTGCAGTAACAGTTGGTCAGTGGGTGTAGTACTTTAGCAAATAAACTGAAATCTCCACTTCCATTATCCTATGCAGGTGCAGGAGCACAATCACCCTCACATACTGCTGTTGCAGATTGGGAACACATTTTGCAAACTTCCTGGTGGGCGGTTGAAGCCTGGAGAAAATGGTCTGTTTTCTGTTGCTCCACTTTTGTATCATGTCCTTCGTTCATGAAACCATCCTCTGCTTTTACTGTTTGCTTACGTGACTGGATTTGTACAGAAATTGATGGACTGAAAAGAAAGTTGTGCAGCAAACTTGCAGTGAACTCTCCTTCGTTTCCACCTAACTGGCAGGTAATGGGTCCGAGAGAAGCTCAGTATTTTGCTCTATGCTGAATGGGCATACCATATTACCTACTCCCTCCGTTCCTTCATAGTTCTGTTGGATCTGGCTACTCTGTACCGTGCTAAATCATAGTTACTTAGCTGTACTGGAGATTATCTTCTCCGCATCACTTAACGGTTATTTCGACCTTCCTCAGCCCATCTACTAACCATGGTTATAGTAGTCATATCTTATTTAAGGGCATGTCATGAACATTATAGGGCTCCGTACATGTTATAGTGCAGCAGTACCTTTAATGGAACAGTGCCATTGGTGCTAAGTGATAACTGCGGAAATCATGTTCACAATTTTCAAGATTTGAAGCATGATCTACCTACCGTCTTACTAAGACGCCAATATAAGTTTTCGTGTCCACATGTTTATACAACAATATTCAAAGTGGGCATATGTAGGTATACATGCCACACTGCACTATAGTCTTTCTACATAGTGTTTGTCATGTACTTACTGAAGTATGCAATGCGTGGAAATAGCATGGACTTAGTTTTCTGCTTACATAATCTTGGGTTCCAGTTCTGTTAACAACATGCTGACTCTGTTTTTATGAAATGTTTTCAGTCATGGATCTTCCGTAATGTAAACTGCACCCATTCTGACAAAGGTATAATGTGTTTTTCACTTCCAGGTTGGTGAGTGTGTTGCTGAATGGTGGAGGCCAAACTTTGAGACTGTGATGTATCCTTACTGCCCTCCACATATAACCAAGCCCAAGGTACATCCTGCTGCAAGAAGTTTCTGTTATCATCTATTATCTGGAGTTGGGAATTGAAATGACGAATGTGATGAACAGGAGTGCAAGAAGCTTTTCATTGTACACCTGACCGAGAGGGAGTATTTCGCTGTTCCAAGGAACCTGAAGCTACTTGCTGTTCCACTGTTTGAACTGTATGACAATGTTCAGGTAAGTGACAGTCCCCGCACTTGGAAGTTAGCTTTCCATGATGATAAGAAACATTCCACTCCTGACCCGAGTTTGTTGAATGATATGCCTAAGCCCAGTGACATAGCTTTTTTCTCTTCACAACTTCCCGATAAACCAGTTTTGTTTTTGCTGCACATAAAAGAATGATCATAATATGGAATTGATTACTGTGAGAAAGCATCTCTCTCTCTTCTAGCTGTGAAACCTCTTTGATCTGGTTTCCCTTTTGTGCCATCAGTTCTGGTTTAGTTTTTACCATATGGGTATGATAGTTTTAACCTGCAGTGTTTTTTAAATCAAATTAAGCCCAAACCCTTTCATGTAAAGCCTGTTCTGTTATCCTCCCTGTACAGACTTCAGTGCGTATTTTCACATGCCATATTTACCTCTGCCGCATTAGGTAGCTCAATTATTACATACCCTTGTTTTCAAGGGGTCTTGAATGTTTTGACGGAAGCCTGAAATCTGTTTTCTATGTTGATGCAGCGGTACGGGCCAGTCATTTCCACCATCCCACAGCAGCTGTCTAGGTTCCAGTTCAACATGGTGAGCTCGTGAGGGTGGTGGGATCGGCAACATATGAAGATGAATCTTTGAAATCAAATTGGCTGGCTAATCAACTTAGCATGACTCTTTATTCAGTGACCAAGTTTCATGAATTATGCACCACCGTTAGTCTATAAGCTACACATGCACACCGATTGTCGTTTATTTGGCGATTCTATTACTTTGACTTAGATAATGTTGTTGTTTCTCAGCGCTAATTTGTTCGTGTATGTGCCAATGTATGTTTTATATGACGATTTGCATGGTCTGCTGTAGTTAACTCTTTAATTAGGCTCCCTCTCTGTATCTGTTTTTTTTGGGCGAAGAACCTGTAGTGTTATGCAAAGAGCTGATAGCTCTTCAAATCGTGAGCTCATCATATGTAAGTTTAGGCATGTTGAAACTAGATGTTTGCCGTTCACTGGTAGTTGCTAACAGTAGTGTGGTTGTTTGCTTACACACAAATGCTTCCGGTGGAGACATTTTGTAACAATGCTTGACCAGAATTGATTTTGGGGGTTGCTTCCTGTTGGCATGTTTTACATGCGAAAAGGGTATGATTTGATTTGAGATTAGAATTGAATGGAAATTGCCAACAGGCTAAATTTGGTGACAAATTAACCTGAACTGAGCAATAGAGTCTCCTACAACAAGATGTTTTGGCTCCAGTAGGCAGGACTCAAATATGCAGTACGGTGTAATGTATTGCTACCCAATGCTCGAACTAAAAAATAGAATTCCTTTTACATCAATATATTGATTTCAATAGCAGCGAAAAGAATTTTTACGTGAGACTGCCTTGTAAAGTAAGGTCAGATAAATCGATACACATAACACTGACATACAGTACGGAAACCTAACAGTAGAGCATTCCTACTCCGATATTGGTACTGTATCCGGCCCGCAGCACGGGAGATAGATTCATATCTAATTCGACCCGGAGTGCTAGGCCAAGCCTAGGAAAACAGCTACTCCTACAAGGTAGAATAGCAGCAGATCGTTCGATAGATCGAACCGATCATGGAGCAGCTGCCGGAGGACCTGCTCGCGGACGTCCTCCGCCGTCTCCCCGCTGGAGACCTCGCTGCGGCGCGGTGCGTCCATAGTTCCTGGCGCACCGTCATCGACGCCCACCGCCTGATGCAGCTCGTCCCGCTCCGGCTGGCCGGCATCTTCATCAACTTTCACGACCACTACTTCTCGGAACTCTTCGCCCGCCCCACGCCGCCGGGCTCACCCACGGTCAGCGGCAAGCTCCACCAGTACATACCGACCCCATACCCATCCCAGGTCACAGACCACTGCAACGGTCTCCTTCTCCTACATAATGCCTACGTGGTCAACCCCGCCACGCGGCGATGGGCCGTCGTGCCCTTCCCGTGGCCGCAATGCTGTTTCGGTGGTCAGCGCTTCCCTGAGTATGAATACATCATGTTTGATCCTACCGTGTCGCCGCACTACGAGGTGGTGCTAGTCCCACACCCTCCTGGTAAGGGGTCGACAGTGGACCGCCTGATAGAGGGGTGGGAGTGGCCGCCGTCGCCAATGATGTTGCACGTCTACTCCTCGGCGACGAACTTGTGGGAGGAGAGGTCGTTTGTGCGGCAAGGGGAGGCATTTGGGACCGTCGTGGACCTACAGGGGCCTTGGCCCGGCGACCATCAATACGGCGTTTACCGGCGTGGGCACCTCTACGTGCACCACAATTTTATCATGAGGTACTACTCTATGTATACTCGAGCGTTACGCCATCATATGATTAGTATCACTCTATTCAACAAAATTATTTTGGAATTATTATTCACTAACTACTTGTATTTGTTTAATATCCGCAGAATATCTTTGTTGAGTGGCAAGTACCAAGTTATTAAACCGCCCCATGGTATTAACATGAGTGGAGGGCCAAAACTACGACTTGGAAAATCGGAAAAGGGAGTGTACATTGCAGCAATCGCTTCTTCTCAGGAGCGGCATCTTCGAGTTTGGATCCTCGAGGAGTCATGTGGTCATATGAAGTGGGTTATAAAGCACCAGACAGAACTTACACACACATTGGCACACATGAGGCACAATCCCGAAGCTCGCGGGCCTTGGGTCATGGAAGACGTCAACTATCATTTCTATAGTGATAGGTTTCCAGATTACAGCAGACCTGCGCCAACAGAGGATAGATCCGAGTGGGATTCTGACGAAGACGATTTTCTAGACACAAAAGATACGATTGAAGGGCGGTACAATGAAGATATCTCCATCCTCGGATTTCATCCCCACAAAGAAGTCCTCTTTTTGAGCGAATCGATGAGGAGAGGATTGGCCTACCATCTGAATACATCGAAGCTTCAGGACCTAGGAAACATGTACCCGACACGCTACCGTGAATATTTTGCTGATCCCCATGCACTCTTGTTATACTCTTTTCCATACACGCCGTGCTGGACCGTCGAGTTCCCTTCAAACAATTGATTTTATAGAACATCATAACGAATTCCCATTCTGGAGCTAGCAACAACCATGGTGCATTCGGATCCGAGAGAACATGTGTGATGTGACCTTTTGATCATGAAGTTTAGTCCTACTATTATGTCTTGTTTGTAAATTCTAGATGACATGGCCCCTTGACCTCACATGGTAATCATACGCTTGATCTGTTGTTATAAAGTTATGTATGTATTTGTTTTTAGTTGGTTAGCCATGTATACATGTAACCAAATTCGTTGTCGAAGTTATATTTCTCATTTGCTTAACAAGGACGTGAAGAAACATATATTCAGACTCACCATGGTTGTATCAGTTGCTCTGCTCACACAACATGCATGTTTGGGATTGAACGGCACTTTGAAGTCTAATGTTGTAGCACAGTACCATTTAGGAAAAAGTAATTGCGTGCTTGCTCGTGCGGATGCATTGGTCCACGTAGACATTACAGGTCCAAACATTCAGAATCCAAAACAGTTTTCATCCAAAATAGTACATGTACGTATAACACTATCCGTGGCGATCCCGTCACCGTGGCGGCGTGGCCTACTCGGTTTTTTTTTTTTTACAAACGTCCCCCCGAGAGAGGCCGGGTTCCATTATTGAGCAATAACAGAACAGAGGTTCCCTTTTGCCAACTGGCAAAAGTACAAAAAGAACGGGGAAACGCAAGTAAAAACTTTTGCTCCTCAGAAGGAAGAGCAAGGCTACTCAAGCTAGAACTACCTAAAAACCAACCTGACCAAACAACCAACCTACAGTAGCAACTAAACAGGTAAAAAGTCGCAGAACATGGTTATAAATCCTTCAACAGAGCACCACAGCAAAACTGGTGGGCACACCCGCCACAACACCAGCTCGCAACACCACTTTCAACAAAGACAAACTTTTACCACAACTATCTTTTATTTGCGAGCCGAAGACTTAACAAGCAGGCCAACGAAGAAGCTACATGGCCTGCTCACTGCATATCAGGATCATCTGCTTCAATTTCTTCAACTCTCGCTCCGCGCCCGCTCGCAGCCATCTCCTGACCTCTCACAGCTGTGCTCTGAATTCTGCTAGCACCTTCTTCCACCACACTTCTCATTTCCCCCGCCTGAAGACCTGCCCAATATCGAAGAAAAGCACACATATAACAGATCAACTCCACAGGAGACGATATGAATCTTTTTTCAAAACAAGCTCTGTTTCTAGTTTTCCAAATTGCCCAGCAGAAAGCAGCAATGCCAACAACATGAATATTTGTCCCAGAGGGAAAAAATCGGTAATCCAAGAGAAAAATTGTGTAAAGCACACAGGGCGAGTATGTGCTCCAAAGGAAGCACCGACCACGCTCCACATATAAACAGCTGCTGGACATTCGAAAAAGAGTGAGAAATCATTTCATTAGCTGGGCAAAAACGACAAGTAAAATCACCCACCCACTTTCTTTTTTTCATGTTGTCCTTAGTTGCGATTGCATTATGCCAAATAAGCCAAAGCCAAATTTTTATTTTCAGAGGTAATTTCGCTTTCCAAAGATGTTTGAAGGATCTATCCAGCCCTACTGAGGAGAGCTTCTCATATAAAGATTTTCCTGACTTTGTGAACTTCCATTTCGGTTTGTCTTTTCCAGTTGACAGAGCCACCGACATCAATGAGCTTCTAATTCGTGCCAACTGATTTTGTAATGCTGGATCGAGCCATCTTCTGAAGGTCATGTTCCAACCTCTGCCACACATCTCTTTGACTGTACAATTCTGTTGCTGACACAAGTACCACAGCTGTGGATAAAGATCACTAAAAGGCCTGGTACCACACCAAGCATCGTGCCAGAAGTCCGTTTCCTCCCCACCATTGACCATCATTACTCTCCCTTGCAAATATATGTGCTTGACCTTAAGGAGGTCCTTCCAAATCGCAGAATCATTCTGTCGTTTTGTAATTCTCCAGATTCCATGAGTAATCCCATACTTTTGTCTAACAATGTCTTGCCACAATCCTTCTTCACTTTCTAACCTCCACCACCATTTACACAGCAGGCTGACATTCAACAGTTTCAGATTTTTGATACCAAGCCCACCTTTTCTCTTCGGTTTGGTGATCAAATTCCATTTCACCATATAATACTTCTTTTTAGTGGCAGAACCTTGCCAAAAGAACCTCCGAATGACCTTAGTCATTTTTTCTATACTAGTATCATGCAAGAGATACATAGACATGTGGTAGATGGGAACACCACTCATAGATGACTGAATCAACACGTATCTCCCCCCAATGGAAGAATTTTTACCTTTCCAACCATCCAAGTGTTTTGCTAATTTCACATGTAAGGGTTCCAAATCAGCCACAAGCAATCTAGAGCCACTCACAGGGACTCCCAGATACTTCATTGGCCATAATCCAGTTTTACAATTAAACATCTCAGCATAGAAGTTACATTTCTCATCATCTTCAATAACCATCAGCACTTCACTTTTCAGAAAATTAATTTTCAGGCCAGACATAGCTTCGAACATGTACAGAATCAACTTAAGATGTCTTACTTGCTCCACATCATCTTGCACAAACAAAATTGTATCATCCGCATATTGAAAAATAGCCACACCTTTGTCAACCAGATGAGGCACCAGGCCAACAATCTGACCTGTATTCTGTGCCTGCCTAATCAACTTAGCAATTCCTTCCGCAGCCAGGTTAAAGAGGAAAGGAGAGAAGGGATCACCCTGTCTCACACCTCTGTGGCTTCCAAAATCTTTACCTCTTGTGTTATTAATTTTCACACACAACGTGCCATCTTTAACAATTTCATCTATCAATCTACACCAGAGAGCACTAAAGCCTTTCTGCGCAATGCACCTCATGAGATAAGACCAATCCACCTTGTCATAAGCCTTCTCGAAATCCAACTTAAGGACCACTCCTTGCTGTTTTTTCCTTTTAGATTCATGCAGAATTTCATGAAGCGACATAATACCATCCATAATATTCCTGCCCTTAATGAAAGCTGTCTGACACGGGGAAACCAACTTATTCATTACTGGTTCCACTCTGATGGTGATAACCTTAGTAATAATTTTATAAATCACTTGCAATAGACATATCGGTCTGTATTTCTGTATGCAGTCAGCATCAGGAGATTTTTGAAGAAGAATAATCATACCAAAATTGAGTCTATACAGGCCCAGCTTGCCATGGTACCAATCATCAAACAGAGCCACCACTTCATTTTTTATCACCGGCCAGCAAGATTGATAGAACTCAACAGGAATTCCATCCGGCCCAGGAGCTTTATTCTTCACCATTTGATCAATAGCATTCTTGATCTCCTTTTCAGAGAACGGTTTGTCTAATTCTTCAATTTCTAACTGTGAAAGTTTCTCATCAACAGACCAGATGTCATCACTGAACTGCATCAAATTCCCTTCACCTGGACCAAACAGCTTCTTGTAATATTCTGTCGCATGGGACAAGAGGTCCCCAGTGCCATGCACTTCAAGCTCCCCATCACGCAATGAGTACATGATGCTTTTCCTTCTTCTCCCGTTAGCCACCATGTGAAAATAGGCTGTATTAGAATCCCCCTGAAGCAACCATTTCTCACTAGATCTACTGTACCAAAATTTCTCCTCATCTTCATAAATCTTCATAAGCTCAAACTGAATTTGACCCTTCCTTTCATATTGAACTGAGTTCAGAACACCCATTTCTTCAGCTAACTCCAAAACCTCAAGTTCAGATGTCAACTCCTTCATCTTCTTGATTTCATCACCTCTAACATTAATGCCCCAGCCTTTCAGACTATCCTTAACTTTTTTCATTTTATATTGGAAAATCCCAATACTATCAGTGGCCTCACCCGAGGAGGCCCAAGCTTTCTGTACCCTAACAAGGAAGTCAGGGTGCGAAATCCAAGTTTTTTCAAATCTGAATTCCTTACTCTTAGGAGTAAGCATTTCCCCAGTATCCATAATCAAAGGATTATGATCCGAGGCAATACGAGGTGTCTTTTTCACCGATGTTAAGGGAAAAAGAGTTTCCCAGTCAGAATTTACCAAAATTCTATCTAGCTTTTCTAAGGTAGGGTTTTTTTGATTATTCGACCAAGTATATTGCCCACCCGAAAACTTTATTTCTCTTAAAGCATACGAATTAATAATTGAGTTAAACATATCAGAAAATTTTGAAGTCCCCCCTTGTTTATTTTTCTCACTAGAATATCTAAGGATATTAAAATCTCCCCAATAATGGCAGGTAAAGTCAAACAAGAACAAAGAACCTCTAAATCAGAGAGAAAAGCCGGCTTATTCACATCTTGAGCAGCGCCATACACCACAACTAACATTAATTCCTTATGTAACTTTTTATCAAAAACATGAGCTTTAACAATGAATCTATCAGTCGTAGCACTAACAATACTAAATCTAGAGGATTTAACACCACATAAGATACCCCCAGACCTTCCCACAGAGGGGGACCAATGCCATAGATAATCATTGTGTGGGTCTAACTTCCTCCACACCTGATCAGTAATTGTTTTTTCATAGTTTCCTGAATGCCAATAAAATCAAAATCAAACTCCGCAATTAGATCTCTCAACCAAAAGGAGAGACCCTTCTTGCCAACCCCTCTACAGTTAAGATAGAGACCTATCATTTAAAACGATAAGGTTTGTTACGAACTCTCGGACTGAAACAATTCCACTCAAAGGGTGGTTTGCTTGGGTCCTACTCAGATTTGAAGCATCACAGAGGGATGCCTTTCTAACAGAAACTTTCTTACTTATCGAATTTTTTCTCAGATTTTTCTTGGTTTTTTTAGACAGAACCGGAGTAAAACCATCATCCGAATCTCTTTCACGACAATCATCCTCATATGAATCATCATCCGAATGATTCTCAGGAGTATTTATTTCAGATGTCTCCGCAGGCACCTTCAAGGGTGCCTCCTGTGACACAATAGATTTTTCCTCATGAATTGTCGACAAACCCTCACCTTCACCAATCTCCTTATTACTCTTTTTCTGCTCTTCTAACATAATTTGATTTTTTTTAGAAAACATATTTGAACGTGCTTTTTCCAAATCCTTAAACATGTGAACAGTTTCCAAACTAAGTGAAGAAGAATCAATACCCAATTCCAAGGCTTTGTTCAAAATATAATCATCAGATAAAGCAGAGAACGAGTTAAAAGTATTCATTGTACCTTCGCCATTACGCCTGGCTAGTTGAGATGAAACCCTCTGATACACTTGAAGCTTCCCTTGATTGTTTCCTTGAAGTCGAGCACTTGCCCGCGTAGGGACAGGCTGGACTGGCGTAATAGGAATCACCGGGACAGAAGAGACATAAACCTTTTCACTTGCCAGGGTAGATCTCACTGGACTTGGTGACAGCTCCGTGATTTGGATAGTCGAAGCAAAGACCTGATGGATATTCCCACTTTCTTCAGAAATACCAGCTTCAGAGGAGCTAGCATCCAAAGACATTTTACTGTTGCCACTTGAGTGTTCTGGAGATTCTATCACAGGTTCATCATTTGCCCCAGGAATTTGGTTCAGACTTTCCTTCCACATCTCAATTTTATCACTCCCAGCCTTAATCAGTTCCCTCAAAAACTCCTCATAAGATAAGTCATACTTAAGTGGTTCATCAGGATTTTCAACAGTGCCTGCCTCCAGAAGTTTAGGCCTAGAGAGATATTTTTTGTACATCTCATAGTAATCACATGCAGAATCCATATGTGCCCTTCCACCAGCAGTACATGGCCCAGAAGTATGAATCTTCATCTGTTGATCAGGATTAGGATTAGGATTATATCCCAACTGTTTAATCTTAGCGCCAAAAGACATATCATCATCACTATCCGATGAATTGCTTTCAGGTTCAGGAGCCTTCCTTTTACCAGCAGCTTTATCATCATCAACATCTGTCTTTGATTGCAAAAGTAGTTGTCCAACCGCAGGTGCTTCATATGAGCGCCTTGCGTCTCTCATAAAACCTGCTGGAGCAGAATTAGGTCCTCCAGTCCTGGGATTTGTATTCTCCTGCCGAGATCTTTTAGGAGTTTGATGGGAACCATTGGCGGACGCAGCGGGTGGGCCGGATGGGCCGTGGCCCACCCAGAATTGTGGAAAAATATCGGACCCCCCAGATATCGATCGACTGGTCAGCAGCCGAGCTGCCGAGGAAGGACGAGACGACGACTCGACGAGCCCAGGCCATGGCGACCAACTGACGAGGAAGACCTAGCTCAGCTGCTGGCCTTCTCCGCCGCCGCCGGCCGCCGCCACCCCATCCCCGCTGCTGGCCTCCCCCGCGTCCCCGCCGCCGGCCGCCACCGGCCTCCGGCCACCCCATCCCCGCAGACCCGCTGCCGGCTCGATCTGGCCTTCTCCGCCGCCGCCCTCGAGGCTCGATCTGGCCTTCTCCGCCGCCGCCCCCGCCCTGCCCGCCGTCCACCGTCGGCCCTCCGCCCTACACCCTCGATCTGGCCGCTGCGGACTGACGGCATCGCCGCATCGGTGCGGCACGAGCACTGCCCACTTCTAACTTCTGGGCATTTTTTTTTAGATAAAGATTCTGGGCATATTTGTTTGCTTGTTTATCTAGTGTAAATTGTGACTGTTGTTTGCTTTGCTACTAGATATACTTCTGACTGTTGTTTGCTTTGCTACTAGATATATATTGTGTAAATTGACAATTTGTTGTATATTGTGTAAATTGATTTACACAATTTGCTATATATTGTGTAAATTGACAATTTGTTGTATTCAACTAGGCACTAGCAACCTCTTGATTGTATGTGTTGTTTATTCAATTTTATTCTAATTGTAGAATTCAACATGAAGAAGAGGAATAGCGATATTGCGTCTCTTTTTCGGAAACATGAAGCAAAGAAGATGGTGGTGGATGATTTACACATTGAAGATAGTAGGCTTGCGTTGGCGTGTATTGATTCCGCACCTCCGATTCAATCCGATTCCGAGATTGAGAGTGAAACGGAAATGGAAGAGACAACATCAAATCCACCATCACCCCAACAACCGTCTACAAGGACATATGATTCTCACTTCCTTCCACATGATCCGGGTGAAAGAATTCCTATATCAAGTTATGATGTGAATGATCAAGATGATGTTCGAAGAGGATATATCATAAAAGGTCCATGCCAACCATATGAGCATGCTTTTCCTTCACATGATATATATGGTAGAAACCGATCCTTCACATGTGCTTTTTTATGAAGTACAATTGGCTAGAATATAGTATCGGAAAGGATGCGGCTTTTTGCTTTGTGTGTTATTTGTTCAAAGGAAGAACTAATGGGGGTCCCGGGGGAGATGTCTTTGTTGCCGATGGTTATAGAGATTGGAAAAGACCCGAAGCATTTAAGAAACATGTGGGTGGTGTCTCTAGCATTCACAACCAAGCTCAAGAGAAGTACAACTTATTTGTCGCACCGAACACCAAGATTGATAATGTTATTGTGAAGGTGTGCAAGAAGGATCTACTTCTTTACTAAGAAACATGTGATAATGTTATTGTGATGATCTGAGAAAAGATGATAGGTTCAAATGTGTGAATCATCTTGGTGAGCTCTCTACTATGCTTGTTGAAACCAAAAAGCATCTTGTTTATGATTTGGTCTACTTACTTCTCAAATTGATATTGATCTTACCGGTGGCAACGGCGTTTGTTGAAAGAGTATTTTCTTCCATGAGTTTTGTGAAGAATAAGATGAGAAATAGCATGGGTGATAAGCTCTTAAACCATTGCTTAGTGACATTTGTTGAGCGAGAAATGTTCTTGAAAGTAAGTGAAGATGTGATTGTTCAAACTTTCATGGCAATGCGAGAACGTAGAGTTAGAAAAAAATCATAGTGATGTAATCTTCTATTTATGCTATCTTTCATCATGTAATACTTTATGTATGTGTTCGAACTATTTTGCATTGGAATCACACAACTTTGAGAAATATGTATTAATCTATATTGTCATGAATCAATTTGTTGTTTATATTGTCATTTGCCAAATTTTTGTGGAGTGTGCCCACCCTCCAATTTTTTTCTGCGTCCGCCACTGATGGGAACCCCTCTGATCATTGCCTCTAGATTCCGTTTCCTTGTCACTTGCCCCAACAGGAGTCTTCCCTGCTTCTTTATTCTGCTTGCTTTTCGAAATCTCTCTAGTAAACTCAATATCATAAAAGCAGTCTCCAATGTTGACATTTGATACCACTGCCGGAACAAGAGATACATCAAGATTGCCAATCAGAATTCTGATATAGTCCACATTATTCAGACTAAGACGGTCCACCATTAAAGTTCTGCCAACCAAACTGCCTACAAAGGAAGCAGTGGGGCAATTTCTGTTGTCCAAAGGTATCCCTTTAACTTGGAACCAAGCAAGATCCATTTGAGCTGTAGCTCCATATTCGGGAGCCCAATGTTTTACTTTCACAACTACACTCGGCATTGTTTGAAGATGGCAACGCCCAAAGTGGATCCAAGCATCAATATCACGTAAGCTTGGGAATCGCATTAGAAAAGATTTTGCAGACATAGGTTTTGCATACCACCTCCATGTGCAAGACTCCCCAGCCCACTCGGTTACGTAGCGACCGCGTGTATTCTGCCGTCGTTTATCCTCCGATCGATATACATATATACGTACGTCCCCGGCGCTGCGCTCACGCTGGCCACATCACGTACGGCACCCACGACGAGACGACGATGCAGATCTTCCTGAAGACCATCAGTCCATCACTGGACAGACTCTCACGCTCGAGGTCGAAAGCAGCGGCGTCAGGGCCCAGGTTCAGGGCAAGCAAGGCATCGTCGGCACCGACCAGCTTCCGTCTCTCGTCTTCGCAGGGAAGCAGCTAGACGAGGAGGAAGACAGCCAAACGCGGAGGGAGTCGACGCTATACACCTCTCCCTCGGCCTCCGCGGCGGCTACATGTGCCATGGCGGCTTACCGTTGATCGAGCCCAACCTCCGAGCGCTTGCGCAACGCTACTTCAGGGACATGATGATCTGCCGCAAGTACATACGCCCATACTATATATATATATATATATATATATATATATATATATACAGAAGCTCTATTTGATACTCCACCGTCGTAATATTACCTTTTTATTTTGTCCCAGCTTATTTTTTCCAATTTGGTCGTGCGGTTTATGTGGGAGCTTCCACTAACCCCTCACCTCATAATTTCCAATCGTGGTTTCCAGTTCAAGCGGTGAGCGGTTGGAATTTGGGGGCGACGGCGACGAGGCGATGAGCAGCCGGCGGCCGGCGCGAGCGTCGAGTGTGCTCTTTCGGTGTCTTCGGCTCCATCGCGGCGGCCTCTGCTCCATCGTGGTCGGCTTGCGGCCGGCGGCGGGTGGACCCCGCGGCGTTGTGAGAGGCGGGTTCCCGTGGGTTGCGGCGTGCTGCCTGGCCTCGTCCGCCAGCGGCACTGGGTGGTTTCGCGGTGGGCCGGCATCAGGTGGGCTTCTCCGCAGGCGGCAGGCGGCGTGTAGGTACGCCGGTCGTCCTCAGCGTCAGATTACGGCAGCGATTCTTCTTGCTGCCGGCGGCCGTCCGCCACCAGGTTTGTATCTTCCCCACCGGTGTGCTTTAGTACCCTTTTTCTTTTCCGTGCGGCTCCAACCTCGAGCAGTGGAGAAGCAGTAGTAATTTCCTGGCCCAGTCCCCAACCACGTTTGTTGAAGAGAAGCACTGTATCATAGTTAGATCTTTTTTCCTATTTGATTTGTAATTTTTCCTGGATTTGTTCAGAGGACAAAGTAGGCTGCGAGCAGATGCCAAATCTATATTTTCTCGGTGCATACTAGTGGCCGACGGCAGTAGTGTTCTAGCATTGTCACTAAGATCCAAAACTATTTTGTTCTTGTCTTGAGCTGTATTTCAGCAACTCCATGGATCATAACTGTCAAACTGTATTAGTAGGCTCCACTGATTCATAATTTTATTATCTTGATCGCCAGGCTTTTATGTCAAATGTCAGTCTCCCACGATCATAATAAAATAATTGACTAACTTGTGCCAATCTACAATTGCCAGGATCCCACGGTAATAATATTCAGAATATTTTTTATTGCGGCAACGATCAATAAGTGTTTTTTGTTGTGAGGCGTCAGCAGCATCCTACATATACGATTCTTTTTCAGATGCCTAATTACTTGAGATGCCGTATACATCTCTTGCTTTCCATGACTACGAGCTCTCCTTGACGTATAACTCATAAAGAACTTAGTTGGTGTTACTATGATTAATCTGTTCTGATGAATTTGTTCAGCTGGCAAGTCATTGAGATTGCGAGCATAAGTTGATCTCTTTCACAGCAAATCTATTATTTCCTTATTTAGCAGTGCAAAATTAGTGTCTGTTTCAGTTTTCTGGTCTTGGTTCTCTTTTGCAATCAGAAAATCTTAGTTTATTGGTTGTTTGAGCAATACAGAAACGGAAGAACTTGCAGTTGCTGTACAATTATGGATATAAACTTATCAATTCATTTGTTTAGGAATAGAAGCTGAGATGCTTAGTAATTTATTTAGCACATAATTTCCCTGCTCATCTTGGATTTCATTGTAGTAAAAATTGTATGTCAGTGTTAATTTAATTCTGACAAGAGGTACTGTAAGAAGTACTTGGTTAATGTGATGTTTTTCTATTAATTAGCTGTCCATCCTGTGTTGCTATGGACAGTATATATGTGCATTTTCCATTGTGTTGACAAAACTTTCCACAAAGTAGTAGTTTAAATGTTCACATAAGTTGATTCCACTCATTTGTTTAGCTCAGATTGTTGTGCTTTGGTGACCTTGAGAAAGAACTTTACTCTTTGGCAGTTAGCCAATATTTCTGTGTTTCACCGACTTAATTTTGTTTGGTGATTACAAAGAAAAGAAAGTTTTCATTAAAATGACATATACGATTTTTGTAACGCGCAATGTGGCTAATTCAAAAATTATCCTTTATGCCGCATTGATGTGTCTGCTTACCTTTTTCTGAAGAGGAAAAGGAAGCTACTGTTGATCATAGGACTTCTTGATGAAACTCAAGTCGACTTGGTTGCAGCTCTACTCACAGCTTTATTATTCTGTTGCAAGTATTTGTTTATTTCTTACTTTATTTCAGTTATTAGTCGCCCCGAAAAGCTAGATGCACATCTATATTTGCAGAGAAAATTGCAAAAAACCACCACAATTGGTGGTCAAGCTTCAAAAAACCACCAGCTTTCATTTAATTCGCAAATCACCACACTATTCGTTGGCACGTTGCAAAAAACCACCACTTCTTCGCTAACCGTCTGTTAAGTATGAAACTGGCAGACGGTTAGCGAAAAAGTGGTGGTTTTTTGCAACGTGTCAACGAATAGTGGTGGTGATTTGCGAAAGTTGGAGATGATGACATGTGGGCCCCGTCTGCCAGTTTCATACTTAACTGAGCGTCGCGGACGGTTAGCGAAGAAGTGGTGGTTTTTTGCAACGTGTCAACGAATAGTGGTGGTGATTTGCGAATTAAATGAAAGCCGGTGGTTTTTTGAAGCTTGACCACCAATTGTGGTGGTTTTTTGCAATTTTCTCATATTTGCATGTTCGTATTATAATGATGCCGTTAATGGCGATAATACTGCCGTGTAATATGCTTTGTCTTTGTTCTTACATAGATGCTAACTATGTACTGACTAGCTATTTAGCTTCAGATGTACAAAAAAGAAGAGAATTTGGGTCACCTTCTGCATGTTGCCAAGGAATAATTTCTTATCCTTCATCAAATGAATTCTTGATTTTTCTTAAAATTATTGTACAATTATTTGGCACAAGTACAAAAGCAATAATCTTATATGGGCGCAGTCTCTACTTTCTGACGGAGCTTGCAGATTTAACATCCTTTGGCGTATTTCTGTAACAAACTTGCAACAAGATCATGATGGTGATGAGCATTCGAGTTGAGGACTGATGAGAAGCAAGTGATAGCCGGGCTTCACAGTTCACACACCTGGAACAAGATTTAACATCCATTTGATGTATGGTGACCATTCGAGTTCAAAATTGATATGTAAGTGATTGAAATGCTTGACATTTAGTGTGACAGGCCCAACAAGGTGCTGATGAGATGGCCTTCAGCACTGTGCTGCCAGCTGCCTAGTAAGATGGAAATGAACCATCAAAGCGTCATCCAGTAGAGATTACATCGAGTCTTGTACTTCACCACGTGTTCGAAGATTAGTCCTTTGTTTTTTATAGGATTTTAATCAGACCATGCTATTGTATATTCTATAGGCACATGAGGCTATGCCCACATGTATATCTATTTTACATGCCCTTGAATCAGTGGCATAAGAGTGTCACAACTTCATAAGGCAGACCCCAATCAATTTTACGACATGTAATCAGGCATGTAATCAGTCCATGTCGTCATTTTACAGGCACATTAAGCCTTATTATGGTGCTATTGTCTTAACGATGTGTAATCAGGCCATCAAATTCTTACAAGCACAACAGTGTAATCATGTCCGAAAACTCCATTGGTGGAGGAATAACTGGCGCGAGATGAATCAGTGCACATTGTCGTGTTTTACATTCTCCTCAGATTTCTTACATCAGCCGTCAGAAGATTCGGTCATTCGCACAGAAAAAAGATCCCGCAGCGCTCGTTATGGAAAATGGAAATAAATTACATGGGCTCAGGTGTGTGGGCTGAATCTCAATTGTGGGCTGCTAATTACGCCAGGCCAAGGTTTCTAACCGCAGACAGTTTGCTGCACGTCGTGGGCGCACGACGCTGCGTCAGAATTTTACGTTGCATGCAAAGATCATTTACGTCGCGTGAGATCGGTCGAGAGCGGGAGCGCCGGCGCCTCACTACCCCAGACAGAGAAATTCCTGACGGCCCAGAACCGTCAGGAATGTAGGGAAAACCGTCAGGAATAGGTATTACTGACGGTATCCGTCAGGAAACAGCCGTCACGAATGGACTGTCAGGAAAGAACGTGATCTCTGACGGGTGACTGTCGGGAACGTCTTTACTGACGGTATTTCCTGACGGCTCACGTTCACCACGAAATTGGGTTTAGCCGACGCTATGTCCCGTCAGGAATTGCCGTCAGGAACTCGTACCGTCAGGAATACTTGAACAAGCCTGACAGTAAGAGCAAGCCGTCAGGAATGCTAGACCGTCAGGATACTCTTTGCCGACGTGCAGGTGCTGTCAAAAAAGAAAAGAAACAGCCGTCAGGAATAGGTTCTGTAAGATCAGGAATGCGCATATATATTTCAAATTATTTAAAAAATGACAGCAATATTTTTTGTTTCTATACTGATTACACCATCATTTCCCAAAATCACGTCCCACATAAATATTTCATTCACAAAAGAACACACAATAATCCATATTCATTTAACAACACTTCTACTACATAGTAGCTACATAAAGCAATATATATTTTCATAACAAGTCACTACTGGAGAATATCAAATTGTTCATTCAATCTAGCAATACTAAAAGTTCACTAGCTATGATCAAACTAGGCAAACTGCTACATAGTAGCTACATAAGCAATAGTACACTTAGGCATCCGTGATGGGTGAATCCTGCTGTGCTCGACGATCAGCATCAGTTTGGCCTGATGGGGGAGTACCACTTGTGTCTCCAGCATGGGACGGAGTTCCACCATTTTCAGAAGATAGGCGCACCTACAGTAACATAAATATGAGTCTAAAATATAGTGCATCAAACAGGATGATAAGTAAAACAATGAGGTGCACACTGAGACACGATGTAGTGTATAGATAGGCTGGAGCAACAGCATGGAAAATATATATAGTGCCTTACGCCCATAGTGCAAACAACTAGACTGTGTGTTGTTCCTAGTTGCTGGTATGCCTACTCTGTCTAGTATATATATATATATATTCATTTTATACTACTAAGCCTCCAAGAGTTCTTGCAACGTTATTATTTATTCACCAAACAGTTCCAGGACATAGCCGAGCCTATATGTGCTAAGCATGCAAATGAGTTATATCAATTCTGAAAATAAACAGTGGTACACAGAATTTCAAGCTTTCGAAGCAGCTGATCAATTGCTACCCAAACCGAACTTACTTTGTGCTGGCACATGTTTTCCAATCACACAACTATTGCCATGTTGATTAAGTAATAGGTACATCAGCTAAGAATGTCATAAGCTACTAACCGGTCACACAAATCATGGAGTTATATTCAGCAATTAAAGCAAATGACAAGTAAAAACACACACCAGATTGCAAATGACAAGTACGCTTGAACTTACATGATCACTATCTTCCATAAAGTCATCTTCAAGGTCTTCTGGCACACCAAGTCCAGCTTTGGCAAACAAAACCTGTTTTCAAGTATGAAGCTTAGTTTTTGTGTAACTAAGAAATTCAGAATATATAAAATCTAAAAACTTACTTTGAAATAGCTATCATATCTCTGTTTTCGTTTCTCCAAGTACTGGTTCCTCTTTAGTAAAGCTTGGTAGGACATGGAGTTTGATGGCTTTACATTGTTTCTCTTAGCAGCAACAACAACTTCTGACTTTTTAAAAGCACCATTACCCATCGCAAGCCGTCCATGAGGCATGCCACCACTCGTGGAGTACACTACTGCGGGATCAAGATCACGTTCCTCCCAGTCATCTAGATATGCTTCTTTAAGACCCGTCATGTAGGCATCCTTCCAACAAGTTAAAAAATGTATCACATTTCAGATTCGTAATGATTGTCCTTTGGAAGATAGTGCAAAGTTTTGTAGCAACTTACCATACGCTCTTTAGACTTCAGGTTGTCGATAGAGACGTTGCTTCCACTCTCTCTATATTTCTTATCTCCTACTTTCATGTACTTGTAAGTGTTCATGCTTGTTTGGTGTGCAGGCCCAAATGTCTTCCCCTACATATGAAACCATGAGCTTTAACAATCTGCCGCAACTATTAGTCTAATAAAACCAAGAAACTAAATGCAACTCACCATGAAGTTTTTGGTGCGGATGAAATTTCGAGATCCACCCTTGTTTTGTGCAACTTCTTCAGGTAATGCTTTGTTTCGTGAGAGTTTGCCTCTACCACGTTTCTTGAGGAATTCATCGGAGCACCAATACTCACATAGGCTTTCCCATGCTTCAGCATCTTTGCACCATTCAAGTCTAGCTTGTACATATTTGGATTTTTCGATCAATCTATGACATGCTTGAGAATCTGTGACAGGCTTATCAATTGGCTGATCACTAACTTCATTGTAGTACTTCTTCACAGCATCTTTCCGAGCTTGGTACATCATTTGCCTCAATTGTTTCCTTGCCAAATTGTCAAGAACACGATCAGCTTCTACTCTTTGCTCAGGGGTATCATCAGCCAGTTTGTAGATGCTCTGCAAACAACACAAGTTAAATATAGCACGATATAGGGAGGATTAATGTAGAAGAACTCAGAGATCAAATATCAACATGGATAGAACATTGCTATATGTTATATGGGCCATATGGCTGATGCTTGAACCAACAAAACATTCAGTTACCGAAAACGCAATCAGCTAGTAAAACGACAATTATGATTTTTCGTGTCTGAACTAAAGCATCGACCATTATCTATCCAGAATTCGTTTGGATGAAAATCTAATTAACTGGTAGCCAATAAGAAAACTTAATAATTTAACAAGTATATTACAAAGCACATAAGAAAGATCCATAGAAGCATGAAGCACAATTTTGTCTTAGTTGACCCTCTAATTTGAACAAAAGAAACAGCTAACTTTCCACATCGTAGCCAACAGCTCTTCCATCACTACCATATAACCTATTTTCAGCTCCAAATCAAACAATCATGGTTCCATACTAGATCACTATCCATATGAGCGTATGACAGCCAAGCAAATGAATATATTTTCAACAAGACAAACTTATTGTTGCCCTTACCCAAAACTGTTGCTTGAACTGGTCTGCAGCTGATGCACAGTTGATTTAAAATAAAGAGAGAAAAAATTTGTCGCCTCATCGATTAAGTAAGCCTCAGCTATTGATCCCTCAACTCGTGACTTATTACGTACTTTCTTTCTAATCTTTCCAATACCCCTGAAGCAAACAAAAAACAACAATGAAGATATAGAAAAAAACAAAAAACAGCAATGAAAATGTGTTCTGGTTTTATCAAATATACCTCTCATATCGATACATCCATGTATTTTGGACAGGACCAGCTAGCCGTGCTTGGCGAGGCAGATGAATCATTAGGTGTTGCATGGGATTGAAAAAACCAGGGGGGAATATCTTCTCTAGTTTGCAAATCAAAATTACAATGTTCTTTTCCAGATTAGTTGCTGTGTCTTTGCTGATTTGTTTAGCACATAATTGCCTAAAGAAAAAGCTAAGCTCTGAAAGAGGAACCCAGATATTCTCCGGAAGAAATCCACGAAAAGCAGCAGGAAGTAGACGCTCCATGAATATATGGTAGTCATGACTTTTGAGCCCAAAAATTTTCTTATCCTTCAAGTTAACCCCCCTTTTGAAGCTTGATGCATAACCATCAGGAAACATCAAATTTTTGAACCAACGTAAAATGATGACCTTATGCTTCCCCTCAATGCAGAACGGAGCCCTTGGCTTGTCCCACTTGCCATTTGGCTTCTGTTGTAGATGCATCTTGGGGCGATTGCAAATACTTTGTAGATCTTGCCTTGCCTTCACATTATCTTTTGTCTTATCAGGTATGTCAAAGCATGTGTTCCAAATAGATTCAGCAACATTTTTTTCAGTGTGCATTACATCAATGGTGTGGCGAAGATGCAATTTTTTGAAGTAAGGGAGATCCCAAAAACAGCTAACATGGTTCCAGTTGTGTTCTTTGCCATATTTACCATCTCCTACTCCCTTTTGAGCTTGGGCATGCACTTCCACACCTGTCAAACGACGAGGTGGTCCCTCTAGCACTGTGGTATCTTTCCGAAATGCATTAGATTGGAATCTAAACTCATGATCTGGAGGAAGAAATCTCCTATGACAATCAAACCAGCATGCCTTTCCACCCTTTTCTAACGTGAATGCTTTTGTATCACATCCACAATCATAACATGCAAGTTTCCCATGCGTGCTCCACCCAGCAACCATTCCGAAGGCAGGAAAATCATGGATTGTCCAAAGTAGAGCTGCCTTCATATCAAAGTTTTGCTTTCCATATGCATCCCATGTTCGAACCCCACCCCATAATTTAAAAAGGTCATCAGCCAAAGGTTGCATAAGTACATTCAATTTAGTTCCAGGATGTTCGGGGCCGGGGATAATTAGAGCAAGAAATATGTACTCTGACCGCATTACGACGTCAGGTGGGAGATTTAAAGGAGACACAAACACCGGCCAACATGAATAAGAAGCAGCACTCAAACTATAAGGTGTGAAACCATCGGTTGCCATAACTAGTCGCACATTCCTAGCATCTAATGCAAAATCTTTTTCATCTTTATCTAGTTCTTTCCATGCTTCACCATCACATGGGTGCACCATCATGCCATTTTTGGGGCGAGGAGTTTCCGGAGTTGCTTTGTGATACCGCATCATTTTTGCGGTCTCCTCATGAGCATATAATCGCTGCAACCGATCTGTTATGGGCATGTATCGCAACACCTTATGTGCGATCTTATTAGAACCTTCTTTGTACCGAGGGGCGTTGCAAACATCACACTTTTGTTTACCATCATTCTCTTTGTAATAAAGCATACAATTATTGCGACACACGTGTATTTTATGATATGGCATACCGAGACCCTCTAGCAATTTCTTGGACCTATAGAAGTTCTTGGGCAAAGATGAATTCTTAGGCATCAACTCATGTATTAGCTCAAGGTTATCATTATAACAAGACTCAGATTGGTTGTTCATTGACTTTATGGCCAACAAGCGTGCTATGGCAGACATAGTGGAATGGCTTGTGTGTTCATGGACCAACTCCTTCAAACCGTCAATCATCCTGTAAAAAGCTCGCGCAGATTCTATTGGTTGCTCGTCAAGTGGAGGGTTAGAAGCAGCCCAGTCATTCATCATATCATCCATCCTATCATTTTCATTCCCGTCACCGACTACATGGTCAGTTAGACGGACACGCCCCTCACCATGTTCTGTCCAAACATTGTAATTCCGCTTGAAACCATAGCTACACAGGTCTAACTCCACGGCATCTCTATCCTTAATAATGTAGTTACGACAATCAGCGCAGGGACACTTAATCTTTCCATTGTGCACTACATTTGCTTGAGCAGAAAAAGCAAAATCTAAGAATTCCTTTGTGTTTTCATACCACTCATCTGTTGGTTTACCACGTTTCCAACCACAATACATCCAACCTCTATCATTCTGTAGTGCAATTTAAGAAATAATTTAAACAAAAATCTCACACCATAGTGCATCAACGACATTGAAAGAAAAATGCATAAAAATAAAGGGAATGTCATATCATGTACATACCGAAGTTTCACCGCTCTCAGCCATGTTAGGTCAAGACACTTGGGTAGATCTCCCTATACCCTGCACCAAACAGCAACGAAAAAACATGTAAAATATGCATACGCAGGCAATTGACACCACTATATAGGAAGATTAGAAAATGTGCTATGTATAAATTGCAGCTCAAGGTGTAAGAGAATGTATAGCTGTACTAGCCAGAACAGCTAGGAAAAACTCAGAACTTATCACACAAAATTGAGCCAACAAGATCAATTTCTTAGTTCTGATAGAAGATAACTGTAGAGACCATAAGTGTGCAATTAGCAGGATAATCAAAAAAGGCAAGTTCTGTTCAATCAGCAGAAAAGTGAGACGGCTAAGCAGCTCAACAACTACTAATTAAAAGTACATAGAAGAGCTAGAAAAAGCTTCTTGCTTGCACATGACAGAGAACAATGAGAGTATCTCCAAGCTGAACATAACTATACAAAGTTTTGACGTACAAGAATATAAGAGCTACAATCTATGGTTGAGACATGATCTCAACTATGAACAAGAACATCAATATCATCAAATCCAGACATGATCTCAAATAAATTCGAATATATAACTGTAGGGACCTTTTACTGCCTTTAGAGATTATGTACATGAAATCCAGAGATTATGAATAAATTTGAAATAATAGTACTGCATGTTTAACTGAAAAAGGGAATGCAAAACAGATTCGGGGGCACGTACCAGTGTACAGGTAACAGATCGAAGCAGTACAGCTTCGCCCAGCAGTCCGGCCGGCCGTGGAGTGTTGCCGCGGCAATGGGAGCAGACCGATTTCTGCGAGATGAAAGACAAATTGAGAAAGAGATGACAGATTGGGAGCAGAAAAATATCAGGGAAGAGGAGAGGGTACCTGGAAACGGAGTATTACAGCTGCTCCGTTCATCAATCCGAGGGTTCCGGCGATGGGTAATCACAGGTTCAGAAAATAGAAAGGAGAAATTAGATAAGAGATTCAAGATTGGGATCGGAATAGGGCAGAGAGGAGGATATTTACCTGGAGGCCGAGGTGAAGCCGGGAGAGAACAAGCAGGCACGAGCTCTGCCTCCGAGGGTGGGGAGCAGGGGAGAAGACGGCGGAGACAGAGCAGCGCGTGGGGAGATGAGAGAAGGAGACCGTCGAACGCCTCTCCGGCTACCTCGACGAGGGGAGGCAGCAAAACGGGTGGGCGGCGGCGGCCATTGCGCCTGCTACTGCTAGATCGATCTGGCGGAGGCGGCGAGCTGTTCTACTGTGGAGATGTTTATTTTCGCGGATATATCGAGATAGAGTCCAGGAAGAACACGCCCACGACGATGAGTAGGCGGTTAGGGACGATCTTTCCTGACGTTTGGGCCGGTCCACGTCGCGAAAGGCCCGTTCTTCGCGCGAAGGCCAATTTTTTCCCTCACGCTTCGCGCGCAGACAGCCCGCGCAGAAGCGAAAAAACGAATCCTGACGGCCCGCTAAGGTTCATGACGGCCGGGTCAAACATTCGTGAAGGTAGGAGTGGCCCGTCACGATTTAATTCTGTGTTCCTGACGGCCCACAAGATTCCTGACGGTGATTCGACGGCCCGTCAGGAATGTTTCAATCATTCGCGACGTACTGCGATCCACGTCAGGAGAACAACTTCGTTCCTGACGCACGCGTCGGGACCGTCAGGATTGCAGACAGCCGTCAGGAATCTTTCCGTTTGGGGTAGTGCCTACCGCCTGGTTCGGGCGGGGATTCTGCACCCTGGGTGTATATATCGACGCGGATTTGATGCCATGGGGGTAGCAGTGCATACGGTGTCCACCGTTGGATAAAGCTGCCATGTGCTCCTTGATCAATCTATGCTTAGAGAGACCAGTCTGTGCATGCAACCGCGGCAGTCTTCGTCAATCTTTTTGTACAATTGCATGTGGTACCGTCCACATCCACTAGACAATTCCAGTGGTGAGATGAAAACCACCGCATGAATTTTTCTTTGTACTCTTGCATGTGCCAGCCGGCCATGTACTTTAGGCAATTCCAAACGGGAATTTCACAACGGTGGTGGATGGATGCGGTCCCAAAGCACCATGGACACGCAACAATTCCATGAGAATAACATTGTGGTGGAAAGTAGGACTAGATTAACGCAGGAATTTTTCTGTTGAGCAAGCTGGACTCCCACGCCTTTCTTCTCCCGCCAGAATAATTAAGAAAATTCACCCGAAGGAAAGAACGGTGGTGGTAGAGTTAACTCTATGAGACTAGCTAGGCCTCTGCTTCTACGCCCCTTGTACTCTAACCACAACCGTTAGAGAATTCCAAATGTGAATTTCATAACGGGGTGAATTTCATGTCCTTTTGCGTCCTTTTTCCTGACAACGCAACCATAAGAGAATTCACCCGAAAAGAAAGAACGGTGGTGGTAGAGTTAGGTCTATGAGACTAGCTAGGCCTCGGCTTCTGCGTCCCTTGTACTCTGACCGCACCCGTTGGAGAATTCTGATGCAGACGGTGATGGTGGTGGTAGAGCCAACAATGTGCGTCGTTGGGTATCGCGGTCCTTTTGTGTTCGCGCCATGGCCTTATCGAATTTCGCGTGTGAATGATGCCGGGTGTGCATGGTAGGAATAGGTCTATGCGACCGTAGGCTCCCCGGCAACACGTCCGCAAAGAGATCTCACGTGGAATTGTAGAATGGTGGTGGTCGGGATAGCTAGTTGTACGACAAAGGATGACACTTGGTTCGCGGCGCGTGCTTTGTTTACCGCTGTCTCCTAGTAAGTGTGATTATAATCTTACTGCAAGTGTCGTCTACACTTGTCGAGGACGTGATTTATGGGAAGTGTTTCGTATGGAAAATCATGATGTACGGAAAAAGACTGTACAGGAAATGCACTCTTTATAACGCAATGCGATCCATAATGTATAAGGCAAAAAGAGGGCCAATGTTTATTTGTAGTGTGATACAGCATTGTCAAGTTCGGAACGCGAAGAACTTTCTGCATGACATGTCCTATTTAAACCCAAACACGTTCTGAACGTAAACATAACAAATAGCATGGTGAACTGCTCGACTATGCAGTTAAACTCCTCGAGCAGTTCTGAATTCCCGTATGACCCCCCCTGAATTTGCTGCCTTGTTGATCGCCGCATCCCTTTGTGTTCGTCCTTTCCGGCTTTTCCAGGAAGCGTCCGCGCTGCTCATTGTGCTTTAATTCCTAACCCCAGTACTTGGAACTGCATGATTTAACCCAAAAGAAAAGTAGCAGATTAGTCACCCATGACACCAAAAAAAAGAGAAGTAGAAAAAGTAGCAGATTAATCGCCCTTTCCGGCTATTTCGAGTCTCTGGTTCTGTAGGAAGTCTTCTGAAAACTTACCTAGGACCTGCGGATCAACGATCTTGCTGCTCGGTTGATGCGAGATGAGCAGCGTAGATGTGATATAAGCAGCGTGGCTCGACAGCTGAAAGCAGGACAGTGGCTATTGCTTCACTCGCACTCAGCGGATGATACATATCTCTCGTGGAAATCAGACTGAATGCAAGATCATCTGTAACCACACTATTGGTCAACTTTGTATGGGCGATGAGTTTGGGCGCGTGGATTTGGAACGGCCTTTCAAGTTTTGAAAACGAGCATGAAGGATGCTTGGCTCCGTGGGTATAAAACAAGCAGGGTAGAAATTCCCCACTCGGTTGAACTCCTTAAAGGCCCAGGTCCAGCACCATACAACATTTTATGCCATGGATGTAGAAATGTCTAAAGGAGATGGATAGACAATTCTCCCACTCACTAGAATTCCTTAAATTACTAGGTCCAGCCATAAAACATTTCATGTCATGGGTGTAAAATTCTCTAAAGGAGATGGGTAGGAGAGAGAAAGAGGAATTCCTTTAGACAATTCCCCCACTCGCTAGAATTCCTTAAAGGTCTAGGTCAAGCCATGAAACATTTCATGTCATGGGTGTAAAATTCTCTAAATGATATGGGTAGGAGAGAGAAAGAGGAATCAACATGCATGATTTTCATGCTCTCGGTGTGACGCCGTGAAGATTTGCCGTTTGCATTAGAACCAATCTTGCGCTCCCTATAGTATATTCAACGGTTGGATGAGGGTGCACCACTACCCCCCATGGCACCCCACTATTTTGCATATATATATATCTATCGATAGTTTACATGGTAGATTTGTTTTCCATATATTTAGGTCTAACATATTATACCTACGCCATTGATTGATTCATATATAGGTGCTATGCACGCCTTCCTCCCAGGTCTACCAACTGCCGCAAGAAGAAGTGTGGCCACAGCAGCGATGTAAGTTATTTTCTCTCTTCAAATTAGTACGAGTTCTTATTTATTTACTACTAGTACGCAACATTGTCCATTATGTGATCTGATTCAATTTATATATGTTTTCTTCAGCTTCGGAAGAAGAAAATGTATAGCCGATGGTGATACCAGCGCAGCGAGTCCAAGATAAGGACCAGTGGATAGTGATGATCTTCCTATGTACCAATGATTTACATCTCTTGTTTGGCATACATATATAGGAGAAGCACCTCGCGCCGTTTCATAATGCTGATGTACAATCGCACTTTATTTTAATATCTAGCATTTCGAGGACATTGTCAATATGTATTGTTGTGTTCTACTCAACATGATTTTATAGATTACGATGCATTCCCTATTTGTCACATAAGTTCTTTCCAGCAAGTCAAACAATTAAAGCGTTATATTCCATTAATTAATTAGTTGAAGACACCAACAAAATATGGTTCAACTGATGGGGAATTGGGTTGCTCGAAAGTACATGCAAAATAATGTGCCCATATATCTATTTATACTTTTTATAAAGCGAAACCCCACTACATGAATTAATAGTTTTCTAACTCAACATGCAAGCACTAGTAGAAAATGGGTCTTTGGTCCAGAGCCACACCAGCCATTAATCCCGGTTCAGAGAAAAACCGGGACCAGTGCCTGGCACTGGTCCCGGTTCGAGCTGCCAGGGCCCCGTGGAGCATTGGTCCCGGTTCGGTTGGGGGCATTGGTCCCGGTTCGTGGCACGAACCGGGACCAAAGCTCAGCCGGACACGTGGCGTGCCGCGGAGCTTTGGTCCCGGTTCGTGCTCGAACCGGGACTAATACCCCTCCCCTGCCTATATATAACCCACCCCTCTCTTCTCTCCTCTGTTTTTTTTTCTTGGATTGGTGGGAAGTGGGTGCTAGTTTTTTTTTTCCTTTGCCACGCACAAGATGTGTTCGATGAAATGCCCGACCCACATTAAGTTCACACAAAGATATCCTCGACCGAGGTTAGCAACTTTATCCTTTTCATCTGTAATTGATACAGAAATATTGCATGTGTCGATGTACGGTGGTCATTTCACTATTCAAGATGTTATTGTAATGGTATTTGATAAACTTAATTATATGATGCAGATGGATGCACGGATGCGATGGATGTACGGCGAACGACGCAGTTCCGAATTTATTGCAGGCCTGCATAAATTTATCGATGTGGCTGAGGCAAACAAAGTGGATAATTTTATGCCTTGTCCATGTGTTGACTGTTGAAACGTCAGGGAGTACTCTAACTCGAAAACCATTCAAGACCACGTGCTTCGGAGAGGTTTCATGCCCAGCTATAATTGTTGGACCAAGCACGGAGAAAGAGGGGTTAGGATGGAAGACAATGAAGAAGAGGAGGATGATGACAACTATCCTATGTTCCCTGAGAATGCGGTGATACTGTAATGGAAGACGTTGAAGAAGAAGGAGGTGAACATCGGGCATCAGATGAGCCCGTGATGGTCTTGGTGGGGTCATTTCTGATGCAAAGCGAGAATGCGATACAGAAAAGGAGAAGCTAAAGTTGGAGGCCATGCTAGAGGATCACAAAAAGTTGCTGTACCCAAATTGCGAAGATGGCAGCACAAAGCTCGGTACCACACTGGAACTGCTGAAATGGAAGGCAGAGACTGGTTGTTCTGACAAGGGATTTGAGAAGTTACTGAAAATAATGAAGCCGAAGCTTCCAAAGGATAACGAATTGCCCGAGACTACATACGAAGCAAAGAAGGCTATCTGCCCTCTAGGATTAGATGTGCAGAAGATACATGCATGCATTAATGACTGCATCCTGTACCGCGGTGAGGAGTACGAGAATATGGATAAATGCCCGGTATGCAATGCACTGCGGTACAAGATCAGACAAGATGACCCTGGTGATGTTGAGGGCGATGACGAGCCCCCCCGGAAGAGGGTTCCTGCTAAGGTGATGTGGTATGCTCCTATAATACCACGGTTGAAACGTCTGTTCAGAAACAAAGAGCATGCCAGGTTGTTGCGATGGCACAAAGAAGAGCGTAAGAAAGACGGGAAGTTGAGACACCCCGCCGATGGGTCCCAGTGGAGAAAAATCGACAGAGAGTTCCCGACATTTTCAGATGACGCAAGGAACTTAAGATTTGGTCTAAGTACAGATGGCTTTAATCCTTTTGGGGAGCAGAGCTCCAGTCATAGCACTTGGCCCGTGACTCTATGTATCTACAACCTTCCTCCTTGGTTGTGCATGAAGCGGAAGTTCATTATGATGCCAGTGCTCATCCAAGGCCCGAAGCAACCCGGCAACGACATTGATGTGTACCTAAGGCCATTAGTTGATGAACTTTTGCAGTTGTGGTCCGAACCAGGTGTACGTGTGTGGGATGAGCACAAACAACAGGAATTTGACCTACGAGCGTTGTTGTTCGTAACCATCAATGATTGGCCTGCTCTTAGTAACATTTCAGGACAGTCAAACAAGGGATACAATGCATGCACGCACTGTTTAGATAAGACTGAAAGTATACATTTGGGAAACAAGAATATGTACCTGGGGCATCGTCGATTTCTTCCGAACAGTCATGCCGTAAGAAAGAAAGGCAAGCATTTCAACGGTGAGGCAGATCGCCGGAAGAAGCCTAACCTCCCTGATGGTGATGTTATATATGACATGGTCAAGGATTTAGAAGTAATCTTTGGAAAGGGTCCTGGCAGTCTATCTGTTCCGAATGACGCTGACAACCACGTACCCATATGGAAGAAGAAATCTATATTTTGGGAGCTACCCTATTGGAAAGTCCTAGAGGTCCGGTCTTCAATCGACGTGATGCACGTGACGAAGAATCTTTGCGTGAACCTGCTAGGCTTCCTGGGCGTGTATGGGAAGACAAAAGATACACCAGAAGCACGGGAGGACCAGCAACGTATGAAAGACCCATACAACAAGCAGACGGATAAAGGGCGTCAATACTTAAGCAGCTACGCTCTTACCAAAGCAGAGAAGGAAATCTTTTTTGAATGCCTGAGCAGTATCAAGGTCCCGGCTGGCTTCTCGTCAAATATAAAGAATAATAAATATGACGAGTTGCTTCCGGTTGCATTGAGGGGGCTTCTACCGGAAAATGTTCGAGTACCCATTGTGAAGCTATGTGCATTCCTCAATGCAATATCTCAGAAGGTCATCGATCCAGTAACTCTACCAAGTTTACAGAAGGCTGTGGTCCAATGTCTTGTCAGCTTCGAGTTGGTGTTCCCCCCATCATTCTTCAATATTATGACGCATCTCCTGGTTCACCTAGTCGACGAGATTGCCATTCTCGGTCCTGTATTTCTACACAATATGTTCCCCTTCGAGAGGTTCATGGGAGTCTTGAAGAAATATGTTCATAACCGTGCTAGGCCAGAAGGGAAGCATCTCAAAGGGCTATGGAACAGAGGAGGTCATTGAGTTCTGTGTTGACTTTATTCCTGACCTTAAGCCGATTGGTGTTCCTGAATCGCGGCATGAGGGGAGACTGAGTGGAAAAGGCACGCTAGGAAAGAAAGCACTGATATGTAGGGACGGGCATTCTTTAACTCAAGCACACTACACAGTTCTACAAAGTTCCACCTTCGTGGCTCCGTATATCGAGGAACACAAGAATTATGTACGCTCCAAGAACCCGGGGGAGGCTGACTCCTGGATTAAAGAAAAACACATGGAGACTTTCGGCAGTTGGTTGCGATTACAGCTCATGAATGACACCACTGTCGGAGATCAGCTCTACTTGTTGGCCGCGTCACCATCTTCGACTGTATTGAATTTCCAAGGGTACGAGATAAATGGGAATACATTTTACACGATCGCCCAAGATAAAAAGAGCACCAACCAAAACAGTGGTGTCCGCTTTGATGCAACAGACGAGAATGGGCAAAAGGACACATACTATGGTTACATAGAGGAGATATGGGAACTTGACTATGGACCTACTTTTAAGGTCCCTTTGTTTCGGTGCAGTTGGGTCAACATGAATGGAGAAGGGATAAAGGTAGACCAGCTGTACGGAATGACAACAGTGGATCTCAAGAATCTTGGTTGTTACAGGAACGAACCATTCGTCCTAGCCAATGATGTGGCTCAGGTTTTCTATGTGAAGGACATGTCCTCCAGACCGAAAAAAAGAAAAAAATAAGCAAACGAATACATCAGACGATGAGCCAAAGCGTCACATAGTTCTTTCAGGGAAAAGAAACATCGTGGGAGTCGAGGACAAGACAGACATGTCAGCAGATTATGATAAGTTTGATGAAATTCCGCCCTTCACAGTGAAAACTGACCCAAGCATCCCGTTAAATAATGAAGATGCTCCATGGTTACGGCCGAAGCGATCATAGGCCAGGGACATACGCGAAGAAGGGTTCATGGCATTTATGTAAATCAATGTAATGTATTAAACCTTTATGTGATGTGTAGTAATGTATTAAACCTTTATGTGGTGAAAACCATAATACATAGCTCGGGTCATTTTTATTTAACCATAATACATCACGAATAATATCACTAACTTTTGTCGGGTCCTAAGCCACGGGGTGCTGAGCGGCCGGCGCTGCGCACCCAAAGAGCAGGAACCATCACAGGTTCAATACTCACGTGAGAAGGATCCCTATGAAGAACCATCCACCAACCGGGACATCGTCGCCGAGATCTGAAAAAATGAGTGGGGAATTTGATCAAACACCAAGGTAGGGGAGGGAGAGGGCAGCACCTTGGTAAAAACACGCCCAAAACACACGGTTTCCCCGTCATACAGCCCAACGGTGGCTCGTGAGTGACTGCATATCAAATGCACCGTTGGGCTGTATGACGGGAATCCGAATGCTTTGTATACCAAAATGCTTTGTAGATAGAACAAAACATACGGTTTCCCCTGCATCCGTCAGCCCACCGGTGGCTCGTGAGACGGCAAATCGGCCTTCGATCCAAACAGCGGCAAGACGTCTCTGATGATCTGCAACCG
The DNA here is from genome assembly GCA_947311845.1 of Poa pratensis. NCBI lineage: Eukaryota > Viridiplantae > Streptophyta > Magnoliopsida > Poales > Poaceae > Poa > Poa pratensis. The sequence goes on along the minus strand of CAMZMU010000050.1, from coordinate 2,500,442 downwards.
TCCTAACAAGTGTTGGAGATGTTGCTAATCATCAGATATCCTTGCCGCTGCTTGGATCCGACCGAGGGGAGGGTTCACCTTCAGCCTCCGCTCTAGGAACTCCTGCCTCTCAGAAATCTTGCTCTCTGCTACCCGTGTACTGCCAAAATGAACTACAATGAGTAGACACTGAGTGTTGAACATGTCCGGGAGGGGGTCTATATATAGGGTACGTGTGCTTCTTTAGTCCCGGTTGGTAATACCAACCGGGTCATGTGGCTCACGAAGTGGTCGTGATACTGCTGATCCAACAGCTCACAATCCCTCAAAAGAAACACACCCCTGATCCAACGTCTCACAAGCGCTTGAAAGAAACACACGATCCGTGTGCTTTTTTAGTCCCGGTTGGTAACACCAACCGGGACTAAAGTCGGGCTTTGCGGTCACGACTCGTGTCAGCCACGTGTCCTCCCCCAGCGTTGCCCTAGCCACGTGTCCTCCCCTAGCGCTGCCCTGGAGGTCTTTATATATTGTCGCCGACGGGGTACACCCTAATCCACCATTCCTAGCCACGAACGCATCGTCTCCACGAGATGGATCCGCCACGCCCGCCGCAGCGCCTTCTGGACGAGGCCGAGCGTGCTCGGCAGAGCGCGCTTGGGCGCTACCGTGGGAGCCTATCCCGCCGTATGCCCACGAGCCCGGCGTGGAGAGGAATGCCCTGCTACCGGCCTCCTGCTCCGGTGCCGGATGAGGTGCGGAGGACGTACGTGCGCGCGTGGTCCGACGTCCCTGACCCCGACGAGGATGCGTACGCTGCAGGGGTGGCGTGGGGATCCGTGGCCGTACCTCCACCAGTCGCCGCCGCCCCTCCCGACGAGGAGGATGACGACGACGACGACGACTTCGACTGGAGCGACCATGGGGAAGAGCGCGGCGGGCCGCAGATGCAGGAGGCCCTTGAAGCCTCCTTCCAGTCCGTCCACGACGACCGTGTACAGCGAGCCAAAACTGTCTGCCAGCTCAAGGCGAAGGAGGCTTCCGAGCTGGATTGGGCGCTGAAAGACTCATCCTCCATGGATCTTGCCCTCCGCTGCAAACGTGGACGCGAGAACCGGGCAGCCGCGAACGGGGCTGGCTCCTCCCGCCGTTCCTCCTAATCCAACGGCCTCCGAGCCAGCAAGTCCGTTTATGTAGAATAATGTTGGTGATGTTGGTGATGTGTAATAATGTATTAAACCTTTTATGTAATGCATTCTATGGAATGTATTAAACCTTTATGTAAGGAGCATGTGTAATAATAAGTAGGCGAAATTAGCTAGAAACCAAGAAAATTACTAATATTTGTGGATTATCCATAAAATATGGTCTACTTTGTGTGATAATTGGATGGGTGCCATTTTGCACCATATTTGTTGTACTTGCTTAAAAAAAATATCATTTTTGACAATCGAAAAACAAAAAACGATATTTAGATAAGTAATTTAAAAAAATAGAAAATGGTTTTGAATTAGTTATTCAGATTCAAAAACTTTTCATGTTGAAAGTTTTGTCAATTCAAAATATGCAATAAAGTTAATGCATTTTTAATTGAAAATGGCAAAATGGTTAATAGTTTGTATAGTTAGAATAATTATTTTAGAAAACAGAAAATGGTTTTGGATTATTTATTCAAATTTAAACACTTTTCATGTTGAAAGTCTTTTCAGATTCAAAACCATTTGAAATTCATATTCAAACACCTAAATAAGAAAAAAACGGGAACAACATTCAGAACTGAAAAGTTTGTAATAATTTTGAAAAATGACTCATTGTTCCCGGTTTATACAAAGAACCGGGACCAATGAGTCCATGGACGCGCCAGGCGAATCTGGCATTAACTGACCCACTCATGGTCCCGGTTGCTGCCAAGAACCGGGACCAAAGTGCTGCTATAACTGTCTCTGCCTCTTCTTCTTCCCCATTCCGCCCAAATCGACTAAGGACGCGACGCGGAGCGAAACTACGCCGGCAGGCTGCCCGACCTCCGCGCCGCGCCCCACGCCGCGCCCCGCCGCCGCCATTGACGTCTGCGCCGGCCTAGCTCCTCCACGCGCCGGCCTCCTCCACGCCGCGCCTCCCGCACGCGCGTCTTCTCCAACTCCGGACGGGGTTCGCCGTGCTCGATTCCAGCGTGCTCAGGGTGAGCTTCTACCCCTCCCCGACCTCTCCTCCGTCCTCCTCCTATCCCGTAGCTCGCTGCCGACGCGTGCTTGCGAGCGCCGCCGCGGAACCGCGTCGCCGGAGTTACTCCGGCGACCATTTGGTCCGTCGCGCCGCCCGTTCACCTCCCCACGCACCCGCGCGACCTCCCGCGCCCTCCTCCGTCGTGTCCGTGGTCGACAGAGCCGCCGCCGGCTCTCTGTGTCACTGACATGCGGGCCCCGCTCGTCAGATATTTAAACTTATCCGTGCGCAATTTGAATCTAAATATAATTCATCTGTCAACTTCGAAAATCAATAACTCAAGATTTACACATCCAAATAATTCAAACCAAAATTCTCTGGATAGCTTATGAAAATTTCGGTGCTACTAAACTAGTTTCACCCTGTTTAGATTAATATTAATTGCTGGGTATTTAAAATAGTACAGAACGTTAATTATCTAAACTTGTTTGTTTCTGATACTCTAATAATTCAAAAATTATGAATCCAATTGTGTTAACTTTGTATTGCAGTAGCCTAGCACCCCTAATTTTTGTAGAATTAATTAAGCAACATAATTAATTAGGTATTCAAATAAAGATTGTAGCCACTTCTGTACTATAACAATTTTAATTGTCATTTGGTTAATCTAATTAAGTTGAATCCAATTGGGTTAGGTCACAAATAATCAACACTATGTAACCCTAAAAGGATTTAATAGCTTGTTTAAGAAATATTTAAAGTGTTAGCAAAATTTATGTGTTAGCAAAATTAGCAAATTAAGGTGTTAGAAAAATTAGCAAATTTACCTTTGTATTCACATTTGCATTCACATATCCGATTCACATTTTTGTGGGTAGATGTATCTTGACATATGGAACAAGTTACCCAACTAAAGTTTTGTGCATTGTTCTTAATTTGCAAAAACTATGGAACGAGACGAAAATCAGGGAAACATCCTCGAGGATATAATCCGCGGGCCGGAAGATGTTGGCGATGTCACCTCGCAGTTTCTGAACAACTCCGGTGAGGGAGATGAGTCTCTCAACCGAAGAGACAGCTCCGGTGAGGTAGAACCCGACGGCTGGGGTGAGGGAGAAGTCGGCGAGGGAGAAGCCGATGAGGGAGAAGCCGAAGGCTCCGGTGGAACATTAAATGTTGCAAACTCCGGCGAGGTGCATATACATATATTAATGAAGCCGAAGATTGTATTAATTAAGCCTCTGCTGTCTATATACATATATTAACGCTCTTTCTTCTTTTAGCCCTCCGGATCGAGCAAATCTTCTGTAAGGACAAAACGAGGCCCAGCCAAAAAGTTGGGCGACCAAGAAAAGTACAGGATCGAAAATGTCGCTGAAGACGGCACACCGACTGCTCCCCCTGATGTAAAAATAAAATGGTGAAGCAATGCGGAGTTCTTGTTAGGGACTACATCCCGATCACCGTTCGAGAATGGCATCAGCCAAAGGAGGGAGGAGTAAGATATGTCGGCGAGGTGGGCAAAGAAAGACTTTGGAGAAAGCTCATGCTTAATTTCACCCTGCCGGCGCCAGAGGTGGATCCAGATGAGGAGGATCCAAATGAGGCAGAAAAGATTGCCCGGCAAAACATGGAGCAAAAAGTCAAGGACTGGTTGTAACAGCCCAAATTTTGAAAACCTAAAAACCCGAGTAAAATTTTCGCTTTTGTGTTGCATTGCATCATGGCATCCAAATTTTAACTTGCTAAACAACACCCAAATGGTTTAGCACCATTTAAAACAAAATGCCAAACTTGCAAAAACAAATCCAAATCAATGGAAGTGTTCACACTTGCAAAACAAAGTTATCTTGGCATCTTATATTTGTCAAGGGAGTTTCAAGAGATCCAAATTAATATTTTTCACTTGCTTAAAAATCCTAAAGTAATACCATTTTGAATTTTTGCAAAATGCTCTACTTTAAACCTCTATGAACAAATGTGGTCCAAAACAATTTAATTGGCAATACAAATTTTTGTGGTGCTTCTACTTGTTGGTAGGAGGCTACTGGATTTTTCTCACAATTTTCAAAAATGGTTTAGTGCTCTAATAAAATTTCTGAAAAGCTGCTGGAATGAAAAAGAAACTGGGGACCAATCGGTGATAGGAATAGTTTGTCCAGGGGCCTGTTTGTAAAATCATCGTCTCCCTCGTCGCTGTAGCGACCGAGCGTGCCGCTCGAGCCGCTCGTCACCGTGGACCGCACCCAGGCGCCCCGTGCCCGCCTGCCGCGCCAGGAGGAGAAGAGGAGGTCCCCGCGACGCTCTGCTCCCCATCCCTCGTCGCCTGCCCCTCTGTTCCCTCTCTTTTCCTCTCTTCCCCGCGAGCGCGCGTAGTCGCCATGGCCGCCGAGGTCGTCGTGCTCGTCGCCGCCATTTGAGTTCACCCCGTACAAATCGACAACCACCACGACGTCCGCCGCGTCGCCTGCTACATCCTCGCCACCGGAATCGAACGGAGACGCCGAGCAACGACCGCGCCATCCCCTTCTTCCCCGCAGCCGTACGCGCACAGCTGAGCTCCGCGCCGTCGCCGTGGCCCAGCTCCGGCCTCCCCAAGCACGCCTACGCTCCCAGGGTGAGCTGCCGCTCCTCTCCAGGCCTCCGTGCCCTCCCCTCTCCTCCTAGCTCTTCCCCTTGCTCGGCTTCGTCGAGTGCGTGCACGCCCAGCACGGCGTCGTCGCCGTTCCTCTCTCGCGAGACCGGCCGTGGAACCGGCTTAGCCGGGCTGCGGACCGATCGCCTCGGGCCCATGACCGGCCTGTGGACCGGCCCAGACCGGGCTGCAGACCGGAGCCCTCTGGAGCAAGGCCGGCTTCTGAACCGGCCCAGCCGGGCTGGAGGCCGGGCTGCCTGTCTTTTTTTTAGGAGTTTGTTTATCCTTTTCTCTCTCGTTAGCACATGCCCCCGCTCCCCCTCTCGCGTTTAGGGTTGTCAAACTCGATGATTCCTTCATGATCCATCCCTCTCGCTCAAACTCGAGTAATTATTATTATCGTTGGAATTAAACAATTGAAAGTAAATAGTTAAAACGAGGAAAATTAATAAAAGTAATAACTTTTTCTCTGGACCTCAGAAAATTGTGTTCGAGATACCAAAATGTTCACGAAAATATGAATCACCCAGAATCATCATCATGCATAATTGATCACAATTACAATAATGTGCTCTAGTAGAAATTTTAATCACTAAGTTTAAATATGGGGTTTATTCCAAATAATGCAATAAGTATAATGGGGGCCCCATTTAACTTGTTGATCATGTTCAATGCTTCTAGGGTGCATTTAAAATGTCATATCATCATCTTTGTATGCATTGCACATTTGCCATGTGTTGATTGTTGTTTTTGCTTTCCGGTGTTGTTTGCTCTCCGGTAGATCACGAATTCGGAGTCGAGCATCATTACTCCGACGAGCAGTTTGACTCCTCCGCTCAACCAGGCAAGCGTAATCCCCCCTCTGAGCATATCTTATCCTATTTTCCGCAAGTATTTTCTCCACTATAATATTGCATGCGGTTCCAAATGTCAATTTGATTCGGATTAGAGTATCCTATAGTGCATTATGATTCCCATGCCATTACCTGTTTTCCCTCCTATTATCCATAGGTTTGTATTGTTGGCCGAGATACTTACTATGCTATGTTGATGCTTAGCCATGCTTAGTAAATGCTTAGCTGTACGATGGATGGTTCATGTTGGGAACAGGTGATGAATTGTGCAGATGATGGTGGAGAAATTGTGGTGACGGATAATAAAATGCTAAAAGGTGGGGATGAGAGGCCACTGTGGTTGTGGTGTTTTGTCTCGTTCTCGCCGCCTAGGTGCGAGTTCTGTACCTCTTGAACCAAGACTGAGCGTGCAACCATGCGTGAGGCCTATGCATTCGCAGTGCAGGAACCCTCATAGACTAAATAACTCGAGCGGGGCTAGCCAGGGTCCTCTAGTTCGGGCTTCCATTTGCGCGTGCGTGATGATGGTGGGATGAACTGAGATGAGGATTGTGGTGTTAGGAAAATGAGTGGCCGTGGGACGGGTGTTGAAGACACTGGCAGTCCTGCCGCCACTGATGATCCTAGAAAGTCCTTAACGAGGGAGAAGTCGACACCGCTCCCACCCAGCCGGCTTTCCAAGGAAGAGAGCTAATTGTACAGGTAATGGGCCGGACGGTACGCGTGGCGAAGGAGCTGGGGCCCCTCGGGACTCCGGGGACTTCCACTTTGTACACCCCTGCAGGGATAAATCTTTTCGAAAAGCCGTGTCCGCGGTTATGGACGACTTGGGAATGGACGATGATCATAGAATAACTGGAACGGAATGATTAAAAATTTGAGTACTAAAGGTACTACTAATAACCAAGGTTGTCTTCCTCGAGGGTGATTCGGGGAGGTGCCTAGTAGATAGGTGATGAGAATGGTGATGGTTATGATGGAAGTGGTTACAAGAAAAGAGTTACTTCTTACCCCTTTTCAAAATAATCTGATTAGTCGATGCCATGGAGTTATGTCTTTTTAAAATAAAATCAGCTTTATGCAAAACAGCCATAAAACCTTGAAAGCCAATCATCGAGCATATATTAGCTCTTAATCTTGCGAGTTCGTCGAACTCAACGTCGTTTGCTTATTTTCAGGAGAGGACTTCACCGACCTCGAAGGTGGGTTCTTTGTGGACGTCGACGAGTAGTCTGGGGTTCCCAGGTGGCAGCTTGGGACATCCCGGAACAGCTGGCGCTGGATGTTTATTTGTAGGCCTCTTAGGCCATAATTTGGTTCTTGTTGTTTAGAACAACCTAATTTGCTTCCGCTTGTGAATGTTGGGTCTGTGACCTCTGGTTGTCATTTGCTATCTTTCTCTATTATAAGAGTTGAACTATAATGATTTGTGTCGTAGAGTCTGTGATGTGCCAGTTGTTCCACAAGTCTTGATCTCTCTATTATGCTTTGATAGTGTGTCCGGTGGTATCGGATAACCGGGGACACAGTATCACTGTATAGCAGTCGGGTCAGGGCGCCACAAGTTGGTATCAGAGCAGTACTGCCTGTAGGAAACCCTTCTACTGGTCGATGTTGAGTCTAGTGTTTGTGAAAATATTTTTAACCTAAAAATGAGTTGTGAAAACCATCTTAGGATTCTTTTTACTCCTTATCTGGTTACCCTCTAATCTCGGAGCAATCTTACCTCGATTTGATTTAAAGGTTTTACTCCTCGTCTGTTACTTCAAAATGATTAGAAACGTGGGTGGGTTCTACCTCTAGTGTTATGTGTCCAGTTGCTCCCGCTGCGTTGCAATCCCAAATCAACTCAGATGTTTCGACCGAGTCTAATCTTTTGCTCCTTTGTTGGATTTTAACCCAAGGTCTTGAACCGAAGGTCCCGGATTGTGCTGTGATTCTGGCATGTTGAATTGTGTGGGTTCTTACCCATGTGATCGATATGCTATTTATGATTCTCGGCACATGAAGCTGACCTTTAACCCAAGTCCTTTATGTGGTCTGTGTGGTAAATGGTTGAACTTAATTTCTCACACCTCGGATGGCTATGCAATTTAACTCTGCCATAGCTGGAGATTCTGTCTTGGAATCATCTGGGTTATGACCAGGATTCTCGTAGCAAGTCTTCCATCTCTGTTGGTTACTCTGCTGCATCTCTCCTTTTGGGCATGGTTATCACAACTGAGTAATAACCGGTGCATCTGCAACATCTTAGGACTCTCCTGAGCATGTGTCGTACTCTGATCTGCTTTCCAACCTTGGTCTGTCTTTTGACAATAAAGTTTTATCGTGCGTTGGTATGTTCCGATGCAAGTTACTCTTGTGGTCCGTCAAGGTTTTCCCCTTTGTCTTATTTGGAGAAATAACTCCCGTACCTTGTCCATCTCTCGGACCCGGTCAAAGTATTGTAATCGTCAGAATGAGGGCCTTGTTTAGCTTTTGTTCTGCTCCACCTCAGAGTGTCACACTCTTTTATATCAAGGGGTCGTGCTGAGTGTCATGATCCTCTTGATGAAGTGATGCTCTTACACTTTGTTACTCTCCGTTCTCCGAGTGATTTGTTACTCCGGAATGATGAGACTTGAGTAATAAATTGACTATCGGATATACTCAGCAGTTCTTACTGCGCTGAAATCCAGGGATATCCATTGCCCTCCTTAGCATGATTGGTTAGCCGATCAATAAGATGAATTTGACTGTGTTCCCAAGTTCGTTTTCCCTGCTGCCCTTCCTCGGTCAAAGAGCTAGGTTCGAGCCGAAGCTCCCAAGACCACCTTGTTGTGCCTTGAAAGGCATGATCCTCTCTTGAACTCAAGATCCACCGGTATATCGTGATATCCTATATGTGGATCGTGATATTCTGGAGGTCTTTCCAGAAGTATCGCCAGGTTGTCACCTGATCGTGATGTTGAGCTTATGAGTAACCTGGTTCTCTGAACAACTCCCTTCTCCAAGAAAATCGTGCTGGATGCCCTGAACTATTCGGTTGAGCTTAAACAAATTGGAGAGTTAAAAGACAAAAGCTCTATCTGAAATATTTCTTTCAAAAGGGATGTCTAGTCTGTTTGTGCCGAAGCAAGGTGGTATCTCCTTGGTGGATATGCTATCCTACAAATTTTTGATTTGAATTGGGCTATCGTCAAATCAAACTCAGACCTACCTACCTGAATGTGTTAGTCTGACCAATACTCCTGACCCGTTCATGTGACCAATGAGTCTACCGTCTTGGGTATTGGATAAGTTTGTGTTGAGCCCATCAACTACCTTCTTATCTTCTCCATGTTTGAGGAGATTTATATTGGATATTGGGCGTGAGCATTGGAAAATTGTCGGAACTCACTTTGTGTCGTCACAAGGTATGTGTTCTAGAAGTTAGAAGTGACTTTCCCGGTTCACGTGCAATTGCCGAAAGATGTCGCCGTGGATCTGAGTGAAGTGTCTGGTTCCTCGAAATCATCTCAACTCGATCGTGCATGTGTAGAATATTCTCGGAATGGTATGTGGTTACCTCCATTCCCTTAAGAATTCTATCTACGCATCCAAGCCACTGATTGAATTGTTCCAGAAAGAGAGGAAGTCTGAGAACTTCTTCGTCTCCTATGGTGTTTCCCATCAAGAACTTGATCGTGTCTCGTTGCAAGATATTCAATTAGGGCAGCTGTCTCCTGACAAGTTGCTAATCCGCGGGTTCCGCAATCTCGTTCCTCCTTCGGAGTTTGACATTGTAGTCCAACTCTTGGGGTCCTAGCACTTGTACTCCGTTGATAGGCCTTGCAAAGCTTCCTATTCCTACCGGTGCTGAGTCTGGAGTATCTCTACACTTCCCCGGGGTTGACTCTCAATCAGAAACGATACTTGGTGATCCTCAAGAAGTTGTCCCGATGTCTAGAACATCAAGAAGTTTTCCCGATACTAACGTTCCCAGAGTTTCTAAAGTTCTCTCGGTCCATCTTCCCGACCCTTCTCTTGTGATCCGAAATGCTCCTCAGTGAGGAAAGTTCTACTCAAGCCGACTAGTACAAGTTAACTCTTCAACTGTTGGAATCTTGTTTCAACACTCTCCCTCAGAAATTTAAGGCCTTGTGCAAAGTTCATATTCTGAACCTTGAGGAAACAGTTGTCTACCAACTGGAAATTCCTATCTACCTTCCGTCACCCGCAGGTGTCTCCTAACTGTCAAATCAGAGGATGCTTGAAGTCTCATCCTAAGATTCTACTAGGAGGTACTCGGTCGCTGTATCTTCACCAAGATCCATCCTCCCGGTGAGGTTTCCTTTCTTTTCTATGGTGTACTTGGATAGTGACCTTGAAGTGTAGCCGATGAAGATCTTCATGGTGCACTCGATCAACCTCTTCGAGAAAGAAGCCACCTGAAGCAAGAAGAACGTGTAGTGCCGTTGTAACCCTTTTTCCCTCTTTCCTACGCTAAGAATCCCGAGACGAGATTCCTGTAAGGAGGGTAGAGTTGTAACAGCCCAAATTTTGAAAACCTAAAAACCCGAGTAAAATTTTCGCTTTTGTGTTGCATTGCATCATGGCATCCAAATTTTAACTTGCTAAACAACACCCAAATGGTTTAGCACCATTTAAAACAAAATGCCAAACTTGCAAAAACAAATCCAAATCAATGGAAGTGTTCACACTTGCAAAACAAAGTTATCTTGGCATCTTATATTTGTCAAGGGAGTTTCAAGAGATCCAAATTAATATTTTCACTTGCTTAAAAATCCGAAAGTAATACCATTTTGAATTTTTGCAAAATGCTCTACTTTAAACCTCTATGAACAAATGTGGTCCAAAACAATTTAATTGGCAATACCAATTTTTGTGGTGCTTCTACTTGTTGGTAGGAGGCTACTGGATTTTTCTCACAATTTTCAAAAATGGTTTAGTGCTCTAATAAAATTTCTGAAAAGCTGCTGGAATGAAAAAGAAACTGGGGACCAATCGGTGATAGGAATAGTTTGTCCAGGGGCCTGTTTGTAAAATCTTCGTCTCCCTCGTCGCTGTAGCGACCGAGCGTGCCGCTCGAGCCGCTCGTCACCGTGGACCGCACCCAGGCGCCCCGTGCCCGCCTGCCGCGCCAGGAGGAGAAGAGGAGGTCCCCGCGACGCTCTGCTCCCCATCCCTCGTCGCCTGCCCCTTTGTTCCCTCTCTTTTCCTCTCTTCCCCGCGAGCGCGCGTAGACGCCATGGCCGCCGAGGTCCCGTGCTCGTCGCCGCCATTTGAGTTCGCCCCGTACAAATCGACGACCACCACGACGTCCGCCGCGTCGCCTGCTACATCCTCGCCACCGGAATCGAACGGAGACGCCGAGCAATGACCGCGCCATCCCCTTCTTCCCCGTAGCCGTACGCGCACAGCCGAGCTCCGCGCCATCGCCGTGGCCCAGCTCCGGCCTCCCCAAGCACGCCTACGCTCCCAGGGTGAGCTGCCGCTCCTCTCCATCCAGGCCTCCGTGCCCTCCCCTCCCCTCCTAGCTCTTCCCCTTGCTCGGCTTCGTCGAGTGCGCGCACGCCCAGCACGGCGTCGTCGCCGTTCCTCTCTCGCGAGACCGGCCGTGGAACCGGCTTAGCCGGGTTGCGGACCGATCGCCTCGGGCCCATGACCGGCCTGTGGACCGGCCCAGACCGGGCTGCAGACCGGAGCCCTCTGGAGCAAGGCCGGCTTCTGAACCGGCCCAGCCGGGCTGGAGGCCGGGCTGCCTGTCTTTTTTTTAGGAGTTTGTTTTTCCTTTTCTCTCTCGTTAGCACATGCCCCCGCTCCCCCTCTCGCGTTTAGGGTTGTCGAACTCGATGATTCCTTCATGATCCATCCCTCTCGCTCAAACTCGAGTAATTATTATTATCGTTGGAATTAAACTATTGAAAGTAAATAGTTAAAACGAGGAAAATTAATAAAAGTAATAACTTTTTCTCTGGACCTCAGAAAATTGTGTTCGAGATACCAAAATGTTCAGGAAAATATGAATCACCCAGAATCATCATCATGCATAATTGATCACAATTACAATAATGTGCTCTAGTAGTAATTTTAATCACTAAGTTTAAATATGGGGTTTATTCCAAATAATGCAATAAGTATAATGGGGCGCCATTTAACTTGTTGATCATGTTCAATGCTTCTAGGGTGCATTTAAAATGTCATATCATCATCTTTGTATGCATTGCACATTTGCCATGTGTTGATTGTTGTTTTTGCTTTCCGGTGTTGTTTGCTCTCCGGTAGATCACGAATTCGGAGTCGAGCATCATTACTCCGACGAGCAGTTTGACTCCTCCGCTCAACCAGGCAAGCGTAATCCCCCCTCTGAGCATATCTTATCCTATTTTCCACAAGTATTTTCTCCACTATAATATTGCATGCGGTTCCAAATGTCAATTTGATTCGGATTAGAGTATCCTATAGTGCATTATGATTCCCATGCCATTACCTGTTTTCTCTCCTATTATCCATAGGTTTGTATTGTTGGCCGAGATACTTACTATGCTATGTTGATGCTTAGCCATGCTTAGTAAATGCTTAGCTGTACGATGGATGGTTCATGTTGGGAACAGGTGATGAATTGTGCAGATGATGGTGGAGAAATTGTGGTGACGGATAATAAAATGCTAAAAGGTGGGGATGAGAGGCCACTGTGGTTGTGGTGTTTTGTCTCGTTCTCGCCGCCTAGGTGCGAGTTCTGTACCTCTTGAACCAAGACTGAGCGTGCAACCATGCGTGAGGCCTATGCATTCGCAGTGCAGGAACCCTCATAGACTAAATAACTCGAGCGGGGCTAGCCAGGGTCCTCTAGTTCGGGCTTCCATTTGCGCGTGCGTGATGATGGTGGGATGAACTGAGATGAGGATTGTGGTGTTAGGAAAATGAGTGGCCGTGGGACGGGTGTTGAAGACACTGGCAGTCCTGCCGCCACTGATGATCCTAGAAAGTCCTTAACGAGGGAGAAGTCGACACCGCTCCCACCCAGCCGGCTTTCCAAGGAAGAGAGCTAATTGTACAGGTAATGGGCCAGACGGTACGCGTGGCGAAGGAGCTGGGGCCCCTCGGGACTCCGGGGACTTCCACTTTGTACACCCCTGCAGGGATAAATCTTTTCGAAAAGCCGTGTCCGCGGTTATGGACGACTTGGGAATGGACGATGATCATAGAATAACTGGAACGGAATGATTAAAAATTTGAGTACTAAAGGTACTACTAATAACCAAGGTTGTCTTCCTCGAGGGTGATTCGGGGAGGTGCCTAGTAGATAGGTGATGAGAATGGTGATGGTTATGATGGAAGTGGTTACAAGAAAAGAGTTACTTCTTACCCCTTTTCAAAATAATCTGATTAGTCGATGCCATGGAGTTATGTTTTTTTAAAATAAAATCAGCTTTATGCAAAACAACCATAAAACCTTGAAAGCCAATCATCGAGCATATATTAGCTCTTAATCTTGCGAGTTCGTCGAACTCAACGTCGTTTGCTTATTTTCAGGAGAGGACTTCACCGACCTCGAAGGTGGGTTCTTTGTGGACGTCGACAAGTAGTCTGGGGTTCCCAGGTGGCAGCTTGGGACATCCCGGATCAGCTGGCGCTTGAATGTTTATTTGTAGGCCTCTTAGGCCATAATTTGGTTCTTGTTGTTTAGAACAACCTAATTTGCTTCCGCTTGACGAAATGTTGGGTCTGTGACCTCTGGTTGTCATTTGCTATCTTTCTCTGTTATAAGAGTTGAACTATAATGATTTGTGTCGTAGAGTCTGTGATGTGCCAGTTATTCCACTAGTCTTGATCTCTCTATTATGCTTTGATAGTGTGTCCGGTGGTATCGGATAACCGGAGACACAGTATCACTGTATAGCAGTCGGGTCAGGGCGCCACACTGGTCTCTTGAGAAGATGGCCGAGCTATTCAAGAACTGGAAGAAAAGATTGAACAGCGAGTTTGTCGAGAAAAATAGACTCCGGACTTCGATAAAGGGTATGAGAAGATAAGGGACGACTGGGAAGAATTTGTGGCGTACAAGAAATCGGAGGAAGCTCAGGAAAAGTCTGCAAAAAATAAGGCAAATGCTGCTAAAAAGATCTACCACCATACTATGGGGCCTGGTGGCTACGCCTTTAGCATGCCTAAGTGGGAGAAACTTGAGGCGGACCTGCTGGCTAAAGGGATCACTCCAGAGCCACTCGCATGGATCGAACGGGCAAGAAATTGGTTTTACGGGCATGGGGGCACGTTGGACGCAGAAGGGAAGTGCATATATAACAGAAGACACAAAGATAAGCCCCTACTACCCATCGAAGGCATTAGAAATGCAGTAAAGGATGTTGCAGAGGGACGGTTCATTCCCGATAGAGAGGATGACGAGCTCACACGCGCCCTTGGGAATGAGGAACACGACGGACGAACACGAGGCGTACCAGGCTCCAAGCCCAAGACAATTGCGATTCCCGAGCACAGGAAGAAATTTCCTGATAGAAGCCATCAGAGGAGAAAGGAAAGGGAGGCAATGGAAGCACGCGCTGCTGCAGACCGGCTGCGTAATATAGAAGAAGAATTAAAGCGGCAGAAGGATCAAATTGCCGCACTTAGCCAGCAAGGTACTAGCGGCCAATCTCAGCGGCACATGGTAGAAGCTGCATGCGATGGTACCGGCGGCCCATCGAATCGGAAAAGCAGCGTGGCTTCCACGGAGCTCCAGGATGGTACTGATGATGCAGTGACGGTGGCTCCACTTCGTCGCTACCCAGTGGATGATATCACGGAGAGCACACCTTGTGAGCTGCATGTGAAAGTTTTTAACTTAACCATGAAGGTGGCGGTCGGCTATGCCGTACCAATTGGACCTAATCCAACTTACCATTTCTCTCCGGTTCCAATGGCTACGCTGTTGTCGGGGTGGATGAAGTGATGAAAGATTTTGAGGAGCTGAAGCTGGAACACCCTGCAGGTGAAGATGGGGAGGTGCTTGAACTTGGAGAAGCCAAGAAAGCGACCATTCTATGGCCAAAGGAATTCATCGTGCTTCCGAACTGGCAGCCAAGGCCATCGACTCCTCACCAGTCTCCAGCGCAACAGTCCTCTTCACCGCCTCAGCAGTCTCCAGCGCAACAGTCCTCTTCACCGCCTCACCAGTCTCCAGCGCAGCCGTCTCCGCCGCCGTCAGCCGTCTCCGCCCACCGCTGGTACTATGAGGGGTAAGCGATCACCGAAACGTAAAAGGTCGCCCCTCCCAAAAGTACCTCATAAGAATCTTCCCATGAGACCTTATGACTATACGGTGGAGGAAAATGCCGCGAGCGTAAATGCCCAACATAAAGAGTGGTTGGCTAGCCTGAAGAAGCCGAAAGCGGCAGAGTTCCCCTCCACCCCAGAAGAAAAAGCCGCCGTCTTCAAAATGCTGAAGACCCTTGAACAACCCCCGCCAAGGCTGACACCAGACTATGACCGCCAGATTCGCAAGTCGGTTCAGGCAAATAAGGAGCGGTCGAAGAGTAGTAGTGCAAGCGGGAAAGGGAAATCAGTTCCCCAGCTAGGAGAACAGAAAAACCAGTCGTGCCCCCCGCTCAAAGTGTTTTCCAATACCGAGGAGGGGTCGAGCACAGGTGATGTCCATCGATCCTGAGTTTGTTGCAATATACGGAGAAGCGGCCGCTGCTCATGGCATGTCTATTCAGGACTACTTAGCACAATTAGAAGTGTTCCAGGAAGTAGCATACACTACCGGTACGGGATACTCGTCAAACCTGAGCTAGTCAACGGTCTACCAACAAAAATGCGAAGATTGCATAAGTGGTACATGCGAGCCTGTGAGGAAGAAACTGGATCTACGTGGCCTATAGAAACGAGCATTACGGGCATGGAAATGGCGTGTAATGATTGAATTTCTGAATTATTTCAGTTATACCAACAAGACGCCATCGACAAAGCTATCCTCAGTGCCTATTGTCTGTAAGTATTATTTCTGTAATTAAGTCTCTAGCTAGCTCAGCTCGTTCATTGCATGTATAATCTTACTCATCACTATATTAATTATGCAGAATGAAGATTCTCCAATGCAAAAGAGGACAAATCTATGACATTGGGTTCATTGACCCATATACATTCATCAAGTATCTCTCAACGTCATTACAACGACACAGAGGATAACTTGGTAAGGGCGTTAAGGTTTAACGAAACCAAAAGGGAAATACTATTTCCTTACAACTACGGGTGAGTGTTACTGTCTTGTACACATTCTATTTCGCTTACTCGATGTTAAGTGTATAATTGATGACTTATGCGTGCGCAGCTTCCACTTTATTCTGCTAATCATTAAACCTGACAAAGGAGTAGTACTTGTCATGGACTCGAAACGTAAACCCCTTGAGGAGTGGGCGGACATGCAGGAATGCCTCCAAGGGTAATTTCAATCATTATGGCACTATATCGGCAACTTTCCGTTCATTCCCTGGTAGCAAGCAATTAATATATAACTCCTTTATTCATTTTCTTTGCCGGACAGGGCTTGGAAACGGTTCACCGCCAAGGCTAGGGGTATTTGGGCGAGGAGCTTACATTTGAACAAATAAGTGTAAGTTATCATGCTTGATTATTATTCCGCGCATCTCTTTGATTTTAGTTTCAATACCATTATCATGCTTGATTATTATTTTGATTGAACTCTGTTCTCGTAAAGTGCTTGAGGCAGGAACATGGGAATAATTTATGTGGATACTACGTTTGCGAGTTCATTCGCCAGACGACCCAAGAGCGATCCAAGAGCCGGTTCTTAGAACAACTTGAAGTACGTAAACAATATTCACAATTTTAGTTTATTGCCATCAATTGTGTTTAGTTTCATTCATATATATTGACCCCTTCTTTAAATTAGATCGAACGGTTGCGGGACGGTCTTCTACCACAAGATCGCGTATGAGCGATTCAAGAGGAAATTGCAGGATTCTTAGATGCAGAGGTCCTAGATCCGAAGGGAGAATACTATGGGAAGGTTGAAATGCTAGTGTAAATTCTTAGATGCAGATGGAGAGCACGTCGGCGATGTGAAGAAGGGGGAGACGACGGAGGCACCGGCGAGAGGGAGAGGGGGCACCGGCGAGAGGGAGAGGTGGCCCAAATACACCCTAAACCCTAAATAATAAAAAAAAACACTCATTGGTCCCGGTTCGTAATACGAACCGGGACCAATGAGTCCCCCCCCCCCCCCCACGCCCAGCCAGAACTGGCCACGTGGACCAGCATTGGTCCCGATTGGCCAGTCCCGGTTCGGCAACCGGGACTGAAAGCCCAGCCGAACCGGGGCTACATATCATTTTTCTACTAGTGAAGTATCCACATCATCAATATTTCCAACCAACCAATTGTCCACCTCATCCATCTTACCAACCATTCAAGTATCCACCTCATCCCACTAACATTTTAGCATGTACTACATCTGTTTATTAAAGTAAGGCGTATATTAGCATGTACTATGTCCGTTCCTTCAAGTAAGGCGTATTTTTTAGTAAAAAATCAACATAGTATAATTTTGACCAATCTTATAGACAAAAATATGAACATTTGTAAATTTTAATAACCACACAATGAAAATTTATTCTATGCTGAGTCTATTGATACTGATTTGGTAAATGTTCATACTTTTATCATAAAATCGATCAAAGTTAAACTATGTTCACTTTTGACTAAAAATATACGTCTTATTTTAAGAAACGGAGAGAGTATTATATTAGCCATCCATTTTTCCACATCATCGTTTGTTTCCTACATGCAACCTATCAACAACATCTGTTATGTTAGCAATTTAATTATTCACATCATCCTTTTTTAACACCACAATTAATTAGTTTAGTTCTTAATCAATTCAACTGACAAAGTGAATTTTCTGCATATTGTTTTCATTATGAAAACACATATAACTATTAAGTGCTTTTTTATATGTAACCATTTAAGCAATTTCCAAAAGCTTTAGGCGATGCATAGCATATCTTCAAGCAATCTATTGACATTGTCGGTTTCTTTAGAGCATTAATTTCATCTTATCAACGGTTTTTACTGATTTACATGCAACATCAAATTTAATTTGTCAAATACACAAACATTTCACCTCGAAATTTAGGCTCACAAATGTTGGCGCAAATAGAATCTTGCATGTCAATAGAATTTCCAAGAGATACCCGCTGCAACGCCCGGGGTATCCCTCTAGTTAATATGGTATAAACCAGCCCATAAGCAACTCAAAATAAAAAACTGTGAGAAAATAATACACAACCTACATATTTTCGCTTTACGTCCCAGGCTATAGTTTTGAAGATCAAACTCAGTTAGCACAACCGTGAACATGGATCATGATTTGGATGCATGATTCAAACGATATTTCATTTTTTATTCAAATCTACGAAAAAAATCTACTTCTGCCCTAAAATAGTAATTCTGAAGTCGAGACGGCGGTCTCGGATTGTGGTGGTTCTCAAAGTGCTGGAGCTACAGAGGACATGGGTTTCAGTGATGCGCTTTATCCTCCTCCTTTGTCGGGGCAGTCTATCCCAGCTCCCCATAGCTGGTTGGCTTCTCTCTCTTTCGACGATGGTCAAGACGGTGTTCGATGGTGCAGTGCTTCGCGAGGTCTCTCCCGTGCTCCTTTTGGAGCCCGTTGGTCCTTTCCACCTCTCTTTGCATGCCATGCAGGATTTGGCTTGCTCGTTCAAGGGTGTGGCGAGGGCACGACGCGATGCGGGTTTTACCTCGACAACTTCATTTTTGTCTGTTGGTATGTTTAGGTGGTGCGTTTCTCTGTGGTTTTCGTCGGCTCCTTTGTATCTATTTTTCGCCCAGTTTCTCCAAATAAACCGCGCAAACTCTCTTCTTCTTAATGAAAGGCAGTGCTCCTGCTGGTTGCTCGCAAAGAAATTATATACCTAAACTGTTTATACAATTTTCTCGCGCACGTTAAGCCCAACTATCATTGTAGGCCCATATGTGGCCGATTGCGACAAAGGAGTTTCAATCTAGATAGGTGGGGAGATCTGGCCCATCACAAAAATTCAGTTAAAAAAAACCTATTTATAAAATCACATGAAATTTATTATTATGTATATAATTGTCAAATGTTTTCTGAAGCAATCCATAAATCGTGAGTAAATTAAATACGTAAGATGGGTATATAATGTTTTTGAGTAATCCATAAATTTTCTGAACGGAACACGTGACGACATTGCTAACACGTTGTTCATTTCTAGACAACATTATAACTAATTGAGTTAGCTAGTATAATGTAGTGGAAATGTATTTTGGACAACTATATATTCATGATGGTTATGTAATGACAATTGTATGGATATGAAGTTTGGCTTTAATTTTAGATGCATATGTTATTTATTACACGTGAAGCAGCAACGGTACAACTTTTCATTAATGTAAGGGTATTTTGGACAATTATACAGTTTACAGTCAGACAGCCAGCTGGGTTGCCAAAGACTTACACTCAGAAAAGCAGCTTTTCTTGGACAACAACTTTCCCTGCACAACATCACAGCCAACCCAAACAAAGGGGCCCTTATATGCCTTATTTAAACCAATAAAATTGTTAAAAGATTCCCGCCGCAACTCGCGAGTATCTTTCAAGTTCTTGGTATAAACCACCACATAAGGAACTCAAATAAAAGAACTGCAAGACAATAATAGACGACATTGCTAACACGTTGTTCATTTCTAGACAACATTATAACTAATTGAGTTAGCTAGTATAATGTAGTGGAAATGTATTTTGGACAACTATATATTCATGATGGTTATGTAATGACAATTGTATGGATATGAAGTTTGTCTTTAATTTTAGATGCATATGTTATTTATTACACGTGAAGCAGCAACGGTACAACTTTTCATTAATGTAAGGGTATTTTGGACAATTCTACAGTATACAGTCAGACAGCCAGCTGGGCTGCCAAAGACTTACACTCAGAAAAGCAGCTTTTCTTGGACAACAACTTTCCCTGCACAACATCACAGCCAACCCAAACAAAGGGGCCCTTATATGCCTTATTTAAACCAATAAAATTGTTAAAAGATTCCCGCCGCAACTCGCGAGTATCTTTCAAGTTCTTGGTATAAACCACCACATAAGGAACTCAAAATAAAAGAACTACAAGACAATAATAGACGACCTACATATGTTCGCTTTTCTCTCCAGGCTAGTTTTGATGATCATAATGGAATCAGCACAACGGTGAACATGGATCATGATTTGGATGCATGGTTCCAACAATACTTCGTTTTTTATTCGAATCTACGAAAAAAAAACCACTTGTGCCTTAGAACTAGTAATCCTGAACATTCTATCATACAAAATTTATATACCTAAACTGTTTATACATTTTCTCGCACACGGTAAGGCCAACTATCATTGTTGTCCCATCCATATCTGGTCGATTAGGGCAAAGGAGTTTCAATCCAGGTAGGTGGGGAGATATGGCCCATCACAAAAATTCAGTTTTTTTTTAAAAAAATCTATTTATAAAATCACATGAAATTTATTATTATGTATATAATTTTCAAATGTTTTCTGAAGTAATCCATAAATTTTGAGTAAATTAAATTCTTAAAATGGGTATATAAAAATCCACCTAAGTTTAATTTATAAATTCATATTACTAAAACTAGAGGTAACTCTGTGGAGCCTCTGACGGCGACGCCTTCATCGGGCGCCACATCAGAGAAAACCTCCGCCGCCGCCATTTCCCGCGCTCGCCGCCACCGCCATGGCGAAGCAGCCGAAGCAGCAGGTGCTCTCCCGCTTCTTCTCCCCCAAGCCCCCACCACCGCCCACCACCTCCGCCGCCCGTCCTCCCCCTCCCAAGCCCTCCCCATCCACCGTCGCCTCCTTCTCCCCGGCCAAGCGCGCGCGCGCCCTCTCCCGCTCCCCCAAACCCACGGCCAAGAAGCCCAAACCCAACCCCGACGCCGTCCGCCGCAGGCTCCTCGAGCCGCCGCCGCCGCCCTCCCCCGGCCCGAACCCTACCACCCCCGCCGCCGCCGCCGCCGCCGCTGCCCGAGCCTACACCCGCTGGAGCAGCAGTTGGCGGTCCTCAAGGCCCGCCACCCAGGCATCCTCCTAATGGTCGAGGTGGGCTACCGCTTCCGCTTCTTCGGCGAGGACGCCACCGCCGCCGCCGCCGTCCTCGGCATCGTCGCGCACCCCGACCGCAGCTTCCTCACCGCCAGCGTCCCGACTTTCCTCCTCGGCTTCCACGTCCGCCGCCTCGTTGACGCCGGGTACAAAGTCGGCGTCGTCCGCCAGACCGAGACCGCCGCCATCAAAGCCGCCTCCTCGCACGGCGGGGCCGCCACGTTCGCGCGCGAGCTGTCGGCCGTGTACACGCGCGCCACCATCGAGGCCGCCGCCGGGGAGATGGAGGGCGGTGGGGAGCCGGAGGAGGAGAGTAGGTACCTCGTGTGCGTGGTGGACAGGGAGGTGGAGGCCGTCGGGAGGGAGGGCTTCGAGGTGAAGGTTGGGGTGGTGGCCGTGGAGGTCTCTACCGGCGAGGTCGTGCACGGGGAGTTCATGGATGGCGCCTCCAGGAGCGGGCTCGAGGCCGTGCTGCTTGGCTTGGCGCCCGTCGAGGTCATCCTGGGCACCCCACTGTCATTCGCTACAGAAAAGGTAATCTGATCATTGTTTTGGTAAAAAAACTGTAGGTTTTGCAACATTTTTGTGATTCATAATGTATGCACACAATTGCTGATGTTGTACTGATATACTGAAACATTAACTAGTACTAGATTATAGGCTCTGCATATTTTTTAGTTTGGGATCTGTAATTTGCCTCTGGTTATTATGTTTGTGGGATTGTGGCCATGCTTTATGGAAACTTTGTTAGATTTATTACTTCCATAGACTTTTCAAGGCCACAAACAATCATTAGTGCAGGTGTAGCTTGGCAGTAATAGTTATGCATTTACCAGTTTCCAGTTCCACCATAAAGTATGAACCTTGTTCATTCAGACTAACTTGAGTTCAAGCAAATTATACTAAGGTGAGATTTTATTACCATTTCTCAGGCTACATTTCAAAGTTTGTTACAACTTTGAGTAATAAGTATTATAATACTCTTGTTTTATATTGCTCGAGATCCTCCGGTTGATGTGTTCCTCCACTTGTTATCCAGCTGATGAGGGCATACGCGGGACCTGCCTCTAATATCCGGGTTGAGTGCACCCCGCTCACATGTTTCAGTGAGGGTGGCGCTTTAGCTCTAGCTGAACTTCTTTCTCTGTTTGAGAAGTCGGAGGTCAACTCAGCGACCATTGAAGACAATGGACACATGATAGTAACAGATGAAGCTGAGAACAATCTTCATGGGATCGACAACAATCTTCATGGGATCGAGGTACTGTCAGCCTTTGTAACTGTTCCAACTGGAGTTTAGGTAATTAACTGTCGCCCCACCTTGTAGCTTGTTGACCATATGTTGTTCAATAAATTCTGTTTGTTTATGTAGGGTGTCATGGCTATGCCAGAGCTAGTTGTACAAGCAATGGCACTGAGCGTTCACTATCTCAAGGGTTTCGGTATGGAAAGGTTAATCTGCTTTGGTTCTTCGTTTCGGCCATTTAGTGCTAATACTGAAATGTCTCTGTCAGCAAACGCCCTTCAACAACTTGAGGTATATTCTTCTGCAACATCTTGAGATTCTCCTACATTCTAATTAGGGTTTATGAGGGAATAACTCGATGCTTTCAGGTATTGAAGAACAACTCAGATGGTTCAACAGAAGGGTCTTTGTTCCAAATTATGAACAACACATGCACAGCTTTTGGATCTAGACTGTTTAGACACTGGGTAAGATGCTGTATACCTGGTCAGGACATGAATTTTTACCATGACGTATCATTTCGCTAAACAAAAGAAATTGCATGGACAAACCAAACAGCTATTCTCATCATGTCAACTACATCCTTGATGTCTTTCTTGCACTTGACTCGCCCATTATGCAATAGAAATTTAATACGTCCTTCTTGTGGTGTTCCTGCAGTTGACTCACCCATTATGTGATAGAAATCTAATAAGTGCTCGTCACGATGCGGTCTCTGAGATCTCTGAATCGATGGGATCACGACAAGATTCAGTTAGCATTCTACATGGTGAAGAGGATGGACGCTGCACAGCTTTTGTGCGAAGTGATCTGAGCACCATTCTTTCATCTGTTCTAACAATGCTTGGAAGATCACTCGATTCTCAGAGAGGAATAACAAGGATTTTCCACTGCAAAGCCACAGCTAAAGAGGTCAAATAAATTCATTTTGTTGTTCAATTTTTTTTAATCTGAAACCATGGCCCAGACATTGATTGCTCATTTCGAAAGTTGCATGTCATACTTGCTAGTAGTTTCTTTTCCGGTATATGTGTTACCACTGTCATATAGAGAAGTCAGCTTTGTTTAATATGTACACTAATTTAATTGGAGAAAAATGTCTATGCTTCCTTTGACAATATTCCTTGTCAATTCTTTTTGGCAAGTCATATATGTTTCGCTTAAAAGAAGTTTTTGACATGCCCTGTTTTTGTGTTCTGTGCATAAATCATAATCTGCTCAGCCTACTCTTTTATTTTTGTGACTGTTTTATCATGGAAGTATTACTGTCAAGTTGATACGATATTCACAGAATCATGATGCTTTGTAGCTCAAAAGTTTCCATTTGTATATTTCTTCGTATTTATTCCAAGAATTGGCTAGTGTCCTATGAATGCCTAACTGCATATACTTTCACGTTGCAGTTTGTTGGGGTTATCCAGGCTATTCTGACAGCTGGAAAGCAGCTGAAGAAGCTTGTTATCGAAGATACTGACATAGTGTCCTCTCAGCACAAAACTGTCCACTCTTCTCTGCTGAGAAGGCTAATAAGTACAGCTTCATCATCCATTGTACTTGCTAGTGCTGTGAAACTTCTGTCGTGTCTTAACAAAGACGCTGCTGATCAAGGAGATATGCTAAATCTGTTTATTGCATCTGTTGATCAGTTCCCTGAGGTAAATCCTTCGATGTAATGAATTGAGCTTGTTTTATTCTTTACTTTTTCTGATGCATCATACTTGTACTTGAAAATATCTTTTCATAGGTCGCTGAGGGCCATGTTGCTGTTGAAATGGCCAAAAGAAAACTGGATTTGTTAAATGTTGAGTATCAGAAGCAGCTGGGCATGCGAAACTTGGAGTACAAAACCATAGCTGGAACAGCCTATTTGATTGAAGTTAAGTCGATTAGTTGAATCCTGTTACCTTCAGATATTGTTAGTTTCAAGTGGGAAGAATATTTCTTGTAGTTTCCATCAGGTTATTATTAATATTGCCAATTTGTACCTGCGGCTACCAGTAGATAGAAGGGTGCCTTCAAATTGGATGAAAGTAAATAGCACCAAGAAAACTATCAGATACCACACTCCCGAAATCTTGAAAAACTTAAATAATTTATTGCTGGCTAAGGAAGAGCTTGCAGTTATCTGCAGGACAACATGGCATACATTCCTTATGGATTTCGGCAAATATTATGCGCAGTTTCAAGCAACTGTTGAATCTCTTGCAGCTCTGGATTGCTTATACTCTCTTGCCACTCTTGCAAAACAAAAGGTAATAGGCTATTATTAACCGAGACTGGACTAATGGGCAATGGCTCCCGAGCTACATGGATGTCGTTTTAAAAAAAAAATCGAAATCGGTACTTTTGAGTTTCCAAAAATCGAGAAAAATTTCCAGATGTAGATAATATTGAGATCTATAAGTGTGCAAATTTTTAAATCAAAATACATTGTATTGTGGGCGGGGCAAAAATGACAAATGGGTGGTGAATAGTAGACAGTTTCAAAAACTTGAAATTGTTCCTGATTTGTATTTTTTGTGCAGCCCAAAATATAACGAATTTTGTGTTGAAATTTTGCATGTTTGTAAACTTCGACAATATCTTCATCTGGGATTTTTTTCACAATTTTTGGAAACTCAAAAATGGCGATTTTGATTTTTTCAAAAAACAAGCTCCATGTAGCTCGGGAGTCATTTGCAGTTTCCCATTATTAACAAATGTTCACCTTTTGACATGCACCTTTTTCTTATATGTCATTGATCACCATCTGTTTTCCATTTTGCAGAATTATGTAAAACCTAATTTTGTTCCTGAGAATGAAGCAAGTCAGATTCACATAAAAAACGGATGCCATCCGGTCAGTTCTAGATCACTGTCCATTTTATTGCTAAATTTCAAGATCAAGCATTTGTAGTTTGGTCACATTAGTACCTTTTTCTTCACTTTTGCACACATTTTAGCTTTGAGCCTTTGATGATGATGGTGATGGTATGCTGTTGGATTTCAGGTTCTAGAGTCCTTGCTTGGAGAGAATTTTGTTCCAAATGATACAGACCTTCAGGCAGACAGGGAGTACTGCCAGATTGTTACAGGACCAAACATGGGAGGAAAAAGTTGCTACATTCGCCAAGTTGCACTAATTACCATTATGTCCCAGGTATAGATTTTATCCCATAGAGTTAGTCTATCCTTGTCACTTGGAAAGATGTATGTATAACTTTTAGCTAGTCGGTGGACCGCTGTTGACAATAAACATTGGCAAAGAGTTATGTACTTTTACAAGCAGCTAATGGTTTATAGCCATTACAGATTACCTTTGTTGAAACTTTTTTTCTGATGTGATTGCTAAAATCATTGCTCTGGTTTCATTAGGTTGGTTCCTTTGTACCAGCTTCATCTGCAACATTGCATGTTGTGGATGGAATCTATACCCGGATGGGTGCATCCGACAGTATTCAACAAGGAACAAGTACCTTCTATGAAGAGTTGAATGAAGCTTCCAACATATTGCACAACTGCTCATCTCGGTCCCTAGTTATCATTGATGAGCTTGGTCGTGGAACAAGCACACATGACGGTGTTGCTATAGCTTATGCTACGTTACACTATCTCCTCGAAAAGAAGAAATGCATTGTCATTTTTGTCACTCATTATCCGAAAATTCTTGATATTCAGAGAGACTTTGGAAGTTCTGTTGGGGCATACCACGTTTCATATCTATCTACAAGGAAGTTGTTGGAAATCACTGATGAAAAACTGGAGAGTTGCACAGAAACAGAGGATCTTGGAGAAATTACTTTTTTGTATAAACTTGTTGCTGGAGCTTCGGACAGAAGCTTTGGTCTTAATGTTGCGCTGCTTGCACAGGTTAGTCATATGCTTCTTCATGTCGACTTTACCCTGTCTGAACAGTGAGTATAGTGTGCACTGAACATAACGAATGTGAAACAGTAAACCTTATTTCTCGCCTTACCTCTTGGCTTCTGGGTGTTGATCCTGGTTGCAGCTCCCATTAAGATGTATCAAGCGGGCCTCGGTCATGGCAGCCAAACTGCAAGAAGAGCTGAGTGAGCGCGAGGAAGATAAGCTACCGAGGCTGATGGACAAGCCGGCCAACGATCTACCGTGTGAAAACTGCACACAGCCTTACCAAGAGTTGATGGAAGCATGTCGCAGGATACTGTGTGACATCAGATCCGCTCAAAGCAGCAACAGCGTGACAGATATGCTTTCTTGTTTAAAGAATGTGAAGGAGGTTGCGTTGAGGATAATTAAAGGCTAGCGTTCTTGTAGTATAGGGTGTAAAACAGGGATGATGTTCATGCAGCTGTCAAGTGGAGCATTGCATGCAACTTGGTGAAGCGTTGTTGGAACAAACCCGACGAAGCTTCAGGATCATGTTGTGATCATGCCTTTCTTCTGCTGGGAAGATGTGTAGGGGTTAGCTGGGTGTAGTGCTGGTTTGCCTTCTTTGTTTGATTCAGATTTTGCACTGCAGTGGTTTCTAGTAGACGTATTTATGCTTAACTTAAAGTGGAATTGTGGCGTACTGGCACTACTCTGTTCTGTTCATTCGTATTATATCTAGCTGGTTCTCGATAGGCCCTCTCAGTCAGCATTTTCTTTCTTTTCAATCATCAATATAATCGTTTCAGTGCTTTATTGTGTTCAGACATTTTTGCTCTATTCTTTGCGGTGCTGAATATTCTTTAGGTGTTACATGATATGTATGTTGTGCTGTATTGTTTCCTCGATCCGATGAAATACCAACAATATAGTATTATAGTTACCCAACACTACTGATAGCTAGTTTTGGTGTTTGTCTCCTTACTTGGCTACTGACCCATGATCGTGTGGTACACTAGGGCTCTAGTGTTTGTTTCGTCATGTGCGGACCAAATATAGATCAAGAAAATTAGACTGTAAATGCTGCATTTTTTCATCATATCTAAGTGTTATCGTGCTCCCAAGCCACTTTTTTTTTATATAGAAAACAGTTTCATATTTTCACAAGAAAGTCACGAGCACTATACTGCAGTCAAGTTTTGCCTGCAGTGGCATTTGTCAACAAAATACATGTATCATATGCTGACGAAAGATGACTAGCTACCCGGAGAAAATGGAGCCGCAAAAATTATGACATTATGTACTTGTTTGGTGGCCAATTCTACTATCTCCACCAACAGATCTTAGATTTGCCAACAATTAATATATTTTTCGACACATAGTGGTACTCTGTAGTTATATTCCTGTCGGCATATGTTTATTTTGTAATCGTTACCACCTTTGCGGACAGATGATGTGCGCTTGCATTTAGATAGTCGCTGCTTGCAAAGGAAACTAATAGAACTACCATAATTGCACATCTCCATACAAACTTTTGCAAAGATAACAAGACCGCCACGAGCCACTAAATTCTCTGCATTAGTATAGAAAAAATTAGTGGTGATGGATGAAATTCTAATTATATTCAATTGCAAGTCTCGACTCATACGACTTTATAAGCAACTGAAGACTATACAATATAGCAAGAGTTGATGTAGAAAAAAAATATATGAATTTGTGACCCTACATAGCTCAACTAAACTAGATGATAAAATATGTGAAGCTATCTGGTTCAGGTTCATAAATAAGGACAGCCATCAAAACATATAAATGGTACAAATAATTTACCTGTAAGAGGAACATATAAATGCTACAAAATTTAAACTCCAAATTATACCCCCCTAAAAATAAATAGAAAAATCAAATCCAGATGTCTGTATAATAATTTTCTTGCATATATAGAGAATCTAAAGTGGTGTGACATGAGGTTTTTCTTAGAGGTGTCACCAAGTATTTCTGTTCAGATGTGAGAGAAAGAATATTGAGGTGGCTGCCTTTACCCTGTTAACAAATTGTTCCTTCATGGTAAGATACCATTATTTGTTCAATTCTACAAGATTTATTATCTTCATCATGTGTTGTTATATGAAGTGCTAGATAGTACATAGCTAAATTTTACTCTTTTGTATCACAGGTTGTAGCTATCTCCTCTAGATTACCCAAGGGACAAAATACAAATCAACCTTGTCTACGTGAAGATGCCCTTGCAAATGTTTTATTTTGAAAATAAGTAACCGTTGAAACCGTAAATTTTTAGGGCCTATTTGGTTAGCTGACTGTTTTTGGGCCTGTTGCATCCGTGGTTCTGGCTCTAGAGAAACGTGGTATGGGCGATATTATGGAACACGTTTGGTTGTCTGAATTGCAGTTTTTCTTTTTTTCCTATTTTCTTCTTTGGTGAGCTGCATTGCATCACTGGTTGCATGTGTGCTACGACTTACTCTCACCTCCTAGTGTACATGGTGAACTTAACTCACACCTCCACACTTGGAACAAGTTAATCTAGGTGACAGCCCCATGAGGACCGCGGGCAGGACAACGGCGTGACACGATAGCGGTGCGGCAGCGGAGGTCGCGGCAGGAATTCCGTCGACGCCCGTGAAGTTTGCAGCAGCAACAGACACACAAAATCTAAAAAAATATAGTTTTGAAATATGCACTATTCACTATAATATTTAGTACAAGATAAAAGTTGAATGTTAGTACCAACTAGTTAGCGTGCACGTGCAATGCACGTATCATAATATATAATAAACATATTTATGTTTTAATATTCTTTCTCTTTTAGTTAGTTTTTTAACGTGTCATTTAAATGTGTCTCACGGCAGCTAGTTTTGTTAAAATAATGATACAAAATAGAATAAGTTACATGATACAATGCAAAATATACCTGTTCAGCGGTGTCGGACAATATACACCCCGTAAAATACTTCAGAAAATCTAACATGTAGAGACCACAAGATGACCTGCATGATTACGGAATTTTGATATATTCAATAACAAATATAAAAAACTTAATAGTTTGATACAAATTTTAAAATGATCATGGTTGATTTTTTTTAAACCTTTGTGACCGTATAAAAAGATCGCACCCACGCAGTCAAACGGGACAGAGCTGAACAAAAAATAATTGGACAACGCCCTACGCTAATCTAAACCAAATGAGTAAAACCCGATAAACTACTTCCAAAAGGGCTATCGATCACAAAAAATACTCTCTCTCTACCTTATTCTATTTTTTAACTACTTATCTATTGGTTACCCAAAAAATGATTCTTACAAAGTCTCAGCTAGGAGTAAAAAAATTAGACACCTGCTCCCTCTCAGAGTCTTAGAGCAAGTCCAGCAGTCCCCCGAAACGTCCCCCGATAGCAAATATAGGGGAGAGAGAGGAAAAAATTCCCCTACCCGTGTCCCCGCTCCATCGGCGTCCCCGACCGAGAAGATCCTCTCCCCTACGCATCGGGGCGGTGGAGGCGTCCCCGATCCGGCGTCCCGAGCAACCGTTCGCTCTCGGAAGAATCCCTCCCGCCAGCACGCCATCGACGCGAGCAGCAGGTTCGTCTCCTCTTCCCTTTTGTTCTTCAATTTCTGGGAGAAATCGACCTCCAGATCGAGTGGAGAGAGGAGGGAAGGGCGGGATGCGGTGGGGGCGAGCTGGGAGGCGAGCTCGGCGCGAGGCCGAGTACGCGGGGCGGGCGGCGCGGCCACTTCCGTCCGCGCCTCGAGCACGTGGGGCGGGCGGCGTGGCCACTTCCGAGGCGCCGGGAGACGGGGTCGCGGCGCGGTGGTCGGGGACGAGAAGGGCCGGAGGAGGCGGCGTGCGGGCGAGGGAGAAGAGCGTCGGGCGAGGGAGAAGAGCCGGTGGCCGGGCGTCGGGCGTGGCGGCATGCGGGCGAGGGCGTCGGGCGAGAAGAGCCGGTGGCAGGGGAGGAGGGCGTCGGCCGTGGCGGCGTGCGGGCGAGGGAGAAGAGCCGGTGGCCGGCGGCGGCGTGCTGTGGCTGGAGGCGAGGGAGGAGCCGCGGAGGAGGAGGGAGGAGGCGGCCGGTTGCTGGTCGCTGCTTGCTGCTACTTGTTGCTGCTCGCTTGTTGCTGCGCGCTGCTTGCTACTTGTTTGCTACTTGTTCAACAAAAGCAATGGACATGATTGCTACTTGTTGCTGCTCGCTGCTTGCTGGTTGCTGCTTGCTGATTTTACCAATTATGTTGAATAAATTGTGCACTGGTGTCTGCTATATGCCTATTGCTTTTGTTGAATAAATTGTGCCCTGTCAAATTGTTGTTGAATATATGACTGAACTTGTTGTGCAAGGAGTAGATAAATTGATGTCAAATTTCTTTCAGTTTGGTGTTAAATTCTACACTGTTTGTATATTATTGCAGATTGATTTGATGGCGGAACCATCGTATTTTGAGCTTTTGAACAGTGGTGTTGATTTGAATGATGTTGATTTGAGTTGGGGAGAGACACGCCATACGGATTTCAGTGGAGATCAACAACCTACCCCTCCTGTGAGATCAAGCTCGAAGAAAGGAAAAAATTTCACTGTGCATGAGGACGAGGTGTTGACAGATGCATACCTTGAGGTAACTCAAGATCCGATTGTAGGGACTGAACAACGGGGTAACACCTATTGGAAAAGGGTCCATGATTACTTCCATGCGAACATGGGAGAAGTATCAGATCGTAACCAAAGTTCCCTCCAACACCGTTGGGCTGTTATTAATGAACAAGTCAGTAAGTTTTGTGCGGCTTTGGCGCAGATTGAGAACAGAAACCAAAGCGGGGTGACACAAGTTGACAAGGTATAAATTATTTGTTCTCGCATTTGTTTTTTGTGTTCATTTTCTGTTGAGTTCATTTGTTGTGTTCATTTGTTCTGTAGATGAAACAAGCACTTATGAAGTATCGTGCAGATGAGAAAGGAAATAAACCTTTCGGATTGATGCATTGCCATGAGAAACTGCAATATAGTGAAAAGTGGAAAAATAGAGACTCTAACAAAAAGCAGAAAAAGACCTCTAATTCTACTCCTGGTTCATCTACTCCTAGTACCAATGCAAGTTTGTTTGAGGATGAAGCTACATCTCCCAACAAAAGTGTTCAAGTGAAAAGACCAATCGGTAAGAAGGCAGCAAAAGCACAACGAGCTAAAGGTTCTAGCTCTACAAGTGAGAGTGTTGTCATGGAGACATTGGGCAATCTGTTTTCGTCAAGGAGAGAGGAGGCGCTCTCAAGGGAGGCATTGAGACAAGAGAGGTTTAATATATCCATTGCTAGAGAAAAAGAGATGGAAGAAGAAAGGTTGGAAGAAGAAAGGAAAAATCGTGCCATAAAGGAGCAGCACTTGGCACTAGAACAAGAAAAGGTTAGACTCAAGACTGTTGCACAAGACCGTGAAATAATGAACATGGACATTAGTGGTATGGATGAGCAACAACAACAATACTACAAGCTATTACGGAGTCAGATCATCGCTCGAAACTCATCTGTTTGAGCTTCGAAAAAGTTGTTGTATGGACTAATTTCTTGTTTTGTTAGACATGAGACATATGTTGTATGGACTAATTTCTTGTTTTGTTAGACATGAGACATATGTTGTATGGACTAAATTATTAGAAAATATTACATCTGTGCCATTACTGCATATTTCAAAGTACTACATATGGGTAGATAATTTAAAGTACTACATAGGGGTACATAATTTAAAGTACTACATATGGGTAGATAATTTAAAGTACTACATAGGGGTACATAATTTAAAGTACTACATAGGGGTACTATTAGAAAAAAAACTACATCACATTTCCTTGGATCTGCCATTGATGCTCAACTAGGTCTTGTTGGAGCTGAGAGTGAACTTGTTTGTCTCGGATCTCTCTATTGAACTGAAGAAACTGAGAAAAAGCAGCCGAGTGTTGGTGAGAGATTGTTGCCATTTCCCCCATATTTTCATAATTGTAGTCTTCTTCATGAGTGTGACGCTCATTCTCAATTATCATATTATGCATGATGATACAAGCTGTCATAATATCTCCAAGTGTCTCTTGATCCCAAAACCTCGCCGGTCCACGAACAATGGCAAAACGAGCTTGGAGAACTCCAAAGGCTCGTTCTATATCTTTCCTACAACCCTCCTGATTTTGGGAGAAACATTTCTTCTTTTTTCCTTTCGGATTTTGTATTGTCTTCACAAATGTTGCCCACTCCGGATATATGCCATCTGCAAGATAATACCCCATTGTATAGTTGTGCCCATTGATGTTGTAATTCACTTCCGGAGCTTCACCTTCAGTTAGCTTTGCAAAGACAGGGGAACGGTGAAGAACATTAATATCATTCAGAGACCCCGGTAAACCAAAAAAGGAATGCCAAATCCAAAGATCTTGTGAAGCAACAGCTTCAAGAATGATTGTAGGTTCACGAATATGGCCCTGAAAAAAACCTTGGTGTCCACTAGGGCAATTTTTCCACTTCCAATGCATACAATCTATGCTCCCTAGCATACCTGGAAAACCCCTTTGCTCTCCAATAGCAAGTAACCTAGCAGTATCATCAACATTTGGAGATCTGAGGTACTCATCACCAAATATTTCAATGACAGCTCT
Organism: Poa pratensis; assembly: GCA_947311845.1. Lineage (NCBI taxonomy): Eukaryota > Viridiplantae > Streptophyta > Magnoliopsida > Poales > Poaceae > Poa > Poa pratensis. The sequence continues at coordinate 2,467,938 of CAMZMU010000050.1, read as the reverse complement.
CACAAACCTTCTAAGACTTTCTAAAGCGGTGCTCTTCCCTAGCCGACAATATTCATCTGTAGCATCAGCTGATATTCCATAAGCAAGCATCCGAAAAACCGCAGTCATCTTTTGCAAAGGATGTAATCCAAGAACACCAGCATGGTTTCTTTCTTGCTCAAACCACGTATCATGTCGTTCGACAGCACCCGCTATGTGTAAAAACAAAGGACGATGCATTCTAAACCTAGAACAACAAAATCATGAATGAGACACAAATCAAGAAGAAAGGCATAAATGAACAATTGTAACAATTGCGTACCTTTGGCGAAATAGCCTCGCGGGGTAGCCGCCTACTTCAGCAAAGTAGTCTCTGTGGAGTCTACTACAACCCTCTGCTCTATCTCGGTCAATTACTTGGCGTCCCGGCACGGAACCGCCATGGCGTGGAGCATTCAAACGGTCCTGCTCTTGCTGACCTACGACAACAGCCATCGCATAGAGCTCCTCATCGTCGGACGACGACGACTCCTCCATGCACATTCGCACGGCCATGCTGCGGCGGCGACTCATTTTTGTGTGCGGGTGTATACAAAGAGATTGAGAGAAGTGTGAAAGTAGAGACAGAACCAGGTGTGAGGGATATGTGAGGGATGGAGCTGTATATATAGACCTGAAAACTAGCCGTTAGAAAAAACACTGTTAAAAAACTAGCCGTTAGAAACAACACTGTTCAAAAACTAGCCGTTCAAAAAAACACTGTTCGAAATCTAGCCGTTAGAAATAGTGTTGTTCAAAACTATCCGTTGGAGATACTGCCGTACGAATTACGGCGGTTACAGAAATAACCGAAGTTAGTTACAAAATATTGTTTAAATATAGTTGAATGTGATATAGGGGAGATGATATAGGGGAACTGCTGGAGATGACAAAAATATAGGAGAGGATCTTTTTAGGGAATCCCCTATATGGACATATAGGGGAGACAATATAGGGGAATTGCTGGACTTGCTCTAAGTCCCCACCGCTCCCCATTCCATGGTGGCCAGAGCTCTCTCTCTACCTTGTCAAGCTGTCCCTCCCCTTCGTCCCCACCGCCGGCGCGAGGTATCGAACTCCCCGATCTTCTCAGCCTCTACTCGTTGAATTGATCGACTAAGTGCCCGAGGATCCGCTCGAGCTCGGCATGCTCGCGGGCCGATCCAGTGCTAGGCGCCGACGGAGGCGGACGCGGAGGCGCGAGACTCTTTCACCGGGTCGGCGGCCGTGTCAATCGCGCGTTAGAACGCTCCACGGCGCTGGCCTCCTCCTCCCGCGGGACACGCAGATGAATCTGAGCAAGCGCGACGGATGCCGGCGAGGACGCCCTGCTCCGACGAGTTGGCCATGTCGCGAGCCTCCTGGATTTGCCTGTGTTTGTAGAGCTGCTCCGTGTGTCCTTCAATCCAGGGCCGGGCCGACAAAATTTGGGATCCTGTGCGAAACTCTAAAACGAGGCCCTATCTTATAAGAAAAATGAATTAATAAATAATTCTAATGTGTATGACATAATATTTTGCATAACAATTAAATATATCGAGAATCATACCTATTTAACTCCAAGTTACTTAATTATTGAACCGCTACGGGATCAGATGTCAATTGGAACTGTCGCTCGTCGCCATCGCTCTAGATGCCATCACTTTTGTTTGGGTCTTCCGGGATGTTGGCGGACGTGTCGATGGATAAGGCGGAGAATCCGCTAGAAAAGATTATAGGCATGAAAAAAATAAAAAACACTTCTTGATCCTTTTTCTAAAAAACGAAAAGTTTATTTCTTCATCTAAGTAAATCAAAAAATAATCATACAAGTGCATATACGTATCTACTATCGCACAAATTTTCATAGGAATATCTTTTCATATGTGATCTACACGAAAGAAAACAAATCTATCAAGTAAAATGAGTTCTTCTTCACCCATTTCAAATCCATGATTTTGTGATTTTTGCTAGCCTACAGTACAACATATTATTGAGTGAAACTGTACAAATATGTAGGTAACATGTATATGTACCATGAATATTTTTGGGAATGTTTTGAGACTTCGAAACGCCACTTTCGAATTTTTTTTATAAGACAAGAGCATTGTAACTAGTCAAAAGTCCTCTCTTTGAATTTTTTTTCCGATAAACTACATGCAGCAGCGTACATATATACATCGTCAGGATCCTAAGTCCCAGCGAACATGTAGCGATTAGCGAGCGAAACGTCCCGAGCGAGCAGCCTTGGATGGATTATTGGATATACGTCTTTTTTTTCTCGTGCGAGCAGGCGGCCTGGATCGCGAGTATAGCGCCATGCGCGATGCGCCCAGGAGCAGCCCTCAGCCCAATTGCCTTCAGTTTCCAACGCAAAAACCTGCTAACTGTATACAGGCCATGTAAAATTTGGGGCCCCTAAAATTGTTGGGCCCTGTGCGGGTGGCACAGTTAGCACCACTATGGGCCCGGCCCTGCTTCAATCTTATGTCACCGGCTGCTGTGGAGAAGAACATGTCGGCGCCCAAAGTGTCACTCACCTTGAGTTTCAGAGTCGTCTGGTAGATTTGAGCATGAAGGACCAAAGCTGCACTTCCTGGAAGAGAGGGATGAGGAAATTCTGTCCTGAAGGTTGATGAAGCTCAGCCAATCCAACAAGGTCAGGAGTGCCATGGAGCTGTTTGATTCAGTGCGGGGTTCTGACCTGCAGCCGAGCGCGCATGCCGGTAACTCCCTCTTGTCCATAGCATTGTTAGATCCCTTGATGTTCTGGCTTATATTATATCGCTTTTGCTAACGCTCGGCTGCCCGAGATCTAATGTTAGCGCTCGGTCAAAATTTTCGATCATAGGATTGCTAATCACGGTTTCGCGATTGTGAACGTATGGGAGCGGGTTGTTTCGGCCCGTCTTGCTTGGCCCGTTTACAGTTTGGGCTCTTTTATTTTTGCTTGGTAATGGCTCGTTTGCCCGTTTGAAGATCATTTTTGTTGCTGTTTTTTTAAGGTGATGTTTCTGCTAGGACGTGATGTTAGACTTTTTTTTTGTCTTTTTTAGTTTTTTTTGTCCCTTTTAGTGTAGGGCCATTTTTTTAACAGTCCTCGGCTTGCTTCAATGGGGAGAGAATACTCGTCGGAGAAGGTGGACGAGCGGATCTTATTAGTGTGCACTTGCAGCTGACATGAATATTTGTTCTTATGTGTATTTGAAATTTCACATGCAACATCGGATTTCCTAACGCTCGGTTTTCTGAGATTCAGCTTAACGCTCGGTTGACGAACGTGACCGATCGCTCGATCAGGTTTGTCGATTATTGACGCGCGAGTTGATGGGTTCGCTCCGTTTTTGCGATCGGGTTGGCCTGTTAAGTATTTTTTTTACGTTGCTCTATTATGGTTTTTTTGTTGGGCTTTTTCTTTTCGGGTGTCATTTTGCGTCTGGGCTTTTTGATTTTCTCGCGGGTTTGAGTTGATTTTTATTCATGTAGTTAGGATGCAATCGCACATATTTTTTCTCATCAGTGTGCAATTGCACATAATTCTCATTTACTGTGTAATTGCACATGATTTTTTGTCGTTAGCGCGTAATTGCACATTTTTTTTTGTTTAGGGTGCAATTGCACATGTTTTTTCAGTCGTTACTGTGCAATTACACATGATTATTTGTTAGCGTGCAATCTCACACGACATCTGTTGCACATGGGCGCTACACTTTTCTTTTTTTAAGGTGAGACGGTAACTTTTTTTTGGGCATGTTGGACCCACAGTAGGCCTGAAGTATCGAAGATGGGAACATTTTCGATAGCGTGCAATGCACTCTATTTCTCATCACCATGCAATTGCACATATTTTTTCTTTTCTTATTAGTGTGCAATTACACATAATTCTCATTAGTGTGCAATTGCACATATTTTTTTCTTATTACTGTGCGATTGCACATAATTCTCATTAGTGTGTAATTGCACATATTTTTTTCTTATTAGTGTGCAATTGCACATAATTCTCATTAGTGTGCAATTGCACATGTTTTTTCTTATTAGTGTGCAATTACACATAACTCTCATTAGTGTGCAATTACACATAATTCTCATTAGTGTGCAATTGCACATTTTTTGTTATTAGTGTGCAATTGCACGTAATTCTCATTAGTGTGCAATTGCACATATTTTTCTTATTTGTGTGCAATTACACATAATTCTCATTAGTGTGCGATTGCACATGATTTTTGTCGTTAGCGCGTAACCGCACATGTTTTTGTTTAGCATGCAATCTCATACGACATCTATTGCACATGATTTTTTCGTTTAGCGTGTAATCTCATACGACATCTATTGCACATGATTTTTTTTCATTTAGCGTGCAATTGCACACGTTTTTTTGGTCGTTAGCACACAATTGCAGATGGATTTCTTTTAGTGTACAATTGCACACGTTTTTTGTCTTCTAGTTGTAGTAAATGGGCTGGCTGTGTTCTCCCATTTTTCCAGTCACGTATTTGTCTTTCAACAAAGTTTAGCGGGAAGCCCAGTTTTCAGATGAAAGCCCAGCTTACAAAATCGAATATACACAACGGTAAAAAAAGGCCAGGCCCATTTAAACACTCAGAACAACAAAAAAAGTCGGTACAACTGAGACGAACGGAAACTGGCTCTATCAACATATTGCGTCACAGGCTGACTAGCTCGACCGAGATTTTAGATAAATCTCGGTCACCCGAGCGGTAGGCGCTCCCATCATAAATGCATTATGTATACTCGCGCTGCACATTGCTTCGAGCTAATTCGTCAAGATGTCTGCACTATGCAGATAAACGGCGGTGGCGATGACTGATTTTACGTCCCACCAATGCGGGGAAACAGCAGGCGCTTTGCGTCAGTCCTAGGAACGGAGAAAGGCGCAGCGGCGCTTGCTTGCGCGGTGGCCGGGCGGCGAAACTTGTTTGCGTGCAGCGGCCGGCGAGTATGCGGCGATGAGGGCGGCACCCAGTTCTGGTACGCAGGCGTGGATGCGCGGCCGGGGCGTGGAGGACGGAGGCTCAAAAGGGAAGGGACACGAACGGAGAGATTAGTGGAGTCAGATTTGACCAGATTAATTAGAGCGCTCAACGCGTTTGACATTGGAGAGATTTAGATCGTTGGATTGAAGTAGTTGTACGGTAGAGATCTATTGGATCTGCCTCTCTAGCTCTTTTTATATTGGTATAGAAGATTAGCGAACACCCATTCTTTGCTTGGATTCCGGTGCTAGATGGAAAAGCTAGCCAGGCCATTTGCTTGCGGTTGGAGCCGGTGCAGGATCCTTCCAGAGCGATGGTCACCAAGTAGCTAGTAGCTAGAGAACTCAGAAAGGAGGCCCTGGCTATCTTATCCATTCAGCAAGCAAAGAATGGAGTGCCGGCAGCCCATGCAGGGGAGGGTCCAAGTCATGTGGTCTATAAATAAATAAATTGTTCTGTCTTTCTTTAATCCCTGCTTGTCTCTACTACGTACGCTGGAGCCATATGAGGGTGCTCGGACATGATAAAGCCAGAGGGCGTCCCACGGCTCAACACAGGTTGGTAAACATTTTTTATGGACGTTTCTTATCGAAATTAAGTTCAGGCCCGCCCAACCGACATCTCAATGCAACAACAAACGAATGCTAAGTTATTGTCCGTGGAATCTGATGAAGAATTTCTACTTGCTGATCGAGCAGCTCGTTGGGGCACATCCAACAACTCTGGAACGAATGGGAGATGCAGTGCTTGGTTCTCACGAGCTTGGCCTTGCAAGCCTTCCTCCTCTTCTCTGCTGGCGTCCGGAAGAGCAGCTCCTCGGGCGCCATCCGGCTGCTCCTGTGGCTCGCCTACCTCCTGGCCGACTCCCTCGCCGTCTTCGTCCTCGGCCACCTCGCCCTCCACGCCACCACCGTCCACCAGCTGGTGCTCTTCTGGGCGCCCTTCCTGCTGCACCATCTTGGCGGGCAGGAGACTATCACCGCCTTCTCCGTGGAAGACAACGCGCTCTGGAAGCGCCACCTGCTCAGCCTCGTCTCCCAGGAGGCCATGGCCGTCTACGTCGCTGCCAAGTCATGGCGCACTGACGATGGGCTACTACCCGTAGCCGCTTCCACGGCGCTCATGTTTCTTTCCGGCACCGTCAAGTACGCCGAGAGGACATACGCGCTCAAGAGCGCCAACACCATGGCACTCGGGAGCAAGTTTACTACTCCATTACTTCTTGATGGCCCTATCCTCTCCACCGATGGCGTGCGCATGCTGTCCGGATACTTCAACTGGATGGAGATCGATAAGAACGACTACGCCGAACTCGTCCGCAAAGCGTACAATTCCTTGGGGCTGTACATGAATCTGCTCATGGACATGCCCCGTTCTTGGTTATCAGATGATTACGGGTCTAGGCCTGACGCATGCAGCAAGTTACAGCCCAATCCCGACCGTGCCTGCAAGTCGTACAAGCTGGTCGAACTCCAGCTCTCCCTCATCTACGACTACCTCTACACCAAGATCGGGATGCGCCACTGCCATCTGAACCCGCTGGTCGGAGCGGCCCTCCAGGCCGTGACGCTCATCTCCACCTCTGCTGCGCTGGTGCTGTTCATGGTGGCCGGACACCACCACGACTACAGCAGAGCCGACGTGGCCGTCTCCTACGTGCTGCTGGTCGGCGCCGTCGTGCTGGAGGTATCCTCTGCCATGATCCTCGTCTCATCCTACTGGACCTACTGTGGCGTCGACGAGTTCTGCGTCGCCAAAGGAATCAATCGGTCTTGCGCGGATGTAATCTTCGGCTTGGTCAAGCGTGTCCGTCCGGCGAGCCGGCGGCTGTGGTCGGGCAAGCTAGCTCGCTACGACCTCATCTGTGGGTGCATCCAGGAAAAGCAGGCCAGTGTGGTAGGACGGGCCATTCGCTGGATCGGCGTGGACTGCGACACTACGCATGTCGGTGTCTCCGGCGAGCTCAAGGAGCTCGTCCTTGACAAGCTGATCGGCATTGGGGCTAACTGGATGGAGCAAAAGGACTTCGTCAGGTTCCGCGGGGAGCACGCGCTTGCCGACAGGTTGACGACCACGACGACGACGGTGCTGCACGACAGCGTCAGCAACGTCGACTTCCCGACGAGCGTCCTCGTTTGGCACGTCGCGACGGACATATGCTTTTTCTCCGGCGACGACGACCACATGGAGCATGCCCCGCCGCACAGGGGCCCCAGCAAGGAGCTATCGGACTACCTGATGTACCTCGTGGCCAAGTGTGATGTGCTACGCAGCAGCAGCAGCCGGTTCTCCCTCGACAAGGCCCTCAAAGGAGTCAAATGGAACCTTGCCGGCTGCAAGCAGGGCGAGGGGACCGGCCGAGACTACCGGAGGAGGCATGCCCGGGAGATGCTGGAGAGCGAAAAGTATGACGGCGACCAGTCCACGCTGCTCGCCTCCCGCGCGGTCGCGAGACGCCTGGTCAGCGACATCGAGGATGCGGCGGAGCGGTGGGAGCTGATCGCGGCGGTGTGGCTGGAGATGCTCTGCTACCTGGCGCCGCGGTGCACTGCCAAGTTCCATGCCACGCACCTCAGCACAGGCGGGGAGTTCGTAACTCATGTCAGGATTCTAATGATAAATCTGGGCCTTGCTTGGGAAATCCGGCCCAACTGGTGAGTGATTCTCTTCATAAGCCACACCACACCACGCACGCACGAGGAGCACTGAGTTGGACAGATCGAGTCATGGTCCGTTAGTGGAAGAAATAAAGCAGCTATTGCGGGGTTTTGCTGAATCTATGGTTCAGCACACGAAGCGATCAGCTAATGGCGTTGCGCATCTATTAGCGCATGATGGTTTTAGTAACAAGTTGTGTAATACCTGGGAGGGCTCGCCTCCGGGCTACGTTGTAAACCTCTTGGCATCTGAGTATGTCTTTATTTAATACAGTACGTTTTAATTCTCAAAAAAAATGTAATAAAGTGTGCATCATGAGCATTTCATGTCATCATATTATCATTTCCACGAATTTGAAATTGCGATAAATTAAAAATCTCAAATGAATGGTCAAATATATATGAAGCAACAAATATATATGAAGCAACAATTCAGTGTGCATCATGAGCATTTCATAGTTGTTCTTTATGATTCTTGCTTTGTCGGACTTCTCCGACGATGATGTAACTCTCCCCCCTGCCCCACTGTTTTTCTGATCAAACTTTGTATGCGTTGTGCGGTTGATGCCCCTTTGGTGGGCGTTTACTTCGAGTTATATAACAACCGGTGGGGAATTCTCTTCCCCCCCGGCAATCTCGAAAAAAAAAAAAGTAAATGTCCTTCAATGATCTTGAAATACTTACTGTACCTTATCCTAAGTAAGGTAAGCCTCACATAAATTTTCAAGAAAAAATTGATGGACTTAATCCTAAGCCTCAAAAGCAAATAAATGGCAGACGTGTTAATCTATTAAATTGAGGGATCTATCCTAAAGAAAATCTCTTGAAAACTTCTATATAATGTTCCAATACTATTATGAAGCTACCATAATTTTCAAATACTTTTTTATATGAACAGAACACTTACTTGCAGTACAAACCATCATCGGTATAAGTAAGTTGAGCTGAAATGTTCAAGCAATCACGACGCCCGCGTCTCACGGACCGCAGGTCGCGTCGGAAGAGCCCTCCCCCCACCCCCCCCCCCCCCCCCCCCACATACACACACACGTGTGAGCCTGACACCGTGGCGCTGACCGATGGGCCCTCCCACCTCTTGGGGCCCGTGCCAGTGACCCAGGGTCGCTTTGCCCTTGGTGAGAGGATCCAAGCACCCGCGGGAGGCCATCTTCCCACGCCAGGTGGGGCCCGTCGCGGAGCAAGGTCAACTCTCCCGGGCGTGGACGTACGAGGATCCTTGCCCTCCGGTAGCGTCTTCGGACCTATGGGCGCACGAAAACGGCTCTCACATACTCACGCCACACATAAGAACTCACCGGCTGAGGGCTCGCCTTGGCGCGAAGTCAGCTCTCCTCCTAACCTCCCAGTATGCACACGTGTACTGGAAAATGACCCTCACATCCCGAGATAGGCGCGCGCCGCGCGGCTTTGTGTCACTCCTCCTGGCAGCCTCGGGGGTGAGGCCGCGTGCCGCATGGCTTTGTGCCACGCCTCAGCCATCCCTCCTCTCACCCGGGTGCTGGCACGCCACGCGAGCCTCGCCTATATATGTTGCCTCCACACTTGCTCTCTCCCGCATCCAAAAATCAAGCTATGTGCGCCTCTCGCGTGCCCTCTCCTTCCCCCGTTGCCCCATGCTCGGCTGACATCTTCCTGCCCTGTCCGCTGATCTATACGGTCGCTCTGGAAGAGATCCGAGCGCAGTGGCGCTGCCAGGACTTCAAGTCCGTGATGTCATTTCAAATATGTGATGTCAGATACACGTGTTTTTACTAATTTTGTAATATTTTTTGCATTATTTATACTTGTATAGAAAGTATTTGCTAACAAAATGTGTGGTCAATTGACCACACAGGTCTCAATGTGGCTTTGCCACTGTCCCAGCAGGGCAGGACGTGGTTGTTCAGCGTCCCAAGCTCCTCTCCCTCTCCCTCTCCCTCCCGCGGTGTTGGCCACGATCCTAGGCCGTCCGGCCGGATTAGGTCATGTGTTACTATCCTTCCCCCGTGCTTAACGATCAGTCCCTTTTCTAGAGGTGTCCTCCGGGAGAGGCCGCCGCTAGAAAAGGTTCTACCGTTAAGCCTGGGCGTGTGCACCACAAACGACGGCGTGCTAGATCAAGGCGATGTGCCGTTAAGGCTGACTTGTACTAAGCGTCTTTCGTGTTATCGTTTTCTCCGCTTTTATCTTTATGTTTTTGTTAAATGATTAAGTTCCTCAGCTTCCCTGGACCCCGCCCATGCTATACGTTTTCTGTCAACACATGAACCTCGACCGTGTCATCGAACGTTCTGCCTAACCACCACGCCCCCGGGAGCGTGACGATCCTGCCATCAACTTAAGTCTGATGCTAGGTGCTACGAGCATCTTGATTGCTGCTTTAGCTTATCGCGCTTATTTAGCGACGTGAACCGCAGCCAAGTTGTCAAACGATCTGCCAAACCGCCGCACCCTGGGGGCGCAAAGAGGATCTAGTTTGAATTTAATGTGAAGAAATAATCCATTAAAGATGCTCTAGAAATAGTTTCTTTTGATTTTAAATATTCCAAATAGTCCCTGGAAATTTTCTAGGATATTTGAATAAAATTGATTTGATTTAAAAATTCAAAACCTAATAAGGTTAAACAAAGAAATTAAAAAAAACTCGGACTAGGCCGAAACCTCAGCCCAGCCCACTACCTGTAGTCGGCAACTGCGCAGAGCAATGCATATAGCCGACTGTTTAATCAAACACAATTTTATCATGTCCCCTCTCATCTCGCTGTTGTAACCTTTATAGAATTAAAAGCTATTGGTGATTATTCCATGAATTCACTGCGGATAAGCTTCCATCTTCTCACTTTACCTCTCCACCAAGAGTAGCTCCATGTCCCGCTCTCCTTCGCTCGGAATGCTGATGGCATTCATGTTCTCACTGTGACATGCCGCTTGTGTTCCTGCCGTCGCAAAACCCTTCTCGCCACACCACTTTTCCCATTACCTTCGCCTCGTCCCCGGTGGTCGTCTTCGTCGGCTCTGCCAAACTCTATCATCACCATTGACCCCTCTCTCTCTCGTGAGCCTAGATCGATTCTCTTGACTCCACAATGTTTGGAGGATCTTCCTAACACCTTCTCCTCTCCATGTGTGAGCCCGAAGCGCTGAAGACCCCTCACCGCCGAGCTCCTCCATCTCAGCCACCTGCCACCGACGAGCCTCTCCCTACCATGCTATCTCACCGTTGCTCAGTGCCCCAAAGATCCTCTAGTGAGTTCCTAAGTCTGTTGGGTTTTATCCCTGCATTGTGGATCGGATCACGCGTGTATGAAAAAAAAAACACGATAAAACTCTTGTACGGCCAGAGGCACGTATGGTGCCTCACTTGCTTTCTTTAATACTTTTCTTGTTTCGATCCTTATATATTTACTAGATCCTCATTGAGCTCCCAGGGCAAGGTGGTTAGGAAAATCGTTTGATGACATGGTCGAGGTGCATGTTTTTAAGAAAGAACGACGGTACACACACGATGTTGTTTAAGTTAAACTGTTTAACGCACCGCCCGCGTGGCTTTGTGACATGCTTCTCCATCCCTCCTGGCTCACGCGTGCTGCCGTGCCTGAAGGACATGATCGATTGTGGATTTTGCTATCCATCATTTTCCATAGTAATGAAAATGCTTGTCTATATTACCGTGTCCACACCACAGATCAATCTATCCGATAAAATCTTTCTATTTTTCCTTTTTTCCGCACTGATAGTTGACTTCGCGTGGGACTGGTCCCACCACGCGGCCAGGCATATAGGGGCGTGCACGTGATGGATCGAACGTGGCACGAAAAAAATAATGAAAGGTAAACAAAATTATTGGGCTAAACCCGAGGTTAACCTAGAGTCGGAATTCCCCACGGAAACATTAGTGCACAATCTAACACGAAAACATAGAGACTTACATAAAGATGGCGGCCAAATTAAACTCTATCGCACATAGTAGCACGAAATAAATACATGACAGAAGGAGAGGGAGTACCTCCCAAAAAAACACATGATGGAAAGCTCCAGGAACTTCCTGGACAAATACATAATAGGGCCGTCCAAAAACAAAAAAGTTTACAAAACCAAATCCGAAAAAAAAATACCATATCTATTTGTCAGAGGTCACAGACCCACAGGTTTCTATTTTATAACTAGAGCCCTAGCAGTTTCAAATCATTCGTAGTGCTAGGGATAATTGAGCCAATTGGCGCCTCTTTTACCTTTCCCATAGTTTCAAGTCAAATTATTTTGAAATGAAGACCTGCAGCAGAACAAGAAACTTCGAACGCACAATTATAACCACAAAATGCATAGCAGTGTAAAAACAAATCAGAGTGCAACAGAGTAATTGAACTAATCTGCTCTCTTTCAAGTTTTCCATATACACAGGTGCCTGGTCATACATGTGAGATCATTGGTTGCTGCAAACCCATGTTAAAACCACATCAAAATGATGTATCAAATTACTAGACATGTATTCTTTACACAACACAAAAAAACCAACAGAGAAAGATGCAAAACCATAAAGCGCACACTCCCGGTCAGATATTCTTCAACTTCTTACATTGGGCTTCCACTGTTCCACATTCATATCGCACAAAATAGCATAGTGTGTCACACAAAAGCCTTTTACTTACTCTCTTCTCTCAACAGGGAGGAATGGAAATATCCTGTTTCTGATCAGCACCTAAGAGCACCCCAAGCATTTACTTACTGGGCCAAGGAACTCTTGAAGGCCGGTCGTAGGCGGGGGTGAATTTTCATCTGATTTTGAATGCAGATGTTTGAGGAGTGCCCAAACTGCACCTGTTACACCATCCTCAGATTCCATGGCCTTGGCAAGCTCCACGGCCATTTCTTTCACCTGAAATTTCATGTTCTAAGCTTACTAACCAAGAGATCATATAAAAACAAATCATGGATAACAATAAGCTCTGGATTTGGAATTTTTAGTTCATTACTGGTTTGCCTATGTTCCAAAAGCTAGTCCAATTGAAAACTTCAGATCTGAATAACATTCCAAAGATCCAAATTAAGTGAATGGGACCAGAACCGTTCCTGCTTCTAAGGACATGTTTGGTTGGCCATATTTTGCCGTTATCTCATTACAACACAAATCAATACCCTTAAACAGTTTGGTTGGTTAGGCCCGCAAACGGATACCGCGTAAACGAATTCCACCATAGGTCACGGCCCATTACCGCCTACTCCCCACCGTAATCGGTGGCGATACCACTTCGCTCCTCTCACCCGTAGGCCGCAACGACGAGTTCTCTCCTTCCTTGATCCCCTCCGCCAGGATCCGCCATGCAGCAGCACGGTCAGCATTCAGTTTAGACGTGCTATAATTGGGGACAAGCGGACTGTGTCTGGCTTCATTTAGTAGAGAGACTAATGCGAGTTTCTCTCACAGCTGAGCCAGATACGTTCAGATGGTCATTGACATCTACGGGTCTATTCACGGTAAAGTCGTTATACACCGATTACCTAAATGGCCACACAAGATTTTTACGGAAATACTTGTGGAAGCTTAAGATTCCATTAAAGATCAAGATTTTTCTTTGGTTTCTTCATCGGAAAGTTCTTTTAACAAAAGATAATCTGTCTAAGAGAAGGTGGACGGGATGCAAAAAATGTGTCTTTTGTGACGCAGGAGAGTCGTGGAACATTTATTCATCACTTGTCCTTTTGCAAGAGATATTTGGAGACTAATTCATTTTATCTTTAATATCACCCCTCCAACTGGGATTACTAATATGTCTGGTAATTGGTTGAATGGGATTGATAAAAAGACTAAAGCGCGTATATGTGTAGGCGTGTCAGCTTTTCTTTGGGCAATTTGGAATTATCGCAATGACATTGTTTTTAACAAAACAGGAGTTGCTCATTATTTGCAGGTTATCAACAAGGCGCTTTATTGGATCCACATGTGGTCCTTTCTCCTTCCCTCGGATCAGCGGGGACTTATGGATACAAGATGTGCTCGTTTGATGGCGGTCGTTCGGGCTATCTTCATCCGGGTGGTTTGCTGCATCCTAAAAGACTCAATGCCTAGAGCTTCGATTTTGGTTGGCTGATTTTCATTTCAACTTTGTGTGATCGTTGAGATGTAAACTTTATACTACTCTTTGATACTCTTTTGAGCGTTGCAATAAAGTAAGGATGTGTGCATCATTTCGATGCAGAGGCCGGGGTAACACCCCATTTCGAAAAAAAAGCAGCACGCTCAGCACGGTGGCGCTACATGAGAAGACGTGTAGGCCCACGATCCCCTTCGCCGAATCTCCATGTCGTCATCGCCCTCATGTTCCTTTCCCCGAGATGTGAAGAACAATGGTGTCTTCTGGTTGTGGCGCTAGCTTTTGGCGTGGATCCGCCACCGTGTTGGACCATATTAACCCAAGGTGTATCATGATGGCTGAAAATTTTAAATAGGTGTTTCATAAGCAAAGCATCATTCTGAATCTCCAGATTGATCACTCATAGTCCCCCTTTATCCTTCGGCTTGCACACTGTCTCCCAAGCAGCTAGGGAGTTGTGTTGGTCTCTGTCTTTTTTCTCCCACAAACAGTGACATCTGGCTCTGTCTACCACTTTCACCATAGTTTATTTAGCTTCAACATAGAGAACGGGGCAGTGGCCCAGTGTTGGGGCTGCGGTGTGGCAGCCCAAGACCTGAGTTCGATCCCCGTCGGGGACGAATTTCCTGGAATTCTCACAAAGTAGCGTTTCTAGTATAAAAATATGCTCTGGGTGCTAGTGATCAAGGATCTCATTTAGCTTCAACATACACATATAAAACGTTGCAAATGCTGACAGGACTGAATTCACAAAGGTAAGCTTTCCTCCATAATTAGGGAACCTAGAGCGAGCTTTTAATCTCCTCTCAACACTGTCAACTAATGGAGCAAGCTCTATCACAGTTGGTCTAGTAGTCTCCAAGGGTAATCCCATGTAAGTAAAAGGCATTTTCCAACAGTTCATCCAAAAAATTCAGCTAGACGGGTTGCATACAAAGGGTCAATGTTGATTGGCACCAAGCAAGACTTGTGAAAATTCACTTTCAATCCTATAGCCTGTTGAAAGGCAATCAAAGTTGATCTGAGTGCTTCTATGTGTTCAAAGCTTGCCTCCATAAATAACAAAGTATCGTCGGCATACTGAACAATGGAAAAATCTTGCCCCTCAAAAATAACAGGAGCCACTATTTTGCCTTGATCAGAGAGATCATTCACCATGTCATGCAGTAATTCAGCTCATTCCACAAATAAATGTGGGGACAGAGGGTCCCCTTGTCAAACTCCCCTTTTACAAAAGAATTTTTTCCCTGACACACCGTTAAGTAACACAGCAGAAGTAGCAGAAGTGAGAATGTTGTGAATCCATGCAAGCCATCTGTCATCCAAACCTTTCTTCTTCAGAATTTGCAAAATTTTAGTATGCTCCATCATATCAAACGCCTTCTCAAAATCAAGTTTCTTTATTATAGTGCCCTTCTCTGAATTTTACAGTGGTGTAAATACTCAAATGACCATGCTAAACAATCCTGGATTGTTCTTGGTTTTGCTGGCATTGCTTGAAGGAGGAGACGACGACCTTAGAATCCTTGTGTTCGATAATCAACCCCGAGTCATCCTTGTGGGGAAAGAGCCACTTGGTGCAACACTCTGCGCTTGGAATCCAACGAATTGGTATACATTGTCTGTTGCCATCAAGATCTCTTTCTTGCGCTATTGCCGGGGATTTTAAGGCGCCTTATAACCATCCACTCCTGGGAAGTCAGTTGATCATCTTCGATCCACAGTCAACATCTCTCTTTCTGGCGCTTGGCTTGGTTGTGAGCTTCACTTCTTCTTTTAGATTCTGTAAAATTATTTCAACTTTCTTGTTTTACTTACTTTTTTTACTTTTACTATAAACTTGAAAAGACAAAAAATAGTGTAGCTTTTATTTCAGCAACTATGCATTTTACTATTAGTTTCTTCTGTCATATAAAGTAAAACACCAAAAAATATTTATGCTAACCATGGAGGGGCATCCTAGAATGTCCATAGAAGAAAATTATGACATTGCAAAAAATTGATGTATACAATAGATGTCGCTCAACCCATGAGGGGAAATGGATGAAGGGTGTGCTTAGACACCTTAACTATATGGCTTATGATTTATGCGAATTGCATGATATGACTTGCTGCACTAAACAAGATTTTAAACATTTTCAATATCAATGTATGCACAACAATGATCCTATAATCGCCTCTTATGAAGAGAATATGTTATTCTTCCATGATATAGAGCAGGTAGAGCCATTTGTTGCTTTTATGGTAGCCCATGAGATAGACTCTATTATTAATAAAAAGTCTAAAACTTGTCATGTGGCTAGTGAGATGAAAAGATCCATTTCTATTATCCTTAAGCTTTGCATAGAAAATTTCAGTGATAACGCTTATGTTATTAATTATAATGAAAGATCCCTTGCTATTCAAGAGATTACTAACATTTTGCGGGAGGGAGAAGATGAAAACATAAGCCTAGAAGAGGAAATAGATGAGGAGGAAAAGGAAGAACTAATGGAGCATGAAAAAGAACTAATGGAGAATTGGTGAGGGATCCTCCACCCTCAACAACCATGGATGATTTTACTTCCCAAACTGAAAACTCCATTGTTATATATGAGCCACCTTGTTACTATGATGAATCTCATAATGCTCCTTTACTTATGCCTAACAGTGATATTGCTACTAGTAAAATTGTTGATGATAATGAGGAGTGTTATTTAGATAAGTCATATGATAATGCTCTGGATGATGGTCCTACTTTGCTTTTTCAAAATGCTGCTTTTCAAAAAGTTGCTCTTTTCCAAACATTCCAGATCGTGCCCTCTAAATTGTGAAGAAGGTTTTTAAGTATAGTTTTAATATTATGAAAAGCATCTATATACTAGTAACTTGTTTCTCAATCAAACAATTCGCAAACATACCAATCTGTGCTAGAAAAGCAAGTTTTTATAAAGAACTTGCTTCTTCGTGAAAGAAAGTTACTTTTCAAAAATAATTATCAGAACATGTTCATGTGGAATCTAGTTTCGAAAATCTCATCGCGAGGAACACTACGGTGAAAACTGATTTTGATTCGGATGCTCGGTTTGAAAGTTATGCATTTTTAAAGTTTAGACCAGATTTGCATGGCTAAATAATAGAGAAAAGTTGATCTCCAGGGGGTGTGGGCGCTGACACGAAAAGCGCACGCGCGCTCCCGAGCTGTGTCCTTAGTTTTAAGAAAGAAATAAACTAACAGAGTTTCTGTTCTCTATCCTCACTAGCACTTCTATAGTTGAATAACGACATCTACATGCAGGAGATGCTCACATGCCTCTGTTCGTCATCTTTAAAATCTGTGCAAGTGTGCAGTAGTTCACATGTTACTGTGTAGTTTAAAAAATGAATAAGTTTCACATCATCACATGCCTAATTATTTTAGTAAAAGGGATGAACGCCCTAATTTCTGCAATCAGTCTATGTGCTGGCTAATCATTACTACCAGTTAGCCTTTTCTTCTCCAATTCGACTTTACACTGTCTAAACAGCGAGTATAGTGCGCACTTAACATATCGAATGTGAAACACTAAACCTTATTCCTCGCCTACTTCTTGGTTTCTGGGTGTTGATCCTGCTTGCAGCTCCCGTTGAGATGTATCAAGCGGGCGTCGGTCATGGCAGCCAAACTGCAAGAAGAGCTGAGCGAGCACGAGGAAATAAGCTACCGGGCTAATGGACAAGCCAGCCAGGGATCTACCATGTGAAAACTCTCCAGAAGCTGGTCTAGTTTGCGCACAGCCTTATCAAGGGTTGATGGAAGCATGTCGCAGGGTTCTATGTGACATGACATCCGCTGGAAGCAGTAACGACGTAACAAATACGCTTTCTCTTAGCATAGTGTGCAAAACAGAGCTGATGTTAGCTGGGGATCCGAACTGTTCATGCAGTTTTCGAGTGAAGCATTACAAGCAGCCTAGGGTGGAAGTGGTGCGGCGACTAACCTGACGAAGATTCAGAAAGGGTTTGTGATCAAGGTATAAGGTTAGCTGGGTGTAGTGACCTGGCGCGCACGGAGTTTGTGGTGTTGGCCTCATTTTGTTTGGTTCAGAATTTGCTATAATTTGCACTCTGTCGTTTCTCGTACATGTATTTATTCCTTAACTTAAAGGGGAATTATGACGTACTGGCACTGCTCTGTTCTGTTCATTTGTATTATATTGTTTCAGTGCTGTATTGTGCTCAGACATTTTTTATCTGTACATTGTTTCAGTGCTGAGTCATCTTTAAGTGTTCTATGATACTAGATCTCCTGGCGCGGCTTGCCGCGCGTCACCCGCCTATGACAGTGGTAATCGATTGGTAAAACACTATGGTAAACCTCATTAAATATAGTGTTTGTCCAGAGCCAGCAACCCTGGTGTGGAGCATAAATAATTATTTTGTTCAATTTACCGGATACAGAGAAGTGTTTATTGACAGACATAACGGTGAAGAAAGGGGAGAAGGGATAGGATAAGCGAAGGTTATCATTTGTTCTAACTTGAATCTTTACCCGATAATATTTTGACCGCACCCTTTGAAAAACAGGCCAGAAATAGAAATGGGCATGGGACGTTGGCTGCCGACTAACTTTCCATTGTAAGCCTTTTCTTATCTCTTAATTCACAGGGCTATGGAAAAGTCAGTTGGCAGTACATCAGAGAATATGAGCGGCTATTGGCAAGCCACAGTCACATCCATAAATAAGGTTTTCTGTACATAAGTTTTCTTGGGAGGGGAGAGATAGGGCAGCTTGGCGTTAGGCACATAAGGCTATAAACAGTAGGGTAGAAATTACTGGCTTCTACCATGTACATATGCAAAGCAAATAGCAGGGAAGGTAACCAACGAAGCATAGAGCATATAGGTGCTAGCGAAAATGCGTGGAGACCATGGACTGGAATTCAGTTATTCGTTTCATCTATCAGCTCATCATCAAGTGCGCTCTTTCCATCATGACGTGATTTGGGAGTATAGCAGCCGGAGAACTGATCATCTTCACTGGAGTCGGAGTCTGAGTTGTAGGGATATGTACCTACTGTCTGGATCACCTTAATTGCTTGAATGGCAAATCACTGAAGGTCACAGGCAGTCCTATCAACTTCAATAAGGACTTAAATAAGTGAATCTGATTCAGTTTTATATCTTTGGTAATAACCATAAAAAATGCAATATTGCATTAGGTAATTTACAGAGTAAATACAAAAATAAACTTTCCTTGAACATTACATGAAAATTTCCTTAGATCATGGATAACCGAATATAGACCTTCACAATTTGTGTTTCAAATCTAAGTACAATCACCTACTGAGCATAAGAGAAAGCTGGCAACCAATTTAATATAAACTTACATCAAAGCCCAAAGCTTATCAAGGATGGACCAGAATCTTAAACCCAGCAGAAAGTGTAGAAATATCACCCACGGTAGCCCTGGTCAGCAATCTCCAGCAAGATGCCCGCTGGAAAAAACAAAAAATAGGAAGAACAGAGCAACATATCAAGCAAAAGCTCATGATAAAATGTTAGAAGTATAAGAAAACACATGGATTAACTGGGGCTACTGGACCAATAATTAAATTTAAGTGAAAAGTGGTAACCTCAAATAAGCCACATTTCCCATGAGCTAACCAACTACTGAATGTACAAAAGTAGTAACCGTGCATAAACCGACTATTGTCTATAGGATTTTCACCAAGTGCAGAAAAAGTGGGAATTAACTGGCCAGACGTGGATGAGATAAAATTGGAAGGCAATACAAATATATGATCCAATTTGGGAACCAGAGCTGTAGCAAAACATGTGCATAACTACATGATCAATTATCTGAAAAGAAAGATGGCATGCTTTGTTTAACCTTCATGCTAAATGCATTCAGCATAAAGGATGCAATTGGATCAGAACAGTCTATTTTCAGAGTTTTTTTGTTAAACATTGAGAGGGAATAATAGCTGCCATATAGTCTTCGCATCCGGGTTCTCATACCTGCATGTGTGGCTATTGGATTTGTAACCAAAGCGGCAAATGATAAGTCCAAATTTTGTAGGTTTCCGATCAAATAAAGAGCTACAATTTGGTCGTCAAAGAAAAAGAGCAGCAATCTGTCTATTAGGACTGATGCACTATTAGGACTGATGCACAAAAACAGCGGACAACACAAATAATAGTGGCTTACCAATATAGATATTTATATATCAAGTATACCTGCACCACCATCATTTGCACTAACATAACAGATCCGGTACCTAACCAAAATTATATGGGTCACGAAAGTTGTCGCTACAGCAAGTTACCTATGGAAAGGGCGGGAACACTCTGGATCAAAACACCGTACACACCCTCTCACAGAGAAGCATACTGCCATCACTTAAACCATCGCTACATCAGGGAGAGAGCAGGGCTGGGGTGTACCCAAAAAGCAGCGTCAATATGTGACCTCGACATGGTTGAGAAGGGCAGGGGTGTAGCAAAGAAGCAGCAGCGACACGACCTCCTCGTGGTTGAGCAGGAGATGGAGGTGGCAGCGCGAGCAAGGGATGCAGCAGGGAGCGGTGGCTTGAGATACGACAGCGACCGGCCTAGCTCCTGCACCGCCGACTCCATAACCCACGTCTCTCGCTGCCTAACATGCACTGTATTGTACAAAACCAAAAGAAAACTCAACGAAGGAATGCAAAAAAAAGGTGAGGAGAGCCTGTACTCCAAACATGACAGCAGTCTTAGTTTTACTGTGTTATGTGAATCTACCATTTGTTGTCTATGCCTCGCATTCATGCAGCCTAATTAAAGGAATGCCAATGGACTATCCAACATGAAAACATAGATTTCAAGATTAACTTATTGTCAAATGGAACCTGGTCCATGCCCAAAAAAGGTAAAAAGAAACAATCTGAATTTAATAAATATTGCCTGCATGTGATTAGCAACATCCCATGCTCTTTTCTCTACCTCACTCTCACGACATTTGTTGGGATTCGCCCACAGGATCGATCACATGAACTAGACGAACTCACACGTACAAAAAAATCTTATTGCCAAGGGCTCATATCGTGCCCGTTCTTTTCTTATTTTCTCAATATCTTGTGGTACAACTCGATACAACCTTATGCATGTATATATACACGCACCCAGCCGATCCAAAATCGCCTAAACCTACTAGGACTAGAACTAGGATACCTAATACGACTTGGTAACAAATCAGTTACCAAACCTGCTAACCAACTCGTATGTGGCCTCCGATCCTAGTACAACTCTACTGCCCATACATGACGTGACCATGTACTACTACATCCAAACTTACCAAAACTTACTAACAATAGTATCCTACTAGTACTTGGACTCTTGGCGCACGTTACCAACCTTATTAGGAAACAAATTAACTTCTTATTCTTACCCAAGGCAAGATTAAGCTAACAATCTCTCCCTAATCTTACTCTTGGTCTTCTATGCTTCTCTAATCTTGACTCGTGCAGATCTTCGTCTTGTCCAGGCCTCGCACCACAACAAGTCTTATTGGCTCTCCCCAATGTTGACTTGGCGAATTTTACGGACCAATCCAAACATGATCTGGACTACCCAGCCACGCTATAAACCTTGTGGAACACACCACTCGTGGATTGTACCATCCACCCTAGCGCGATACATGCCGACTACCTCGTGGACTACACCATCCACTCCAGACTCATGCAGAGCCATGGCCTCATTGAATAGACTCACCTTCTCTGGTTTACAGCCCCTTCATACTTGAACTTGATCCTCTCGTCGAGACACTTAGACGTCCACGCTTCCACTGCAACGGATTCTCACAGAGACGAGCACCAGGACACACTAACGACTCACTGACACGACGACGACCACACGTGCAAACATGCACACACTTTGACTCTTCTAATACCCCGGTTGGAGATCTTGATGAGACTCCCTGCACCGCACCTCGGCACCACTGCTCGCATCAACGATCATCCACCTCGACCGGTTTTCCGACGACATCTCCTTGCCACCTCCTCCTGTCGCTCTGCCAAACGACAATTGCCCGCCCCGAGGCGCTAGTACGGGTCGCCTCCCCGGGGCAAGCGTGGCTTTAAATCTCGGACCTCGCTCTGATATCAATTGTTGGGATTCGCCCACAGGATCGATCACATGAACTAGATGAACTCACACGCACAAAAAATCTTATTGCCAAGGGCTCATAACATTAGGAACTGATGATTGTATATAAGTCTAGATAAGGTTACATCCTGAAACACGACAAAAGAATACTCATGTTTGAAGTTTCTAAAATAAATCACGCCCATAATATAAGCAGAAAAATAGAAACACATTTTGATGGCCACAAAAATAGCGGCGACCAAAGGCTGAGAATTGCACAAAACTAATAATCTTACTGTTATCAACACAATGATCAAATGGACGTACTCGATCTATATGTGTAGCTCAGTTGTTACTAATTTGAAAATAAATAAGCACATAAGCTCAGCATACTGCAGCTTTAGAGAACACCGGTTACAGCTAACTACTCTCAGTGAAGCTAGTTTGGTATTTTTTTCCTTCTTACTGTTCATTCACGTCAGGAACATGTATGGCCGGATCGGTTTGGCAATTATAGCAGTAAAATATCAGAAGTAAATGGCTAATCAGAGTGCATGTTCTAGCAGAGTACAACCAAAACAGCAATACTAAGTAGAACAAATGCCTTCGGATGGTACTTAGTCGTCTCACCATTGTCAAATGAACACATCTCTCATCTTGTTTCCAGCAGAGCTACATGGATTGTTGTTGTACCCATTGATATTGATTTGTTATCATTGTTCTGATGAGCGATTTTGGTTCTTGTACCTAGCTCGTCCGTACCTTGATTTAAATCCAGCAATGGGATTGGTGTTGGTCTAGCTGAGCTTTCCTTTCATCGTCTAACGGTGTTGGTCTAATGATTGGCAATGTCCAACATGAAAGCATTGGGGAACAAATATTTGATCGTGGCAATTCGTGCGTGACTATTTGCTAAACAGTACTTCCTAAATTTTAAGTTTGTAGAAACAATATCAAAATCTACAATACCGAAGAAATATAATATGAGAATATATTACATGATGGGTCCTGACAAAATTAATCTGAAATCCTTATGCAGATGATCAATTCAACAATGGTGTCTAGCAATATTTCTTGACCTGAAGTCTGTGAATATTGAACTTGGAGAATTACCCTTTGGCCGGAGTTTTTCTTTGTTTGGTGCTTCAGTTTCATTGGAGGCTATCTTGCACGCAAGTGCCCTACTCATTATCTTGCAAATATGAGTCATGGTGGAACCGTTAACTGAATGCAGGCTGTCTTGTAATCTCTAGTTATCCTATGAACTCATGCAGCCTGTCTTATTTTCCGGAGATCCCTCGGGGTGTGGTGTTCCACTGTCTTGTCCCCAGCACAGAAGAATAACATGTTGAGCAAGCATGTCATATATGCTCAGGGCCTGGTTGAGCTAATATGTCCCATTCCTGGAGTACAACGACACTTAGAGGTGGTTTGTGTTGGTCCGGTCCAACAACACTCGTGTTGATGTGGTCCATCTTTCTTTCCATTCAACACGAGTATGACGATAGCAACGTGTGCAAGCATCGGGGAACACGTTAGTTGATCGTGGCAGTTCCGCCAGTGACCATTTGCAGTATACTAGTATGACGTTGCCTTTGGTTCTACCACGCACTGAGCTAGCTTATGAACTTAGCATAATTCATTTATTCAGTAACCGATCGACTTTTTCATGAATTATTTATGCACTCTGACTGATGTATTTAGGGCTGAGATAATCGGTTGTTTGTCCACCTTGCTGATTTCTCTGTGTATATGTACCAATGAATATTTCTACGGTCCAAGTGTATGTATATTACAATGTACGTTTATACGCTCTGTTGATCTGTTGTAGTAACTCTGCATGCTCAAGCTTCCAACTCTATCTTTTCTTTAGCAGATCTTTTTTTCCGGCGCGCTTCCACTTCTCAGATACATGCAAAACAGGATTAAAGTTTTTAATTGGCTGCCACGCTTGATCGTGTGGTACATTAGGGCTGTAATTTCTTGCTTCCTGTTAAGTGGACCAAATATAGGTCACAATAAGCTTATGTATGAATCGTGAACTAGAGGCCAAGTAAAAAAAGTTCATCTAAACAAAAGAATATGAAGAGTTACCTTGCTCCCAAACCACGACAGTGTAGGAAAATTTACTACATTTTTTTCACAAAAAAGACAATGCACAGCACCACGGTCTACTTTCGCCTAAAATGGCATCTGGCAGCAAAACCCATGTACGCCGACAGATAAATTATCAACATGTCATGTGCCGCGAAACATGGCCAGCTGGAGAAAACACAGTAGGCAAAAGCTATATATGCTGACACTATTGGTTTTTTTCGAAAACGGGAGTGCCCAGCCTCTGCATCGAAACGATGCATATGGTTTTGATTTATTACATTTATTCAACAAAGATTGGCAAAAACCTTATAATGATCATATAATTCGAAGCCGCCAAATAAGATGACAAGGCACCACCAACTAGCACAACGATAGATGGCAAAAGGGGCCTTCTACCCGGACACAAACATCACTGGCTCACCAGCCAGATCTAGAGAGAGTGCCTGATGTGCACACTCCGGAAGTCGCCTCCGCATCTTCCGCCGACCCATCTCCAGTGTAGAACGAAGCGAAGATCCTCATCAGGCCATCTGTGGGCACCACCATGGTGCCAAACAGCATCAACACCCTGCACACGTTCATCTGCGCACGCGCGTTCGTCGTCGAGACCCGTGGCCGACACAGCAAGCACTAGTAGGAAAGTGCTTATAGGTGGGAAAATACCAGTGGCGTGGACAAATAAGGCCACGCCACTAGTAAACCATCACCAGTGGCGTACCTATAAGAAAGCATGCCACTAGGGGTGTCGGATCCAGCAGACTGACACGGCGTAAGTTACTTGTGGCGTATCGGATCACTGGCACGCCACTACTAGTGAGATGGTACGCCACTAGTAACTTACGCCGGGCCCGCTCGTGGGACCCAAAATACCAGTGGCGTGTTGGTCAACTGGCATGCTAACCAGTAATATACATACTAGTGTCGTTGGAGTTAATAGGACACACAACTAGTATTTTGGCACAAACTAGTTGCGTGTCTCTATTGTGCCACACCACTAGTACGTGGCAGTGTAGTGGCACGCCACTAGTAGTGTCGCATAGCACTATTCACATTTCACCTTCAGCTATCTTTTCTTCCTCCTCCTACTCACTTCTTCCCCCCCCCCCCCCCCCCCCCCCGCCCCCCCCTTTTTTTTTGTCCACACCTCTCCTCCTCCCCCACTCTAATTAGATCTACTTCTCCTTCTCTAGCTAGACTTACCTCTCCTCCACTCACTCTCTCTCCTCCATTACTGAAATATCTCTCTCCTCCATTAATGAAGTATTAAATAAGGTGAGAATTAGTTACTTGTCCTCGACGACTCAGCCACTTCTCTCGTCTATAGGGTTTCGCGATTTTTGCAGTTCAGGAAAATATCTGAAGTATTAAACAAGAGAAAGAAATTTTCTGCCTCCAAACCTAAAAGGTAAAATTAATAGTTGTCGAAGGATGGTTTTTTTATCCCACGGCAATCTCACCTCAGGTGATCGGAAGAGAGTTTATTTGTTCGGCAAGGGGCACGGGTCAACATGTGAGGATCAAGACAATGATATGATAAAGTTCCCTTAGACTTTATTCAGGCGTGATCACAAGATCGTACAAAATTTACAAGATGGATCTTGTCGGGTTTATAGATGCACCCGACGAGTTTAGATGTAGCTAGGGTTTATAACTACGGAGACTACGAAGGCTAGGGCTTCGACTTGGGGGTAGATGAACTTGTCCTTCTGGATGGATGTATTCTGGTATTTATATGCTTCGCTGGAAGTCTCCATCTTGCACGTTAGGATTTATTAATGTCTTGTATGTTAAGTTGATCTTGTAACTTACCTTCAATGTACGTCTGGTTTAGGGAATCTTCAGGGAGTCTTCTTGTAGCACGGCAGGTTAGGTCGGTGGAGCTTCTGGATGAGGGCCGCCCGATCATGGGAGTCTCTGAACATCGTGGGCTGGAAGTGGTGCAGGTCCATACATCGTATGATTATGGCCTAAACCCACTTATCTCCGACAATAGAAATTATGTAAAACCAAATAAATATGGTAAATAGTAATGGAAACATTATCTTAAACTTCAAAAGGACTAGATACGTTCTGGATGTATTAGAGAGATGTGTCAAGAGAGCTGATGTGATAACCGCCGCAACCCTAGGCTTTGGAGCGACCTTACCCAAACTCCACTATCCCAGTCCTAACTATACATGAGATTCGGACCTCCCTTCCCACCCCTCGACCTTGCTTGGTGCTCCAATGGCCGCCCGCTACCGCCGAGCAATCACCTCCGAGAACACGAGACGAGGTGGAACAGGTGGGCACTATAACTTCTCCTCCCATCAGAACGACACAACTATGGGCAACGAAAACTCGACCAGCGCGCCACCGGGGATCCTGGGTGATTTTTATGTTGTTGATATTGGTGACCGAGCCACCGGAAGCCGGGAACAAACCACATGAATCGTGGTTTGATGCGGCGGAGATCTCTGGTGCAGCGGCACCTCAGCTTCGTCCTTCACGAATTCCCCTTACGATCCTTCAAGAAGCACCCGCACCCCCTCCTATTCCATATATGGGAGCGGAATCACTTCTGGAGGCCTGGAGATCGTCACCGAAGAGGGATCTAACTTCAGCTCTATCGCCTCGCGAGTCGCCATCCTCAGAGAGAGCTAGGTGGTTGGGGAAATTAGGTCGGAACATACCAGCTCGGGCAGTATTTGGCATGACTTTATCCTTGATGTGTTGACAGCGGAAGCATACACATGTAAGGATGGTGTCCAATCAATGAGGACATGTGGCATATATCAAGCTGTAATGGCGATGGGCTATATGGAGTTTATGTCGCCATGGAGATCAAACAACCACCGATCTAGAATTATGCCGATCATAAACCTTTTTGTAATGCAGGAGCTCAGGGAATGATGTAATTATTTTAAGATTTGTCATGTTAAAAGAGAAGCAAATGAGGCGGCCCATAACCTAGCTACAAAATTTCCTCTCATGTTAGTCCGGAGCGTGCCTGGAATAGGCTGGTGCCAGAATGCATCCGTCGATACAGTGAAAAAGAATGTAATCCATGTTAGCGTCCACTCAAGTCTAGCCCAGCACTCGGCCTACATTCGAACGTTTATGCGCACACAGCCCAACTACAAGCGAAGAGTCCACTTCGGGCTGGGCTTGAGTGGACGCTAACAATCCAAATAACAATTAACCAGGCTCTTGGTTGTCTAAAAAAAGCAGGAGTAGAACCAGCTCTTGGTTATCAACTTTCGATGTTGCATCTTGTGCCTTGCGTGTTCGTGTAAATGTTTCTGCACGTGCTCTTTTAAGGATTCCGGTCCTTTATGTACTCTTTTTTTTTGTGAAGAAGAATGAAGCAGACCCTTTATATATGTACAGTATCTAGAGATTAGATGAGCAATTCACTAATTCTCGTCTCTTCTTCACTTCTTGATGGCGATCACTGCGTACATAAGTATGTATTTATGTACGTACATCTGATTAGTGCTGTTATGCAAGCGCGTATGTACTACGCACGTGTGCATGCATGCATACCAGCAGAGGCAGCAAAACCTGTTTTCCCCCGCTTTTATCTTTTTTGGGATTCATGTCGCTTATACTTTGCTTAAAAGAAGAATTCATGCATTTCTCTTTAGGCCTCGTTTGGCAGAGGAGTCTTGAAGGTTTTCCTGTGTATTATCCCGGCCCAACTTAGAAACACCAGAAAACACGGATGGGCCATTTGGCAGGCCGGTCTTGACCGGGCTCAGGCCCAGAAAACCTGTTGCACGTCGGGTCGTCGTGTATTCGCGACACTCCTGCCCCCACGCGTCTTGGGCGTTGGCGGCACTCGCTGCCAACGCAGCGACGCCTCGATCTCCCTTCGCGCACCGCCGCCGCCGCCGCTGAGCTTCTTCCGCCGCCCTCTTCTCCGGAAAACTTGGATTTTTCTCCCGTAAAACCTATTCCACCTCTTCCCCTCCTCTCCCCATGTACTGCTAGATGCAGATGAATGACTAGGTCCTAGGGTTCTTGATCCTCCACTGAGTTGATTCTTGATGCCTCGTCCCCTCCTCTCTGCCTGTGCGATCGTGGCGGGGTGGGTTGGTTCGAGGCGTAGATCCGCCGGGTTGGACACCAAGGGTACCCTAGGATTAGCTCAGCTTTAGACGGTGTAGTATACTTACAGAAGCAATGATGGTATAATCAGCATTTTGCATTAGGACGTGTAATTGAGATAAAATGTTTTTGCGTGCTTCAACATCTGCTAACTATTGGGCGAATAGCTCCTATGCGACGTTTTTCCACGGCAATTGATGGGCAGCGACGTCGTTGGCAGGAATTGCTCTGCTACGACATCTCTGTGAGCACAAATTGCTCTGCTGCGACTTGACCCTTAAGCGCAGTCTGTTAGTTAGGATTATGGGGAGCCGACGGGTGGGACCCACAACTTATCCACGTCAGCTTGCATAAGATGGGACCCACACAGCAACGACGACCGTTATATCCTCCTTCCCTGCGCGCGCATCCTCCCTTGCCATTTCTTCTTCTTCTCCGGCGACGAAGCGCGGCAACGCCGGCGAGAGATGCGAGCTCCGTCTCAGGCAAACATAATAAACTGAACTGAATTACAGGCTAACAGAAAAGCAAATGATCCACGGAGACTGAATTACACATAATAAACTGAACTTAATTAGACATACTAGACTGAATTACAGTAGTTCGTCAATGGCTCGTCTGATCAAAAGCCAAACGAGTAGTTCATCAAACTAATTGGGGCCCCAAACTAATTACATTGGGGACGTCGAACCGCTGCTCCTACCCCTAAACGCATATCCAAAATTGGGCTCACACACGGAGCCCCGGGGGTGCGGCGGCGACGAGGCGACGGCGCCGCTCAGTCGAACCAGTCGAACTCGGAGTCCGAGCTGACCTCGATGACGGGGTGGAGGGAAGCGTCGATAGCGCTCTGGAGGCGGAGTTCGTTGAGCTCCTCCTGTTCCTGACGGCGCACCTCGACGTCCTGCTGCTGCTTGCTGCGCTGGATCACATCCTCGGTGATCCAGTCCAGGTCCTCGTCGGCGGCGAAGTCCCCGGGTAGCAGTCCACGGCGCGGTGGGCGGTCCTGCTGCTCCTGCTCCTCCTCCCTCTTCGGCGGTGGTAGCTGTGGCGCCCGTGCCGCCATGCGGGAGCTCCCCGCGCCGGAGGAGCTCCCGTGCTCGTAGCGGCGGCCGCGCGCCGCCACGCTGCGGTCATACTCCTCCACCTCACGACGGGCGTACGCTGCCGGTGGCGTTAGGCCCATGTTGAGCCACTTGTACGCGCCGCGCTTCCGACCGACGTCGGAATGAACCCGCCTCGCGCGTTCGGGGTCAGCCGGCCGCTTCTGCGCCTTCCGGCCCTCGTCGGAGCGATTTCCAGCGCCGGAATGGCCACCGCGGGAGCTGGAACCCCCGGAACCCCCACGCCTCATCATCTTCGTGCGGTGGCGCTGGATCTGTAGGCAGCGGCGGCGGTTTCACGTGGATTTGGTCGCCGGCGGCGAGTGAGTGTGGGGAGCGGCGCAGATCTGAAATAGTGCGAAATAGCTAGGGTACGACACATCTGAGTGGATAAGAAGGGGAACGGGGGCAGTCGGGAAAAAACGGTGGGCCGTGGCATGGGAAAATGAACGGGAGGTGGGCCGTGAAATGAAATAACAGGCCCGTTATTTGGTTGGCCCTTATCTTATGCGTGTCTGAAAAAAAAACTATGCCCTCGAACACTTATCATAAAAACATGAAACCGACTAAGATATATTTGAGCTTAGTTTTTTATTTTCATTTTTTAACTTGAGTTTTTTTATTTGCAAATAAACCATTATTATTCAAAAGAAAATAAATTAGATGAAGATTAATTCAAAAAATAGTGAGACTTCAGAATGACACTATATAGATAGAAAACAAGTCTAGGAGTTTGTTTTGGCTGATTAAGACAAGGTGAAAAAAATACTTGCTTAGGAATGGAGCTGTTTACACTACCTTCAGAGCTCATTTGAATTTTGACAAGACAAAAAATCAAGATTTCAAAAAAAATTCAAAAAAATTGTCCCAGTGCAATATCTCGATGGATGGGACAACTCACTATTATAGATTTTCTATAATAGTGAGATGCCCGACCCACTGAGCTACTGGACTAGAACAGGAAATGCAACACCCAAATTGTGAGCATGGGGACTCGAACTTGGGTGGGCAAAGGGAGACATCAACCCTTGCCACCAGCTATGCCCATGTTTGCGACAAATCTACCACCATTAGGAGGTAATAGTTACAACCCTCCATCTAACAAAAATACACCCCAA
Organism: Poa pratensis; assembly: GCA_947311845.1. NCBI lineage: Eukaryota > Viridiplantae > Streptophyta > Magnoliopsida > Poales > Poaceae > Poa > Poa pratensis. Next base: position 2,437,709 of record CAMZMU010000050.1, on the reverse strand, counting down.
ATTGTGAGCATGGGGAATGACACTATATAGATAGAACACAATTTGCAATGATTTCCAAACTATAAACTTGTTTGTTCTAACTTGGTCGTCAATCCGAGCCTTCATGAAAAAAGTGCTAAAAAGGAGCTGCAAAGATAGGGTAAACGACCTCATTTCTAAGCAAGCTATTTTTGACCTTGTCTAAATCAGCCAAATAACTATTCTACAAATCTATTATGTATATAAGAAGACTATGTGGGCTGGTTTTTCATTTTTTGAATTTTTTTGCTCATTTCAAATTTGGTTAAAACCTAACTTTGACCAACATTTAAACAAGTTCAAAACATGAAAATGAAAAAGTAAGCCTGGATCCTTCTTAGTCACTCCAAAATGAAGCTTTGGTGAATTTTTTTGGAAAATTTCATGCTGCAAATCCAAAACCACCTCACTTCACTCTTGATTTCCTACGACAAAGTATGAGATATCACATTGGTTATGTGCATTTCTTCGTTTGAATATATGCTGACCTTGTTTATCAACTTGAATGGTTAGTATATGACATAGTAAGACTATGTGCACAGGTTTTCCATTTTTTTATGTTTTTTAAAAATTTTATGCTTATTTTGAAATCGGTCAAACCTAAGTTTGATCAACATTTAAACAAGTTTAAAACATGAAAATAAAAAACTAAGCCTGGATCCTTCTTAGTCACTCCAAAATGAAGCTTTGGTGAGTTTTTGGAAAATTTCATGTTGCAAATCCAAAACCACATCTCTTCACACATGAGAGTTCATAGTTTGAGATTTGAGATTTCACACCACATTCAAGCATATTTTGTTTGAATGTATCTAGACCTTGTTTATCAATTGGAGTTGTTAGTATATGACAAACTAAGAACATGTGCACTAGTTTTCCATTTTTTTTGATGTTTTTTGAATATTTTATGATTATTTTGAATTCAGTCAAACCTAAGTTTGACCAAGATTTAAACAAGTTTCAAACATGAAAATGAAAAACTAAGCCTGGATCCTTCTTAGTCACTCCAAAATGAAGCTTTGGTGAGTTTTTGGAAAATTTCATGTTGCAAATCCAAAACCACATCTCTTCACACATGAGAGTTCATAGTTTGAGATTTGAGATTTCACACCACATTCAAGCATATTTTGTTTGAATGTATCTAGACCTTGTTTATCAATTGGAGTTGTTAGTATATGACAAACTAAGAACATGTGCACTGGTTTTCCATTTTTTTTGATGTTTTTTGAATATTTTATGATTATTTTGAATTCGGTCAAACCTAAGTTTGACCAAGATTTAAACAAGTTTCAAACATGAAAATGAAAAACTAAGTTTGGATCCTTCTTAGTCACTCCAAAATGAAGCTAGGGTGACGTTTCCCATATTTTACATTTTGAAAACCCCAAACACTCTACTCTCTCCTTCGAACTCTATGCAACCTCAGTTGAGGTTGTTCAATTTGTGAAGGATTTTTCGTGCAAATTCTTGTGCATCATCTTTATATTTTTTTTACCGTAACTAGGTCACATAACATGACTATGTGCGAAGGTTTTGTATTATTTCGATTTTTTTTGAAATATCTGTGCACGGTCAAACTTTTCAAAAACCGGGTGATTGACCAGGCTAACCCTTACGACCAACCTGGACCGTTCATCTAACTCTACAGCGCTTAACTGCCGCCGTGCGATCTGGTTTTCTAGAAGGAATCACGAGCGATCCGCGGGAGCACCCGTTCTTCGACGTGATTGGTCGCCTTTTTTTCTCAGCGCCTCGCGAACGGTTGGGCGCTAGACTGTTGGGCCGTCTCGTGCGTCCACGCCTCGTCCAACGACGCGAATGGAGTTTTTTTTCTATTCTCACCGCCTCGCCACGGCCAACGGCACGGCCCAACCAACTAAGGCCCAAACGCCTCGCCACGGCCCAAGCCACGCCTTCTTATCCACCCAAAGGTGTCGTGCCCTAGCTATTTTTCCCCACTCACTCGCCGCTCCCACTGTCGCCGCCGCTCCCACTTGCTCGCCGCCGGCGACCAATCCACCTCCAGCTGCAGATCCAGTACTGCGTAGCCACAATGTTTAGGAGGGGGTGTTCAAACGCGGGCCGCGGTGGCCATTCCGGTGGCGGTAACCGCTCCGACGTGGAGCGAAAGAAGCGGCCGGCGCCGGAGCCGAAGCCGGAGCCTGAGCCAGACGATTTACCGGCGGAGGAGGACGACGAAGAGTTCGTCCTTCCGGACGATTTGCCGCCGATTTCGCCAGGCGGGTGCCGCGTCACGCGCGGCGGCCGCACCGGCACCTGCAGCTTCCACGTCCTCCTCGACGTCGTGTTGCCAGCATGGAAGAGGGTGGACGACGCCGACGCCGAGCTGGCCGCTGCGGAGGAGGCGTGCAAGGCCGGCGAGGAGGGTGCCGAGCAGCGCTTTCGTGTGGCGGTGGACGCGCGGGAGGTCGCCGTGGCCGTCCTCCGCATCGTAGAGCAGGAGGACCTCGGCGTCGATCGTAGATTGACGACACCGCCGCCGCACCATCGCCGCCAACCGAAGGGCAAATTTTTTAGTTTTTATATTTTGTTATTATTAGAAGTACTATGTAACGGGCGCCCCGTAGCTACTAGGAACTAGCCTAGATGTGTTGTGTGTTGTGTTTTGGAACTATGTAAGTGTGTTGGCAAGTATGAACTATGTAAGCACTGTTATATGCAATGTGATATGAACTACTATGAACTACACTAGTTGCATTTAAGCTCGTGTGATGAAGTCATGAGCACTTGCTAAGCTCCTGTGATGGCGTTGCCATGGAATTACCTGCTAACTAATTTACAGATCGTCGGCACTAGCATCGCTATTCTTTACAATGACATACAAATTGAATTCAGATTATGCCAACAGAAAATCAAGGAACCATGATGCCAAATTGCTTCATCCCTGTTGTGGAAGATTCAAATTTAACTGAACTTAACATTTTATTGAACTTAACAGAACTTTGCACTTAACTGAACATTGCACTTAACTGAATATTGAACACTGTTCTATGCAGTGTCAACACTAGCGACTAATGATCAGCACATAAACAATCCCAAGAGCTAGTACACAAAAATAAAAATAAACAACCATGAGATTGTCCTGCTTCTTCTGATCGATGAGCTGCGTTAGCTTCTTGTTCATCTTCTTTAACTCCTTCAACAACTCATCTGTCTTCACTTCCGCATTCCCCACCGTAGCAGCAATGGGGGTGGTAGATCCCAATTGCTCCACCACCGACGGTAAATTGACCCCTGGGTTGCGCCCTCCCTTCCAATCTTCCGGATGTACTCATCCAACCACTCAAAATGGTCGCATGGGAGCAGATCCTGCATACAACAGTGTTCAATATTCAGAAGGTGAGATCTGAATATGAACCCTAATTCCCAAATCGGATGAAAAACAAGAAATTGGAGACAACAACATGAAATTGGGCAAAATTGACAGAGGATAACTCATATCTCACCTTCCCGGCTCTGGCTTGCTCTCGCATTTCACATAATCTCGCCCAAGGTTGCCATTCTTGTTGCTCGATGTGACCCGCCGCGCCAGGGGCGCGCTACGCCCGCAATCAGGGCAACTTGTCATCCGCACTGGACCATATTGCGGCCATGGGGAGTGGGAGCCTGAAGCGGAGCTCGACATCGATCGTCGGCGTTGCAGCGTTTTGTCGCCGGAGAAGAAGAAGAAAGGGAACGGGCAGAGGATGCAGGGGAGGCGGAAGCAACGGTTGAATGGCTCGGGCACGGAGATGGCTCCGGCTCCTTTTTTTGTACGAGCAGGAAAAAGTGGGTCCCACATGGTGACGTGGTTAAGTTGTGGGTCCCACACGGTGGTGACGTGGTTAAGTTGTGGGTCCCGTGCTCAGAGGACATCCTGTGCTGACGTGGATAAGTTCTGGGTCCCACCTGGCTCACATAATCCTAACTGCTAACGATCAGTTGCGTTTAAGGGCCATGTTGGGACCGGGCTATTTATGTATGCAGATATGTCGCAGTACAGCTATTCCCTCCAATGATGTCGCTCCCTTTCCAATTACGATGAAAGATGTCGCACAGGAGCTATAAACCCCTAACTATTAGGCATACTCGAGACATGCTAAAGCATTTTTTAGCTGCAATCATTTCTGATCAGCATGTACACAACTTGGTACATATGGTTGTGCTATTGCTATGCATGGCTGACCTCTGAAATAGTTAAGTAGTGGGGAGAATTTACAATTTGCCACACTTTACTTCAGACCTCTATTATTTGCCACTCTTTACTTAGCCTTCTATCATTTGTCATATATTAGATTGATTTCTTTCTAATTTGCCCTGTCTCTCGTCTTGCAGACTTATTAATTTTTTATACACTGAGAAATACGGTACATGTGTATCCCTATACCTGGTTTGACCGAACCAGTTTTGATCGAGTCGTCTTGTTCCCCTGTGCGCAGCGGACGAGAAACAGAGGAAAGCAGAGGAATTGAGGCGGGAGTGCCGCCGGCGGCAGCGGCCGGACTACGGGTCGCGCAGGCATGATTCGCGACCACGAATGGCGGCGGCTGGACGAGAAGCCGATGAGAAGGATGAATAGCGTGCACAGGCGCGGCGAGTAGTCGTGGCGGCGCAGTCGCTGTACCTGCAGCAGCTCAGGCGCGCTACAACAGAGCACCATTCTCAGATGGTGAAGACGATAGGCCATCATCTCTAGTCTCCGAACCTGGAGCAACGCGACGTCCTGCGGCTGTATTCCGTGCAACGGCAAGAACATCATGAGTGGCAAACTCCTCAAAGATCAGAAGAAAGCTGCATGTGTGTACTCGGTGTTTACTGTCATGTAACCAGGGCTTCTCCAAGGAGATATACTGGGCTAATCGCTGATTATTCTTTGTAGGATTCGTACTAGTATTTCAGAACTTGTGATCCTGAGTGATGCCGGAGAAAGAACATCGTGGGGCATTGTAAAATACTCCACGGAAGCCTCTGACTATGATTTGTCAGCATCCCCTGCTATAACGCAAAATACTGCAGCACTCGAATTGACTCATTAGCATTGTATAATTTGTCGGCATCCATCCATATATGACACTGAAAAATTTGACAGCATCAATACATCGATCACAAAATATGTGGGATTACATGGGATTGACATTATACTGAAATTTTTGACAGCATCCATCTATATATCACCAACTCATCACAAACAATATGTTGAGTTCAAATAATTTTGAGTTTACATCAGTCAAAATAATAAATTCTGTATGCAAATCATCCAACAAATAAAAAAAGCAAGCACATCTATCTTAGAATTGAAAATAGAGTCTCGACGCAATGAAATCACTGTTTCCTCCTCCGCGGAGTTAATTTTTTCTTGCATGCATTTGAACTTGACGGCACCTCACAACTTTTTGACGGTAAATAGCAGGAGCTCTGCCTATGCATTATTAGAAGGGAAATAGAATTGATCCAGTTAATAAGGGAAACCGGACCTAAAAACCATACAATGCGCGGTTAAAAAAATCGCACACTCTAACTCATGGAACATCATCTGTGCCTGAAACAAGAGAACCTAGACCCAAACTAACAGGCCACACCTCATATCCAACTAACAGAAACTCCACAAACACACACCAACTCTCACCGCTAGAGATGCACCGGTGTGCACCCTCCACCCATAAGAGATCAAGCATTACTCACAACTAAATCTCGAAACGCCTCCATCACCTGCGGTGTGCGCTGCTTCTTGTACATCTGCAAATAAAATTGCATCTTCTCCTCTATGACTTCGTCGATGGCCTTCTCTTTGCTCTTGAGTTTTGGGATTTCCCCAAAAGACTCCGCCCGCCTAAACTCGGCGCTCTTGAGGTTGTGATGAAGTATGTGTCATAGGTGGTTGGGATGCACCATCTCCAGCCATGGCCATAGCAAGTCTCCTACAATTTACATATCAGGTTACAAAATAGCCCTCTTCCATGATTTTGTACATATGAAACCAAGCAGCAGGATTACCTCCGTGTAATAGGACCGGGACTGTCATGTACGTAGACTAGGAGGAACTGTGATTGTAGTGCTTTTCGGTGTCCCAACAACAGCTGAAAACACCTCTTGCTCAATCACCTCTCCAGAAATTTGATCCTCAACTTTTTTGGCCTTTTTCTTCCTGTTTCAGTACACAAGACATTAGAAATAAGTGGCTAATATTTATGCGATACTAAGTCAACAATACAAGTGTTACCTTTCTCTAGGTTCATTTTGTGGACATGATGTTCTCCTATGCCCCAACTCTCCACATTGTTTGCATCTGTTTGTGGTGCCAAATCTCTTTTTTTCTTTTGCCTTCCCTTTGACACCATCTTCATGTGCCTTCTCTTCATCTCCACCGTCTTGGTCTTTTCCGTTGTCATCTACCTTTTTCTTCCCTTAACCTTTTTTGCAGCTCACCAGCACCGATGTTTGGTTCAGTCCGAAGTATGGAAATTGACTTCTCTGTCACACATGCTTGATCTGCCATGCTTGAGATCACATCAGCTGTTGATGAACAATTATGAGGCTTTACTATTTTGTTAACCTGTAGGAAAACACAATACCATCCATTAGTTGCATGTACCCTTATAAAATAGTTGCAACATACAACATCAAATGTTGATATTAGATAAGTTAATACCCTGACTGTTTTTCCATCTTCTATTGTCCTAGCGGTTATTCTCCAATGACATAATTCTCCTTTACAATGACCTATAAATCTAGTAGTGTCACTATCCTGTATCTGAATGTCAAACTTTCCTCTAATAGCAAATGTTCTCAAGAGCATCCTGAACTCTTCCATCGAAGGAAACAATGAACCTTCCTCTATCACGGGATTTTCTTGGTCATACCAAAAGTGATTCTCTTTTGGCATATGGTCCGGCACAGGGAGAGCCGCATCAGCAAGTAAATCCTCATCTATATTATCCATACAAGCCTTGATATTTGCATTGGAGGATTCTATAGCTGCTCCAGCTATAGCTCGTCGATGCCCGGCTTTATCATTAACTCCAACCATCAAGCACAACCTCTCTTCTGCTACAGGAACATCAATTTCATCTTCATTCGCAGGTGCTATCTCAATCTGGGACCAATCAATGACTCTATCAATTGAACTATTTCCATCATTGGATTGGACAATATTTGAAGTAGACAAGTTGGTGGTATCCATCGTCGACGCCCTACTAAAAAACAAAATAGCAATTTTCAGTCCGTGAGCAAACATAAGAGAGCAAATGGAAAGTAGTGTCATGATCGCAAATAATTCTCAGTGACCATCTTAGACAAACGGAATTATCTCTGGTGGTGTTCATGTCTCAGTTTTCAATTTTGCTTAGATGGATATTGATCTGCACACTAGTGTAGGGAGAATATGGTCAGAGTTCGCTTGTATCAGATCCCAAATAATTTTTAAACGCATACATTACTACTGAATTCCATATAATCCAGTGGAGACATGAATGACTATGAACCCAATCTAGTGGCAGCCCCTCTCACTGATCGCATGTATCAGGTACATACTACCTTCTCCCAGGGAAATAGGGCAAAACATTATGGGAATGAGGGAAAGTCAGGGGAGTAGAATGGGTAACCTGGATCGTGGCTGCAGTCCATGGTCGCCGATCGTGGCCGCGCGACCCGTGGTCCGGCCGTTGCCGCCGGTGGCGCTCCCGCCCAGTTCCTCTGTTTCTCCGCTGCGCAACCAGACAAATCCAATCGATCGATTCTAATCTGGTTAGGTCTAGCCAGGTACAGGGGCACGCAGATACTGTATTCAGAACGTATTTCGGAGTTACGAATAATAATAAATGTGTATAAAGGAGAAAGAGGGCAAATTGTAAAGAAACTGGTCTAATACATGGCAAATAGTAGAAGTCAAAGTAAAGAGTGGCAAATAATAGAGGTCTCAAGTAAAGTGTGGCAAATTGTAAATTCTCCCGTAGTAGTGCTAGTATATACCAACAAAACGGTTCAGTTAGATCAAGCAGGCTCTCTTTTCCCAAAAATACTGAAGCAAGAGCTCATACTTCTATTTGTTTTGTTGAACACTTTGAAGCAAGTAACAGATATAGATATGAATCTTTCGAGTTATAATTTTTTTGGCGAAAAACATTCTATCCATATAAAATTGAGCTATGGTGTGGTGTGCCTTTGTTTAAAGTTAACCTAAAACTGTGCTGTGATATTTAGTTGTGCTAGCTTGCATATTGCTCACTTATTTTTGTTGTCTGTCCAATTAATCTCCGAAGTTGGCATCTATGTGCTATAACAGCTGCATATACTGTCACTGGTTCAGGTGAAGTCAGTGTCCGGTTATAATTTTGGAGTACATTTTACTCTAGCGAATCAAGAAATGTATGCAGTTCTTGGTGCAGGTTCAGTTAATAATTTCGCGGCTGTCACACCGCGGAGCAGAAATAACAGAGGAGTATAGTAGTACCTAGCTAGACGCTCATATGCTCCCGTTATGAGCAAAAAAAATTCAAAATTTGAAAACTCATCAAAAACATCTGAAAAAAATCATGCACGTACATGACCATGGTACGCACCACCGTATTTGTTTTCGCGCCGAAATGACATCGTACGCGCCCTGTACAAAAATGACAAATTTCCTGTCAGAAAATGAGATTCAAATTTTGAATTTCTGACAGGAAATTTGTCATTTTTGTACAGGGCGCGTACGATGTCATTTCGGCGCGAAAAAAAATACGATGGTGCGTACCGTGGTCATGTACGTGCATGATTTTTTTCAGATTTTTTTTATGAGTTTTCAAATTTTGAATTTTTTTTGCTCATAACGGGAGCATATGAGCCCGAGCTCCAAAGTGAATATCCTAGACTCTGTAATACTGTCAGCCATGAGTTAGCTAGATTTGGGATGCTAAACCAAATATCTCAAGTTATAGGTAGGATCGGTTCGGGATCACATCCTGAAGGATTGTAACAACTCTATGATTATCTAATATAATCCTTTTCCTCTGCAAAAAAACTAGCAGTACTAGTTGAGCTAGTACTACTACTAGCTCGGTTTCAAATTAGATGACTTACATTTGTTTACATATTAATGTATCTAGACATATTACAAAATTAGATATATTCATATGTAAATAAATGGACATCATCTAATTTGGAACGGAGAGAGTAGGTGGAAGCAAAACAATACCTGACTTGTACTACTCGGGCACGGTACCACTCAGATGCAAAACACACGCAGCCCGATGCAAAACAGTAATTTTAAATCTCTAAACCTTCTCCCTAAATCATTTTTAGGCACTCTGTTGGAGATGTTCTTATAGGGTACATATTGGTATGCTGAGATTATTTTTCTTTTATTTTGGGGTTGAGATTATTTTGCCTGAATTCACATTACTTGAAATTGAGAGGGAATATTTCTGCGGTCAAATTCAAGTTACAGTTATTCCGCAAAAAAAAATCGAGTTACAGTTGAAATCCTGAATACCCAGCTTACGTGGCGTCCATCGGGCGGTTATGATGCAATTTTTTGTCCACGCGTGTACTTTTCGCTTACCAAAAAGTTGGGAATACGGGTAAATACAAAGCTGACTTTTTTTTTTCAGAACAAAGGCTATAAGCCCAGCTTTGAATTAACAAAGCTCACAGTTTTACAACGGCAATTACATGATGCTGAAAGAACAACTTTCCTGGAAACGAAATACAAGCAAACAAAGGTTACAAGAGGAAGCACAGCTTGAACTTCGAGACCACCATCCGCCGACAAAGGCAGCAAACCGGAGAGGGACGCCGTGAAGCCAAACACGCCACCGGGGAGATCGTCTTCATCATCCCTTGCTTGTCGTCGCCGTCATGCCATTCGCTTCCACCTTCAGAGAAGACCCCTGTCTTCTCGCCCTGGCTCGTAGGGCACGGCGTCAGAGACGTCGCCGACGACGTGGCCGCCCCGCTGGCCAGGGATTTCTCCCGGCAGAGCCCCCAACCCCGCCAACCCCGAGATGGGTTGGGATCTATGGTGGACGTGGCCGCCGTCTTCAGATCTGGAGCAGGGGTCAACGGGGAGACTCCCACCGCGGGCCTCTTCCACCGCCCGCGCGACCAAGGAGGGCGACCAGCAGCACCAGCGACGCCCCCCGCCGCCAGGGCCGACGCCGCAACACCAACCGCGACCGCCGTCGCCGACACCAGATCCCTCCGCGCGCGGGGCGGAGCAGCGAGATCCTCGCCGCCACCTTCATCGGCGGCCGCGCGGGCTTTCCCGTCAGCCTCCTCGGGTGGCGACGAGGGAGAGGAGGAGACGAGGGAGGTGGCGGCGCGCCGGAACCCTAGTCGCCCTCGGGAGGACGACGCGAGGGCCGGGAGCGTTTTTCTTCGATTCCCAACTCCGAGTCCAAAGCTGACTTCCCCTCTCTAAAAAAAAAACTCGGAGCAGCCATTAAAATTCATCAACGTTCATCCCATATCGTCTTCTTCGCAAAGCTTCTCGCCGGTTGGAGACTCGACCTGTTCGTCGCCTTCAAGCTCCTCATCCCTGTGGTTTTCTTCCTGGGCGCCATCGTTCATGGCAGCGATGCCTTGGACGGAGAAGCAACAGGGCAATCAAGCACAACTCGTACGCCGGGCTGCGCGGAGCTGCTCCAATGGGGATTGTGCTGAGGAGCAGCAGCTCGAGATATCACACCGCATGACGGCATGAGCCTTAGGTATGACGGCAACGGCGCACGGAGATCGGCGAGCGCCGCCGCGTGGAGCTTTGCGGAGAGATCGGAGAAAGCTCGACGAGTCGCAGTACGGCGGTTAGAAGCAAGAGTGTATTACGGGATTTATTACGTCATAATTCCTCCTCCACCAGCGAATCGATGGAATCTGAAAAATAATTTCCAAATGCATGCCGAACACCGTTTCCGTGGCGATCACTACTCCCCTTACCGTGGCCTATTCGGTATCGTAGCGACCCCGTTTCCGGCCGTTTCCTCCGATCGTTCTCTACTATATAGTGTAGGTCTGCAGCGCTGCGCTCACCCAAACACACAGCAAGCCACCAACGACGCACTTACGATGCAGATTTTCGTCCAGACCATCACCGGGGAGACCCTCACGCTCCAGGTCGAGAGCACCGACACCGTCGAAAGCGTCAGGGCCCAGATCCAGAACAAGCAACAAGGCACCTCCGACGTCATCGACGATCAGCTGCCGTGTCTCGTGTACGCCGGCAAGCCGCTAGACGAGAAGGACGGCCAAACGCTGGCCGACTACGGCATCTCCAACGAGTCGACGCTGCACCTCACGCTCGGCCTACGCGGCGGCAGGCGCTTCTATTGCCACACATGGATGGAGCCCAGCCTCGTAGAGCTTGCGCTCCGCTCCATCAAGGACAAGATGATCTGCCGCAAGTACGTACTGCATACATATAGACACTAACACACACGACTATCTATCTATAGTATATATATACATGCTACATTTTTTTCCATATATTTCGGTCTGCCATATCATACCTACGCCATTGATTTATATATAGGTGCTATGCGCGCCTTCCTCCGAGATCTACCACCTGCCGAAAGAAGAAGTGCGGCCACAGCACCGACGTATGCTATTTTCTCTCTTCACATATTAGTACGAGTCTTTATTTGTTGCGTTGTACCTATTTGTTCTGTGATGTGATGAAAATTATTTTTTCTTCAGCTGAGGAAGAAGAAATGTTTTACCGATATTGTTGATACCAGGAGCAGCAGTGACATCCATGCTACCACAGAGCTACCGTCAAGGACCGGAGGATAGACATGATCATTCATATGTTTCGTCTACACCAATGATCCACATCGCTTGCCTGACATACATACAAAGTCTCGTAGTGCCGATGTACAATTGCACTTTTTTAATATCTAGCATTCCGACGAGACACTGTAAAAATGTACTGTTGCAGTTTGTTCTACTCAACATGACTTTATAAATTATGATGCGTTCCTTATTTGTGACGTAAGTTCTTTCCAACATCATTCTATAGGCGTGGCTTTGACTTTTGAGCGAGTTGTTGGTTGTTTTAGGTGTGGCCGGTAGAGTATGGTTAGTCAGGAAGGTGTAAGTCATCATCTTCTTGTATTCGGAGAGGGTCAGACTCGCTACCCCTATGGGTTCCGTCTTCTCTAGAAATTCTCGCTGCACCAATGATCCCGGATATGATAATTGTATTGATTCTTAATTGTTATGTGTTTCTTTGTCTTGTGGCACTACATAGCTAGTTTAGCTAGACAATTTTATTGATTTTGTTATGTGTTTCTTTGTCTCGTGGCACTACGAAACTAGTTTAGCTAGGTAGTGTGTCTGTGTAGTCATGGTGTTTCTCCGGGTTTTCCTTACTAACGAGTCATTTCGAATGTTATATGCCCCAATTTTTCTTATAATTAAGCTAGAGTAATTGTTTCTCTTCTAGTGGGTGTGCCAAAACCCCTGCCGAGGGAGAAAAGGATGGCCGTACTAGATTGTATCAACTACACAAGTAAACATCAATCTCGATGTTTTCTTTTTTTCAAAGACGTAGCAAACGCTAGCATTTTGTTGATTTAGCAGAGGGAAAATTGCATGTGTTGCCCGAGGTAAAAACCCTCAAACTGAAAAGAGAGAGAGAGAAAACTAATAGTCCGAGAGAAGTATTGCAACTAGTTCATGGAGGTTCAAACATGAGTTTGCACAAAACCTTTGCGCCTGCTAGACTCCACTCTTCAGCTTCCTCTTTCATGTTGGCCGCGAGCACGGTGTGGTTTAATCCCGATACTTTGAGTATCTCCACAAACTATATTATGTGTAGAAATGTTGGTACCAACAACCAAATTTTCAGTAGCACCTAAGGTCCCAATCTGATTAGCGCATCACAGAATCTTCCAATGGATGTACTACTTGATGATCAAATTTGGAACAGATTAAAATACCAATGTCTTTCATGCTTGTACAGCCTCAATAAGTTACACATCACTTTCGTAGCTGAAATGTGGATGTAGAAGTATTAAACCAATTAGTAACAGATTAATTAATCAGCATGGCTTGTATGAACTGGAATGCAATTTTACCTATTAGGGAATATTTAGTTATTGAAAAAGGAAGTATGTATTAAATGATTTGTAAATTGGAATTTTAAGAAGGATATTTTGCAGCATGATAGTCTTGTTATTCTCAGAGAGCATCAATGTATGTCCACTTGATTTGCATCTATGAATACAAACACGTATGACTTAACAAGAACAGTGATTCGACATGTAATATAACTAATATCGGATTGCTCTAGTTGTATTTGAGACTACCATAATAACATATGTCATAGGCTGGCGACGCCGATAGAGCTAGTTAAGCCGATGGCAACTAGCTTCCATGTTGTTGTGCCACGACCAAGTGCTACCTTCTGGTCGAGTTCGCCGCGGTAGCTTCCTTCTCGCGCCCTGCTTGCCTCCTTCGATGCCTCCTCCACGGTTGATATGCGCTTATACCTAAATGGGGTACTCATCCTTCACGGCCATGTCTGGCATTGATTTGTGTCATAAATTTTGAGGGAATCTTCGATGTTTGACGTTATATTTGTTGAGGAAAATCAGAAAATATTTGGCCATGTTGATTCCTTTACTTATGATAGCTTTCCAGATTTAGCAAAACCATGATTCGACGGAGGTAATATAAACACGCTTCCCTCAAGAAAAAAATATGTGTGGACATCGGATGGTGTGTGTGTGAATTGGATGTTGCCTGAAAACATTGAGGTAACATCGGATGGACTGGATGCGTTTGATGATGAGCGTTGAGTGCGACATACCACCCTTACCAACTCTTATTTAGTGGTAAAGATAAATTTGGGAGGACAACTTCTAATACATCATACAGTTTATATATAGAGGTTGTCAGTCACATGCAACCACTGCTATAATCTTTATACATTTTGAGTTTCAATCTGGAACCTGGAAATTTGCAGCATATATAACAGAAAGGTTTCAGTACATAGGAGCGAAAGTATTTAGTTATAGCGATACATACCCATACATTGATAACTAATGAACTATCACCTCTACCCGTGAAACATAGTCAAGGTTCGATTAACTTGCGCATACTTTGTTGGCTTGAGTTCAAATAAGTGTCTCACTATATAATGGATATTATTTATCGGACCTATAGCTCCTGTGCGACGTCTTTCCACGTAATGGTGAAAAATGCGACATCGTTGCCTAAAATAACTCACATGCGACGCCATCTCGTGGCTGTAATAGCTCTCGTGCGACAGTCGGGGCTTAACCGCAAGGGACAGGTTAGGGTTGGAATTATGTGAGCCTGGTGGGACCCCAACTAATCCACGTCAGCAAAGGACCCACAGGAGCACCTCCGACCGCGGGACCCACCATGTGAATGCCCGCCATGGAATTGGCTATGTAATCGATGGGTGTTTTAGTTAAATTTTAGTTAAAATTCAGTTCATTGTATGCCCGCTTCAGTTGAGTTCAATTGCCGTTGAGAAAAACTCGTCGGCGTTGCCGAAAAGCTCGTCGGCGTTGGCCGCGCTGCGTCGCCGGAGAAGAAGAAGAAAGGGAAACGGGCAGAGGATGCAGGGGACGAAGATGCGGGATGCAACGGTCGCGAAGAAGAAAGTGGTGTGTCCCACGCTGACATGGATAAGTTGTGGGTCCCACTATGCTACCATAATCCTAACAGTTTACGGTTAAGGTCCATGTCGGGCGAGGGCTATTTGAGCTCATAGAAGTGTCGCACGGTAGAAATTTTAGCCAACGACGTCGCCAGCCATCCAATTGCTCGCGTAGGAGCTATTTGCCCATTATTTATCCACTACAAAGCAGAGAAGACAAATGGGTCCTTATTGATTCCACCTTCAGAACATAGGTACAGATGGTTCGCGAACGGATGGGCGCAGGCAAGCCTCCTCCACCAGCGAATCGATGGAATCTGAAAAAGAATTTCCAAATGCATGCCGAACACCGTTTCCGAGGCGATAACGTACTCCCCTTAGAGCAAGTACAATAATGACTACTCAGCAGGCTATAGTACTTGCCACGTCATAAAAATCCTACGTGGAAGAAAGAGAAGGGAGGAGAGAGAGCGCAGCCGGCGCTTCAGCAAGCGCCCGCCGATAGCTCATGGTACGAGGCCCATCAGCTGGCATGCAGCCAACGTGCTGACGGTAAGCTGGCTTTTAGCCTTTCCTCCCAATCGCATGCGTCCCTGCCTGCAAGAGCAGTGATTACTTTTCTAATAAAAACAACTTAGCAGCCGGCCTAATAGCCACCTTATTATATCGGTCTCGACTTTATGATAGCTATTGCTGATGTGGCATGGCTATGGAGCCCACAGCCGGCTCTCTTATTGTTCTTGCTCTTACCGTTGCCTATTCGGTATCGTAGCGACCGCGTTTCCGGCCGTTTCCTCCAATCGTTCGCTATATATGTGTACGTCCGCAGCGCTGCGCTCACCCAAACACACGGCAACACCGCACGCCACCAACGACGACGATGCAGATCTTCGTCCAGACCATCACCGGGGAGACTCTGACGCTCCAGGTCGAGAGCACCGACACCGTCGACAGCGTCAGGGCCCAGATCGAGGACAATCAACAGATCACCTCCGACGCCGACGATCAGCTCCCGTCTCTCGTCTACGCCGGGAAGCAGCTCGACGGGGACGACGGCCGAACCCTGGCCGACTACGGTATCTCCAACGAGTCGACGCTGCACCTCGCGCTCGGCCTCCGCGGCGGCATGCACAGGCACCACTATTTGCCACATTGGGATTGCGCCTAGCCTCATAGCGCTTGCGCTCAGCTCCATCAAGGACAAGATGATCTGCCGCAAGTACGTACTGCATATACGACTATCTTTTTTTTTTTTTTTTTTTGCGGAAGGGTTACATTGCATTAAACCAAGATTCTTACAGAAAAGTCCAGACGCATAAAGAAATTACAGAAAGGTCCTTGCTGGACTCTGGCTTCGTCTCCACGGAGCATAACGCTGCGCCGGCGAATCCAGCCGCCACTCCTCCAGAAGCTTGGACACGGAGGCACCCCTCGGCGAGCAGGAAGTCGACGCTCCTCGGCTTGACGCCTCCGCCCTGCACCACGGGCGGCGAGGCCATCTTGGTTCACTGCAACTAACTCCACCTTCAAGATCAGCACATCGGCACCGCCGTCTGGCCGGCACCGGCTGGGGAACGACGAACTCGACGGATCCGTAGATCGAAGAGCTCGGCGACGTCGATCCGCACACGACAGAACTCCGAAGAGCGCTGTCGCCGGAGGAAGAACAGATCGACACCAAACACCACACCGCCGCCACCTCCACCTCCATGGCGCCGCCGGCTGCCTCCCAAACTACCCCTACGCTATGTACAAGCCCGGATCCGTGGATTCCCCAGCCTCCCGCCGCCGGAGCGGCCGTCGGAGGCGGAGGGATCCACGGATCCCCGGCGAGCAAGGTGAGGAAGACGGGAACTTTCACAAATCGCCCTCTGAAGCACTGTAGACGGAGGAGAGGGGAGCGGTCCAAGTCGCTCTTGTTTGCATATACGACTATCTATCAATTAGTATATATACATATATTTTTTTATCCATATATTTCGGTCTGGCATATCATACCTACGCCATTCATTTATATCTAGGTGCTATGCGCGCCTTCCTCCGAGATCTACCAAATGCCGCAAGAAGAAGTGCGGCCACAACACCGACGTAAGTAATTTATCTCTCTTCAAATATTAGTACGATCGAGTCTTTATTTGTTGCCAGTAACGTTGTACCTATTTGTTCTGTGATCTGATGAAACTTGTTTTTTCTTCAGCTGAGGGAGAAGAAAATGTATACCAAATATTATTGATACCAGGAGCAGCAATGACATCCATGCTACCACGGAGCTAACGTTAAGGACCGGTGGATAGATTTGATCATCCATATGATTCGTCTACACCAATGATCCACATCTCTTGTCTGACATACATACAAAGTCTCATAATGCCGATGTACAATTGCACCTTTTTTAATATCTAGCATTCCGATGAGACACTGTAAGAATGTACTGTGTTGCAGTTTGTTCTACTCAACATGACTATAAATTATGACGCATTCCTTATTTGTCACGTAAGTTATTTCCAGCATCATTTTACAGGCGTGGCTTTGACATTTGAGTGAGTTGTTGGCTATTTTAGGTGTGGCCGGCAGAGTTTCGTTGGTTAGGAAGGTGTGAGTCATCATCTTCGTGTAGTCGGAGAGGGTCAGACTCGCTACCCCTATGGGTTTCGGCTTCTCTAGAGACTCTCGCTGCACCAATGATCTCAGACATGATAATTGTATTGATTCTTAATTGTTATGTGTTTCTTTCTCTTGTGGCACTATAGCGGCTCTTCTTTCTTTCTCCCGAGCTCCGCCCCCTTCCTCCCCGTTGAGAGTCGCCTCCGTCGCCCCGGGCCTTCCCGCCGTCCTCCCCGGCAGATTAGCTGGTTGGAGATGGACTAGGAACGGCGCCGGACTAGGATCTGTACAAAGTAGTGATAGATCTTTGCGTTTAGCCTCTGTGCTGGTGTTAGCCTATATGGCTTCTTTCTTCTTTCTTCTTGCCCGCGTTCCGGCGACTCGCAGCGGCGCCGGAAGCGGCTCCTTCCTCTCCTGCAGGGCGGATCTGTGGCGGATCTCTTGCAGATCGGAGGAAGAGCAAGGTGAGTTCAATAAATCCGCACGCCGTATTGCCCATCTCGCAGTGGAGTGGATTCGTCTTCCTCTGGCCGGTCGTGGAGGCGAGGAGAGGAAGAAGATCTACTGCTCGGTGAAGTGGTTCGTGCTGCTTCCTGGAGTTCCTCACGCGGTGGACGAGTTCGCCGCCGCGTATCTATGGCCAAGATGGTGGCTGAAGATCAACCTCCATGGCGGAGGCCTTTTCAATCAGGTGTCAGTGCTCGGCGACGTGAAGCCGTCAAGTGGTTCGTCCCCGGCAGCTTCTCGTTTGCTGGCGCCTGTGGTTGCTCGTCGGAAGGGAGAGTCCGAGCTTCAGAGCTTCGATGATCTCGGCGTCGGCGCCTGGAGATCGCTGGCGAGCGGTGGCAGAGGTTCCCAAGGACCTAATTGCGTTCCTTTTTCTTGTTCTTGGGTGCTTTTTGTAAAATCGAAGGCCTTTTCTTTGAATTTTAGGTCTCTTAGGGCTAGTATTGTAAAGGTCCTTTTTGTAAATTGTTCCTGCCACATGGCGATATAAAATTGCAGCACTGGGGTCTTTGACCCCACCCCCTTGTACAAAAAAAAAAAAAAAAAAAAAAAACAGACCTAGTTTAGCTAGACAATTTTATTGATTTTGTTATGTGTTTCTTTGTCTCGTGGCACTACGAAACTAGTTTAGCTAGGTAGTGAGTTTGTGTAGTCGTGGTGTTTCATCGGGTTTTCCTTTCTAGCGAGTCACAAAAACTAGCAACTCACACCAGAGGCTAGCACTAGTTACACAGACTAGAGACAGCAAGCTCAAAATGGTGGACACTTTCTGCAAAATTATTGTGTCCTGCACCGCCCCTAATCAGAACATTACCTGATGGGGAGTAAAAGGGCTGGAAATAAAGAAAACGGCGGTTCCAAAAAAGGAAATGGCCTACCATACAAAAATGATGACAGAGCTGCTAAGTCGCCAAGATCGGTAACGGTCTTTGCATCGATTATTTCTGCTACCTTTCTATACGCAATTAGATCATCTACTGTACAGTTTTGGAAAGGGGAGACCGATCTAGCCTTCCCGTTCATGTATTGGGGCTCAGATTGCCAATGCCCCATCAATGGGTTCGCTTTCATCGTCGGAGATCAGAGGCTTCGTTTTCGACATGACTCTCGAGAACCCATAGCCCAAGGAGTTCCCAGATGCACTAGTAAGCTGTGAGGGAAAGAAACAAACAGTTAATTAAAACAAGTAAATCAACTCAGCAAAGTTGGTGAGCATCAGTTGCATTCATCAAGTATATTATTCCATCTGGATTGACAGACTTTCAAAGAAAAAAGTAGACAAGTCTTTGTCTTATTGGCAGTGATCGGCATGGACAAACAAGCCCTCTGCTCGATAAACATGAAATATGGAACTGACATTTGTCCACTAGACACGTACATGGAAATACCTACATTTTAATCATGCAAAATGGCAATATAGTACTACCATGAAAGACTGTCAGTGTAAGCTGTTTTCACTCACCATCAGGGACAGGGACTAGTTTTCTCCCCGCTCTCGCCTGCCGCTAGTGTGTTGTGTGCCTACGGGCTATGTGTGTCCCTCACTCCTTGTTTTGAGCTGAGGTGTTGATGTAGCCTGCGTGCTACCTGGATCTTTATTGTGTCCGTTGGACTCTATTGTGTTTGTGTTGTATGACCTAGCCGGATGGCTTTATTAATTTAAAGCCGGGCTCAGCTCGAGCCTTCCGTCTAAGCTGTTTTCACTTATTCAGTTCGAAGCAATTGCATTTTGAAATATTTTATATCTTCTATGCCATCCATAATAATAATTTGATTGCTAACGCATTACGAATAAGATCACTAAATGATGACGCAACCACAGACCTCTGTGAGCTCCGACAAATGACGATTCCTGAACTCGTTGATAGTCGCTGCAATCTCGGACATTGGAAGTTTTGCCTGCATTACAGTACATGAATACAGTACATGAAGGAAATGGTGCTTATGCATAATATTCGGTACTTCCCACAATGAGCACGACAGAACATAATAACAGTGGAACTTACTTGAGCAAGAACAGCAGCAGCCAATTGAAGACTTGGTTCTAAGGTCTCAGGGACAACCTAAAATTCCAGATGAAGTTTCATCACATGACATAATAATGTACAATTGTTGGTAAGAGAATATATGATAACAATCAGTGAGTACAAAGATACGAAGAATATATCGTGCTAAAAGATGGGACAAGATGTCCTCATGGGAGGTCAAATCACATGCTTAATTATAGCATATTTATTTATGAAGCAGAGTTGAGAATGAGTACCTACCACCTTACAGAGTTCAACATGAATCCATCAGTAGCCAAAGAACCCTTTTCTAATGGTCCGCACAAATATGACTATAAGCATCTGTGTGTACAGCGTTCTGTAACTGGCTGGCTAATAGGTTCTTGATTTCATTAACCAAATGAGTTCATATAGCTGTGAAGAATTCTACTTCATGGACATGGTTTCACCAATATTCAAAAATTTGATGGCTCGTATTAGTCCGACTGGCCCATACGCGATTATACGTGATAGGTACAGGCCGACATTAATTGTTTTTAGATTTGATTTTAGAACCGCTGTTTTTCACAAGGCAGGTTGCTGGTTTGCAATTTGTTCTGGTTAACTAACAAGTCTAGCACATTGCATACTTCTACAAAACACATAGCCTCATCTCATACAAGAGAATCTCATCACCTAATAATGTTTGTGGAATTACTTACCGCTGATGCACCTGCTTTCTCCAAATTAATGCCATGATCAACATCATGTGCTCGGACAAATGTCTTCACATTTGGAAAGTATTTGCTCAGAGCCCAAACAGCTCGATAATTTGCACCAGGAGTATCTAAAGTGATGGCACAAGCACAGGCCCTGTCAGCTCCAACTTTGTGTAGTACCTGGCAAAAATAATAGATCATTACTTCTGGTTTTTTTTACAATTATACGACTGGGTTTAGTTTGAACTCTTCCTACCTCTCTGCTTCCTGCATCACCGAAATACACTGGTAGGTCAAGTGCACGTCCAACTGCCACCCGATCACTAAAAAGTACCCAAGAATTAAATAGTGGAAACAGCACTAGATTCGTCAGCAAAGCTGATAAATTGACTATTAAACAAGAACGATGTGGCAGACCAAGGTTGGAAATGACATCCGAATCACACTACTGTCGGTCTATCACATTGTAGCCAACAGTCAATAGAAATAGGGACTAAGACCCATCGTTCCACAGTCAATACTATTTCCCAAGTCAACTTAACGGATCGGATTCTTCAAAATAGTTTGCACATATACCAGAATTCATTTCTAGTTCCATGTTAATTGTCCAGAAAGCATGGTAGCAACCATTAGTATACAGCATATAAATCTAAAATCCTAACAACTAAAAAGTAATTCGCAGAGTTCATCTACATACATATTCAGGGATTCATTATACGTATCATAGTCATACTCATGGATCAATACTTAATTAGTAGTAATGCAAATATGTTTCACTACCATAGAGTTTTGTTAATAAGATTATTAGCATATCCAGTGCCATACCTTCGAACATCAAGCGCAACAAATGGAATCAATCGCTCTGACAGGAGTTGGGCGATGATCTAGTACAAGGGAAAGACATGTTAATAGGATATTGAGCATATTGTTTATAGCAGCGCACGAGGATCGCAAGCCAACCTGCCCAACACGTCCAAATCCCAATATAATAATATGGCCCTGCAAGTCATCCGTCTACAACAACAAACAAAATCAAAGCTACGTGAGAATCAGCATCTAGGAAATTAAAAAACTACCATAATGTGACTTTTACACAGAAGATGTAGAAAAGTAACTATATTCTAACTTGAAGCAACCACTATTGCGTGTTTTTGAGATACCGCAAACTTAGCAAATATCTCATACGCAACTGCTATTGTATCAGCCGGCACCAAAGTTCCCGACGATGGCTAAAACGAGCTGGTTGCATACAGCAACCCATGTCTGAGGAGTCATATGCCTATTTAAGCAATGTTTGTCATAACTTATGTTTCTACACGTAATATCTATTACATTCTTGCACAAACAGGTATTAACTGCCTGTTCCTGGATGAGTAACTTGTGTTTCTACACGTAATATCTATTACATTCTTGCACAAACGGATATTAACTGCCTGTTCCTGGATGAGTCATGGACACTAATTTAGAGCAAAATATTGACACTGTGCGGCCAACCAATCAACGTCCGTAACCGGATGGAAGCAGCTAGAGTGCGACCAATACACGTAATATCTATTACATTCTTGTGTTTAATTTTTGCAGGTTTAGAAGTGGTTCTTAAAATTATTGCAGGCTAGTGGCACTATCCAATAATGAAAGAACTTGATTACTGCAGCAATAGTGACTGAGAAATTACATGCAAACAAATGCATTCCGTAAATGAATTTCCAAACTATAGACGACATTACTGCTACTCCCTCTGATCTGAAATATATGTCGCCAGTTATAGGGTGAGTTGTACGTGTTCAGTTGTTTGCATACGACACTCTTTCCGGATGGGAGGGAGTAGTAGTTTTAGGACTGACCCACTGGAAGTTACAGTACCATAGATATAGTAAAAAGGCTGTTGTGCTGATATAAGTCATAGTCATTTGATTTATTAAGGCTGCATAGTTACTTAAAACTCAAATACATGCTCTAGCTTCATATAAACACAAGGAATGCAAAAGGTCATGCACGTGAATGCCGTTGGTTGAGCATAAGGGATGGTAGGAATTCTCAAAGCCTAATATTTTCTCGAACATGGCAGTGTAATAGTTTAAATGTTAGGCTTTGAGAATGAAAAGGAAAATCATATTTCTGACACACCCATGATTACAGATAAACTTAACCAAAACAATAGGTGACAACTGAGTTGTAAAAGAAGAAAGAAAGAAAATACCTCACTTTCCACTGGCAATAAACTCCTCACATCATGCTGCTCGAATTTAGATGCCAGAAACTGCCCTCCAGCAGCTAAATATGGTGTCATAGCCATTGAAATACCAACCACTAAAAATAATAATGACGATAGTTGAGGCGATAGAAGACCCTGCAAAATATTCTCCATGAGTTTTTCTCAATGCTGCATAACAACGATGACTTATGAAAATTACTGATATTCCTGTGACAAATTCAGGTGTCAGAAAAAAATCTTATGGCTTACAAGACTAAACATTAGGAAAGACAGAAAACAGCAGATGCATTCCATAGAAAATAGCAAAGGTAAAACCTGGTTGACGGCTTCTCCAAAGGCAACAAAAGCAAACTCCCCACCAGGTGCAAGCAAAAGACCTGTCCGCACGGCGGCTATGGTCGAAATTCCAAACAATCTACCAGTAAGTGTTACTAACAATGTCTTCCCAATAATTAAGATACTCAATATCAGAGAGATTGCTGGGAAATTTGACATAAACAACTTCGGGTCAATAGACATTCCAACCTGGAAAGAAAAACCCAGGTAAGCATCAAAGGGTATCAAATATGGTAAGAACTTAGGAAACGAATTAATCAGTCATTCAGCAAGTAATTCGACCATTGATGCTGAAGAGACAAAATTCAGAAATTTTAATGACAGGATATTCTAAACAAGACAAAAAGAGACATTCTTGTTAAGACAAGAAGAGACATTCTAAATAAGAGAAAAAGAAGTGATATACTGATATGACACTAATTAGTAACGCTTATGATTCACATGGCAAGTTGTCAAAATAAACGATGATACGTTATGGGCAAGATCTTGAGATATTCCTGACGTTGCCTGCTAGGAGGGAATTACGACGCTACTGCGAATATTTAAATGTGATAGCACAAATGATTATTTGAATGATCACCTTTATTCCACAAATTTTGATTTGAGAAACTCAAGTGACAACAAACAATATGCAGTAAGATTAGTGTGGAGTCGAAATAGTTAATTATATATTGAACAAGTCAAACGCAATGAACAAGGATGTTCTCCATACATACGTCAATGAATTCACGACCAATAAACTAACAAGCGATAATTAACCTAACTTGATGTCTGCAAAAATTGCATTATATATCTGCTCCACTATCAATGACATACACAACAAAATCCTAGTGGTATTTAACCATTACAAAAATAATATCTAGTGAGATTGTTTTCAGGGCCCTCACCGTCATAAAGAATAAGCCTAACAGAAGACCGCGGTAAGGAGCAATATCCGACTCGACCTGTAAGGAGAACTCTGTTTCCGCTAGCAACAAACCAGCCAAAAATGCTCCCAGTGCCATGGATAAACCAGCCTGTGAGAGAACAGTCAAACAGTATGAAAACGGGATTTCAGGAATGCAGAGTGAGAATATAATGAAAAAAATGTATACCCGAGCGGTAAGGAGACTTGTCCCAAATATAACAAGGAGAGTATTTGCCGAAAATATCTCAGCATTTTGATTTTCAGCAATTTGTCTGTAAATTGGCCGAAGGAACTGTTCAACAGAAAGAAACAGAGTCGAGCGTTAAAAAATTCTAGACAAGACATACATGCACGTGGTGCATGTGTGCATGTTTAGCTGGGAGTCAACAAAGAGTTTATGCAAAATTCTAGTAAGATAAGCACACCAAATAAAATAAATCAACAGACAACTCACCAGACGACCCCCGGCAATGATGGCAGTTATAGCAGCAACTGCCTTTACAGCAGCCATACCCATGGCTTCCGCTATTGCTTGGAAACCAACCTATAAGAAGCACAATGTATCAAGGGCCATAAGGACATAAGGTATAAACATAAAGACTGAAAAGCATGGGTCAGGACATTAGTGCAATGAAACATCATCATGTTCAAATAATTCTTGTCGCGATGGTTGAACATGTGTTTTAAAGTGCTCATGTAGAAGTGATGACCAAATGAGAAAATCTAAGAGTTTTGGATGATCCTATCATGGGATAAATGAATATCTCCATCAGCAGTTAATGTGATGTTTATAAATTAGAGCATCTGCGTAAGAGGTCATGACAGAAAAGGTTACCCCTCCTTTTGAAGAATTAGGTGACAGGAGTGGTATCAAAATCAACAGAACCACCACGGCCAAATCCTGGAGACAGCACATGAAACATCTATCAGAAGACAGTCTTATGTTAACAGTACCAAAAGG
Organism: Poa pratensis; assembly: GCA_947311845.1. Lineage (NCBI taxonomy): Eukaryota > Viridiplantae > Streptophyta > Magnoliopsida > Poales > Poaceae > Poa > Poa pratensis. The sequence goes on along the minus strand of CAMZMU010000050.1, from coordinate 2,412,858 downwards.
CCGCCTCATATATATCACTAAAATGAGGTAGACTATGACTATACTCATGGCAATACCAAAACGCCTATGAACATTAACAAGAAGATGAGCAAGAGACCTCTGAAATCTGACCTTCCGTAGTCAGAAGAACTAGTTATATGTTAGATCATACTGATGTTATACCTGGAAAAGTAACACAGAAAATGTTGCGCGTCCATGGCGTGACGTGCTCTCCCCACGTTCTTGCAGTACCTAAGCAAAGTAAAAAAAGCAAGTGCTCAATAGCAAACCGAGAAAAGATTCTCATAAAATTTTGACGAATGCAAATAAATATGAAAAAGAAACAAAGCATTCCACATTACTCAAGTCTCCATGCTTCAATAAACCTAGACTAGGCCTAAATCATAAAGATTGAAGAATGACAAGAAACAAAGTTTTCGGGTGAAACTGATTTCTCATGAACAACTTTATGTTTATTGTATATAACGTTGATGACTTGCGATAAACGCCGCTGTAACAAAATTCGATTTACAGGATGGTTGTCAGATATAGTTCTTACTTGCAAGACGACAGCTGTCGATGATAGAGCCAAACCACTCCCAATAACAATTGCCGCTGGTCCTGGTAGTGCCGCAAAACGGTGAGCAATCATACCAATAACTGCGGCAGTAACCAACACCTGTCAATTGTTTGTAACTTGTCAGGGCGTAATCCTCATAAGACTACTGTTTGATGGCCGCATAGCACTGGAACTACCTGAGCAGAGCCTAATCCGAAGACATACTTCTTCATCGAGCTTAACCTTTCAACAGATAGCTGCAGAAACAAATTATTAAACTGATATCTCCTGACAGAGGAAAGAATCTTATTAACCATTCAGCTTGTACCTCAAGGCCAATGTTGAATAACAAGAACACTACTCCAAATTCAGCAATTGCCTTTGTTCCATGGACATGACGGATGATAGAAAGACCATAGGGACCAATGAGGACACCAGCAGCGAGATATCCAAGAACAGGACTACCTAGGAAATCAAGGTGCGCTTAATAACTGAGCATAAAAATGTAAGGATTTTTATCTTCTTAGGAGGTCTCCACATTTTATTTAAAGATTTAGTCGTGGATGTTTCTAGTACACAAGTTCATGGAATTTAGACAGCAAGTTTCTATTATTCTAGTATTGGGAAGTCACAATAAATGGTTACAACTGAAACTAAAATGAGCTAGAAGCAATCAAGCAAAGCACGACTTGTTTAATATGATTTCAATCTCAACACAAGAATGAACTAAATGAAATAGAAGATATGGGAATGTTGGACAGCATGCTACCATGGATACACATATTAGATAACAGATATACATATCTCACCTCCAGGTATTTTCTGGAATAATGGTACAAATACAACACTAGCGAGCAGCAAATAGAGTACGTCAAAAAGCGAAGCTTCTTCCTCATTTACCTGAATAGGGCAATAAATAGCTTAAGGAGGTTACTTGGAAGCTAAACTTCATATTAATTTACATGAGCAGTAATAGTGCAGTCAGACAAAAAAATTACAAAACTTGCTAATGTACAGGTTAGGATTAAGCACGGAAAATACCTCTTGATGAGGTAAGAGCTCGATAAGCTTCTTTATTCTCTGCGGTAACTGTCGTATCTCACGGACCATGGGTTTCGCAGTGAAGGTAACCTCTTCAACACTTGTGGTTATGCCTGGCTGCTGAAATGATTGAGTACTCTTCTCAACTCTATTGATGAAGAATGCCCTATGGTAGACAAACAGCGCAAACGTCATTTGAGAAAGAGCTGGTTAGGCAATATGCATGAAACTCAACTATTGCCAGAACAAGCACCCACATATATACTAATTCAAATGAAGCAATATGTGATTATACAAGTAAACAGATGGGGATATGTGAAACCAAACCTTTGTTGCAAAATAGAAACAATGAAAATGCAAATATCATGCAACTCACCCTGCACCAAGAAGCAGTATCCCAGTAATAAGAACTGGTGCTTGCTTTCTGGCGGTTTCCATCAGCCCTTGGAAAACAGATGTAGGCGTAAACTCTCCATCCGATTTGGAGGAGAAGAATGACGCCGGGAAGAACCGAGATGATCGCTTCAACGATGATTTGGACTCCTTCCGTTCCGTGTCCGGCTTCTTCCCTTGCTTTGGCTTGTCTGGCTCAGGCTCAGCTTCTTTCTGAGGCTCAACAAGCAGCTTGTCACCACCGCGTTCTTCATTAGACATTTCATAGGACGATTCAAGCTGCTCAATGCCTTCAGCGGCCATGTCGCTAATCTGCATCAGACGCTCGACATTCGACACCTCGTCCCTCTCAGAAGGGTCAACCATACCATCACCACTATAGTCATACACATCAGAAACATCATATTCTTCCTCACTGAACTGCCCCTCAGCAGGCGGCACCAGCTCCACCACAGAATCGACCAAGGAGATGGCCTTCTCCGCCTTCTGCAGCGCAAGCTCCGCGTCATTGGCGCGCTTGGCCGCCTCCATCTCGAGAGCCACGGCCTGTTCAGCCAGCACCATTATATTGGAGACATCCTCCTCGGCCTTGGAGGCATCCAACAGAGTCCTCTCGGCGAGCTCGGTGAGCCTGTCCACCTCCTTCTGCAGCTCGGCCTTCTTCCCCTGGACCCGCCTGAGCTCCTCCTCGCACTTGCCCAGGCTGGCCTGGCACCCTCTGATCTCCTCCTGGGCCGACGCGAGCGCCTCCTCCTCGACGTCGTCAAGGCTGACCTCCAGCTGCCCACGGAGCCCCGCTTGGCGTCCAGCGCCTCGGCGGCGAGCTGCAGGCGCGCCTCGGCCATGGAGAGCGCCATGGTGGCCTTGCGCACGGCCTCCTTGGCGTCGTCCTCCCGGCCGATGATCTCCTGCACGGTGGCCACCGCGGCGGAGACCTCGCCCTGCGCGCCGTCCGCGCGGTCCTTGAGAGCGATGGCCGACTCCGAGACGCGCTGCGCCTTGCCCTCGAACATGGTGCTGTTGAGCCGCGCCACCTCCAGCTCCTTCCTCGCCCGCTGCAGCGCGTCCCGGAGGTCGTCCACGTTTGCGGAGGCGGTGGCTGCCGCGGCGCGGGTCTTCTCCTCGGCGGCGTCGGAGCCCGAGGTGGTGGCGTCGTGGTCGGCGGCGGCGGAGGTGGGCGAGCCCTTGGTGCCCTCCAGCGGGCCGTCCACGTAGGCCAGCGAGTCGTTGCCCTGGCACCGCGGCGGCCCTCGGAGCCGGAGCTTGTGGTTTGGGGCGGAAGAGTAGAACAGGCCGCAGGAGCCGCGGAGGGCGGAGGCGACCATGAGGTTCCCCGCGCCGCCGCCCCGCCGCGGGGGCGGGTTCGCCGCAGCGAGCAGGCCGGGCGGAAGGGGCCGCCGCCGCCGATCTGCAGGCCCGGGCGCGGGGCCGCGACGCACCTGGAGAAATCCATCCCCCTCCTGTTCCTGCTGGAGCAATCGGAAATCACACACAAATCAGGAGGCAGAACAAAACAAAATGGGCTCCGATAAACATCCCAACTCAAAAAAAAACGGCCCTCTCGGAAGCAAGTAGAGAGAGCTCCGATGAGCGAGCGTAGCAGTCCGACAAAATCGACGGGGTGGGGAGTAGTGGAGCGGCGCACTGACCGAAGGAACCGCCGAGGGCAGGGGATTGGCTTTGGCTGGCGGCGGAGCGGCGGGAGAACCGAGCCGCCCCTTCTCTTCTACGGGGCGGGGTTTGGAGGGGGATTGGTGCGTCACGAGAGGAGGGGGCGCCTCATTCCCGTGCTCGCTCGAAAGTCTTTTGGGGGACTGGGAAGGGCGGCCGCGCCTCTTGGCGATTTCTTCTTTTGTGCTTCTTCCAGCGGACGGAGAAGACGAGGTAGACTGTGCACTGCAGATTAGCCTACGAGGGAGTGTGCGTGCGTGCGTGCAACCGGCCTGCTCGCGTGGCTCGTGTTCTCTAATCCGTGCGGGGCCCAGCACGAGATACTCGCGGCGACGGATATTCGTCTCCAAGGCACCAGCGGCAGCGGGATCCCCACTCCCTCCTCTTGCTCTTGGGCAAGCAAACCCTAACTTGGCAGGCCCGCCGGGTGGACCGCCCGTCTGCCTTTCGATCTCTATCGGTTTGTCTCCTCATTTCTTAGGGGTGTCGAGATTTGAGAGATGATTATGATTATGTGTGGAATGATGTTCGACGTTTAGCTTTGGAATCTTTTTTGTTAGATTTGTAGGATTCTATTCTGATATCACAAAGGCCCATTCAGCATACGTGTATAGAAAGTGAACACGGTAATAAAGTTTGGTCCCATACTTGCTAGTTGCGAGAGAGTTGAAGCAGCTTATAAGGTGGGCTCTTCTTGTCTCACCAAGTGCGAGGGAGAATAGAAGCGGTACACGCGCGCTCCTCCTACGCCGCCCGCCTTGCCACGTACGTCGCGTTTCATTACTCGAGGTCGAGTTAGAGCTTTTTTTTTGGTGGAACATTATTTTTTAGTGCGCGCCATCTGTGTGTACGTGTCTAACAGGCATGTGTATGCTTGACACGTGCACTACTTCTTCCACAGCGTGGCGCTTGCGCTCTAGAAGAGGACGGACGGATCAAAACAACGCTAGCTCGTCCACACTCTTCCTGTCTTTGCACTGTGTAGTTGCTTTTGTTGTGCTGCTTCCAGGTTTCTCCATCCCGCCGACTGCGTGCACGGCCGTCCGGGAGAGCAGGCCTCCGAAATCCTGTCTGTTGAGATCCTGCACCGGGAGACGGTCGACAAGCTTTTTCTGGGCATCACGGCGCGACTGCTCGCTTACATCTGACTCCAACACCTAAGTCGACGGTTTGTCTACTTCCTCTTCACCGCCATGGTCGACATCCACAACAACGTTGTGGTGGAGACCTTCCTTTTTTTTTTGCGAGGAAGGATCAGATTACAACTAACCAAGACTCTTACAGAAAAGCCCAGAAACATAGAAAATTACAATGAAGTCCTTCCGAGCTCTGGCTTCGTCTCCGTCGAACAAGCCGCTACGCCGGCGAATCCCGCCGCTGCTCCTCCATAACCTTGGACTAGGAGGATCCCCATCGCGACCAGGAAGTCGACGCTCCTCGGCACCTGAGCACCTCCACCCTGCACGACAGACGGCGACGCCATCTTGGTCACCTGCAACTTCACCTTCAAGATCCACAAAAGCCGGCGCCGCCGCCACATGGCCTCCGGCGAGGGGAAAGCACACTCGGGGGCTCCACCGAGCCGGGAGTGTGCTGAGGGCGGCAGATCTGCAGCGAAGCTCCACCGGAGCACCCACCACAGAGGAGAAGGAAGCCACCTGCAAAAGCCACTCCGGCGACGCCACCATCTCCACAGTGCCTCCGGCTAGCAACCTACGACGACCTACACTATATACACACCGTGATCCGCCGATTCCCCAACCTCCGCCGCCGGAGCGGCCGCCAGAGGCGAGGAATTGAGCGGATCGACGGCGGCGAGGTGGTCAACGCGGGGGGGTGCACAAATCGCCCTTCCTCGGTACTATAGCGGGGGAAGGGAGAGGTCCAAGCTCTCTTTAAGTCACAAGGATGTGGTGGAGACCTTCCTAATCAACACGTATGTGATACTTCTCTCTTTGTTTGCACTAGACATGTCTAATTTGTCGTATGTGGTTAGATCTGCTAGTGCATATGTGATGCTGATTTTGGTAGTTAATCTCATATGGAAATTGTCTAATACTCCAACAATCCAAAAAATCTTATGTCTTTACGCAATTTTCGACGCTTGGTTTTGCTGCTGCGTTGAAACCGAGCCCGACGTTCGTGGGTACCAGTTTTAAGAGATGGCAGAGCAAAACCACGTTGTGGCTCACTGCGATGGGCGTGTACGGGGTTGCAGCTAGTCCTCCCATAGGTCCGCTTACTCTTGAAGAGAAGAGAAAGCATTCACGGAAGCCAAGCCCTACAAACTTATTATGTGAGTTGTTTTAAACTAACAAAAGGTTTGTGCAAAAAGTTAATAACATTGATGTCAATGTACTGGTGGGCTAGGTCTCTGGGGTGATGCCACCAATACGATCACGCAAGCGGGAGGTGTGTTGTCCATGATACTCCTACTAAGTGGCAGTCCTAGCTTCCTCTTGCGGAATTCTGGTATAACACAAACTATCACACTGCTTTGGGTTGCTCTCCTTACAAGCTAGGCTATGTATGGTTATGAGCCTAATTATGTTACTTTTGCCAATTTCCTTTGTTTGGACAATGTTGATGTTCAACACTGGTTGAATGAACATCATGACCACTCTGCTTTATTGAAGCAACATCTGCTGCGAGCACAAGCAAAGGTGAAACACTATGCTAATCTTAATCGTTCAGTGAGGCAATTTGAGTTGGGGGGTTTTGTATACTTGGAATTGTGTCATGTCATAGGTGTCACAGGCAGGAAGTAGGGTGCCATAGCCTAGGAAGAGAACATGGGACTAAGGCGGCAGAAGGTCTACAGTGACAGAGTAGACACAAGTTTACCCAGCTTCAGGTTCCACATCATAATGATTGATGCGGCCTACACAGCCCGTTGGGAACCTCAAGAGAAAGGTATGAATCAACGAAGAAGCAAGTTTCTCTTGGTTATAAAACCAAGATTTATCAAACCAGTAGGACTTAGAGAAGGCTTCAACTAGGTGTCAACTGGGCGCCAGCAAGTTCACGTGGACCTGCACACAACACAAACAAATTACTTTGTCCCAACGAAACAGGAAAATTGTTAATCTCCTTGGCTTGCTGAATCAAAGAGATTAAACGTATGGTGTTGAAAGTAATTGTAAATACAAAAAGGAACAGTGAGTAAATGATGGTTGCTTGGGTTGTGACAAGGTCACGATCTAGGGTTGGTATCATGGGGTGTGGGCGAAAGCTTTGCAAGTGTCGTGGTGGTATCACGGCAGATGCCATAGGATGGCTAAAGTGTGGGGCCGATGGACGCTGGAGGATCCGGGAGAGGGCTAGCACGCTAAGAAGCGTACACAGATGAACACACAAGCACAAGCACACACAGGATCTACCCAGGTTCGGGGCCCTCGTGAGGAGGTAACACCCCTACTCCTGCCTATCTCTCTCTGAATATCTCGGTAACACACGTACAAAACTGCTCCTCGAGCTGTATGATCCCAACAATGGGGATAAACTTAAGGAAGAAGATGAAGCTATGGGGGGGAAGTGTGTCTCAGGGCATCGTCCCTCACGCAGGAGGGGGTGAGGGCATATATATAGGCTAAACCGAGTTACCGGAATACCCCTCCACATGCAACGGTCACTTCTCCGTACCGGCACTGCAGACGCGCACGCCTGCACGTCATGATTGTCTCTGCACAGTGGACAGGACATGGCTTGCCCATGTCCTGTCCCATATCTCTGCTCCAAAGTACGCCCGAGGTCAGCGTGCACTTCCCCTGCTCCTTGGTCAGCAGAGTAAGCCCAATCACCTCAGACGTGTGCCGTACCGCACGCCGCGCTCCCGTGCCAGACGGGATGTGACAGCAGCGCTGACTCCTGTCTGACATAAGTATAACCCGGCATGGATACGCCGGATTCCCCTTCCTGAATAACCTTCCCTGCACATAAGAAAACACACAAGTTACCGACATACATATGTCAGTTATGCTGTCTCGGATCCATATCTCGGATCCCTTATCTCGGTCGACCTATGCCGGTTGGCATCAGCACGGCACCTCGGTCCCTTCTGGCCCAGGTTATCTCGGTACGCCTATGTCGGTTTGGACCTACACCACACTCTGAAGTCCAGGTATGCCGGTTTTTACTGTAACTTGGCCCACACCTGGGCATAGCTTTTACCACATCATGCCCCTACCCGGGGGTAGCCCCCGACATTAGTCCCCGAAGCTGGTGCGGTCCTGCAGCCTTGGATGAAGGGCCACAGCAGGTTTAATCAACCGAAACAACCATAACAAGCATCCGACATTACCATGTCGGTTCAACCATAAAGCCACTAATAAACTCTCCAACTGATTCCGACATTTGCCCCTGTGTCGGTTTCTCCGACACAAGAACTCCGCTGACAGAGCAAGTCAAGCTTTCACGACCAACTCAACCTAACCCAACCATCCGACATAAACATGTCGGTATACCTCAAGTATCAGGATAAAACCTCCAACTGTCTCGCCATATGCCCTTATGTCGGTTGCTCCGACACAAGGCAACTGTTTTATTCTGATCAAACATCCGACATTCACATGCCGGTTTATCGCAAGCTTCAGGACCAAACTTTCCACAACCTTCGAGATCAGCCCTTGTGCCGGTCTCTCCGACACAAAAGATTCCCACAATCTCTCAAAGATCTCTCCACAGCACGTGGCAGAGAGACGCTGCGCGCTGCCTCGGTTCCTGCGCGCGGACAGACATATCTCTGCACGCACGCCGCATACGTCACGAGCCGTCACGTCTCAAAAGCACTCGAGTACGTTTGACCGTGGCGTGCCTCCTTGATTCCCGCGCCATTAACCGCACGCGATCACGCCGCGGGCCGTTACCACCTTGTGGCCCACGATGCGGCGGATCGTGCGGCCGCAAACATCGCAACCGCGCAGATCGTGCGCGGTTAATCCGCGCGCCCGTTACGGTAACCGCACGCGGTAAAAATGGAAACCGCACGCGCTCCGTGCCCATAAATAGGGGAGCGGGCACCCTCCTCGTCTTCTTCGCATCCATCTTCTCTTTCTCTCTCCCTGCACCATCGCCGCCGCCGCGCAGTGAGCTCCTCCACCGCACGACGCCGGATCTCACGAGCCACCGCCCACCGGAGCACCTCACGCCGCCACCGGACACGCGCAACTCCGGCAAGCCCCGCGCTTCTTCGCCTCGCACCGCCGTCGCCACTCCGGTGAGTTCCTCGCCCTTGACTTTGCTGATGAACGTGTTCATCCTCACCGATGAACACGTTCCTCTTCTCCGACGAACTTTGTTCATCTTCCCCGATGAACTTGCTCCTTCTCTCTCCGTAGATGCTATTGCACTTACTTGCTTAGATCCCTTTTAGATCTTCTCCATTGCGTTTCGTACTACCGTGCAATAGTTTCTCCGCGGATCTTCCTAAGTTTCAACTCACATGTTCTTGCATTTATCTTCTATTTATTTTTCCCGTAGATCTTTCCGCCAATCACTTAGCCACAGAATTGTGTTTCCCGCCACTTATGCACTTTCCTCTGTTGCCCAAATATTCCGAGATACTTATCTCGGTTCCTCTGTTGCCCAAATATTCCGAGATACTTATCTCGGTTCCTCTGTGCCTCTTTTGCAGATCCCTTCCGAGATGTCATCCAGCCATACCCCGGAGCCTGCCGAGGAAGTCGTTGAAGAGGGAGAGCGCGCCGGGTGGGAAGGTTCCGACGTAACCCAGGCGAGATAGACTGGCTAGTCCGGACCAAACGCATTCCGGCACAAGTGATATGCCGGGTTCCCGGCACAGAGGCCGAGCCGAAGCTGAAAACCAGCGAGCGCGTGGTCTTCGTCGCGCACTTCGAGCGCGGCTTTGGACTCCCGGCGAGCGAGTTCTTCCGATCCTTCTTGGATCGATTCCGGCTTCAACCTCACCACCTTCCAGCCAATGCCATTACCACGCTTTCTGCGTGTGTTTCTTTCTCCGAGGGATACCTCGGACTTTGGCCCACTGTTGAGCTCTGGGCCAAGTACTTCCAACTCCGGAAGCAAAGTGTCCCGGATCCGGAGAACAAGAACTTCCCCAAGGAGATGACCCCGTGCGGAGCTGCTACCATCATACCTCGGAGGGTTCCATCTTACCTCGGATTCAAGGGCTGGAGTCATGCCGGAAATGGCAGCGTACGTTCTTCTACGTGAAGAACCCGGACAGCCCAGACAATGCCGACTTTCTGAACCTGCCGCTATTCAACATCGCCACCCCCACTGAACAGTTTAACTGGTCCCTCAACCGAGGGACCTGAACATCGAGATCAACCATATCCACAAGGTCGTGGAGGAGCTGGTGAGCAGGCCTAACGAGCGATGATCTCCTAACCTTCGTCAGCCGCCGAGTTTCCCCCCTTCAAGACCGAGTTCACAAGATCTGCCACATGAGTGGCCAGTATGATCCAACTCGGATCAGCACCCACGAGCTGAACAAAGCCGAGATCAGAAGACGTGTCAAGGCAATTGCCCGCACGCTGATGACCGAGGAATGGGAATGGGGTCTGAACCTCATAACAGAACTCGGCTTCCGGAGCAAGTAAGTAACCTTGCAACTCACCGACATACTTTTTTCTACCGAGATAACTCTTATGCCGGCCCCATAATCCGCTCATAAAGTAACTCGGTTTTACTGCTTCTGGCTTGCAGAGGTTTACCCGGCAAAAGACTGAAGATGGAGAGGATCCCTCCACCAAATGGGGCCAAGATATCCCTGCCCCGGACGTCGCCGAGGTAGAAGACCCGGATGATGAGGATCAGCTGCCAATACCGAGAGCTGGCGCCCCTACCTCGGGTAAGCCTCGAGCCCGAGCCTCAATCCGAGATTGGTCGGATGATGATGATTGCGAAATGCTAGAGGTAATTGACGCTCGTCCCATCGCATATGCTCACCCAGCCTCGGCATCAACTAACCGGGTGGCTCTGCCCCGAGTGCACGCCCTGCTACCTCGGGCAAACAAGTGGCATCTCGCAAGCGTGCAGAGACCGGTACCTCGAAAACCGGGACCTCCACATCCTCGGATCCAGCAGCACCGCAGGCGAAGCGACAGAAGAGAGGAGCGGTTAAGCCGAAGAAGGGCAAGAAGACACCGCCAGTTACTCAAGGGTAAGATACTTTGCCGACACAAGCTTACTTCCTTTTTTCCTTCTGCCGGGATAATCTTTCCCCGACATAACACTTTTTCTTGTTTGATGCAGTGCGCCCTTGAAGTCGACCAGAGTGCCTCTTCTATGCGCTCGCCCCTTCCGAGTACAGCCGAACCTCGGCCACGTGACTCCGGGGCACCCGCCACCTCATCTGTCACTCCCGAGGTTGTGGTCCTCGACCAAGATGATGGCTCCGGTGCCCCCACCACGGAAACCGACATCCCGCGGGCCGACACTTCGGTGACCTCGGCGCACAGCAACCACCACCACAACAACAACATCCGCAACAACAGCAACCATAGCAACAACAACAGCAGCAGCAGCAACAGCAACAGGAACATCAACAACAGCAACCGCAACAAGGACAGCAGCAACCTCAACAGCACAGCAGCAACCAAAGCAGCCACCCGGCAGAAATCCACCACAAAGTCCACCGAGTTAGCAACTCGGAAAGCTATTCCACTAGCCAAGCCGGCACAGAGCCAAGCAGCCACCGGGAAACAGCTTGTCAACCCGGAGACAAGTGGTGTTGACTCCAACCACTACCCCGGAGCACCAAGCTCTCACCACCTCTGTCTCCCGAGTTACCAGCAGCAGCTGGGTTTTACCCCAGCTCCGAACTCAAAGTGGACACAGCTTAGGCTCGGAGAAGCATACCACATGGACTGGAATGCTGCCGACACAAGCGAGGTCTCCTCCGCGAACCCGGTCGCTCCACATCCAGCTGGTCCCAGTGCGCTTGCTCAGGCCATGCATAATTTGCAACTCTCGACCCTTCGAGCCAGCAAGCTTGCCGAGATATTTTTCCCTCAGCCAGACTTTTCTTTCCTTTGCCATAGATGATAAACATATATAATCCCCAGTCCCGAGATTCGGGTTGAGTGACCTGTGCTTGCCCGAGTAAAGATCACTCGGCGCGAATCTTCACAACATTTCCATTATTAGACAAAAATCCGACATTTAGGATCTTCAAAAAATCCGACATCCAGTCCCCGAGATTCTTGTCGAGTTTTACTCGGCACGAATCTTCAAAAAATCCGACACTTAGCTTTACTTGGCATGAATCTTGAACAAATCATACTAACTCTTTGCTCTTTTCAGGATTGCACTAACGCCCGGACCACAGTGTTTCGGAAGCTGCTTCTGGACCACAATAAACTCAAGAGGTCACACAAGCAACTTCAGGAGACGCTGAAGAACAAGAAAAGCGCGCACGCTGATACGTCTCCAACGTATCCATAATTTCTGCTGTTCCATGCTTATATTATACCATTTGCTACATGTTTTATATACACTTCATATCACTTTTATGCATTTTCTGGGACTAACCTATTAACAAGATGCCACAGTGCCAGTTCCCTGTTTTCTGCTGTTTTTGGTTTCAGAAAGTTACTTCTGGAAATATTCTCGGAATTGCACGAAACAAAAGGCCAAGTCCCTATTTTTCCAGCACGTACACGGAGTCCGAAGGAGAGACGAAGGAGAGCCACGAGGTGGCCAAACCACCTGGCGCGCGGCAGTGGGCCCAGCCGCGCCTGCCTGTGGTTTGGGCCCCTCGGGGGTCCGCCGACATCGCCCCTTCGCCTATTTATTCCCCGAGACGTGAAAACCCTAAAACACCGAGCCTTTCATCCAGAACATATTCGCTGCCGCCGCCGTCGTCAACCCTAACTCGGGGGGTTTCTGAAGCTCTTCCCGGCACCCTGCCGGAGAGGGGAATCATCACCGGAGGGCTCTACATCGCCATGCCCGCCTCCGGAGTGATGCGTGAGTAGTTCATCCTTGGACTATGGGTCCATAGCAGTAGCTAGATGGTTGTCTTCTCCACTTGTGCCATCATGTTTAGATCTTGTGAGCTGCCTATCATGATCAAGATCATCTTATTGTAATGCTACATGTTGTGTTTGCTGGGATCTGACTTATATTGATACCTATGTGGAGCTGAATATTATATTATCATGTCTATGTCATTTGTGATCTTGCATGCTCTCCGTTACTTGTTGAAGCCTTGGCCACGTGAATACTTGTAACTCCAAGAGGGGGTATTTATGCATGATAGTTGGGTTCAACCTCTATTTAACCTGGGATAGTGACAGCAAGTTCTAAGGTTGTAGATGTGTTGTTGCCACTAGGGGTAAAACAGCAATGCTTTATTCAAGGATGAATGTATTGTTTACATTACGCACATTACTTAATGCAATTGTCTGTTGCTTGCAACTTAATACTGGAAGGGGTACGGATGTTAACCGGAAAGTGGACTATTTAGGCATAGATGCATGCTGGATAGCGGTCTATGTACTTTGTCGTAATGCCCAAATGAATCTCATAGTAGACACCACAGCTCACACATGCATGTTATATGCACTTATCAATTGTCAATTGCCCAGCTGTAATTTGTTTACCCAGCATGTTAGTTATCTTATTGGAGAGACACCACTAGTGAACTGTGGACCCCGGTCCATTCTTTTACATCTGAAATACAATCTACTGCAATCATTGTTCTCTACTGTTTTATGCAAACAAACATCATTTCCATTCGATACGTTTAACCCTTTGTTTTCAGCAAGCCGGTGAGATTGACAACCTCACTGTTAAGTTGGGGCAAAGTAATTTGATTGTGTTGTGCAGGTTCCACGTTGGCACCGGAATCCCTGGTGTTGCGCCGCACTACACTCCTTCACCAACACCTTCGAAGCAAACCTCGTTTTCCTACTGGTTCGATTAAACCTTGGTTTCATACTGAGGGAAAACTTGCTGCTGCACTCATCATACCTTCCTCTTGGGGTTCCCAACTGACGTGTGACGTACAAGCATTGTTTCTGCTGTTGCCGGGAGATATTCCCTCGTCAACTTAGAGCACAACACGTTTTCTGGCGCCGTTGCCGGGGAAAACCGAATTGCTTCTGCAAGGGGAGTCTCTCACACCCAATCTCTTTACTTTGTTATTTGTCTTGCTTAGTTTATTTTTATTTAGTCTTGTTTGCTCTCTTTATCAAAAACACAAAAAAATTAGTTACTTGCATCTAGTTTATTTTCTGTTTAGTTTTTATTATTTCATCATGCTCTCCCTAAGTACACTTTAAAAGAAATATCTGTGGGTAGTGGGTCTATCATTGGAAGAGACAACATTGAAGAATTTTTTAGTCATGTTAGCAAGCTGAAAGATTTTGAAGATAGATCCTTGGTAGAACTTGCCCCTAATTATGAAATTGCTGCTGCCTCCTTAGTCCACATGCTTGAAGCTAGGTTTGTTAACCTTAACCCTATAATGCAGCATATGTTTCTTAGACTTCATGATATGGAAGAGGGGGAAAAGAAGGATTTTGTTTTAGAAACCCTTCTCAAAGAATTTGGAGATGTAGCTAGTGAAGCTAGAAAAGTTTTTATGCGATATAGGATGCTTGGTTATTACATTGATATCGCCAATATACTTGAAAAATTAGAGAAGGAAAGATCCAAGTACACTAAAGAAACTAGTTATGAAGGAGAGAATAAAATACCAATTCCTTTTAAGATTGCAGGAATGCATGAGGCACTAGAAAAGAACTTTAATTGGATTGTGCCTGAAAATTTATTTGATGAGGATAGTTTACCTAAAAGTAATGAAAGGGGAGTTTCTGAAACTTACATAGATAAAGTGCAATGCATCGTTGAGAAAACTTCTAAACTCTCCGTTGATGCTTCTTCTCTTGACAACACTTGATTTTCACTTTCTGCGCCTAGCTGAAAGGCGTTAAAGAAAAGCGCTTATGGGAGACAACCCATCGTTTTTATTTGCTGTTATTTTTGTTTTCTTTGAGTCAAGGAGTTTTGTTACTTCTGTAGCAACTCCTTTGTATCTTTATTTTATCGCAATGTTGTGCCAAGTAAAGTTCTATATTGAAAGTTGATGCAAGATTTGGATTTCTGCGCAGTGACAGATTTTTAGCTGTCACGGATTTGAGCTTATCTCCCTGTAGAAAATTCAAAAAATTCTGAAAAAATCACGCATATTCCTGAGATATGTACGCAACTTTCATTATTTTAGGCCAGATCCATCTGAGCAACTTAAGTGCCTCGAAAAAATTCGTCATTCCAGACTGTTCTGTTTTTGACAGATTCTGCCTTTTGTTTTGCATTCGCTCTTTTACTGTGTTTGTGTGGATTTCTTTGCTCCACAAAGCATTGGTGGCTGTAGCTAATGTCCAGAAGCTTTGGGATTGATTGTATCATTACAGAATATGAGAATTTTTGATTATGCACTAACCCTCTAATGAGAACTGTCTTGAGTTTGGTGTGAAGGAAGTTTTCAAGGATCAAGCGAGAAGGGTGATATTATGTGATCAAGAAGAGTGAAAAGCCTAAGCTTGGGGATGCCCCCGTGGTTCATCCCAACCATATTCAGAGAGACTCAAGCGTCTAAGCTTGGGGATGCCCCATTTCTTCATCAACAAACTTATCAGGTCATCTCTAGTGAAACTATATTTTAATTCTTTCACATCTTATGCGCTTTACTTGGAGCGTCTGTGTGTTTTTATTTTTGTTTTTGTTTGAATAAATTCGGATCCTAGCAATCCTTGTGTGGGAGAGAGACACGCTCCGCTTTTTCATGTGAATACTCATGTTCTTCACTTATATTTGTTGAGTATTCTTAACTAGCTACTGCAGTGCTTTTAGCTCCTGTTTTTCATGCATCTCTTCGAGCTGTTAGCACTTGTTTATAAATACTCTCTTGCTGCATTATATTATCATTTGGAGAGTTTATGTTTAATAAATTGATTGGTGTTTGTTTGGAAGAAAGAAAATGCTACATGTAGTAGTTGGTATTGGAAAAGACATATGCATTCTTGTAGATCATTGTCTTGTTTTGATTTGATGCTTTGCAATTGTTTTGAGCTCTCAAGTAGATCATGTTTAAGCTCTTGCATCATGTAGTTAAAGCCTAGTAGTGGAGAACTACCGTAGAGCTTGTTGAGACTTGGGATGCATATTTGTTCTCTCTAAGGTCTAGATATTTTCTGGTAAAATGTTTGAGCAACAAGGAAGACAGTGTAGAGTCTTATAATACTTGCAATATGTTTTTATGTGATTCTTGCTGTACCGGTTTATACTTGTGTTTGCTTCAAACAACCTTGCTAGCCTAAACTCTGTACTGAGAGGGAATGCTTCTCGTGCATCCAAAACTTGAGCCAAAACCCATGCCATTTGTGTCCACCATACCTACCTACTATGTGGTATTTCCTGCCATTCCAAGTAAATATTTCATGTGCTACCTTTAAACTATTCAAAACTTTATTACTCCTTATTTGTGTCAATGTTTTATAGCTCATGAGGAAGTATGTGGTGTTTTATCTTTCAATCTTGTCATTTACTTCTGACAGACTTTCACCTGGACTAGTGGCATATACATCCGCTTATCCAATAATTTGCAAAAAGAGCTGGCAACGGGGTGCCCAGCCCCAATTAATTACAACTTTCATTAATAATTCTCTTCACATGTTTTGCCCTGATTTATCAGTAAGCAACTTAATTTTGCAATAGACACTCCTCCATGGTATGTGAATGTTGGAAGGCACCCGAGGATTCGGTTAGCCATGGCTTGTGTAAGCAAAAGGTTGGGAGGAGTGTCATCTATAAAGAAACTAAAATACATGTGTAAACAAAAGAGAAGAGGGATGATCTACCTTGCTGGTAGAGATAACGTCCTTCATGGGAGCCGCTCTTGAAAGTCTGGTTGACAAGGGGGTTAGAGTGCCCACTACCATTCGTTGACAACAACAAACACCTCTCAAATACTTATTTTGTGCTCTCTATATGCTTTCGAAAACTTAAAAAGCTCTAGCACATGATTTAATCCCTGCTTCCCTCTGCGAAGGGCCTATCTTTTACTTTATGTTGAGTCAGTTTACCTACTCCTTTCTATCTTAGAAGCAAACACTTGTGTCAACTTTGTGTGCATTGATTCTTACATATTTACTTATTGCACTTGTTATATTGCTTTATGTTGACAACTATCCATGAGATATACATGTTACAAGTTGAAAGCAAATGCTGAAACTTAATCATCCTTTGTGTTGCTTCAATGCCTTTTACTTTGAATCTATTGCTTTATGAGTTACCTCTTATGCAAAACTTTTTGATGCTTGTCTTGAAAGTACTATTCATGAAAAGTTTTTGCTTATATGATTCATTGTTTACTCTTTATCTATTTGTTAGCAAACTATAGATCATTGCTTTGAGTCACTTCATTCATGACATGAGCCTTGCAATATATTGATCAAGATTGTGTGAAAGCATGTCTCCTCAGAAATTATTTGTTGTTATCGTTTTACCTACTCGAGGACGAGTAGAACTAAGCTTGGGGATGCTTGATACGTCTCCAACGTATCCATAATTTCTGCTGTTCCATGCTTATATTATACCATTTGCTACATGTTTTATATACACTTCGTATCACTTTTATGCATTTTCTGGGACTAACCTATTAACAAGATGCCACAGTGCCAGTTCCCTGTTTTCTGCTGTTTTTGGTTTCAGAAAGTTACTTCTGGAAATATTCTCGGAATTGCACGAAACAAAAGGCCAAGTCCCTATTTTTCCAGCACGTACACGGAGTCCGAAGGAGAGACGAAGGAGAGCCACGAGGTGGCCAAACCACCTGGCGGCGCGGCAGTGGGCCCAGCCGCGCCGCCTGTGGTTTGGGCCCCTCGGGGGTCCGCCGACATCGCCCCTTCGCCTATTTATTCCCCGAGACGTGAAAACCCTAAAACACCGAGCCTTTCATCCAGAACATATTCGCTGCCGCCGCCGTCGTCAACCCTAACTCGGGGGGTTCTGAAGCTCTTCCCGGCACCCTGCCGGAGAGGGGAATCATCACCGGAGGGCTCTACATCGCCATGCCCGCCTCCGGAGTGATGCGTGAGTAGTTCATCCTTGGACTATGGGTCCATAGCAGTAGCTAGATGGTTGTCTTCTCCACTTGTGCCATCATGTTTAGATCTTGTGAGCTGCCTATCATGATCAAGATCATCTTATTGTAATGCTACATGTTGTGTTTGCTGGGATCTGACTTATATTGATACCTATGTGGAGCTGAATATTATATTATCATGTCTATGTCATTTGTGATCTTGCATGCTCTCCGTTACTTGTTGAAGCCTTGGCCAAGTGAATACTTGTAACTCCAAGAGGGGGTATTTATGCATGATAGTTGGGTTCAACCTCTATTTAACCTGGGATAGTGACAGCAAGTTCTAAGGTTGTAGATGTGTTGTTGCCACTAGGGGTAAAACAGCAATGCTTTATTCAAGGATGAATGTATTGTTTACATTACGCACATTACTTAATGCAATTGTCTGTTGCTTGCAACTTAATACTGGAAGGGGTACGGATGTTAACCGGAAAGTGGACTATTTAGGCATAGATGCATGCTGGATAGCGGTCTATGTACTTTGTCGTAATGCCCAAATGAATCTCATAGTAGACACCACAGCTCACACATGCATGTTATATGCACTTATCAATTGTCAATTGCCCAGCTGTAATTTGTTTACCCAGCATGTTAGTTATCTTATTGGAGAGACACCACTAGTGAACTGTGGACCCCGGTCCATTCTTTTACATCTGAAATACAATCTACTGCAATCATTGTTCTCTACTGTTTTATGCAAACAAACATCATTTCCATTCGATACGTTTAACCCTTTGTTTTCAGCAAGCCGGTGAGATTGACAACCTCACTGTTAAGTTGGGGCAAAGTAATTTGATTGTGTTGTGCAGGTTCCACGTTGGCACCGGAATCCCTGGTGTTGCGCCGCACTACACTCCTTCACCAACACCTTCGAAGCAAACCTCGTTTTCCTACTGGTTCGATTAAACCTTGGTTTCATACTGAGGGAAAACTTGCTGCTGCACTCATCATACCTTCCTCTTGGGGTTCCCAACTGACGTGTGACGTACAAGCATTGTTTCTGCTGTTGCCGGGGAGATATTCCCTCGTCAACTTAGCGCTAGCACACGCCACTGCCCTCCAGAAGGAACGACAGGAAGTGTCTCGGCTCCTGGAGGAGCTTGCTCGGGTTCAGGGCGAGAAAAACGGCATTGAGCAGGCTCTGATGCAAAGGGAGGAAGCTGCGCAAAAGCATAAGGAAACCCTCGAGGCGACCGAGGTTCGCGCTACCTTGGCTCAAGGAGAACTGGATGCCCTCAAGGCAAAATCCGACATCTGGCTCCGCGAGCTCACCCGGCTTAACAAGGAGATGGACATAAGTTTCTTTATCCTTTCTTTTTGTTTTCATTGCTTGTACCGACATTAAGATATGCCGGTATATAACTCAATTAGGTGATAGCTTTTCTATCTTCAGATCACTTCGCCCATTCCAAGCTACTGCACTCAACACTGTCCGCAAGGCACGAGCAAAGAGAGCCGAGGCTGGCCCAATCCCGAGGAATGGGATATTGAAGATTACCTGCCGCTCTGAATGCTCGCATCTCTCCTCTGAAGGCCATTGGCCTAGATCTTCTTGATGCTGGTATCAAAGTTTACCGAGCCTTATGGCCAGGATCCCAGACTCCGGCTACAATTGAAGAATTGTCCAAGTGTCTGTCGGGGCCGAGGCCAGGGTTCGAGAATGGAGATCCTCAGCGGCTCATGCCGAGCTGATCAAGCACTGACCTTTGTGCTCTCCTGGTATGAGTCCATCAACCTCAACGCCGTGCGCTCCCTGCGCCAAGGCTCCAAATGGACCTCCGATCCGACACTGATAGAGAGCCGCAAAGATGCAGCCAAATTCATGGCCAGCTATGCTCCCACCCGACACTTCATTCCGGTCCCGCCTACTCGGATGACGAAGAAGATGACCAGATGACGAAGAGGTGAAGACGAGAAGATGACATCGATGAGGAGATCGAGGCCGAAGCTCCCGACGCTGCCACTGCCGGAGCGACCGAGACTGCTGCTGCCGGAGCAGCCGAGATTTCTGCTGCCGGAGCAGCCGACACTTCTGCTGCTGGAGCAACCGACATTACCAAGCCGGCTGCGACCGACACTGCCAAGTCGACCGCGACCGACACTTCAGAGAAGCCGGTATCCGACACTGTTGGTGCCTCGGCAGCCACTCCAACACCCGAGGTTGCTCCAACAACTGAAGCTTCTCCTGCCGCCGAGACTGCTCCTGAGCCTCGCACCGCTCCAACTGCTCCGAGCTCCTCCGAGGCAGCTGCCTAAGCTTATCAGACATTGAACCATTAAATCCCCGGAATGCCGGTGCAGATGTAAATATACTTTTAAGTATCTCGCAGTGCTACTTTAATCGTGCTACTTTTATCATATTAGTTTCAACAAGACAGGCTCAATGCCGGATCACTTTGCACCAAGTCCCCGAGTTTACTTTCTGGTTTACTATACTTAGTAATCTTTGCTCTTGTCTACCATTTAGGCGTTCGATAGTCGAGTCACAAGATCAATCATTATAGCACACAATACTTGTAAATTTTGAGGTAAGGTTTAGAGTCATCTGACACAAGGAAAAGGAACGAAAAAACCGGTTAGTAAACGACATATGTCGGATCTTTTAGGACCGAGTCCCCAGTCCGTTTTCATGTTTACCATATACCATAACCTCTGCTCTTGACTGCCATTTCGGCGTTCGTCAGTCGAGTCACAAGATCACAACAAAATAGCATACATTAATTGAACTTCGAAACGAGGTCTCAAAATCAACCGACATATGAACAACACAGAAAAAACCGAGATAAAACACAAGCATATAGACAAAGGCAGTCCCCGAGTTTCTTTTCGGAGTGCCGGCATTTTATTCAAAGGAAAACCGAGATACATACATTGCGCCCTTATGAGTAAAAGGGGCGAGTAGAGCTACATTCTAGGGTCTTTTGGTCTCCTCTCCGGATTTGTCCATCACATTTTTCCTCGTGCCTGTGCATCTATAAGATAGTATGAATCATTGTGCAGAGCCTTGCTCACAATGAATGGTCCCTCCCATGGAGGTGACAACTTGTGTTGGCCTGCTTTGCGTTGCACTAGCCTCACACCAAATCTCCCTCTCGGAAAACCTGAGGGTTGATCTTCCGGCTATGATAGCGTCGGAGATTTTGCTAATATATAGCTGACCGAGATAAGGTCAGTTCCCATGCTTCTTCGAGCAAATCAACATCATTTTCCCGAGCTTCCTTTGCCTCGGTTTCAGTGTACAACGCCACTCTCGGCGAGTCATATTCCATGTCGGTCGCAAGACCGCTTTTGCTCCATAGACCAGAAAAATGGCGTATAGCCAGTTGATCGATTTGGTGTGGTCCTTAGACCCCACAGCACTGCTGGTATCTCCTCTATCCAACACCCCGGAGTTCGCAACAGTGGTTCAATCAACCGGGCTTTGATACCGCTAATACCAATGCATTTGCTCTTTCCACTTGCCCATTTGACTCTGGGTGTGCCACCGAGGCTATGTCCAACCGAATTCACTTATCCGCACAGAACCGAGCAAACTCTCCCACAGCAAAGTTTGTGCCATTATCCGAGATAATGCTATGGGGGTAACCATATCTCAAAATGATGTCCTTCAAAAAGGTCACAGCTGTGTGGACATCACATTTCCGGATTGGCTTTACCTCGATCCACTTGGTGAACTTGTCCACCATCACCAGCATATGAGTCATGTTACCTCGGGCTGGCCTGAACTCTCCCACCATATCCAGGCACCAAACTGCAAAGGGCCAAGTGATTGGAATTGTCTTAAGTGCCGAGGCTGGCAGGTGGATCTTTTTAGCAAACCTCTGACATCCCTCACACTTTCGGACGATATCTTCTGCCTGGTTCAAAGCACTGGCCAATAAAACCATGCCGGAATACTTTAGCCACCAAGGCTCTTGATGAAGCATGATGACCACATTCTCCTTGATGAATCTCCAGGAGCATCTCCTGCCCTTCCTGCGGCTCGACACAGCGTTGCAGTACCTCGGTCACACTTCTCTTGTATAACTCGTGGTTGATGATGGTGCATGCCTTGGATCTTCTTTGCACTTGCCTAGCTTCAACTTCATTACATGCAAACTCCCGTCCATCATAAATGGCATTATTGGTTGTGCCCACTCCAGCACAGGACGTACAGGAAAGACCGGATTATCCACCTCCATGAGATCAACCGACATTGCTTCTTCCGAGACTGAGCAACTAGTCCCCGGGTTCTCCCAAATGCATCCGACATCGACGTCCATGGGAACAGCACCAGACTCCGGTTTTCGCCGGGATAAAAATTGACTCGACTCGGGTGATGGCTTGATCGATGGCTTCCCTCAAATGCTCCAAGGCTATGCCGGTGGAATTGGATCCCGGGATGAACCTAGCTTGGACATACATCGCGGCGTCATTTTCAGCCCGCGGTATATGCGTGAGCTCGCAACCTTCAAAGAACCCCGAGATCTTCTGGAC
The DNA here is from genome assembly GCA_947311845.1 of Poa pratensis. Taxonomy (NCBI): domain Eukaryota; kingdom Viridiplantae; phylum Streptophyta; class Magnoliopsida; order Poales; family Poaceae; genus Poa; species Poa pratensis. Next base: position 2,390,608 of record CAMZMU010000050.1, on the reverse strand, counting down.
ATGAAACCGATACAACGCCATGTTGGGTTCGTTGACCCATATATCGTTAATGAACATACGTTACGCAATCACCCCAAGACGTGGAGCATGACCTGACCACCTCTTTAATCAAGCAAAACTTCTGTACGGAAATACTATTCCTTACAACTTCAAGTGAGTGTTTCTGTCTTGTACATATTTTTATTTGGCTTTCTCGATGTTAAGTGTAATTGATGAGCTATGCATGTCTGCTTTATGTAAACGTCCGCAGGTTCCACTGGATTCTGCTAAGCATTCAAGTTGACAAAGTCCATAGTTGAAGTCCACGACTCATTAAGTTGGGACCAAGCGACGTGGACCGAAATGAAAGAAATGCTCAATAAGTAATTTCAATCATTATCGCATTATATCGGCCTCTTTCGTTCGTTTCCTGATATCAAGTAATTAATAACTCCTTTGTTCATTTTTTGTCCAAAGCAGGTGTTGGACACTATTCAAACATAATGTAGAAGTCCATTCAAAGATGAGCTAACTTATATATCGGTGAAAAGTCCCAGCACTGCCACCGGGGAGTAATTATGTGGATTCTACGTTTGCGAGTTCATTCGCGAGTTGACCTCTGAGCGGAGAACAACTTCTTTGAGCAAAATGTGGGAGAAGCTCGACCCAGAACGGCGCATACGAGCAATTCAAGAGGAATTGGCGGGATTCTGCTTAGGAGGTCATCGATGAGGGGAGAACATTATGCTTCGGACGATGAACTACATATGTGATCTATCTCCATGTAATTAAATAGTTGTATTCTCGCAAGAGAACGAATATTAATTATATATGCATCAACGTGTACTGTGTATATAGTGAGCGTATAATATGCGTACGAAAACGATGAGAGCACTCGGCGATGCAAAGAAGGGGGAGACGACGGAGGCACCGCAAGAGGGAGAGGGGCACCGGCGAGAGGAAGACCCTAAACCCTAAATACAAAAAAAACTCATTGGTCCTGGTTCGTAACACACGAACCGGGACCAATGAGTCTCCCCCCACGCCCAGCCAGAACTGGCCACGTGGGCACCCATTGGTCCCGGGTTCTCGTGGCCCAACCGGGACTAGCATTAGTCCCGATTGGCTAGTCCCGGTTGGGCAACCGGGACTGATGGCCCAGCCGAACTGGGACCATAGACCATTTTTTCTAGCAGTGGAGGTGACGCTTGACTTTTCGCGCGCGTCCTGGTGACTCGTTCTCGCGCTTAGGTATGGTACCGTTAGAGACTTACTACTTAACTAGTGCAGTACGTACGTGTCCTACGAAAATTCAGCGTTCTGTCTTTCAAGATAATACTCTATATTCCTCCATTGTAGTACGTGTCCTACTTAATGTCATTGAGCTTTTGTGTGGACATCTTGACGTCGTCTCCGTGTAACAAGAAGTCATGGTGCCTCCTTCGGATCAAGTAATCTCCTTTTTGTTCGTGCTTCATTTAGGTTTGCTTGGTTTTCACCATGTATGGTTTCTCTTTGGAGTGAGTGCGTGTGTGTGTGGTGTGCGTGTGTGTTGTTGCTGGTTTCGCCCAACGTGTTCTTGTAAGTTGTAACTCTTAGCCAGTTGTTGGCTTGTTAATATAAACTGGGCTCTTCTCAGGTCTTCCGTCTAAAATAGAAAACACATCAGAATGAGTAGTTTTGACATCAGGGGTGCAATACACCGCAACAACATTTTGACAGTGTCCTCGGAATGATAGATATTAAAAAAGTGCAATTGTACATCAGATTGCATGCGAGGTGCTTCTACTATACATGTCTGCAAGCAAGAAATGCGATCTTGGTGCAGAGGAAGCATATGAATGATCATATCTATCAATGGTGGCTTCCGTGGTAGCATGGATGTGTCACTGCTGCCCCTGACATCACCTTATATCACACCTAAACATTTTCTTCTTCCTCACTGAAAGGAAAAGAAATTTCATCGGTTCATAAATGGACAGTTACAAAGTAATGGCAATGAATAAAAAGGCATACTAATTTGAAGAGAGAGAAAAATTATGTACGCCGCAGCTCGTACTAATATAAGTATATACAAGGTAAGATGGCGCGGCAGCACGCCGCGGCCGTAGAG